>JAPPVO010000024.1:120595517-121195517 GCA_030407325.1 Camellia japonica
CATCAGGGCGTGTTTCGAAGTGGGCTCTCGAACTCGGCCAATACGACATTCAGTTTCTACCCAAAACTACAATCAAGGGGCAGGTGCTTGCCGACTTTGTTGCCGAATTCACAGGAGGGCTTGCCGACCTCAAGCCTGATGACGTCCAGCCAAAGGCCGAAGATCGGTCAAAGCCAGATTGGAGAATTTATGTTGGGGACATTTGGCAATTATACTGTGATGGATCATCTAACCAACGGGCAGCGGCGCCGGCGTAGTAATTATGTCTCCAGACGGCGTAGTAATTGAGCAGCCGTCAAGCTCAGCTTCGAAGCATCAAATAACGAAGCCGATACGAAGCCCTTTTAGCCGGACTGAGGAACGCGCATCTGCTCGGCGCGCGGCGGCTGTTGGTGTTTTGCGACTCAAAATTGGTAATCAACCAGCTAAGGGGGAGTACGCGGCAAGAGACGAGCGTATGGCGGCCTATATATGAACGACTAACTCCTTGCTGACAAATTCGACCATCATGAACTAAACCAAATAACACGCGATCAAAATACAACACACGCGGATGCCCTGGCCTGCTTAGCCTCCGCCATCAACTCCGAGCTCAAGCGTACCATCGAAGTAGGTTTCGTCCCGGAACCAAGTATCGGCCCTCCGGAGGAAACCCACATCAACATTATTGAATCCGCTCCAAGTTAGAAGGACCCCATTGCTGCATTCCTTTCTTCTGAGCAACTCCCAGAGGACAAAAAGAAGCACACAAACTGCGAAACAAGGCCCTGCGGTATTACTTAGATCCACAAGGAGGGCTTTACAAAAAAGTCCCTCTCTGGACCATACTTGGAATGCGTGCAGCCGGACAGAGTAGAGGAGCTGCTCACTGAGATACATGATGGCAGTTGTGGTGCCCATTCGGGGGGACGCTCCCTGGCCCATCGGGCGATACACAGGGATATTTTGGCCGACGATGAGAGCCGACGCAGAAATTATGTCAAGAAATGCAAACAATGCCAAATTCTCCCCACTAACCCATCAGCCGGCAGAAGCTTTGATTCTAATCACAAGCCCCTGGCCGTTTGCTCAGTGGGGACTCGATATCGTAGGACCTTTGCCAAGATTACCTTTTTTATGCAATTTTGTTATGTCTTGTTTATCGAGTCGTTAACATTGTTGTATTTTGCTTATCGAGTTGTAAGCTTGCTAAGATTCTGTTATTTCTTAGTCGAGTCGTTGTTTGATTTGTTGCGTCGGTTCATTACCTGACCGGTAAATACACAAGGCACATTCCCATTCATTCCATTTTGTGCAAAATGATGCGATACGATGCTAAGAGTTTCAAATACAAACACCTTTTCAAAAGCTGTTTCATTCCATCATGTTTTGCAACAAATAAAGGTACAAGTTTCAGAAAATAAAACTGCCTAAACAATGTGCAAAGTGCTACAAACTACTAGCAAAAAGTAAAATAAAGCAGGAAATAACATCAATATCCTCGGGAGCGGGAATGAGGAGGCCCCCTCATCCTCTTCTACGGGACAACCTCTGCACCATCATCACCATCCGGGTCGGAGCTGTCATCCTCAGGATCCCCCTCAGCCTCGCCTCCACTCCCGGAACCAAGGCCGGAGCCCCCCTCCTCAGCAGATGTCTCTGACTCACGATCTGCGACCTCCTCCTCCTCCTTCTCCTCATCAGGCTCTGCCTCTATAACATGTGCCCTATGTCTGCGAGACGACCCCGCTCCTCGAGCTCCTCGGAAAGGCCTGGATGGCCCTGCTCCCTGAGAAGGCCTGGATGGCCCAGCTCCTCGAAATGGCCCAGATGCCCAGCACCTCGACCTCTCTGAGAAGGCTCGGGTGCCCGGCCCGCGGCGTCGTATACATGAGGCATCTGAAAGTGAAGAGTTCAATACATCAGTTCAATATGAGAAGCAAAATGTTCGCGAGTGGGTGGTCAGATGTGCCCTACACAGCCTATCAATACAACAGAATGTTCAAACCAGCATGTCATTAGAAATATGCTAAATACAAGAAAGATGGACAGTACCTGCACGCCCATAATGGCCAGCTGTGCCTCCCTCCGTAGGATCATGCCCTCGAATGTGGCCAGCATCCCAAGCATCTCATCCATGTACTCAACTGGAGGCTACGGATACAAATACAAAACTATCAGTAAAGGAATGAATGTCCAAATATTCGACTGATAAATCAAAGCTGTATACCGGTGGTGAATCAGGGTCTCTGACATATCTGTGGTCAGGAAGAGGAGGCTCTAGCGAGACCTGGTAAGGAGCCCCGAATCGCCAACTCGTCAACTCGGTCGGCATGTCTGGCCACCCAGGATGATGAAGAGTCGGAGGGATCGGGGGAATCGACCCACCCCCACCTCGAGACGCACCAGCCCTGCTGGAGGAGGGGATATCCGTAGCACGAGCCCGGCTCGAAGATGGTACATCGGCAGGCCTCAGTGGCGGAGCGCGCACTCCCGTCAAGGGAGACATCAGATATGTGTGACGATAAGTGGCGTAGTCCCCGTCCGTGAGATGTAGCAAAGCATCGGTGCCCTGCATAGCACTAACGACCTCCTGGGTAGAGAGTCTATTAGCAGTCCGCATAGTGGCTGGAGGTACGGCAGGAGGGTCCTGAGAAACGTACCCCCATACCTGACGCAAAAAACGTTCCCCCAGGAACCATGCCCTACCAACCGGCCCCTCGAGTAGGATCCTGTACTGGGAAGTGCCCGATCCTCCAGCATACTGAAATCGGAGACCATCGCCCAAGACTGTCCAGGGCTGCCAAGTAATCTGCGGATAACCAGTGCATAAGCCGATCAGAAATCGGGGATATACAGGTCAAATCAAAGATTGAAAACGGAAGAGAACTGAGAGTTCTGAAATACCTCTGTCGTCCGAACAGTGTCAAAATTCTGTCGCAGGTAGAAGAGAGTCTCTCGAGGTCTTGGTCGGTGCTGGCCCTCGAATACCAATGAGAACGGGGTCATAAGAGGCCCTGCCACCTCCATCTCCGGGGCTAACGTCGGAAAATATACGTAGACCCATAGCTGAGAAAAGTAGTGCGGAATGTAGATACAAAGTGCTGAGGGCAAAATACAGAATGTAAAGTGCGCCGTGTGTGCAATGAACAAGTAATGAGGAGCAGAAATGTAAATCAAGAGGACAGAAAGTACCTCCCAGGCTCTCCAATAACCGCCAAGTGAGTCCCCCTGCCCGCGGGAGGCCGCGCTCATGTAGCAATAAAGGGTAGCCAGGCCAGCGCCACCCCAGTCGTATCGTCTGACCTGTGACAGGTCCACCAGAGCACTCAAGAGATACAGTCCAACTGTATTCCCTCTATCGGCAAACAGAGTCGTCCGAAGAGGAACATAAGGAAACCGCGGGCATACTGCTCCGCCTCCTTAGGAGACTCAGGCTCCATCTCCGGCCTTCGAAAATGGGAAGAGAACCAGGTAGCGGACTCTCCCAGAAGCTCTGTCCACAGGCGGGCGGGCCCCCAGCAGATGTACCCAAGCGGCCTCCCATTTGCCCATATCCTCGTCATAAGGAATGGGCCAACCTCCTATGTCCAGGCCGGTCAGCACAGCAAAATCTAGAGGGGTCATGGTCAAATCCCCGGTAGCGGAAAAGTGGAAGGAATTGGTGGTGTCCCACCATCTCTCCACCAAAGCGGCTAACAGTGTCCTACTGGCAGGACAATGTGATAACCCCATGCAGAAGGCCCCAAACCCTGCTAAATCAACCAAATCCCGGATAGCCTCCGGAAGCTCGGTATACCACTCTCTCGCAGCAGTGGAGCCGTATCCTCGCACGGTACGAGAGCCAACCTGCATTCAGAAGGAATGCACGTGTCAATATGAAATGAATGAGCCGTGTGCAAATGAAATGAATGAGCCGTGTGCAAATGAAATGAATGAGCCGTCTGCAAACGCAAGTAAATGAACTGTGTGTTCAGAAAAATCAATATGGGCTGCGTGCTCATCTCAAATGTCTAGAACTGTGTGTTCAGAAAATCAAAGCTTGGGACTGCGTGTTCTACTCTCAATCAGTGTGGGCTGTGTGTTCACCATCAACTTGGACTGTGTGTTCAGAAAATCAGAGGTTGGGACTGCGTGTTCTACTCTCAATAAGTGTGGCTGTGTGTTCACCATCAACTAGAACTGTGTGTTCAGAAAATCAGAGTTTGGGACTGCGTGTTCTATTCTCAATCAGTGTGGGCTGTGTGTTCACCATCAACTAGAACTGTGTGTTCAGAAAATCAGAGTGTGGGCTGTGTGTTCACCATCAACTAGAACTGCGTGTTCTACTCTCAATCAGTGTGGGCTGTGTGTTCACCATCAACTAGAACTGTGTGTTCAGAAAATCAGAGTTTGGGACTGCGTGTTCTACTCTCAATCAGTGTGGACTGTGTGTTCACCATCAACTAGAACCGTGTGTTCAGAAAATCAGAGTGTGGGCTGTGTGTTCACCATCAACTAGAACTGTGTGTTCAGAAAATCAGAGTTTGGGACTGCGTGTTCTACTCTCAATCAGTGTGGGCTGTGTGTTCGCCATCAACTAGAACTGTGTATTCAGAAAATTAGAGTTTGGGACTGCGTGTTCTACTCTCAATCAGTGTGGGCTGTGTGTTCACCATCAACTAGAACTATGTGTTCAGAAAATCAGAGTTTGGGACTGCGTGTTCTACTCTCAATCAGAGTGTGGGCTGTGTGTTCACCATCAACTTGGACTGTGTGTTCAGAAAATCAGAGTTTGGGACTGTGTGTTCTACTCTTAGTCAGTGTGTGCTGTGTGTTCACCTTCAAATTCGGGCTGTGTGTTCGACAAATTAGTGTTTGAGCCGTGTGTTCAATTCTTAACTAATGTGTACCGTGCGTTCACAATCAATCGATGAGCCTAGTGTTCAGAAATTCAAGTGTTTAAACCACATGTTCAGGATGCAAGCAAAGTACTATGTCATAGGCTAAACTGTGTGTTCAAGCATGGCAAAGGTATGAAATGCACGAAAAATACAGAAAATGAAGTAAAATACCTCTCGTGCCTCGTAAGAAAGGTGATGCTCCGGCTCTCGTAGAAGTGGATCTCCGGGTGCCCGATCGTTGAAGTCAGTAAAATGACGAAAAATGGCCCGCGGAAGAATGTGTACCGACGGGGCGTATCTCTCGGGAATAAAGGGGTGGACCCTCGGAGGCAGCGTCATGATATCGAAATCATCCCCGGCACCTGGAGGACCTCCACTATGAGGGAAATTACCCGTCATTTCGAAAGATCTACAAAAGGAGCAAAAATGAGCCAAAATTGGAAAAAGTCAACAAAAGTCAACTCTCGGGAAATGGAAAAGTCAACAAAAGTCAACTCCTGAGAAAATCTTCCAAATATTGAGACAAACTTACCTCAAGTGGTGAAAATGAGAAAGGAAGCCCCGAAATCAAAATTTAATCGGTCCAAAGTGCTTAAAATCGAATGTTTTTGCGAAAACAACTTGCGTGGGAGGCTGAAAAGCACGTATAAAGTGCAGATCTGAAGGAGAAAATGGTTTGGGAGGCAAGAGGAGAAGATTTTGCAGCTGTGGGTGTGAGCTCGAAGTGAATGGATGAGAGAATATAAAGAAAATGAGGTGAAAAGACAAAGTTGCCCCTGGATTTGGGCAGGTGGCCGGCCGGCCACCTTTTCTGGCTGGCCGGCCATTTGCTTTTTGGAAACTGGCCGGTGGCCTCCCCTTAGGCAACCAGCTGGCCGGCCATGTCCCCCACATGCTCACCTAGCTCTCTGCAAATTTTGAGGAAGATTGGAGTTCCCGAGACCTGAAAAAGTTCAAGAAAAGTGTACTTTCTGGCGCGAAGTTGCTCCGCCGGAACTTCAGCTGCAATTTCTGACATGTGTCTCATCATTACTCATCAAAATTAGAGTGTATCCTTTTTAAGCATGTTGTAACCTCTCCGGGAGGTGAACCAGAGGCCGCAGTCGAGTCACCTTCACCGAAATGCGCGTTTCCTTACTCGTTGTTTCGCAACAAACGGGCACCCTGATTTATGCTCGTTTTGCATTGTTGTGCACATAACTTGCATTCTCATGAGCATTTTGCATTGTCATACATGTTTTCTTGGTGTACCGTACCTCTGTGCTCGAGCATGCGTTGTCACGCACGTTCCTTTCTTGCATTGTGATACATTTACTCGCCGACACTGCGTATGTCAAACTTTCGGAATCACAGGAATCACATTGAATATATGTTGTTAGCATATTGTTCTTGTTGAATTTCTCTTTTTTGCAGGCACGATATTGTATGTACGGTTCATTTGAGGCTGGTGCGACCAGACGAATCGCGCAGGTATCGTATCTTCTCCGTGTGAGACGCGACGAGAATTGAATAATTCTCCGCATTCCTAACTGCATGAAATGTAGTTGTTGCTTTGCATTCTTGCTTAAAACTGTTGCATCTATTTGCGAATACTTGCTTCATTACAGCTTGCTGCACTTGCATAATCATTAAGTTACATCTGGTTCCGTGCATATCGCTTTGCATTTTGCCCCCTTTGCCTGCGGGCACATATCTCTGTTCATCTTGTATGATTGTCTAAGTCTTCGGCCTTGTCAAAAATGGGTCGTCTCTAGGCTTTGACATTCACTCCCGTCACTTGTGACTTCCGAGTTCTGTCAAAGAGGGGCAACTGTAGACACCCCATTTTTGACCGACCTCAATACTCAGACGTCACCGATTGAGCGCTCGGTGATGTTGCATATTGTGCTCGTTCAGAAGTCTCAGAGTCGCGGTCGTGAGCCCTGCCTCCGGACTTCCGAACCCTCTTCTGTACCTTGTCTCGGTTTGCGAACCAGACTCGGTTTTCTCTGTTTCTTTTCTTGAAGGGAGGGAAAGGTCCTGTAGACCATCTCTCAGTGGCCGTGGGCTACATTTCGTGGCCGTAGGCCATTTTGCCCATTTCGGAGCCCGGTTCCCGGTTTTCGAAGCCGTCAGGCCGTGTGCCTCGGTCCGGGACCGCCTAACCATCTCCGACTGCTCCGGTTTTTGGCATGCATCTTATTTACTCCCTTTTTAGGGACACTGAGGCCTGAGAGACCCACTTCGTGGTCGAATGCCACTTTCGGTGCTTAACAGCCTATTTTCGGGACCCCGAACTGCGTGTTTGGCCCCGAGCATTCGTTTTGCATCGGTTTTCGTTCATTTTTGGCAGGTACCTATGTTTTATCACCAAGAAGGTCACTGAAGGGTGGGAGGCCAGCAATTGTCTCAGCAACCAGTTATGTTCCTCCGGCGCCCTCCGACGCCCGTTTTTCTCACTTCCGAGCCAATGTTGACTACCCTAGGGCCATTTTCTTCAACCCCAAACCACATGTTTGTGTTGTACACACATGGGAGGACCCTAAAAGTCTATGGCCGGCCAGTAATTGTAATTGAACCTTTTGAACCCCTCCTAAAAGTGGCTTGTTGTCTCTCCTATTTTACAGTTGCCAATTTCCAACCACAGGGTTGTGATGAGGAGACCTGGGAGGACACCTTTCTCTGGTGGTCGGCCAGAAAATCTTCTTGAGCCTTTTGACCCTTGGCCGGCCGGCCATAGGGGGTGGCCGGCTGGCCACCTGCAACAAAAATAGCAGGCCGGCCATGTTCCTTGGAATGTGTGCTTTACAGCTGTATAGTTTTTTCCCCCAAAATATCTGATTTCGGGGGACTTTTGTAGAGAAGGGAACTTAATCCCATAACACTACACATTTTTCTCTCCCTTTCTCCTCCATCCTTGCATACACACAGCAGCGCTAGCTCTCCCTCAAGGGTTGGAAAATTGCTCTCAAGCATATACACACACATCCATCTCTATCTCTCTCATTCTCTCAAGTTCCAACCCCATTTTCTTCATCACCACCAAGCACCACCACCACCACTCCATTTCCAGCAGCTTGGAGGGCTTTCCAGCAGCTAGGAAGCAACATTCCTTGGTGCAAGAGGTAGCAAAGAAGTGGTCTTCAAGGGTAAGTGCCAATCTCCCTCTTTTGTAGCACTTTTTTTATCCTATTTCTTAGCCCTATTTGCTTGCTGTTTTGGGCTCAGACCCTAACTGAAAGGGGCATTCTTTTGGCAAAATCCGCATTTTAAGCCTACTTGCGAGTAGCAAACCATTTTCACAAACAAACATGAAGTGTTTTGTTCCAATTCAGACGACTCAGTCTATACTTGTATGCTGTGCGCATCACATAGTAACTTAGGCTAATAACCGGAATAAGAACACACAATGTTTTCAAAAATAGATATCATGGTTAGTAGAGGTCGGTCTTTGACCGGGCGAGCGGGGGTGCTCACGAAGTGACCTTCCCCAATCGTACCCAAGTTCCCGAGCCGAGGCAACTTTGGTGATGACGGACACGTGACCTTTGGCACCGAGTCAGGGTTTCCTAAATTTCCCATTAAAAAAACATTTGGGTGGCGACTCTGTATCTGGCAAAGCAGTCCATGTTTGGCACTTCTTTTCAAAAAATCTATTTTCAAAATCGATTTGCCGGATTTGGACTCTTTGGTTCAAGATTAAGAACCGTGACATTTGAGTCCTTGAACTGTAGTGACCCCAATATGAACGGAACGGGACTTAACCCTCCCGGGGCGTTCGGGGACGTCTACAGTGACCAGCCATTAGAGGCTCAATCAGAATCCTGTAAGCCTCTCCAGTGTACTGCCAACCTGTCAACTCGGTCGGAAACTTTGGCCAACCGAAACTCTGTCTAGCGGAAGGCACCCCTCTAGCCTTGTCCTCAGCGCTCGCACTCTGCTCGTTGAAGGGATGTCTGCTGCTCTCCCTGTATAAGCATGAGTACCTATCAAGGAAGGCATGAGGTGCGTTTGGATATATGTCACATAGTCTCCCTCTCCAACAAAGTAGTCGGCCTCCACGCCTTGTGTAATGTCGATCACCTCCTGGGAGGAGAGACTCTCTGTGGCCCGTATGGATGACAGAGGTGGCATGGGAACTGCCTGTGATGGCAAACCCAAGGTCTGGTGGAGGAATCGCTCACCTAAAAACTAGGCTCGCCCTACTGGTCCCTCAAGCACGAGCCGGTAACGGTAAGCGCCCCAAGTGCCAGCGAACTGGTATCTAACACCCTCAGGCATCGTCGCCCAGGGCTGCCATGAGATCTGCAGATAGGAAATACATAGATTGTTAGTTGCCATCAGATATGCAATATGAATTAGAGCTGAAGTAAAGTAGAAAGAACTTTGAGTTTTGAGTTACCTCCGCTGTGGTCACTGTATCAAAATATCAGCGGAAGAATGAGAAAGTCTTTCGAGTCCTCCGTAGGCATCTCTCGTCATACCGGTGAGAGTACGGCATGACAGGAGGCATCTTCACCTCCGGCTCTGGGAAAAGTATCGGAAAATATGCATATACCCATAGCTGTACAAAGTAAAAGGATGACAATGAGTATGCAATAGATAAATACAGATAATGCGGAAAGCAGAGTATGTGTGCAATGTCCAAAAAATGCGAAATACAGAAAGTAGAGTATATAGTACGGGGTACAGAAAGTACAAATGCAAAGTAGAGATCAGACTATGTGTGTACCATATGTGCAGTGTACAGAAAGCGCAAAGCAGAAAGCATGGCAGGAAATGTAAAGTAGAAAAGTAAAGCATACCTCCCAGGCTCTCTAGTAGCCGCCTGCTCTGTTCCCGCTCCTGCGGGATGTCAAGCTTATGTAGCTGTACAAGGTAGCAAGGCCAGTGCCGCCCCAGCTGTAATGCCGGACCAGAGAGAAGTCCACCAAGGCACTCAAGAGATATAGCCCGACTGTGTTCGCCTTGTCGGCGAGTAAGGTGGTGCCAAAGAGCAACATCAGGAAGCCTCAAGCGTACTACTCGATCTCCTCTAGTGTCTCTGGCTGTGTCCTTCTGAAATGATCTGCAAACCAGGTATATCAAACCATCCCTGATCGAAAGAGAGGTGGGCGTGCCCCCAGTAAGTAGTTCTAGGCGGCCTCCCACTCGCCCATGTCTGTATCATATAGGATCGGTCGACCTTCTACCTCAATGCCGATGAGCATAGCAAAGTCATGCGGGGTCATCGTCATGTCTCCCGTGCTAGAGAAGTGGAAGGAATTGGTGGTGTCCCGCCACCTCTCTACCAGTGCGGCAAGTAGGGCTCTGCTCGCTATGAGACACGACAGCCCTGTGCAGAATAAGCCAAACTCGGCCTCATCGACAATATATCGGACACCAATGGGGAGGTCCATATACAACTCTCTCACAGATGTGGTCCCATATCCTCGAATGGAATGAGAATTCCCTTGTAATCAGAATGAGTAGACGAAAGGCAATCTAAGAAATACAGTGCACGAATGTGCCTGAGACAAGCAGATGAAAGATAGTGCAAGAGTGTGATCTATGCAAGAAATGCAAGGTACATGGCGAAAAATGTAAGAAGTTAGTGTATACGCGTTGTAGGATAGATGATACTCCGGCTCTCACAGCAAGAGATCCACAGGCAGGCCTCGTGCAAATCCTCTGAAATAATGGATAGTATCGGGTGGTAGCACATGCACCTCGGGGTGGTATGTCTCCGGGTCGAACCCTGGGTGGTAATGGTACATGCTCGGGATCTCTCTTCATCCCTAGAGAACCTCCTTCATGGGGAATGTCGTCTGCCATCTGGAAAGGAGATGAGAAAGTACGTGAAAAGGAGCGAAATGGGTGGAGAATGCCAAAGGTCAACAAAAGTCAACCCTCAGAGAGAGAAAATGAGAGAAAAAGTCAAAGCCCGGGAAAAGGCACTAAACCCCAGAGAAACTCGAGGGAAACAAACCTCAAGTGGTGAAAATGAAGAAAAAAACACCAAAATCAAATTCCAATCGGTTCAAAACGAAGGAAATCAAGAGGTTTTAGTGAATCAACTTTGCGTGAGGCATTGGAAAATGCGTATAAAGCTCGGATCTAGAGAGAGGAATGGTCTAGGGTGAAAGAGGGGTCAATTTCGGCTAGGGAGGTGTGTGGAAATGAAGTTTGGGATTGTGTATTTAAAGACCCGAATGCAAAAAGACTAAAATGGCTTGAATTGCCATCGGTGGCCGACCAGCCACCATTTGTGGCCAACGGCATCCAGGTGTGGCCGACAGGTGGCCAACACCGCTCCAGGGTGGCTGACAATCTTCCAGTGATCTCACTGTGTGCTTTTCTACTATTTTGTGCCCTTGGTTCTTGAGAAAGTGCAAGAAAAGTTCACTTTTAAGCTCAAATTGTCTCTGCGGAAGTTCCGAACCGTGTCTTTAGTGCACGACTCATCACTAGTTAACATGAACGAGGTGTATCCTTTTGAACTATATTGCAACTCCTCCGAGAGGTAAATTGGAGGTTGCGACTGAATTGATTTTATTAGACACGCTTTTGTCATTACATAGAACGTGTGTCTCTTTGTCGTTGCACGGAACGTGTCTTTTGCATGTGATCTTTCATAGACTGTGCATTCCTTGCATTTGCATAGCCAAGCTTCTGTTTCCCATTCGCATAGAGCATGCATTTGGTAGAACATACTATTAATCTTGAGTTGAACATGCATTTTCTACAATTGATCACCGCATAGAACATGCATTCTATATTGCTGCATAGAATGTGCATTTCGACGTTGCATAGAATGTGCTCTGGCTTTCACTACATAGAGCATGCTCTTAATAATCATGCATAGAACATGATGTTACGACATATGAAAAGAACATGATTTGCTTATCTTGCGTAGAACATGCACGCTTACTATATTGTGCTTGTTAAGTATCTTCCTCATGCAGACACGATATTATATGTATGGTTCAATTAGAGGAATTCCAGATGAGATAATTCTTGTCCTCCTAACTCCTTTTGGTTCAAAGCATTCGGGTGTGTCTCGGTGTTTACACCACTCCTTTTGGTTAAAGCATTTGGGTGTGTCTCGGTGTTTATACCACTCCTTTCGGTTAAAAGCATTCGGCCGTGTCTCGGTGTTTACACCACTCCTTTTAGTTAAAAGGGTTCGGGCATGTCCCGATGTTTACACCGCTCCCTTTTGGTTAAAAGCATGCGGGCGTGTCCCGGTGTTTACACTACCCTCTTCTCCTCTCGCGTGCGACACGTTAGGACGCTTCGGTTAGGAACACGCGGGTGTGTCCCGGTGTTCACCACCCTCTTTCTCTTCTCGCGTGCGACGCATTAGGACGCTTTCGGTTAGAGACATTTGGGTGTGTCCCGGTGTTCACCACCTTCTTCTCCTTTCGTGTGCGACGTGTTAGGACACTTTTGGTTAGAGACATTCGGGTGTGTCCTTGTGTTCACACCATCTTTCTCCTCGCATATGCAACGTGTTAGGATCTTGTTTGACCTCGAGTGCGCTTGGTGGTTGCATTGTTCTTTGCCTTTACTGCGTGATGCGTAGTTAAGTTTGCATAATTTTCTTACATCCTTTCTACATGAAATGTGGTTTGGTTCATGTTTGCTTACTTCTTTTTTATGTATGAGATTACTGTAGCATTTCATTGCTTGACACTTGCATCTACATGTTTCATTACAGCCTCATTGCATGATCATAAATTATGTCGCCGCATCGTGCAAATCACTTGCATCATACCCCAGAACTACGCTGGTTTGATTCCTTGCAAAAGGATACATAGGCAGCCTGTGGGCGCAACCATTCTTTTTTTTGTTCGTCTGTTTGTCCAAGTCTTTGGCCTTGTCAAAAATAGGTCGTCTCTAGGCTTTGACATTCACTCCCGTCATTTCATGACTTCCGAGTTCTGTCAAAAAGGGGTAACTGTAGACTACCCATTTTTGACCGTCCTCAAGACTTGGACGTCATCGTTTGTGCACTCGGTGATTGTGCTTGTTTGTGTTCATTTTGAGCGCGTGATGTCCTTGGCGGAACGTTTTGTCTTTGAGCCTCTAAACCTTGTTGTTTTGTGCATGTTTTTGGACCAAGAGCTTGTTGTCTCTTGCCTGGAGAGGAGGGTGACCTGTTGGCTAGCCTTGGGGCCTGTCGGCCATGGCTTGTTTCTGTTGGCCACCAGTGGTGACTGACGGCCATTGATCTCATTTTTCAGATATTTGTTTGCCAGTTGTGCCAACTATTGCTCACTGAGCTGCATCTTCATACATGTGTATGGTAGGATGTATACAGGCTCAAACCTTGATATTCTATATATAAGGGGTGTCCTCTCCCATTTTGAAGGGTTAGACATTTTAGACCAAATCTCTCTCTCTCTCTCTCTCTCTTTCTCTTTCTCTCCTATTTGTGCCTTAAAGTCTAGTTTCTCTACACTTTTGTACATCAACCCTTGATCAAACTTGACCACCTTGGAGCTGAGGTCTCTTGAGGCCCTCTTTGAGCTCTAGAAGAGGATTTTGGCTTAATTTGGCTTGTTTTGTTGCTCTAACTTGCATCTTGTCTTCAAAAGGTATAACACTTGTATTTTAAGCTTCTTTTAAATACTTGTTTAGCCATCTTTTTACACTATTTTTGAGCTGGTTTTGGACTCCAAAAAACTCTGTTTTTATGGTTTAAAAATGGTGGTTTGAGGCTATTTGGTGTTAAGGGATAGTCCACCCTTCTTGTTGCTTAATTGTTTAGCTTTTTGTGCCATCTTTCATCACCTTCAAATCAAAATTTTTGGGCCTTTAAACCACTAAAATTCAGAGGATTTTCAGTGACAAAAACCTACTTTTGAAGTCCAAAATTGGAGGGGATAGCCTCCCCTCCTTATGTCTTGTTTGCGTTCCTAGTTAGCTTCATATGTTAGCATGTTTTTGTAGCTTAACTTAGCTTATTTCCAGCATGTTTTTGCCTTTGATTTGGGCTGCGTTGGCTCTATTTTGGGCTGTTTGTATTGTATGAGTAGTCTTTTGCACAGTTGTAGTGTAAAGGGCTTCACTAGTTTAGTGTTTTAGGCCTTTAAACGTGAATTGTTTAAGTTGCTTGCATGTTGTGGTGCTGTTTTGCATGTAATTTCAGCATCGTAAGCTCTGTCACATACTTTTTTGTTTCACTCTTTTATTTGCTTTTGAGAGTGGTTTCAAGTTTAGGATCCTTTAAGCTTGAGATTAAGTTCATTGCTTAATGGTTTAATCCTTTTTGAGGGTTCATTATTAACGACATGAACTCTCTCTTGCCTTAAATCATCCCTTGGTTGACACTTCTTTCGCTTTAGAGGACACTCACTTTTGGACTAATCAATTAAAGAATGGATTGGTAAGCTAAAAATGAGTAAACAAAACATGGCAAGTAAAAGAGGCAAGATTAAGCATCTTTTGTGTTGCATTGCATGTGTTCGAATCGGACGTTAATTCGAACACAAGGAAAATGGGACATTTCATACTCGAAGTGATGAAATGTGCCATTTTTCTTGGTCGCCATCACCCTTGATTATGCATGATAAGGTGGTGGTTGTTTTGGTCATGTTTGTGCACTCATTAAGCTTGTACAAGCTTGGCTTCTTGGCCATCGTGCATGGAAAATGCTTGGTTGATAGTTTGACGGCCAAGAGTTATGCTCCTTTGAACTTGTGTGATGATAAGGAGAGTAACAGTACCCACAACCATTGAGAATACACTGCTTTGCCTCTGTTTGCTCTCTATTCCAACAAAAAAGAAAGTTCGGGAAAGGGGTAGCCGACCGGCCACCAGTATCAACCGACCGACCACCAATGGTAGCCGACCGACTATCAATGAAGAAGGTTGCTCTGTGTGCTCCTAAAGGGGATCAGAAGTGTTCTGGGAGTTGACACAATTTTCAGTGATCAAACATGTGCAAATAAAGGCTGCAATGGCAAGGCGGTGGCATTTTCGGGTGGAGAAGCCGAGCATGCATGCATCCCTCGTCCCTCAAGGCCATTTAATTTCTTAATTAGTTAGTTGTAGCTAATCCATTTATATAAGTGTTGTAACTATTTAGTTAATTGATTCGTTTTGTAATTAATTAGCTTAATTCGGTTTGTAATAATTAGGTAACTATAATAGTTAATTAGTTTTGTTTTGTAATAGTTAGCTTAATTAGCGTTGGCAGTTAGCTTATTCATTCGGACCCTCTTTCGCGAGGGCGCAATGTTGTAATAAGTGTGCGTGTGTGTGTGCATGTCTTCCAACCCCACGTCTTTCTCCCTTTTATTTAACCGCTTTTGATGGTTAGATTAGGAGCATATTTCGATTAGCATATCGCATGCTTGCATTCATTCATTTGTCTTACATACACCGAAGCTCGGCGCATCATTCAAACTGCATTGTTATTTCAATACTTCTTTGAATACGTGTTTCAAAGCATGTTGTCAAAGTGTTGCAAATACCATGATTAAGTAGCTGAGCCTATTTAGTTGCATTATTGCATGTGTTGCATTAAGCACTTAACATAGGATCATGCATCTAACTAGTTTTTGTTTTTACTGGGAGTACTCGGTAAGCTTTTACACTTTAGCATACTTGCATGAGTGTGATTGCCATGTTGCCATGTTTCACACGCTTGCTATAAGGCTATGTGCTTAAATGCTAAACTACATGAATGCCTGTGGATGAAGGCTTGCTGTTTGAATTGAAACGATTCAACAAATGTATGTTTTAAGCCCGCTTTGTCATGGCAAAATCATGTTTTAAGCCCACCTTGTTGTGGCAAATCCGTATCTTTAAGCCCACTTGAGGGTGGCAAATTCAAACCATTTTCGCAAAATAAACATGAGTTGAGTTATTCAAAGTCTTGCAAACTAGTCTATACTTGCTTGTGTGCATCACATAGTAAAGCTAGTTTAATAATCGGAACAAGAACACATAATGTTTATAAAAGAATATATCATGATTAGTAGAGGCCGATCTTTGATTGAGCAAGCGGGGGTGCTCATTTCAGGACCTTCCCCTCTCGTATCTAAGTTCCTGAGTCGAGGCAACTTTGGTGATGACGGACATGTGGCCTTTGGCACGAGTCAGGGTTTCCTAAATTTTCCCAAATAAAATATTTAGGTGGCGACTCTGTATCTGGCAAAGCAGTCCAATTTTGACATTATTTGATTAAAAATGAAATTTTCTAAAAAGATTTGTCGGATTTGGACTCTTTGGTGTTTATCAGTTTCACATTGCACTTGTGAGACTAGATTCAGAACCGCGGGAGTCCAAATTGTGAGGCTTTCTTTTCAAACCCTTTCCAAAAGGCGGGATGCGAAAAAAGGCGAGTCCACACTCACCCGAGCCAGACCCCAGCCTTCCTTAAATCAACTTAATCCCCCTCTCTAAAAGACAAAAGATGGCCAAGAGGAGAGCCGTCTGAGCTCTAATCACCGAGCAGGCTTCTACCTCCAATGCCGAGGTCTAGGCCGAGCTACCTTCACCTAGTCAAACTCTCCAGAGTGTTGTTGCCCTTCTTTCTACCCAGGCTACCTCATCTCGCCTAGAAAGAGGCCTCACACTTCATCAACCAAACAAAATTTGGTGGATGAAGAGTAGACCGAGCAACTTGGGGCCGAGGTGCTCACAACCCAACCTTCTCCAGGGGGCCATCACTCTGACTATGCTGACTTATCTTCCCCCCCGGTGTGGGCACCAGCCGTGACCTTCAAAGGCCGCGCTGTCACCACAACTAATTTGGTGATCACTGAGAAGGACCATATGTTGGCTTTCAATTTATCCAAAAGCCTGTGCCTGCCGGCCGACATAAAACGACACGAACAGTTGGCCAAGCTCAAAGCAATTCGGTCGGTTGCCAAGTCTATAGTTCTAGTGAGTCATCACTTTGGATTTCCACTTCCACTTTTCTTTGAACTTTTTGCTTGGTTATTTTAATTGTTGCTTGATTGAATTGCAGGCCATGCAGAAGAGCCACGTTGCCCATCAGCGTGTGCTAGAGCTAAGGAAAACAACTCGGGCGGCCATTGCTAACGACAAGGCCAAAGATGCCGAGCTGAAGGCTCTCAAGGCGACGCTGGCCAAGCTAAATGTTGAGAAAGAAAAGTTGGCCTAACTGGTTAGCACGACCAAAGAAGATAAGTAGAAAGCCTTGGCCGAGAAAAAAAGAGCGATATCTGTGGGAGCTCTCCAAGCTTGAGAAGAAGAAGGATACCAATATATAAAGCACTACAGCAGAAGATGGAGGACGCTGAGGACCGCAGTTACAGGGAGGGCAAAGAGACCTATGTCCAATAGTGCGAGGAGGCCAAGGATATCTTCTTCAAGTGCGGTCGGAAGACGGTGCTAGAGAAACTCAATCATGTAGTAGACTTGGAGATATTTCTGAATCCTTCTCCACACTTTACACTGAACTACATGACGGCTTATGCTAAAGCCATTCAACAAAAATTTCTACAAGAGGAGAAGAAAGATACCCCGTCACTGGTTGATGTTCCTCTACTTGTTACTGATCTCGGTCGACAGAGTTCTTTGCTAGATCGAGCGAAGGTGTGTAGCCATACTGAGCTAAGCTTGATCATTGCAGAAGGCATCATCGACTTAACACAAGAAGATGATGCTGGCGCCGACCTAGCGAGTGGTGACGTCGGTGTTGTTGCCGATGCTGAGCTGGACGAGCTTTTTGCTTGATTGTGATGATACTTTTTGTTCTTTATTTTCTTCTTTTGATTTTGCTATGTAACCAAGCTATATGCCCCTCTTGTAATCCTTTCTTCTGTTAATGAAAAACATCTTTTTGTACGGTTTTTGTGTCTTTCTTTAAATATGTCACAAAACGTTTTTTTGTATGCTTCGTCGAGCTAACCAGCTCGGCCCTGTATGATCTTACCAACCTTCTTTGGCTGAGAAACCATCCTAGCTAAAGAGTTCAAAATAAGTTTGGTCAAACCTGCCAACCTTCTATGCCCGAGATAACCATCCTGGCTAAAGAGTTCAAAAAAATATTGGTCAAACTTGTCAACCTTCTTTGGCTGAGATAATCATCTCAGCTAAAGAGTTCAAAAAATGAAGTTGGTCAAACCTGTCAACCTTCTTTGACCAAGATAACCATCTCAACTAAATGTAGACACCCCATTTTTGACCGACCTTAAGACTCAGACGTCACCGATTGAGCGCTCGGTGATGTTGCATATTGTGCTCGTTCAGAAGTCTCAGAGTCGCGGCCGTGCGCCCTGCCTCCGGACTTCCGAACTCTCTTCTGTGCCTTGCCTCGATTTGCGAACCAGACTCGGTTTTCTCTGTTTTCTTTCCTGAGGGAAGGGAGAGGTCCCGTAGACCATCTCTCAGTGGCCGTGGGCTACATTTCGTGGCCGTAGGTCATTTTGCCCATTTCGGAGCCCGGTTCCCGGTTTTCGGAGCCGTCAGGCCGTGTGCCTCGGTTCGGGACCACCCAACCATCCCCGATTCCTCCGCTTTTTGGCATGCATCTCATTTACTCCCTTTCGAGGGACACTGGGGTCTTAGATACCCACTTCGTGGCCGAATGCCACTTTCGGTGCTTAACGGCCTATTTTCGGGACCCCGAACTGCGTGTTTTGGTCCCCGAGCATTCGTTTTGCATCGGTTTTCGTTCATTTTTGGCAGGTACCTCTGTTTTATCATAAGGAAGGTCACTGAAGGGTGGGAGGCCAGCAATTGTCCAAGCAACCTGTTATGCTCTTCCGGCGCCCCCCGGCGCCCGTTTTTCTCACTTCCGGGCTAATGTTGAACACCCTAGGGCCATTTCCTTCAAGCCAAAACCACATATTTGTGTTGTACACACATGGGAGGATCCTAAAAACACATGGCGGCCAGTAACTCTCTTTGACCCTTTTGAACCCCTCTTTAAATTGGCCTATTCTCTCCTGTTTTAGAGTTGCCAAATTTGAACTACATGGTTGTGTTGAGAAGACCTGGGAGGACACCAATCCTTGGTGGCCGGCCACTAAATCACCTTGACCCTTTTGACCCTTGGCCGGCCGGCCATAGGGGGTGGCCGGCCGGCCACCTGCCAGCAAAAGTACATGGCCGGCCATGCTCTTGGGATGTGCTCCTTACAGCTGTACAGCAATATCCCCCAAAAGATCTGATTTCGGGGGATATTTTTTGGTGCAAGGGAACTTAATCCCTTAAGGCTACACTTTTCACACACTTTTGCAAGACCACCCTTGCATGCATACATCTCTCTCTCTCTCCCTCAAGAGTTGAAACACTTGCTTTGAGCTCAAGAACACATACACACATACATCTCTTTGATTCTTCTCAAGTTTAGTGCCATTTCTTCATCATCATCAAGAACCACCATCACCACTCCATTTCCAGCAGCAAGGAGAGGTTCTTAGAGGCTTAGAAGCAACATTCCTCAAGCCAAGAGGTAGCAAAAGTGAGGTCTTCAAGGGTAAGTCTCCATTTCCCTCTTTGGTAGCATTTTCTTGCTTCATTTCTTAAGCCTACTTTCTCACTGTTTTGGGCTCCGACCTTAACTGAAACTAGGTCTATTTTGAGCTATTCTTCATGTTTGTTCAAGGTCTCAACCCTGTTTGAGCCCTCCATCTTGCACTTGTTTCAATATCATCTTGTATGTCAATATTTTGCATGCTTTTTCTAACCTATTAGTGATCTGTTTTCGAGCATGATGTAAACTGTGAGTGAGCCTATTTTGACCCCCTCTTCAACATTTAAGAAGGGCTTAACCCTGTTTGGCCCCTCTATCATGCACTTTCTTCATAATCTCTCATATTTACCGTAAATTTGCATGATTTGTTTGACCTACATTTATTCTGTTTTGGAGCATGTCATGAACTGTGAGTAAGCTTATTTTGTGTCCCTCTACAACATTGTAGAAGGGATCAATCTTGTTGGGGGTCTCCATGTTGTGCTTGTCTTTATATCCCTCTTTGGCCCCCATTTTTGCATGCTTTTTTAAGCTTATCTAGCTTCTGTTTTCGGCCATCATCAGAACTGGAAAGAGTTATATTTTGATCTTCTTGACATATTTCATTAAGGGTCTTTGCTGGTTTGATGAATGTTTGGGGTACCTCATGTTATAGCCTTGTGTATCCTAATTCTTGCATGACATTTTTAGCATGTTTGCATACTAATTTGGGGGATGTCATCTACTATAAATGTTCATATTTTTAGTCCCTCATCAATGTTGTAGAAGGGTATTTTCCCATTTGGGCATCGCATGTATCACTTGCTTCAATACCCCTCTTGCGGGGCCATTTTTGCATTCTTGTTTAATCCTATGTGTGCTTGCTGTTTAGCCCTTTTTATGACTGAAAAATGCTTGTCTTGGGGCTGCCTTGATACTGTATTTTCATTCCATATCCATATTGTGCATGCATTGCATGGCTATAGGCCATTTCGGGCGCCTAATATTGCATTTCGGGATCATTCCATGCTTCGTGTGCACTTTGGCCATGTTTCGGGACTGTTTTCCCCCACATTTCAGTGCTGAAATTCTATTTGCATGTTTGCATATCATTTCCATGCCATTTCATGCCTTACAGCCATCGCCTCGGTTTGCGCGCTCGTGTGCACGCATTTCGAGGCGCTTCATTTTCATCCGACGGCCTCTTATGTGAGTGTGACTGAGGCTCACTCATGTTAGTGTAAGTCCATTTTGCATTCTGTATGTCATTTTAGTCTCATCGCATTTCGTATGCCATTTTCTCGATTTACATGCCCGTGTGCACGCATTTCGAGGCATCTCATTTTCATCTAACGGCCACCCGTGTGAGTATAGCTGAGGCTCTCTCATGTTGGTGTAAGCCCATATTGCATCGCATATCTCATTTTAGTTCTATTGCATTCCATATGTCATTTTCTCGGTTTGCGTGCCCGTGGGCACGCATTTCGAGACATCTCATTTTAGTCTCATTGCATATCATTTCCATGTCATTTCATGCCTGACGGCCATTGCCTCGGTTTGCGTGCCCGTGTGCACGCATTTCGAGGCGCTTCATTTTCATCCGCCGGCCTCCTGTGTGAGTAGGGCTGAGGTTCTCTCATGTTGGTGTAAGCCCATATTGCATCGCATATCCCATTTTAGTCCAATTGGCATTGCGTATGCCATTTCATGCCTTAGGATCATCGCCTCGGTTTGCGTGCCCGTGTGCACGCATTTCGAGGCATCTCATTTTCATAGCACTGTGCATGCTAGGATTGTATTTTAGTTGCATTCATGCATATCATGCATATTGCATCGTGTTCGGGATAGGAGTTAGCCCGGGCACGGGAAACGAGGCGCGTTTCGTACTCCGAGTGACGGAATGGGTCTCAATTCCCAAGTCACCAACACTCCGGATTACCCATGATGGAGTTAGGTTTTGTTGTAGCATTCATCTGCATTCATCCTATATTGAGTTGTGCAATCCGACTCCTCGGCCATCATGCATCGAGATGCGTGATTGGTGGCACGAAGATCGAGGCATGCATATATTTGTGAAATACATTGCTATGCCCCTTTCCTGCTCTCTGTTGCAGCAAAATGAAGAATCAGCAACTTTTCGGAGTCTGGAACGCATTTCGAGAAACATTGCAAACAGAGGCTAATTAGGGTATCCCAGTGGATTTCCGCGCAAAGGCAGTCCAGCATACATCATTCATCAGGATCGAGGTAGCCCCTGGCTTGCATGCCAGTTTACAGCTTTCTTAGTTTAATTTGTTAATTAATTAGGAATTTGTATATTATTCGGACTGTATATTTCGGACTGTAATATTCTTTTATTTCGGACTGTATTATTTATTCGGACCCTCTGCGCGGGCATAATTGTAATAAGTGGGTGAGTGTGATGTATGTCTTCCAACCCCACGTCTTTCTTCCCTTTTATTTACCCGCTTATGATAGTTAGATATAGGGCATATTTCAATTAGCATACAGTATGACAGCATGTTTGCATCATTTATCTGTTCTGCACGCACCGGGCTCGGCGCATCATACAAACTGCATTTGTATTTCAATTCCAAGTTGAATACGTGTTAGTTGTAGCATCCCATATGCCATGTTTAGAATAGCCGAGCCTGCTATAGTTTGCATTTTTGCATGTGTTGCATTAGGCATTTCTGTATAATTAGGATCATGCATGATTTCTAATGAGCTTTTGTTTTGGCTTGGAGTACTCGGTGAGTTTTTATGCTTTAGCATCCTTGCATGCGTGTGAGTGTTGCCATGAATAGCATGCTTGCCATGAGGCTATTTGCTTATGTGATATAACTGCCTTGAATGCCTGTGGGTGGAGGTTGTGTTACTTGAATTGGGACAATTCATCAAATGTTTGTTTTAAGCCCACTAGATAGTGGCAAAATCATGTTTTCTAAGCCCACCTGAGGGTGGCAAATCCACGTCTTAGCCTACCTGCGGGTAGCACCATCAAACCATTTTCAAACAAACAAACATGAAGTGTTTTGTTCCAATTCAGGCGACCCAGTCTATACTTATTTGCTGTGCACATCACATAGTAACCTAGGCTAATAACCGGAATAAGAGCACCACAAAGTTTTTCAAAATCAGATATCATGGTTAGTAGAGGCCGGTCTTTGACCGGGCGAGCGGGGGTGCTCACGAAGTGACCTTCCCCAATCGTACCCAAGTTCCCGAGCCGAGGCAACTTTGGTGATGACGGACACGTGGCCTTTGCACCGAGTCAGGGTTTCCTAAATTTCCCATTTAAAAATATTTAGGTGGCGACTCTGTATCTGGCAAAGCAGTCCATGTTTGGCACTTCTTTTCAAAAAATCTGTTTTCCAAAACGATTTGCCGGATTTGGACTCTTTGGTTCAAGATTAAGAACCGTGACACGAAATCGAGTCCAAGCTGTAGCGAGGTCCCCCGCAGGCTTGTTACACTAAAGAGTTTAAAAAATGGTATTGGTCAAACCAGCCAATTGTAGACACCCCATTTTTTACCGACCTTAAAACTCAGACGTCATCGATTGAGCGCTCGATGATCGCGCATGTTTGTGCTCGTTTCGAGTTTCTGGAATTTTCGGTTAAGTGCCTTGCTTCTGGGCCTCTGAACTCTTTGTGTTTTGGCTTGGTTTGTGGACCATGCCTTGTTGACCTTGTCTGGAGGGAAAGAGAGGCCTGTAGGCCACTTTTTTGTAGTCGTAGACTATTTTTCCCTCTTGTAGGCTACTTTTCGATTTTCGGAGCCTTCGGCCTAGCGCCTTGTCTCGGAACCTCTTAACGTTCTCTTCTTGCCTGGTTTTTGGACCATGCCTTGTGTCTTTGCCTAGAGGGAAACAGAGGTTTGTAGACTACTTTTTGTAGTCGTAGACTACATTTCCTCTCGACCACTTTTGTGCTCGTAGACTAGTTTTCGGGTCCGGCTGCGTGCCTTGCCCCGGACTTTTGTCTTGCTTCCTTTTTGGTTTGGTTTTGAACCAAACCTTGTTTTCCCTTGCCTGGAAAGTGGAACAGGGGTGTAGACCAGTTTCTCCCCCTGTAGACCACTTTTCTTCCCTGCCAGCCAGTTTTATGGTCGGCCAGCTAGTTTTGGTGGTCTGTGGACCACCTAAAGTGGTCGGCAGCCATGCCACCACCTTCCCCTCTCTGTGCAGACCACCTTTCCCCCCTTGTCGACCAGTTGTTCTCCCTGCAGAATACTTTTTGTGGTCGGTCAACTAGTGGGAGTGGTCGGCCGACCACCTCAACTGGTCGGCACCTTTTTCTGCATTTTTCTGTAGATATTTTCTTGCCAGCTGTGCCAGATTGCTTGGAGCCTTTAGCTTGTCTAACAAGCTTAAGGCATGGATTTCTATATAAGGGAGCCTCCTCCCTCTTGCTTTAGGTTCAGAAAAATTGGCTGAGGGTTATACATATATCTCTATCTCTATATTGCTCCCTCTCTCTATATTTGTGCTTAAAAGTGTAGTTTCTTCACACTTTTGCATACAAACACCTACTCAAACACCTTTGCTTTGGAGCTGAGGTGCCTTGAAGCTGGTTTTGGGGTTTTTGGATTGCTTTTGGTCCAAAAAGGTTGCTGGAGCTGCTGCTTTGTCCTTGTTCTTCAAGGGTAAGAAACTACCCCCTTAAAGCTTTGTTTTTGATTAAGTCTTTGGCCTCATTTGCATGATGTTTTAGGCTTAACTTTCTACTGAAAAAAGCTTCATTTTTAAGTATTTGAAATGTTTGTTTGAGGCTCCTTTGGTGTTGGGGGTGGTCTACCCCCCTTTTGTGCCTTGATTGGCGTTGTTTTGTACCATCCTTTTAGGCCTTTGAGATAACCTTCTCTTGGCCTTTTAGCCATGAAATCCAGTGGATTTTCAGGGTAGAAAGTATGTTTTGAGGCCCCAAATAGGAGGGGGTTGTCCCCCCTCCTTCTTCCTTGCATGCTTGTGTTGATGGCTCATCAAAGTAGCATGTTTTAAGCTTGTTTTGGCTCCATCTCAGCCTATTTTTGGCCTTATTTCAGTATGGCATACCTCTTTTTTGGCTTAGTTTAGGCCACCCTTGCATGCTTTATACACTTGTAGTGTAATCTTGCAAACTAGCCTTGTATGCTCAAGGTTTTAGCTCACCTTTCGCATGTATTGGGTTCCATTTCAGCATGTTTTTGGTCATTATTTAACATGCCTCAACTCTGTTTTGGTTTGGTTAGGGCATCCCTCATTTGCTTCTTACATGTGTAGTGTAATCCTCCTCATTGGCCTTGCATGTTCCATGCTTCATGCCTCTTATCCTAGCATGTGTTGGCTCTACTACAACATGTTTTTGGCCTTGATTTGACATGATCTAGGACCATTTTGGGTTGTCTTGGCCATATGGTTCATGTATTGCATAGCTGTAGTGTAATGGGCTTGACTAGCCTTGTGTTTTGATGCCTCTAGCATGCTTTGTTTGAGATGTTTGCTCGCCATGACATCATTTAACATGTTATTTCAGAGCATATTGCATTGCCATGTTCTCACTTCTTTCACTCTTTGAGTGCTTTTAAGGGTTATGCCTTTATACCTCGCTTATGGGCTAATGCGTATGCTTGCTTGTCTAGGCTTTTGAGCTCCCATCCCAGAATGTTTTGGTCTTTGTTTTGACCTAATAGAGCTCTATCTATGGCTGGTTCAATCATTTGTGCCATGCATTGCATGCCTCTTGTGTAGTCCTTTTTAGTAACCTTGTGCCCTAGGGCCTCTTGCATGCTATGCTTGTGTTGTTTAGATGATTTGGCATCATTCCACACATGATTTCAGTGCATATAGTGTAGCTACACTCTCACATTTGTCACTTCTTCATCATGTTTGAGAGTTGTGCTCTTATGCTTAGTTGATGAGCCATTACATGAGCATGCATATCTTGCCTTTTTGTGCCTAAGTTTTGGTGTGTTGGCCACTGTTTTGGCATGATTTAGGTCTACCCATATTCGGTTTAAGTCCATTGAGCATTGTATTGCATGCCTCTTGTGAGATGCTCTTTCCTAGCTTTGATGCCTTAAGCTTCTAAACTTTCCATGCATGCATTGTTCATATGTTGAAATCTTGTGCATGCCATTAGCATTGATAGGTTGATCATGTTGTATGTGTTTGGATCGAGCGTTGATCCAAACACAAGGAATGTGGCACGTTTCATACTTGAAGTGATGAAACGTGTTGTGTTTCTCAGTCGCTGACCCTCTTGATCATGCATGATAGAGGTTAAGGCCCTTATGTGTTATTTGTGCATTCATTGAAATTGAATTGTGCAAACTTGGCTTCTCGGCCATCGTGCATTGCAATGCTCGGTTGGTGGCCCGAGAGTCAAGTGCCGCACTCCCTTGAGCTTAAGAAATGATAGGGAGGGTGGTTGTGCACACATACCTTGCAAATACACTGTTGTGCCCCTTCTTGTTCTCTGTTGTAGCAAAATGGAGCTTGGCAGAATTTTCTGGTCGGCAGACCAGAAAAAGTAGCTGGCCGACCACTTTTTCTGGTCTGCAGCATACTTAGGTGGTCTACACCACCCTTTTCTGGTCGGCAGCCCTCCTGGAGGTTCTCATGTTGGAATAGAAGCTATCTGGAGGTTTGTGCAATGTTCTGAGATCAAATGCAAATAGAGGCAAGTTGGGGCATAGTAATGGATTTCCGAACAAGGCGACCGAGCATTCATGCACCCCTCACCCCGAGGACCTCTTTTACTGCTTTACTTAGCTGCTTTGCTTAGCTAGCTAATGCTTTGGTTTTGTACTTAATTAGTTAATGTGTTTAACTAATCAATTTGTGTTGTAATAACTAATTAGTTAACAAGGATTAGTTAATTATTTTTGGTTTATAATAATTAGTTTAATTAGCTTAGATTAGCTAGTTAGCTTATTATTCGGACCCTCCGTCGAGAGGGCAAATGTTATAATAAGTGTGTGTGTGTGTGATGCATGTCTTCCAACCCCCATTTCTTTCTCTCTTTTACTTAACTGCTTTTGATGGTTAGTTTAGGGTCATTTTCAATTAGCATCCTTATGCTTCGCATGCGTGCATCATTTATCTGTTTTGCATGCACCGGGCTCAACGCATCATACAAACTGCACTGTATTTCAATACCAATTTGAATACATGTTATCTAGTTGCCTTCACATGACATCTTAGTATAGCCAAGCCTATCTTAGTTGCATTTTGCATGTGTTGCATTAGGCATTCTTGACATAGCTAGGGTCATGCATTGATTTCTAACATAGCTTTTGTTTTGGCTTGGAGTACACTGTGAGTGTTTACGCTTTAGCATCCTTGCATATGTGTAAGTGACTGCCATGATAGCATGCTTGCCATGAGGCTAACTGCGTAAGTGTTTAACTGCATGAATGCCTGTGGATGAAGGCTTCATTGCTTAAATTGAAACAATTCATCAAAATGTGCGTTTTAAGCCCACTTTGCGGAGTGGCAATATCATGTTGTTTTCTAAGCGCACTTGAATGTGGCAAATCCGCGTCTTAGCCTACTTGCGAGTAGCACTTTCAAACCATTTTAAAAAAACAAGCATGAGTTGTTTTGTTCCAATCTGCGTGATTGAGTCTATACTTGTATGCTGTGTGCATCACGTAGTAAGTTAGATTAATAACCAGAATAAGAACGCATGTGTTTTCAAAAACAACATATCATGTTAGTAGAGGCCGATCCTTTGATCGGGCGAGTGGGGGTGCTCATTTCAGGACCTTCCCCTCTCGTACCCAAGTTCCCGAGCCGAGGCAACTTTGGTGATGACGGACACGTGGCCTTAGGCATGAGTCAGGGTTTCCTAAATTTCCCAAAAACAAAATATTTAGGTGGTGACTGTGAAATCTGGCAAACCAGTCCATGTTTGGCGCTTTTTATTTAAAATCAATTTTTCAAAATGATTTGCCGGATTTGGACTCTTTGGTGATTTATTAGTCTTACATTGCACTTTGTGAGATTAGATTCAGAACCGTGACAGGAGTCCGAACCGTAGTAGCTAGAACCACAATTTGCGCCCTCGCGCGCGGAGCGGAGTTCTGGGCGGTCTACACCAACCTTATTTGGCTGACATAATCATCTTAGACAAATTCTTTGGTCGAGATAACCATCTCGGCTAAAAAAATGGTGTTGGTCAAACTTGTCAACCTTCTTTGGCTGAGATAACCATCTCGGCTAAAGAGTTCAAAAAATTGTATTGGTCAAACTTGCCAACCTTCTTTGGCCGAGATACTCTGCCAACCTTCTTTTGCCGAGAAAACTATCTCGGCTAAAGAGTTTAAAAAATGGTGTTGGTCAAACTTGCCGACCTTCTTTGGTCGAGATAATCATCTCGGACAAAGAGTTTAAAAATGGAGTTGATCAAACCTGCCAACCTTCTTTGGCCGAGATAACCATTTTAGCTAAAGAGTTCGAAAAATTGTGTTGGTTAAACCTTCAAACCTTCTTTGGCCGAGATAACCATTTCGGCTAAAGAGTTCAAAAAATGGTATTGGTCAAACCTGCCAACTTTTTTGGCCGGGATAACCATTTCAACTAAAGAGTTCAAAAAATTGTGTTGGTCGAACCTGCTAACCTTCTTGGCCCCCAGTCGAACAAAGATTTACATATAAACCGAAATAAATACAAGTATTGAAAAATTTACCAAAAAAAGTTGTCTACTTGTTTTATTGAATGTTGGACAAAAACGTTAAAGAAAATTACAAGTGAAAAGAGCTAAAAATAGAATATCTTGAGATTGACGGTGTTTCATGGCTATGGGATAGCTCAGCCATCCACATCTTCTAAGTGGTAAGCTCATTTTCCTACTAATTCCACCATTTTGGATGACCCCTCTTGGTTAGGTCCCAATTTGCCATCCCCAGGCACCAAAGTGTTTCCCATTAGTTTACGTAGCACCCAATCTCCAATCTTAAATTGTCTTGGATGCACCGCCTTGTTGTATTTTCTAGACAGTTCATGTTGATATGAGGCGATGTGGACTAGTGCCATTTCTCTTCGTTTTGCGGCTAGATCTAGTTCCAAGGCTATGGCCTCTCTATTCAAATCCAGAACTAAATTTTTGCTTCTAATGGTGGGGAGGCCGACTTCTAGGGGGATTACTGCTTCCATGCCATAGACCAAGGCAAAAGGTGTTTTGTCAGTCAACCGCCTAGATGTGGTATGGTAAGCCCATAAGACATGGGGAAGTTCCTCAGCCCATTTTTCTTTTTCTTTTTCTTTTTCTTTTTCTTTTTCTTTTTCTAGCGTCTTCTTCAGATCATCTGAGACTACATTTTTGGAGGCTTCGGCCTGGCCGTTGGCTTGAAGGTATACTGGCGTGGAGTTGTAGAATTCAATCTTGTGCTCTTCGTAAAAACCACTAAAGATTCTTCCATCAAATTGGGTGCCGTTGTCAGATATCAAGGCCTTGAGAATTCCAAATCAGGTTATGATGTTCTGCCAGGCAAACTTCTTGACGACTTTTTCTTTGATGGATACAAGTGTCACTGCCTCCATCCATTTTGTGAAGTAGTTTATCGCCGTGATGAAGAACTTTCTGTTGCCCGATGCGATTGGGAGTAGTCCTACTGTGTCTAAGTCCCACATTGTAAAATGCCAAGGGATGGTAAGAGGTAGAAGCTTCTGGTAGGTTGATGGATTTGATGCGCGAACTTCTAACATTTTTCGCATTTCTTGACATACTTTTCCATATCTGCTTGTGAGATAGCTCGACAGGCCAGAGATCTCCCCCTTTGGTGGCTTCCACAAATGCCTTCATGGATTTCGAACAAGAATGCCTCGGCCTTGCTTGGATGGACACACTTCAAGTACGGTCCTATGAAAGACTTTTTGTATAGTGCTAGAGATGGGGAAAGCCAAAAATCTTGTTGACCCCCTTCTTGTCTTCTGGCAAAATGCTATCTTTTAAGAACACAATGATGGGGTCCATCTAGGAGGAACCTAGCTCGGCGTAGAATACCTCGACTGCTTTAGGTTCCTCGATGCTCGATCTTTGCAATGCCCCAAAATTGTTACAATGTACCCACCTCATAACAATTGAGAAGTGACAACATATATGAATTGATAAGCTTTCATAAATCAGAGTTTGATATACAAAAAGTGACACATGCGATATACATTCATAAACGGTACATCCTGAATCTACATCATGTGTTACAAGATTGAGAAAAGAAATAAAAGCTGAATAGGTAATTTTATGCCCTAAAGGCTTACATATTTCCAAATCAATGCTTGGGTACATCAAAAGTGAGTCTTAAACTCAATACATATAAAGCTCTAGGCTTGTACAAAATTAAATAACAAACAAAAACATTGAACTTTCAACTCCACATTCCTCCCAAGCTAAGTCCTTCGAAAATGGTTTTCCCCTAATAGGGTGAGCCAAAGCCTAGTAGAAATAATCTAACAGAACATATGCATCTTAACAAAGATATAAGGGTGAAATGCATACGCAATGCCCATGTCAAAACAGTTTACATTTCTTTCTCAAAGTCATGCCATGCTCAAATTATATCGAAATTCTCAAATCATGTCCTTCACCATAGGAAATAAAGGGGAAATTCTTAAACCGATACAACCTTTCACGGATATTTTGTCTGTAGAAAATCGTCAAATGGCGCCCATGTAAACGTAGTCTATACAAGCACTACTATTTCCATTTTATAGATATTTCATCCGTGGGAATCGACACCCATGTATACGCACGTTTTTCAAAACTTTTACCCTGGACACACATGCCAACTTAATTTGGTGATACACACCTCTTTCCAACATTCACCCCCTTTTTTTTTTTTCTCAAAATCATATACATTTATAATGTATTAAATGAGCAACAAATGTTCAATGCACGTGGATGAGAAATTATTTTCAATTCACCTAATCCTCATGCAATTTCTACAACAATCATAGCTATCCTCCACTGATAGCCCAAAACAATTATTTCTAAACATATATAAAATCTCCAATACAGATAAACTATCCAAAATTTAAGATGTGAGTGATAATACACATCCAACTCCACCATCCATACTAATATCCATCTAATTTCACATTTTCATCATCAATTCCATTTATTTATACAAAGTAAATATTTGGGACATTTAGGGCAAACTCACTTTTCTTCCAAATCTAATCTTTTACAATGGTGAAGAAAACATTGGCTATTATTCATACAAAATTAACTCCAAATACCCATCAGTTTTACATATACAGTAAATAAAAAGATTTGACAGAGTCAAAATCTTAAAAAGAAAATATGTTAAAGATGTACAAATTAAACCCATTAGCAATAATGAAAAACCTAAGTGATTTGTGATTCAAAACAAACTTAATTGAAACAATCCCCAATCAGTCAAAACTAACAATCTAAATCATCTAATACGTGTGAAAGTGATTTAAATTGTTGTTTCACAATTAATAAATCGGCACAAACGATTTTTACGTGAAAAAAATCACAGTAGGAGCACCTCCAATTGTGATTAGAAAAACCACGGGTGAAACGCCACTAATCAATCCACTATGAAGAATAAAAATACACAAGATTACCAAACAATTTACCTAACACTCTATAAAATTGTCTTCAATAACTTGTGCCTCATTCACCAAAACCATCGTCTCAGAATTGATTAATCTGTTGTTGAATCCACAACAAGGAGCCGCTTCAAACTCCTTCAAAGCCTTCACGCTCGAATCTTCAAAATCAACTGAACAAACTCTCTTTGATTTGGATGATCAACCAACCCTTTGATGTAAATGATTCAAATCATGAGATAAACTCACAAAGACATCAAAGGAAACAAGTAAAGAACCTCCATAGAAAAACCTTAACTCTCAAGAATAAGCTCTGGAAGCTATAACCCTAAAATCTAACTTTCGCGTGGCTTTATACTGAATAGGGTGACGAGGACCACTCAAGCCATGGAATGGTCGCTCAAGCAGTGTCCCTCATATGTGTGGAATCCATAAGTGCCTTTGCTCGAGCCACCAAAAGGTTCACTCGAGCGAACATTGAACTCTCTCAGCACTTTTGCAGAGATGTTAAACTTCTAGGAGCATGGATTCTTTGCTCAAGCGACCACTGTGTCGCTTGAGTGGTCATGAAGAAAACAACCACTGATTACATTTGGAAAAAAATGTTTGTTTAGGGAATTGACAACACAAGGGAACTAACAATTTCCCCCTTTGTCAATTCCCGGAAAAAACGCATCTAACATTTGAATCTTGATAAACTCATGCTCTAGACACAAAACAAACCAAACAAACTAAAAAAATACTAAACCATTCTAAAACACCACCTTCGAACCACTATGAATGAACCATTTGCAAAGAAAACAACATTGCACAAACACTAGAAATCGATAACTGAATGATTAGCACGATTAGTAGTGGTCAATAAATCAAGTAACCCATCCAAAATCCAACCAATTAATTATCCTAACCATATGATCCTAACCAAGGAAACATAATAATCCAAAACCAAAAAACCCCCAAAAATACTCCCCTTTTTTGTCAGGGAGTGATAGAGGATACAGTCAGATAGGCCAAAATAGTACTACCAACATACTATCAAAATAAGAAACAAAAAATATATCCATAAAAAAAATAAAATAAAATAAAAACTGCCCAAAGTAGAGAAACACAAAAACACCCATCATAGATACGGCGGTAGTAGAGGGTGCTGCTGTATTTGAAGCATGGAAAGAATCTGGGCAAGCTAGAGAGAGGACTGGTCCATGGCATGCTCAATCTTTCCAGAGGAAGCCTCTAAAGTGGTGAGATACACATTGGTGGATATCTCTAAATCAGTGATACATTCATCGTACAAATCCATTTGAGTATCTAACCGATCATAACGTGCGCTCATGGGCTGCTCTATTTGGAGGAGTTGTCTTCGAACAGTCTGAGCACGAGCAAGCTGCTCCCCCTCGCCAGTTGTTGTAGCGTCAAACTCTGCGCCCTCATCTATCTGATCTTCGGCTGCACCTGAAACACCAGCCCCGAACGACTCCCCCCCTAAGATAGGCTTGACTCTAGGAAATGATGCTTTTGGTGACGAATTTGATAGAACAAGAAAACTCATCATTAGCGGAGGATGGTATACCAAGAGGTGTAAAAAGCTGGTTTAGAGGACAGCCGTAGGAAAAACCCAAGGACTTCTTACCCTCAAACACAAAGATCATTTTGGAAACTATCATCTGAAGGAGATTAATGGAAAGACGGTGATCAATGTAGTAAAGAACATAACCTTGATCTTGTGAGTTGTTTAAGCTATATGGGTGACATGGATGTTGGCACAAACAATGATGTTAAAAAGCCGAAAGTGGAGAAGAAGCTCATTTTGCCTAATGAGAGTCTCAGCAATCCAAGTCCGGGGAGTGCCACACAATTCAGTGGCAACCATGTCAAAATTGGCATTGCAAGTAGCAAGAAAAGGAAAGTGACAATTTTAGACTTCAGGAATGCCAAGAAGAGAGCAAATAACCTCATGATCAACTAAAACTTCCTCAGAACAAACCCAAGATTTGAAAAAGGGAGCAATAGAATTAATTGAGTGGATGTTACAATAAAATTCCCAGACCCAACTGATATTTTGTTGGTCGGAGAAAAGAAGAACACGCTCACAACGCAAGGAATCAAATACAGAACGAATAGGGATGGACTCAAAAATGGAGGGTTGGACATAACGTTCCAGGTGGACAGTCCTAGACACATAGAAGTCTCTATACATGTTGGCTTTTTTCTTTCGATGAAAATTTTTTTGTGTTATAAGTGAGACGAGAAATTGTGGGCTTGCGCCTTTTTGAGGACTGGGCCATGACTAAAACTGAAAAACAGAAGACCAACAGAGAGACCACCAATAAACCCCCCATAGACAACCAACCAAGAGATAATACCAAACGATTCATAGTGAACCAACCCCAACGTCAACCAGAAAGCACAACCTTCATTAGTAAGCAAGTAAACAATTAGAGTGTAACATGATATATAAGAGTGGTTCAATTACTCAATTATGAACTCGGCCAACTTTCACACATTATTCAAAAGAAAACTTCAAACCCTAAGAAAATGAGAAAAAAATGGTACCCTATAAATAATCACACATGACGACTAAAAAACATAAACTATATGGAATGCTAGTATGAAATTAAAAAAAGAAAAAGAAAAAAAAAAAAAACAACAATAACTAGAAACCAACCAAGAAACATGAGAGTCCATATACAAACAACACTCATGAACAATAGAGAGAGATAAAATATAAGAAAAACAAACAAGAGAAACTGAACTATGATGAAGAAAACGTACCCTATAGTGATGAAAATCACTAAATAGGAGCCTAAACCAAGTGAAATCAAGAAGCTAGTCAAAAATTGCCAATAGAGGAGTATAGACCTAGGAAAGAGATAGAGCTTTGACTGGATTTGGGAAAATGAATTTGAAAGGATGGATTATACGTATATAAACCAATGCAAACTGCTTGAACTACCAATTGTTCGCTCGAGTGAAGTCACTAAACATGGAGCAGTCACCCGAGCCAATATTTTGTCACTCGAGTGCACAAAACAAGCTTGCAGTATTTGGGGCCACCTACAAAAGTACTAGAATGGGAAATTTACCACTCGAGTGCAAGAACCATTGCTCGAGCAGTGTGAACAAATAGAAAAGGCTTGCAAGGCCCTCAAACAACCTGTTGAACATCCAAAACTACTCATGCAACTAAGTATCGCCTGAAACAAAAATGGATTAGTACGATGGCAATACTGGGACACTAAGATGAGATAATCCACACATCATGAAACCCTCAATATTGAAAGATGGACAATATGAACATGATATCATTAGCAGGCAATGTAAGCATATATCAATGAACATAGGTAGCATATGGATATAGGACTCAAGAGATAATATGAGAGCTTACATAGTTAGTGTGTGTGTACAATCCTTGAGTGTCAACAATTGCTAGAGTTTATCCTAGTAGTGATTGGATGGCTGGTCCTCTAGCAAGAGAATCTAAACACGGATGAAGAAAGTCAAACCACTAGGAATCAAGAGTTTTCTGTTGAGTAAAAGTGAGGCTCCCCCGCAATCAATGGATCATTTTTATTGATTTATTTTTTTTTTTTTTTTTTTTTGGACACTCACTAGCAGCTTTCACGCTCAAGAGTATGAAACCAAATCAAAGAAGCATGGATATAATAAGGATGGCCTGGTTGGTGCCTCTGAGGTAGCCTTTTCCTTATGCCTTGACTACAAAGAACTGAAGGGAAAGCCGTGGAGATACAAAAAGATGGTAGGTGGTTAAAAGATTCAACATTACCCATGATATACTAGTATAGGTCAATTCCTCTAGAAATGCATAAGACACAATGCTAGAAGTCTATAGAGAAATTTGATCACTTATGCGGAAACCCTTGCAATAGTTTAACTCAATGATGCGTATAGAATGATGTGAAATCAATGAGCACGTACTTACAAAATGAGCCATTGGCAAATACACATGAATCCTTGCGAACAGCATGAGAGATGTTCAAATAAATCTATGTACAAAGATGACAAGTATGAATGACAATGAGATTATAACATCCAAGCACACAGAATGCCAATTACACACAACCACTTATGCAACAAGCCACACTCTAGTTTATAAGCACTACACCTAAGGTCTTTCTAAGGAACTCAAACCTAAGAAGATCAAGGGGATTTTGTAAAAATGTCTACTCTTTGATGCTCAGTGGGTACATTTTCAAGAACTACAAGGCCTCCTCAACTAACTCTCGAATAAAATGGTGACGAATGTCAATATGTTTAGAGCAAGAGTGTTGAACTGGATTTTTGGAGATATTAATGGCACTAGTATTATCACAGAAAAGAGTAAGTGTGTCATGGTCCATACCATAGTCATGAAGCATTTGCTTTATCTAAATCATTTGACCACAACAACTCCCTGCAGCAATATACTCAGCCTCGACGGTCGAAAGAGAGATGGCATTCTGTTTCTTACGCCATGCAACCAATTATTCCCAAGATAAAAAAAAAAACCTCCGGATGTGCTTTTTTGATCATCAGTACACCCTGCCTAATCGACATTAGAATAGCTAATAGTATTGGCTGTGATGTTGGACAAGAACCAAATCCCATACCCCAAAGTCCCACTGATATACTTGACAATTCGTTTGACAGCTAGAAGATGAGACTCTTTAGGACAAGCTTGTTAACGGGCACAAACACCTATGCTAAATGCAATGTTGGGCCGACTGGCTGTGAGGTACAGAAGACTTCATATCATACTCCTATAAAGGGTAGGATCTACATAGTGCCAGAAGAGTCTTTAGAGAGGTGGAACTCGTGTTCATAAGGGTTCATGCATGTTTGGCTGACTCTAGACCAAACTTAGACACAAGGTTCTTGGTATACTTGGTCTGAAAACAAGCATACCGACTACAATTGCTTAATTTAAAGCCCCAAGAAAAAAGATGGTTCTCCCATCATGTTCATTTCAAATTCATGTGTCATGCAATCTGAGAATTATTTCACACAAGATTCAGATGTGGATCTAAACATAATATCATCAACAAAAATTTGAGCAACTAGAATATGTGACTTAGTAAGTTTCACAAATAACGTCTTGTTCACACTACCCCTTTGAAAGTCATTGTCAAGAAGAAAGGTAGCAAGCTTATCATACCAAGCCCGAGGGCCTTGTTTCAACCCATATAAAGCCTTGCCTAACTTGTAGACTACTTTGGAAATTTAGGATCCTCAAACCCCTTTGGTTGCTCAACATAGGCCTCTTCCGTTAGGTACCCATTTAGAAAGGCACTTTTCACATCCATGTGAAACAATTTAAATCCCAGAAAGTATGTAACATCAAGTAAAATTCGAATAGATTCAAGACATGCAACAGGGGCAAACGTCTCATCATAGTCAACGCCCTCTACTTGTGTATAGTCTTGAGCAACCAACCTAGCTTTGTTTCTAAGAACTATACCATTCTCATCAAATTTATTTTTAAAGATCCACATAGTACCTATCACTAAGGCTGTGCAAAATACCGCTCAATCCGCTAAAATCGCACCGATCCACATCAATCTATATCGCTCTATCCGCTAACTGCAGTTTAAACTTTAAAATTTATAATCTGCCTTTGAAACCACTTCCCTCCACTATAGTTAATACATATATAGTTTTTCACCTATAATGAAATATCAAAGTAAAAATGTGCGTGAAAGAGATTTAATTGTCAAATTTATTACAAATTAGTAGTTATATATATGAAAAATATTATGTAAAAGTAGTTTGTGTTGTATATATGAAAAATATTATACAAGTTAGTGTTATATATTATGCAAAGGCTTTATAATCAATTAGAATATTCTTCAATTTGCCAATCCGCCCAAAACCATTCTAACCGCAATTTGCCAATTTGCCAATCCGCTAATCCGTCATTCGGTTTATAATTTTACTCTCAAACCCTTTGAACCACACCGCACACACCCCTACCTATAACATTCATATCTCTAGGTCTAGGAACAAGAGTCCAAACTTTGTTACGTTCAAATTGACCTAAGTCTTTATACATTGCATTGACCCAACTATCATCTAATAAGGCTTTTGCATTCTTAGGTTCAATTAATGACACATAACACAAATGAGATACCTTCTCCCGAATTTATTTTTGGGTTTTCATTCGGTCTGAGACACTTCCAATCACTTCTTGTATCAAATGATTCAGTTTCACCCTTGTTAAAGGCTCCAAGAAAGGACTGGTAGTGACTTAAGTAGCAATGGTGATGTCTCTTTGTGCACTCTTTGTGTTTTCAGGTGATAAGACGACGACGTTTGAAGGAGTGCAAACTTGATCAACAGGATTATATGAGACAAATTATTTCGTGCTTGTACAATTGGCGTCGTCTATGGGAACGATCAAAGAGAACAAACCTTTTGGTTGAGTTTTCCTTCAATTGATTTCAATGGCACCCAATGAAGACTTACCTCAGTCTATTGTCGACGGACAACTCTAGAAGGAAGCAAGAGGATCGAGGATTTGCCTTTGCTTCCATCCATGGTAGACTTGGATCCTCAATGACGGAACCCTTATAAAGATGCGCGAGAAAAATAGGACTTAGCCCTCGTCACTCTCAAAGCCCAGATGGGCAGAGGTGAATGATGGATGCCCAAGTTCTAGAAGATCGCATAAGGGAGCAAGATGAGTTAAACAAGAGAATGGCCGCGGATATGAAGGCTTTGAAACACCAGGTAAATGGAAAAAACATGGCAGTGGTGGAAATCCATGAAGGCGGAACACGTTCTCGCTACTTAGGAGATCGCGACAGGTGAGCCACGCCCTCGCATTCTGAAAGAAGAAGCCTCAAGATAGGTGACACACAATCAAGAACTACCAGGATTTGTTGCTCCAGGTCTGAGAGAACGAGGACTGAAAGGTCTTACACGAAGGAAAGTAGTCATACACATCAAACCACCTCTCGATACACCGAGTTGCCTAGATCGGCGGACCTGCAGACCCTATTAGAAGAGAGGGCTCGAAGGAAGAAAGACGCCTAGGCACATGACCCCCGAAGGTCTCTGCTCTACAATGGTTGGCTCCTAGGACACATGGAAGTGTCGAGGTTAGAATGTCAATGCCGCGCCTTGCTTACGAACCAACAGACAAAGTGTTAACAAGGTTATAAAGCTCGCCATTCGTTCTGGCGATAGAGAATGCACCACAGACCTTGGGCTTCAATCAGCCAAAGTTCACAATCTACGATGGGAAGTCAGACCCCTATATGCACTTTCGCCAAGTTATGGCCATACATCGGCAAAACGAAGCCCTAATGTGCATCTTGTTTTCGTCAAGCTTAGGCGACCTGGGCCTGACTTGGTTTGAAATGTTTCTAGAAGGTAGTATCGCTTCATGGGCACAACTTGCGGAGGCATTTGTCACCAGGTTTAAGACGAACACCATGACCTTGATAGAGATAGACCAGTTGCTTTCCATTGACATGGGCGAGAAAGAAACGTGGAAATCTTACAATAACAGGTATTGGAAGACCTTCAACCAGATAGGCGACTCTCCCACGAACCTAGCTATCACACAGTATAAACGGGGTTTGTTGGTGGGCCATAAGTTGAAGGATTCAATGACAATGATGCCACCCCTCACAATGGAAGCCCTGATGGAGATAGTGCAACAGCACATCAGAGTAGAATAAGATGGTGCTCGCGCTAAGGCAAAGTCTAACACAACAATGATGTCGGATAAAAATCCTGCGAAAAAAGTTCACATGGTCGGCTGGGAGGACCAACCAAGCAAAAATAGTCGCGACAGAAGACCAAACGGTGAGGACCCCAAGACAAAGAGGGTAAGAGTCCACACCGCCATCAACAAGGTGTTCAAGAAGCCTATCTACTAAATTCTTAGTGAAATACGTGACAAACCCTTCGTTCGGTGACCTGCTAAACTAGGAGAAGCGCAAAGGGTATACGATGAGAGGTATAGGTTCACCTTCTATGAGGAAGTGGGGCATCGAACAGAAGATTGCATGTCTCTATGGCAGCATTTGGAAGAGTTGGTGGCCGCAGGCCACTTGGACTAATATATTGAAGGGGAGCTTGGTCAGCCCTCCCGGACTGCAACGGCTAGATGGATGCCAGTTAAAGGTCCACCTCAAGGCATGATTAACGTGATACATAGTATCATCGAGCCTAAGCGGGTTTGCGAGCTTAGAGGGTTGATCAAGAGGGGAGCACATGAGGAAAGTACTTAGTGTACACTCAACGTGAAAAAAGGAAAGATGGAAGCCAAAAACACTTTTTCTACTAGGTGCTTAGCAAGGTTACAAAGCCTACACAATGACGCGCTAGTGGTTACTTTACACGTCAAGAACTTTGATATCAAGCGGATCTCGATAGATCAAGGGAGCTCGTGTGAGATAATGTATTATAAGACCTTCAAGCAACTAAAATTGAAGGACAAAGACTTAGCACCCACGACATCTCCCTTGGTCAGTTTTAACTTAATGCTAGAATGGCCGGTTAGCAAGATAATTTTGTCGGTCAAAGCTGGGACAATGACAAAGGAAGTGGAATTTTGGATACTGAAAGTCCCTTTCACTTACAACATTATTTTAGGGAGAGCATGGTTGCATGCCATGCGAGCGGTAGCATCAACATACCATTAGGTGATGCGATTCCCTAACGAAGCTAGAGCGATTGAAGAAGTCTTGGGAGACCAAATCATCCAAGTAATGCTTCGTGACCGTGAACAACAGTCGAGCTACCAAAGGGTTCGTGTTGATGGTAGATGAGCCAAAAAGCAACGAGTTATTCGCAAATGTCGGTAAGGCAACCGAACAGAAGGCAATGGAAGATCTGGTAGAGGTAAGAATAGACCAAAACATCCTAGAGAAGTTCTTTTTGCTTGGCTCATCTTTAGCACTGAGAGAATAGAGATCATGGAATTCTTTATCTTTAACATCGAAGTGTTTTCTTGGACGCCATACGACATGCCTGGCATTGATTCAAACTTCATCTGCTGTTAACTTAATGTCAGCCCGATTGCCAGACCAATTATACAACGAACTCGTTGATCAGCACTTCACCACAATGAGATAGTGGCTGAGGAAATGGAAAACCTGCTAGAAGCAGGGGCAATCAAAGAGGTTTACTACCCCAAGTGGATCTCCAACATAGTGGTGGTGCCGAAGAAAAAACGGCGAATGATGCGTTTGTGTGGACTATAAGACAGTCAATAAAACATGCCCAAAAGATAGTTTTCCTTTACCATGGATAGACCAACTAGTGGACCTAACGGCATGTTACAACTGACTTAGCTTTCTTGATGTGTATCGTGGATACCATTACATTGCTATGTATGAACCGGACCAAGAAGTTCCATACTTCACAATGCCTAGGGGGTTGTATTGCTACAAAGTCATGCCCTTTGGCCTCAAGAATGCAGGGGCAACGTTTCAACAAATGGTCACCAAAATGTTTAAGCCATTGTTAGAAAGAACAATGGAAGCTTACATAGATGACATGGTGGTCAAGAGTAAGAATGAAGGAGACCATCTCAATGACCTAGTTGAGATGCTTAAAATTTTGAAGACTCACAAGCTACGAATGAATGCATCCAAATTTGCATTTGGCGTGGGTTTGGAAAATTTCTCGGTTTTCTAGTAACCAACCACAGTATAGTCGATCCCTCTCAGATCAAGGCCATTCAAGAACTAAAGAGGCCAACACAGTCAAGGAACTACAGCACCTTACGGGCCTAGCTGCTGCAATAAATCTATTCATAAGTCAGTCGTCAGACAGGTGTCGACCGTTCTTCCAGGCACTTAAGGCCAAGTTTGTGTGGGATAATGAATGCGACTGAGCTCTGGAGAGCTCGCAAGAATACATGACCTCTCTGTCACTGTTGGCAACCCCAATACAGGGAGTGGAACTTTTCCTATACTTGGCACTTTCCTAGCATGTAGTTAGCGCAATGTTGGTACGCGCTGAGGGAATACAACACTTGTCTATCTTTTATGTGAGAAATACATTTGTAACGCCCTAACCCTTCACATGTCATTGATATTTTCCACTTTGAGCCGTACCAGCACATTTGTTCTTCCCAGTAGGTCACCCATCCCAAAACTACTTTAGCCTAAGCACGCTTAACTGGGGAGTTCTGCTAAGGATTTCACCACCCAGGAAAAGGCCTCGATGCTATATAAGGGTCCATGTTTTCATTTTTTATAGCCCAAGAACTCCCTCTCCATTCCCGATGTAAGACACCGAGACCCTACAATCCACCCCCCTTAGGGTTGTACGTCCTCGTGTAGTAGCCTGCCAGCTCATAAGCTTGTCCACATGCACCGAGAGATGCCAGGGGCCCACACTCAGTACCTCGGAGAGTCGGCTTTGATACCATTTGTAACACCCCAACCCTTCACATGTCATTGATATTGTCCGCTTTGAGCCACGCTCGCACGGATTTGTTTTTCCCAGTGGGTCACCCATCCCAAAAGCACTCCAGCTTAAGCACACTTAACTGGGGAGTTTTGCTAGAGATTTCACCACTCGAGAAAAGGCCTCAATGCTATATAAGGGTCTAGGTTTATTGTAGGGTCCTGGTGTCCCACATCGGGAATGGAAGGGGGAGTTCTTAGGCTATAAAAAGTAAAAACATGGACCCTTATATGGCATCGAGGCCTTTTCCTGGGTGGTGAAATCCTTAGCAGAACTCCGTAGTTAACTGTGCTTAGGCTGGAGTAGTTCTGGAATGGGTCCGTGCAGGCGTGGCCCAAAGCGGACAATATCGATGACATGTGAAGGGCTGGGACAGTACAAAATGGTATCAGAGCTGACTTTTTGGAGTACCGAGTGTGGACCCCTGGCGTCTCTCAGTGCACGTGGGTAGGCTTGCTAGCAGGCTACTGCACGGGGACAGATAGCCTTAAGGGATGTGGATTGTAAGGTCCTTGTGTCCCACATCGGGAATTGAGGAGGCGTTCCTGGGCTATAAAAGTAAAAATCTAGACCCTTATATAGCATCGAGGCCTTTTCTAGGGTGGTGAAATCCCTAGCAAAGCTCCCTAGTTAAGCGTGTTTAGGCTAGAGTAGTTTTGGGATGGATAACCCACTAGAAAAAACAAATATGTATGGGCATGGCCCAAAGAGGACAATATGAATGACATGTGAAGGTTTAGGGCGTTACAAAATGGGACAAGGTGAGGTGGGTATTGGATCACTTAAAAATTATAAATTATGCTTGCGCTATAAAGAAAAGTTATGTGTGAAAAATACAATGTGGAGCAAAATTCATGGTTGCCTAAGACATTTAATTCAAAGAAGGTATAAAGGATTGGTATGGTATTATATCATTGGTAGGGGGTGAGACAATATTTAGTAATTTGATAAAACAGAGGTTTAAATTAATAGTTGGTGTTGGGACAAATTTTGAAATGGGTAGGCAATTTGTCATTAAGAGTAGCTTAGCCTAGTCATTACAAAAGAGAAAAAAAAAGAAAAAAAAGAAAAAGAAAAAAAAGAGAGGTTATATCTAATATTGTGGCCATTAAAGGAGAGAGAGCATTGGATAGAAGTTAAGTAATAGTAGAGAACTTTATCCCTTGGAAAAAGAAGAGGAGAAATTATAAGATCAATCAAACTCATGGTAAAATGTCATGGAGTTATGCAAATGATGATTTATTTTTTGTAGCCTCCATGAGTAAATTATATAATTTGGTTATGAGTTCCAAGTTTTTTGTTTGTTCACAATGCAAAAAAAAAAAAAAAAAAAATGTAATCACTACTTGCGATCTATTAGTAAGGAGGAAGATAGTGTCACCTGGAATTGCTGATAATTGTTGCTTCTATAAACTGCTCTGGTCAGTCTGTAGATCACATGCTGCTAAGGTCTGGTGTAATGTGTTAAGAGTGTTAGGACAGGGAGATACCCTAAATAACATCATTACCAAAAAAAGAAATGATTAGTTCACAAAAGATAAACTCTAGTAAAAAGCTCAATGTTCCATCAAACTACTCAAATTGATATAATAGAAAACTTTTTTTTTTTTGGGTAAGTTATAAAATTAGGCAAAAGAATGTACAGATATAAAAGAGGCTTTCCTCAGGAAGACCCAACAAACTAAAAACAACAAAAGCATCCATACCTCAACAAAATTAGAACAAAATGACCATCTCGACTAACACACTAAACTACAAAACAATAAAAACAGGAAAACATCAAAAAAAACCAAAACCATGAACCAACAGTATCCTAAGCTACCAATATGACAAAAGAGATTTCAATAGCACAGCATGCCAAACACAGTGACACTTAGCACCCAGTAGCTCTGCAGCAGGCCAGTATAACAGCACTAATGTAGTAGTAGGCAAGACCAGCACAGCAGAACAGAGGCAGCACAGCAAACAAGACAGAAATATGGGAGGAAGGGATAGCAAACAACATAGCAAACAGGATAGCAAACAACACATCAAATAGGCTAAATGAACCAATCACTTCTCACCTAGAAATATGAACATATTGCATAGGAAAGATCTTTTTAAACACCACATACCAAGACTATGAGGGGGGGTGAACAAAACAGGTGCAGCATGAACAAGCTTCTCAGTCAATCAGAGACAGCAACAGGAACAAAACAATAGCAAATATGAGACAGACAGGCAAAGAACAACAAACAAACAATTCAAAAAAATATCAACTTTCAAAACACTCTCAACACTACAAGCAGTATATGGACTAAATTCACTCAACCCTCAACAAAGATTTCCCTCACATAAGTGCTAGCTTGACAATCTGCATAAAAAACAGTTAGAAAAATCTAGCTTATATCACTTATATGTATAGATCCTCACCAAGCTCAACCCTCCTCCCTACTATTAAACTAGCTTGACAACCTGCACAAAAATTAGCACACAAATATGTTAAAGATTTATGAGCTCACATCACTTAACCCTCATATATAAGCTCGCCATGCACTCAACCCTCAATGCTCACCACACTCCACTCTCAAAGACACTCTCATACTACCCTAACTATTTTAGCTCACAACACTCAACCCACAACATCTCTAAGTTTGTACCAGCTAACCTACAAAGTAAAACAGAGAGGAAATATGGTGTTGCTCAAAAAATAATCTAGGAGACCTGCAAGAGGGAGGCTAAAAATAGTAGGAAGTATTAGAAATCTGAGAGGAATGACAAACAAATCGAGGAGCATGAAGCCTTAACATAGAAGGAGAGAGTTGCCATGAATCCAAAAACCTATTATTGGCACCATGCTCCTTAAACTTGTTCATAGACAGCAACCTAAATCTCACGAGAGATTCAATTTTTTTCTCCATAATAGCAGCAACCAGATGAGAAAATCCTAGCATTTCTCTCTTGCCAAATACAGTAAACAGTACAAGTAAACAACAATCTCTTAACAGTGGTAGCCAAAGAATGACCAAAAAATTGTTTAGACAACCAGTCCACCAGATTACTCTAGTTCAAGATAGGCCAAGACATGTTACACTTATCTAACAGAGGGCCCAACACACTCAATGAATAGTTGCAAGTAAAAAATAGGTGATCATGATCCTCATCCTGATGATTACACAAAACACATTGAGTAGAACTTCTAATCCCATAAACAGCCAACCTATCAAGGGTATTCAACCTACCCAGAATAGCCAACCAAACATAGTACTCACTCTAGGAATATGAAACTTAAACTAAATGAGCTTATGCCAGGTCACTCTAGGTCTATGAACTCTAAGCAAATCCCAAGTAGACTGAATAAAGAAAATACCATTAGGTGAAGGGGCCTAAACAGATTGATCCTTACAGTCAGAGGCAACCATGTCACCAAGAACAGAATTCATAATCTCAATAAGCTCACAAGTTTGAGCACTGGGCCACTGCCAATTTTGGTCCATAATGATACTAGAAACAGTAACCTGTGATTCTAAACCAGAGTCAAACATAATCCTATCCCCATACTTAAGAATGAGGGGACCTAAAGGATGCCAGTTTTAATGCCAAAGGTAGGTAGTGATACCATTCCCAATCTTCATGAATCAAATCATTCATAAAACCAGTCTGTCCAAAATAACTAGGTATAAATGAAAGCCCAACAAGACAAGTTGTAATGTTAATGCAACCAAAAAACTAAGTTATGATAATCAAGGATTACCATTCAAGAACATAAATTAAATTAAATAGCTCCTACAAAAAAATCTTTATGTCACTCGTGTATACTCCTATAGGCTCATAGCAAGGCCACAAATGAAAACTAGTGAAGTAACAATGTCAAAGCGGTTTTTTTTCTTTTTTCTTTTTTTTATCATCAAAGAAATATTTATTAATGTAGATAACACCACTATGTCCATCAATGGGAAGGATGGAATAAAAAAAGTGTAGAAAACACGCCCAAACAAATTGCGAATGTTCCACCAACACAGAGTTAAAAAGAAAGAAAAGCAAAACCTAGTAAATAAGGCTCCTGAAAACATATGACATCCAAGAATTCTATAGCAACATAGATAGGTTAACAATCTCCTTAAGATGACAGACAAAGTGGTTTTTCATATGACAATTGATATGTCAAAACTAGTAACCAATTATGTAAATTGGAAAATACCACCAAAAAAATTGTAAAATGAAGAAGAAGAAGAAAGAATCAATTCTTGGATATACATATATAGACACATTTAGAGATGCTACTATTTGCATTCCTAAAAAGGTGCATATGGTGTGCCCTCCATAACACCACCATAACCTTTTGTAAAATAAATCACAAAAATCCTTATTTTTAGCACCATAAAAAGTATAACTTTAACTTTACTACACACCATAAATTCATCATCCGTAACTTCGATTACAAATTGACATAACATGACACAACCATTCTTAACTTTCATCACAAATATTTATCAATTTCTTAGGATTTTTCCTATTTTAGGGTTGTGTATCATAGATTTTAATATATATATATATACAGTCCCGATTGAGACCCCCTCATTCTGCACCCCTCCACCCCCACACACACGTGGGGGTTGGTGAGTGGGGGGAAAGGAGAAAAAAAAAAAAAAAAAACAATTTTGGACCAATAGGAGGCTGAGGGGGTCGTGGGGGTCCTGCCAAAAAGGGGCACAAGTCATTTTTCATATATATATATATGCATATGTATATAAACACAACCAAAAGAAACCTAATTTAAAAAAAAATAAAAATCAGATTGTGTTTCTTCTCAAAATAAAAACCAAGTTCAGAATTTATTTCTAGTAATCGCCAGCCAACATATTAAAATAGTGAAGGGCTTATAGGGTCCAGAACTTAATTTCATACATCACACTCTAAATTAACTTTGACTGAATTTATTATTTTTAAAAATATTATAAATCTAAAATCTGAATTGATCAAATTAAATCGGAGATAAATCCCAATTCTAATCCAATGTACAAAGACTCAAGCTTTTTACATAAAACTTCAAAGGGTATAGAGGTTATGTATTCTATAGTGAGTCACTCACCCCATCAAGTTGACTTGGAAATGAATACTGAGTTCACTGAACAGTTCATACATCTGATTTGACCTAGATCAACGTCATTGCCTTCTGAACAAGGTCCTTGCTTTTAGATACTTCACGATACCTCCTACACTAATTACAAAAAAAAAAAACAATAATAGGGTTTAGAAATTGAGAGAGAGAAAGACCAAAAACAAAGCGATTTACAGTAGAAGAAGCCAATTAGCGAAAGGCGGTAATCGCAATCAGTCCACAACAGAAACTGCGATCTGCAACGGTGCACTTGTGCGATTGGGTAAGAAAGAGAAAGAGAGATAGAGAGGCAATCAGGTGGGTGTGCGATTTTGTGTGTAAGAGAGAGAGAGAGAGAGAGAGAGAGAGGAGAGAGAGAGAGAGAGGCAACTAGAGTTTTGCACCCAGATTCGAGTTTGTTGTAAAAGGGAAAGAGCAGAGCAATCCAACTATGGAGAAGATGGGTTGTTTGCTTACAGAGAGAGAGAAGAGAGGGGGGGGGGATACAAGCGTAAGAGATTTTGGTTCATTTTTTTTGTTAAAAACAAATATCAGATGTTTTCTTATAAAAACTGTATAATGAAACAAGTTGCAAACTTTTGGTGATGAAAATATGTTTGTCGCTAAAAATAAAAATCTTTGCCAACTAAAAGATTTCGTTGCCAAAACAAAGTGACTAACAACAACACATATTTCGTCGCCAAAAAAATATGGTCATCGCTAAAACTTTTTCATTCTTGGAGGGAACATTGTCCCTTGGCGCCTCATTAATATTTTCAATCTACAGCGACGGATTGAGAATTACGTTGCTAAAAGTCTACCTTTACCAATGAAAATGATTCTTGTGTCGCAGATAGTGCACTTTTGGCTAAGAAAAATATACTTCATCATTGAAAGTTGTCGCTAAAAACGCAATTTCTTGTAGTGCCCCAGTTCCTCGACCTTGGTCGTAGGTCTCACCAAATCTTTAACTTTTTATCTCCCACTGCCACGTGACACCAATAATTAGAACATTTGTCACGTGATAAGGTACAAACACCCCTAACATTATGATGGCAAGTTAAAACCTAGAATTTCTTCATCAACAATCTAGGTAAGGGCTGCCTAAAGTAACTTTGCTAGCTCTTTAATATTATTAATCTTTTTAAATAAAAAATATTAGGGATTATAAATAAATTATAAAATATTTTATTAAATATTTAAGTCAGTATGAAATTTTTGTAGATTCCATATGATGCGAGTCTCATACTCATATAAATACTAGCAGCACAGAATGAACATTTTGTATTTTTTAAATACAAAATATTATAAAATAAAAATAATTTACCGTATTTACTTGAACTCTATAAAGCAATTTTTATCAAAAAAATAAAAATAAAAATAAAAAGTTCAATAATGTTATTATTTCAATATGTAAATAGGCAGAATGTTAAAAATAAATTATTTCAAAAATATTGTTTGGTCGAAAAGCACAAAATTTAAATTAAAAAATTGATTAAATAAAAATAAAAAGAACAGAAATAATAATTTCATAACATTTGCACTTAAAAAAAAATTAATATTGAGATAATCAATAATCTCATTACACATGTACTTGCTAAATTCATGTATGTGATTTATTTATTTATTTATTTATAAAGGTCTGATTTATGGAATTTAAATTAAACATAATTTAATCTAACTATAGAAAAAGTGGCAAGATGTTTGATTTTCAAACTCAAATATAATTTTAAGTTTTTGGTTTTTCGTATTTTTTATCTTTAGTCATTTTTTTTTCAGATTTCAATAATTTATTTTTTAAATTTTTGGATTCATCAAATCTAGATGCCATAAAAAATAAAATTTGAAAAAATATTAAAAATATCAGTAAAAGTGAAAAATTAAAAAAATAAAAAAATGACACATTTTGTTTATATCTTTTGTCTTTAGTAATTTTTTTGTTATATTTATAAATATCATACTTTTTAGGTGTATTTAACTAAAATATGAAGAAGAAAATTATTAAAGAAAAAAATGAAAAATAAAATTTAAAAATTAAACTAAATAAATTTGGTAAGTGTATTTGTAATAAAATAAATAATAAATAATTAATAATTTTTGTTACATATGTACTTTCTATGTAAGAATTTAAAAATTAAGTTTGAATTTTTTCTATATTAGTGTTCGGAGAAATGTAATTAAAGAAAATTTGTAAAGTGATTATAATACATATTCATGTATTAAATTAAAATTAATTTTGTTTTCAAATTGAGTTTTGTAGGTGTGGGGTTTCCTTTCAAAGATTAGAATGATTTGCAAATAATACCAAAAAAAAAAAAAAGTCAATAATATTACACTGCAATTATGATAACATTTTAAAAATTAAAGCAAACAAATCCGATAAGTGTATTTGTAATAAAATAAATAATAAATTATTAATAATTTTTGTACATATGTACTTTCCATGTAAGAATTTAAAATGTAATTTCAAAAATTTTCCATATTAGTGTTTGGAGAAATATAATTAAAGAAAATTTGTAAAGTCATAATTCAGTCCACTAACGTATTAATGTATTAATTTAAAATTAATTTATTTTCAAATTGACTTTTGTAGGTATAGGGTTTCCTTTTCAAAATTTAGAATGATTTGCAGATATACCAAAAAAAAATTGTTAAATACACTGCAATTATGGCAACATAATTTAACAGAAACGATATTGATGACAATGTAATTATGGTAGTACATTTTTAGAAAAAAAATTATAATAACATTTAAGGGAGATTTTTTCAAAAATCATGTTTCTAATACCTATATACCAATTTTTAATGGCTCATTTAGTCCTGCAGCTATTTAAAAGACCAAAAATTCCAACATTAGATTTTGCACAAAAAATAGAAACTAAATCTATATTTTATGAGAAAATCATTATAGTTTGAATACTTACCCCATTTAAATTAAAATATTCATATTAGGAGAAAATCATGGAAGTTAACAAATATCATATTTAAAATCTCGCTCTTTTAAAATTATGGAAACTAATAAATATCTTAATTTCACACTATTTAAAACTAATATTTTAAATTATGAAAATTTAAAAATAACGGAACAAAAAAATCTAAACGAAAACTAAAATACAATGTGAATGTTCACAGTAAACACAAATGTACAGCTAACCTTCGAAAAAATAAAATACATACTAAAGTAAAATGTGAATATTCACAATAAATAATAAACATACAACTAACTTTCCAAAAAATAAAATTCATACAAAAATACAATGTGAATGTTCATAGTCTACAATTAACATGCTTACTCTTAAAAAAATAAATTTATACCAATGTGAACATTCATATTGCAATGTGAAAATATAAAATAAAATTAAAAAAAAGTAAAAATTGACTATTTCGATTGTTCAATGGTAATAAAAATTATTGTTCAACCAACAAGTATTGTAACGAAAATAACAAACATAGAACTAACCTTCGAAAAAATAAAATTTATACCAAAATACGATGCGAATTTTAACAGTTTATAATTAACATTCAATTGGCCTTAAAAAAATTAGGGCAAATTACACCGATGGTCTCTATATTTTACTCTTTGTGTTATTTTGGTCCTTACAATTTTAGTTGACTCGATTTTGACCCTTAGTTGTAAATTTTACATTAATTTGGTTCAATTGATAATATCGTCAGCACTTTTTAAGAAAAATTATCACTAAATTGGTTAATGTTAATTTACTGAGTTGGGTAAGTTTATAATTTTATCCTTAAAAATATGACACAAGACACTTATGTGTATATTTTCTATATAAAAAAAAATGCTAAGAGTTATAACCAATTGGACCACATTGAACAAAATCGTAAGTTCAAGGTCAAAATCGATCCAAATCAAATTATAGAGACTAAAATAATACAAGGACCAAAGTACAGAGACTACTGTCGTAATTTGTCCAAAAACTAAGCTGATACCAATGTGACCATTCACAATACAACGTGAAAACACGAAAGAAATTGAAAAATGTGAAAATCGACTATTTCAATTGCTCAGTGACAAAGAAAAAGATTGCTCAACCAACAAGCATAGTAACAAACAATATACAACAAATTATCAAACAATATATTAAAAAAATTATCAAATAGTCCATATATATTGATGCACTATTTTAGAAAAATTAGTAGGTAATCAACTCTGGCATAATACTAGTAAATAAACTATACAATATCGGTGGCTACACAAATCAAATGGCAGACTACGATTTACGTATAATAATGGCAAAAAATTGATTGTTCATCGTCGATTTACCGCCATTTTTGTTGCGAATCTATTATCATTTCTATCATCGGTCTACATGTACAACTAACTTTCTCTTCCCAATATTCTTCCATGGTAGGACCTTATTGTAAAATAATGGTGAAGGAAAATCTTTAATAAAGTGAACCCTCACATTGAAGTAAAGAAAATACTAAATAATAATCTTCTATTTATATACAATATTTTATATATCATAAATTAAGTATATCTAATAAATGATTTTCTCTCTGCTAGATAAATTAATAATATATAATATATATATATAATATAATAATAAAAGTGTATAAGGGTAAAACTGTAACGCTCCCTAAATATTAACATCCGATAACCCTAGATTTAACTCACAATATGGTCATGACCTCATTATCTCCAATAATTAATATGCATAAAATTGACAATTTTAGATAATCCACCCATCAATATCCATGTTAAACTTCCATTTCCATTCATTCATGACATTCAATTTCAGATCTTACAAAAGTGATCACATGCAATTATACATTTATCATTTCTACGATATAAATCTATAGCATGTAATAGAAAAACGATTAAAGTAATTCAAATACAAGATAATGCCCTAATGGTTACAAGTTGCAAGGCATTGCCCAGTTACAACAAAAATTGTTTCTTAAAACCCATACAATTTAGTCCTTGGCTTGCAAAGCAAAATAAAGAAAAAATAGAGCATTGTGCTGCACAAGATCCTCAACCCTATCATCTCGGCGGAGGCACACCGTCATCACCTAAAAAATAGTTTCCACCAAGGGATGAGCTCAAGGCACCACAGAGATAATATAAATAAAGTACATGAAACTTAACGATATCATGAGGTGCAGTGCAAGTGTTACTCCATGCCAAAACATATGTTTTTCTCTTTCAAAATTCGCATGCCATGCACTTCTTTTCAATAATCAAAATCAATTTAGTAATCATTTAATAAATCTAGGGTGGTAAATACGGCACTAGTAATCTATAAGCAAGGTATTTGCAAGTAGGCCCTCAAGGCACTACCAAGACCACTTTACTGGCTCATAACTGGAAGGAACTTGGTACCTACTCCACGAATATTTTCAGACTTTCATCATAGACCTCAAGCCAACATAATTCTCAATTTTACACCCCCTATTGGATTCACCAAGGTATTTACCCCATAACTCAACACGTATCAATAATCGGTTTTGAAAGCATTTCCTCAATTTCAAAGTAAAGACTCAAACACGAGTATGTGAAATGTTCGATACAATGCATGAGTTTCATAAATTTTCTAATTTATGTCACATGCAATTTCTATAATAATCACCACATCCTCCACTGGTTGCCAAAGACAATTATCTCTATTCAATATATTCCAAAATGGACAATATAATGAAAGGAACATTAATAATTTCTAATAACATCAACATCATAGAACATTTTCTCATCATTTCTCAAAAATCCAAAATGTCATGGTCTGGTCAATCTTCCAATCTACACAATCTTTCAATAATAAAATTAGTTTTGCATTATCAATACATGCAATCCCTTAAGGATTAAGTAAAATAGCCTTCATCTCAACTTTCCAACACTCTAGGTTTCCTCGAAATTAGGATTTCTTATTTTAAAAAATGAGTTCCTCAAAATCCATGAGTTACATTATGAGCAAAATCAATTAATTGAAAATATTTTTGGAAAATATGAAGATCACCCATTTTTCCACATAGATAGTAATTTAATAAAAACCCTAACATCATTAAGTGGTAAACTATCAAAACAACACATAACAAAACTAAATAACATACACAATGTTTAGAAAATCCCTACCTCAAGCCCTAGGAGAAGAAATGAAAAGCCCTAAAATCTAACATTGATAAAAAATGTGATTCGATTTGTGAAAACATAGCCCTTGTCGCCCTCGTCACCCTCTTCGATTTGGTATATGGAACTATACCAAAATCTTTGTGTTGGTTTGTAGAAAGATGGACGAGAAAGGAGAGAAAAAAAGTGTTTAGAGAGAGAGAGAGAGAGAGAAAGAGAGAGAGAGATAGGTCAAATTGTAATGAAGAAAAGTGAGTTTGGAATCAGATTTGTAGCAAAATGCACAAAATTTAAAATGAAAATGCGTATTGCCGCACGTGTGGGACCTTTGGCTACATGAGTGAAACCTCGTCCCGTACGTGCAGTTTCACTCAAAGAAGAAACCCCACCAAGGCTCCACTTTTCCACACGTGCGTCCTTCGCCTCTACATGTGAGGCCAAGCCTCAACACCAAATCTACTTTCTTCTGAGAGGATTCGCAGGTGCGAGCCTTCCTAGCTGCACGTGTGAGCAAAAAATCTTCTCTAAAGCAATTCGCACTCCCCTATTTCATTCCAATGCTCGAATTTCAAAAATTCTAACTCGGGATAAATATAATAAAATAAAAAACAAGTTTGGAAATGAAATTATAGTTCAGAATTGACATAATAAAGTTGAAATAAATATTGTTAAGTTAGTGTAAAGTCCTGGGACATCACAACCTCCCACTTTAGGAAATTTCATCTCTGAAATCAGAACAACGTCTCTCAATGATAAACCTAATAACAACATCTCAAATAAGTTAATAACAACAATCACAACAATAAAAGGGTAAGGATAGCAACAACAACCATATTCTAACAACAACACTGATAAATTCAAGGTAGTTAACTAACTAAGTACCTTCAAACAAATTCGGATAATTGGAGTGGACCTTTTCCTCCCTTTCTTATGTAGCCTCCTTAACCCCGTGGTGTCTCCGTAACACTTTCACTAAAGGAATGGCTTTGCTCCTCAAAACTTGTTCCCAAGTATCTAAGATTATAACCAGTTTCTCTTCATATGAGACATCATCATCAACCTCTAAATCGACCCAATAAATCTCAGAGTATAGGGATTCTAGTTTAGATCCAACCCATTTGATGTTTTGGATACGGGTTTCATTGCCTTATATAATTGTTCTTGTCTTGTCTTCCCTAATTTCTCTTTGAGTTTGGCTATTGGGATATGTTGGTTGCATTTAGAACAGATTGGTAGGTTATTTTTCAAATCGTTGCTGCTTAGAATTTTGCTCATTCGCTCGAGTGGCACTTCTTGTGCTCGAGCAGTCCTTGTGAGCTTCTAGTACTTTCGCAGGTCTGTAGAGATACTGGGAGTTGTCATTTGTCGCTTGAGCGGTATTTCTTGCGCTCGAGCGGTATTTGCTCGAGCGAGCCTTATTGTGTTCGATCGGTGGTTTCCTATCTATAAAACTTCTGGGAGTTGGCATTCTTCACTCAAGCGAAGTTTCTTGCTCTTGAGTAGTGCAACTTATTGTGTCTGGTTGCTCGAGCAGCACTTCTTGTACTCGAGCAGTCTGCTCATCTATCAATTCGTAAAGTCTCTTTTCTGAGTCACTTTTTCACCTCTCTCTCTCTCTAAACTTTTCAAAACCCTATTTTCTCTCACTCTCTCTCTAAAACTCATCTATTTCACTTAAATACACCTAGATCCATTGACCTTTTCGCCCGAGTCCCTTTGTTAAAAAGGTAGAGCTCGATGAGGGCTTCATTCTAATTGGAGCAAAGTTAATTTTCAGTGTCTTTGAGTTTCCTTCACACCCTCTCTCATCTTTTAAGCTTGAGGTAGGGATTCTTCGCACTCTTTTATGATTTTTAACTTAGTTATTTGTTATTTCTTAAACAATATTGTGATTTGGAAAGTTTTGGACAAATCTAGGGTTTTGGGTTAAAAATGAAAAGAGAAGTTTTCAAACGAATTTTTGAAAATGGTTGTGGGATTTGAAATGAGGTTGAGTTATGATAGAATGGTTGGTTTTGAAACTTGGATTCGATTTTGGAGGAAATTGCGGTTTTTCCCTAAATATATATAATGTTGATTTTGTATAAATAATGGAATTGATGTTGAAAATGTGAAATTGGGTTGATATTGATGAGGATGGTGGATTTGGATATGTATTATCACTCATATCTTAAGACTTGGAAAGTTTATCTTTATTGAAAATCGTGTATCTGTTTAGAAATATCTGTTTGGGGCTATCGGTGGAGGATAACTATGATTCTTGTAGAAATTGTATGAGAATTAGGTGAATTGAAACTATTGTCTCTTCCATTTGTGTCAAGCATTATTTCATATTTATACATTGGAAATGTTTATCGTTTTGAGAAAATAAGTGAATCTGGAAAGTATGCGTTCTCTCATTTAACTAAGTTGGCCTGAGTATCCATGGTGAAAGTCCTAAAAACCGCACGTATACATGGGTGCCAATCCCATGGACAAAATTTCCATGAAATAGAAATAGTAGCGCTTGTAACCTACATTTACATGGGTGCCGATTTACGATTTCCCGCAGACAAAATTTCGTGAATGGTTGAAATTGTTTTGAGATTCCCAAAGTGTGACTCACTGCCTTGTTTTCTATTGTAAATGAAATGATTTATAAATTCTGATATTAAGCTGGCATTACATGGTTTTGGAAAAAGATATAAAATGTTTTGGTGCGAGCATTGCATATGTATTTCACCCTTATATCTTTGTTAAGATTCATTTATTGTGTTGGATTATTTCTACTGGGCTTTGGCTCACGCTATGTGGGAAAACCATTTTTAGATGCGGATGATATGCCTCCGCCAAAGCAATAGCTTGTTAGGACTTGAAGAAAGAGCTTCATTTTGTGTATCTATAATGCTTATTTTTGTACAGGCCAAGAGATTTAACTGTATTGGATTCAAAACCATTTTTTTTATGTAACCAAGTATCAACTTGGAAAGCTGTAAGCCCTTAGGGCATTTCTTATTTGCTTAACTTCTATCATATTCCTTTATTTTGTAACATATGCTATAGATTCAGGATTAGGCTTGTGAATGTATTTCTGCATATGTTAGTCTTTTGTAAAAGTGATTGGGACTAATGGAGGGTAATTACCTTATCAAGTGTTGTATGTAATCTTTATTGCAGATGCCTTATAGCTTGTGAGAAGTCATTCCAGGAGCTTAAGGTTAGACTTACCATAGCTTCAATGTTGATTATTCCAGAGAGGGGTTTGGGTTATTCTGTGTATTGTGACGCATCTTGAGAAGGTTTCGGTTGTGTCCTGATGCAAGAGGGGAAGGTAGTAGCTTATGACTCATGTCAGTTGAAAACATACGAGAGAAACTATCTACTCATGATTTAGAGCTAGCAGCAGTGATCTTTGCCTTGAAGATTTTGAGGCATTACTTGTATAGTGAGAGATTTGAGGTTTTCCAATCATAAGAGTTTGAAGTATTTGTTTTCACAAAAAGATTTGAATTTGAGGTAGAGAATATGGATGGAGTTCATGGAAGACTATGATTTTGAGTTATACTACCATTTGGGAAAGGCCAATATAGTGGCCGTTGCCTTGAGTAGAAAATCCATTAACAGTGTAGCAAGTATTGCCATCCGGGAATGGAAGATATTGGGTGCTATTGGCGAGTTTGACTTGCATCTTGGAGAGTCCGTTGAGTTGACAATTTTGTTTTCGGTAGTTACACAGCCTATACTTGTGAGCCGAGTTATAGAAGCTCAGAGGGGTAACCTTGAGGTAGAAACCCTTCAGGAGAAGATATCTAGTGGGAAGGTAGAGAAGGGCTTGAACATGTATTCTGACTCGAGTGTTAGATACCTTGGCCACATTTTCATGCCAGAGTCTTGTCGAGAGGAGGTACTCTCAGAGTTTCACCATTTATGCCTTGCGGTGCATCTGGGAGGCATAAAGATGTATCACGACCTTAGTCACCAGTTTTGGTGGAAGGGGATGAAGAAGGACGTAACTGCGTTTGTGTCGAGGTGCCTTACTTGTCAATGAGTAAAGGCTGAGCATCAGAGGCTAGCGGGTTTGTTGCAACCCTTGCCTATAGTGGAGTGAAAGTGGAAGCACGTCACGATGGACTTTGTTGTGGGTCTTCCGAGGACTCAACAGGGTAATGATGCCATTTGGGTGGTAGTTGACCGATTGACCAAGTCGACGCACTTTGTACCATGCACACGAGTGACTTGGTAGATTATCTAGCCAACCTCTACATTAGGGACATTGTTCGATTGCATAAGGTCCCTGTGACTGTTGTTTCAGATAGGGATCTATGTTTTACAGCCCGATTATGGCACAACCTGCAGAATGCCTTGGGTACTAGGTTGACTTTTAGTACCGCCTATCATCCGCAGACCGATGGGCAGTCAGAACGTACTATTTAGATCCTAGAGGATATGCTTCAGGGTTATGTTCTTAACTTTTAGGGGTCGTGGGAAAGACACTTGCCTTTAGTGGAGTTTGGCTATAATAACAGTTTCCAATCGAGTATTGGTATGACACCATTTGAGGCCTTGTATGGCTGACCATGTAGATCTCCTGTGTCTTGGGACGAGGTAAGTGATGCACCTATGGCAGGTCCAGAGTTAGTCTGCGAAACGACGGAGAAAGTTACACTTACGTAAGCGATTGGTTACGACTCAGAGTCGTCAGAAGAGATATGCCGACAGTAGGAGGAGACCGTTGTCGTTTGAGGTAGGAGATCAAGTCTTTTTGAAGATATCACCTATACGGGGTCTGATGAGGTTTAGGAAGAGCGAAAAGTTGTCCCCTAGGTTTATTGGGTCTTTTGAGATCCTAGAATGGATTGGGGAGGTACCTTATTGTTTGGCCTTACCGCCATAGCTTTAGGGTTTCACGATGTGTTCCATAGCTGTATGCTTCGGAAGTATGAAATAGATCTTTCACACGTGTTGGATTGGACTGAGATAGAGGTAGACGAGGATGCCTCGTATGAGGAGAGACCAATTAGGATTTTAGATACTTAAGACCAAGTCTTGTGCGGCAAGATGATTCTTTCAGTAAAAGTGTTATGGTGATACCATGGGGTTGAGGAGGTCACTTATGAGCATGAGTTGGAAGTCCGTGAGAAGTATCCGGACCTATTTGTTGATGTTCGAACATTTATTGAAAACTTTGCTCTGATAATGTAACACAAACATTGTATATGTTTTGGAAATGTGAATTGTATATTCAGTATTGAAAACTCGTTTATCATGTTGATGAGAATGGATGACCGGTGGATGGGTCATGGTGGTGAATTTGAATTACTATCATTGTTGTAATTGGTTTAAACATCGTTTTAATGTTTGGTTTAAAATTTTAGGGATGAAATTCCTTAATGGGAAAAGGTTATAGTGATTCTGGTTTAGACCTGACCCATTTGATGTTTTGGATCCTGGTTTCATTGCCTTATATAGTTGTTCTTGTCTTGTCTTCCCTTATTTCTCTTTGAGTTTGGCTATTGGGATGTGTTGGTTGCGTTTGGAACAGGTTGGTAGCTTGTTTTTCAAACTGTTGTTGCCTAGAATTTTTCTTCTTTGCTTGAGCGGTGGTTCCCTATCTATAAAACTTCTAGGAGTTGGTATTCTTTGCTTGAACGAAGCTTCTTGCGCTTGAGTGGTGCAACTTATTGTGTGGGTCGCTCGAGCGATACTTTTTACACTCAAGCAGTCTGCGCGTTCAGTTTGTAAAGTCATTTTTCTAAGTCACTTTTTCACCTCTCTCTCTCTAAACTTTTCAAAACCCTATTCTCTCTCTCTCTCTCTCTCTCTCTCTCTCTCTCTCTCTCTCTCTCTCTCTCTCTCTCTCTCTCTCTGTGTCTCTAAAATTCATCAATTTCACTCAAATATACCTAGATCTGTCGACCTTTTCACCCATGTCCCTTTGTTAAAAAGGTAAAGCTCGATGAAGGCCTCATTCTAATCGGAGCAAAGTTGATTTTCGGCATCTTTGAGTTTCCTTCACGCCCTCTCTCGTCTTCTAAGCTTGAGGTAGGGATTCTTCGCACTCTTATATGATTTTTAACTTAGTTATTTGTTATTTCTTAGACAATATTGTGATTTGGGGAGTTTTGGACAAATCTAGGGTATTGGGTTAAAAACGAAAGGAGAGGTTTTCAAATGAATTCTTGAAAATGGTTGTGGGATTTGAAATGAGGTTGAGCTATGATAGAATGGTTGGTTTTGAAACTTAGATTCAATTTTGGAGGAAATTGGTTTTTGCCCTAAATATATATAATGTTGATTTTGTATAAATAATGGAATTGATGTTGGAAATGTGAAATTAGATTGATATTGATGAGGATGGTAATGTTGGATATGTATTATCACTCACATCTTGAGACTTAGAAAGTTTATCTTTATTGAATATCATTTATCTGTTTAGAAACATCTGTTTGGGGCTATCAGTGGAGGATAGCTATGATTGTTATAGAAATTACATGAGAATTAGGAGAATTGAAACTATTGTCTCTTCCATTTGCATCAAGCATTATTTCATATTTATACATTGGAAATGTTTATCGTTTTGAGAAAAATAGGTGAATCTGGGAAGTATGCATTGTTTCATTGAACTAAGTTGGCCTGAGTGTCTATGTTGAAAGTCCTAAAAACTGCGCGTATACATAGGTTCAGATCATCCAGATGAAATTTCTATGAAATGGCAAATAATAGTGCTTGTAGAGCCTACGTTTACATGCATGCCGGTTTACGGTTTCCCGGAGATGAAATTTCCATGAAAGGTTAAAATTGTTTTGGGATTCCCAAAGTGTGATTCACTACCCTGTTTTCTATTGTAAAGGAAGTGATTTATGAATTTTGATATTAAGCTGGCATTACATGGTTTTGGAAAAAGATATAAAATGTTTTGGCACGAGCATTGCATATGCATTTCACCCTTATATCTTTGTTAAGATTCATATATTGTGTTGGATTATTTTTACTGGGCTTTAGCTCACCCTATGTGGGAAAATCATTTTTAGGTGCTGATGATAAGCCTTCTCCAAGGCAATTGCTTGGGAAAACTTGGAGCAAGAGTTTCATTTTGTGTATCTATTATGCTTATTTTTGTACAAGCCAGTGGCTTTAACTGTATTCGATTCAAATCTATTTTTTTTGTGAAACCAAGTATCGACTTGGAAAGCTCTAAGCCCTTAGGGCATTTCTTATTTACTTAACTTCCATCCTATTTCTTTATTTTGTAACATATGCTATAGATTCAGGGTTAGGTTTGTGAATGTATACCTGCATATGTTACTCTTTTGTAAAAGTGATTGGGACTGATGGTGGGTAATTACCTTATCAAGTGTTGTATGTAATATTTATTGCGGATAGCTTATAGTAATTATTTCGAGGTGTACAAGGAGATAACTTCCTACTCTTCCCAAACATCATCAATCCCCGTGTTAGTGAAATCTTAAGGAACATGTGATCCTCGACCGCAAAGGATAAAGGTCTCCCGTTATAGTCGGCAAAGTTTTTCTATTGACTTTGAGCCATTACTAACCTCTGTCAAATGAGAACAACCTTCTTGGTGGTCTCATAAACTAACTTCAGACCTAATATCGGTGTATTTCCCACCTCAACCCAACAAATCGATGATCTATAAGGCCTCAAATGGTGCCATCTTGATGCTCACTTGATAGCTATTATTGTAAGCAAATTCAATCAACTTTAAGTGTCTCTCCCATGACCCCTTGAAGTTGAGAACACAAGCCCTAAGCAAGTCCTCTAAAATCTATATAGGACGCTCAGATTGCCCGTCGATTTGAGGATAATAAACATGTTAACGGTCAATTTAGTCCCCAACACCTCTTGAAAGCTCTACCATAATTGAGCCGTGAAATGCGGATCCCTATCCAAAACAATGGCCATTGGAACGTCAAACTATGTCTCTAATATACAACTTGACCAAATAATCAACTAAGTCGCTTGTACGCACAGGAACTACTCAAATGCCGTCATTACCCCATTTTGTCCTCAAAAGTCCAACCACAAAATCCATAGTGACATGCTCCCAATTCCAGTTGGCTATAGGTAAGGGTTGTAACAAACCTATTGGCTTTCGGTGTTGAGCCTTTATTTGTTCAATAGTGTGGCTAGTTGCAAACATCCCATTTTGACCCACCTTAAGACTAGGGTGCATTCTTCTGAACACCCGATAATGAAATCGTGATGTATTATCTTTTGAATTCCTCAACAGGAAAGTTGGGTTCAAGCTATCCTAACTTTACACATGTTTTGGCCAAACTACTTTAGACCTATTCAAAACTTTTTTTCCAAACATTTTGGCCATGTAGTTCCAAACATCACTACAATGTTCCAAAATTCACCTTTCAAATTCCAAGTGTTATGCTATTTCAATAAACCGAGCAAAGGACAAAGTGGTGATGAGTGAAAAAGAGGATAATTCTTTGGAAAAACCTAATTTTCCCTTAAAAATTAGTATGGTCATACAATATGTGATCTAGCCATACACTTTTCCAGTCTGGTTGTATAGAAAGCCTCTGGCCGGATGAAAAGTGATTGGTTAGATGAAAAGTTTGTCGGCCAAATGGTTTGTTCGAAAAATAGAGCATTTTCAGGAAAATTGGCTTCAATGCACGTGGAATTGCCACCTACTGATTTTCTGAGATATTTTAATTTCAAAACCTATAAATATCACCTCCCCACTTCATTGTTAAGGTTTAGAAATCGTTTCCAAAGGCTTAGTGATTGTAGAGAGCACAAATCACCTTGAACCCAAACACTTCCCACTTTTTCACCACTCCCTTCATACATACACCACCCAAACACCATTGAAGCTTGAACTTGAAGCTTCTTACTGAGAATTCAAGCCATCTCCAAGAGCCTTGAGGGTGGTAGGAAGAAAGTTTAATAACCAAAAGTTCTTCCTTCTTTGTAGAGGTAGACATTGAACTTTTCTCATTTATTTTCTCTCTTCCCAAACACTAGTTTTCAAAGTTTTCTTGTGCTTGAATATTTAATTTAGCTTGTGGAAGTGGGTGCACCCTTCCATAGATGATGTAACTTCTTTATTTCCTTGCATTTTCTCTTGCTTTGTCAACTCTCACACACTTTATTTTATAACTGTTTTCATTATTTAGATCAAATATAGACTCGTGTAGAGGATTCTATGTCTTTATAGTTAAGTTGCTAGCTTCTTCATTTTCTTGAAACTATAAGAGCTTCCTCATCAAAAGTGTTGAAAACTCTCTTCTCAATCCATTTTTGAACATAGAAATGGATGTTGCATCTATATTCCATGAGTAAGAAGATGAGTCTTCAACTACTTTTGGCGGGTTATGTGCATCTCCCTTTACATTCTTCCTATTTTCTTGGAAGCCCTATAAAGCTTCCACTTACAAATCCTACATAGAAATGTTGGCAATCTACTCTCTACAACTAACAGTATCAATTTGGGTATTAATTTACCCTTATTCACAAAAATATAAATGTTGGTTTCCATCTATTTCTTTGATTGAATTTCTAGCTTGCACTTTCCTTTACGTTCTCTCTATTTTCTTAGAAGCTCTATAAAGCTTTTACCTACTTTATAAAGCTTTCCCTAAGAATTAGTGGCAATCTACTCTCTCCAACTAATAGCAGGGATTTGGGTATTAATTTATCTTTATTCACAAAGAGGTGAATGTAAGTTTTCACTTATTTCGTTGGCTTGACTTTCTTTTAGCTTCAATTCCTATATATGTTAGTTTTTGTCTATTTGATAGCTTTTGTACATATCACATAGAATCTTTTCTTGTTGAATGATGGGTGAAGCTTGTCTACATCCTCCTTGAATATCCTCATGATAGGAAGGAGTAGAAAGGGTGAACATCCTTTGAAAATGCTTTGTTTGCTCTGTTTTGGCTCTACTGCACACAGGTTTTTCCAAATTTTTTTCATACAGCCGACTAGATAAAGTGTGTAGCCAGCAAATTTATGTACAGCCAAACCATTTCTCTAGATAGCCAGATGATTTTTTTAGATAAAATAGAGTGATTCCTTGTAGCAAACAAAGTGATTTCCAACGGATGATCTCCTGGGCCCTTGGAACTTCTATCCTTTCTATTTTATGATTTGTTAGATTCAACTTTCATGTTGTTGAGTAATTGTTTGATGTAATAATTTCTAACCCCATTTCTTTCTATTCATTTCATTATAGTTGCATCTTGTAATAATCTCCAACCATACGTCTTTCATTATAGTTGATTGTTGTAATAATCTCCAACCCTACGTCTTTTTATTTCTTTCATTGTAAAGGCTTAATTTAATAACTTTTGACCTCCATTTCTTTCTATCTCTTTCTATGTATATCTTCTAATCCCCATTTCTTTCTATCCATTTTATTTCCATGTTTCATGCATTTGGATTCGTCTCATTAGCAATTATGGACTTTATCATTTCCTCTGTGATTTTGTGCACTACCTCATATTTTGAGATGATTCACATATCATGTACTAGTAGCCGAATCTATAGTTGCATTTTTGTGTATGTATTGCATTAGTATTCTGCACATAAGATCATACATAAGTTGCTAACTCTTTTTTTCTAATTTTTTGTTAGATGCAAGTAAATACTAGGTAAGCATTTATAGTTTTAGCATCCCGCTTGTATATGATTTTTTTTTATTATGTTTGGCATTTTCCATGCGGGTACTTGCTTAGATGATTTTTCTCTACGATTGCCGATAGATGGAGGTTGTGTCGCTTAAGTTGGAACAGGTTGATTTTTATGCATGTATGCTTAGTTTCTATTGAGTTGTACATTTTCCAAAATTCCTTAAAATAAATAAAATCAAATCATCCCAAAATGAGTGACACAGTCTATACTTGATTGCTTCACGTAGTAAATTTTAGCATTAATAATAATCGGAACATGAGCATATATTGTCTATAAAACTCATATAATCATTTAGTAGAGGCCGATCCATTGATCGGGTGAACAGGGTGCTCAATTCATTAGCTTCCCCCCTCATACCTAAGGTCCTTAACCAAAATATGTTTGGTTGTGACAGACAGTGGCCTTTGGCACGGGTTATCAGTTTCCTAGTTTTCCTCTAAGATTAGCTGACGACTCTAAGATCTGGTGATGTAGTCCATTTCTAGCATATTTTGAGATTAATAGATTTTCTATAGATTTTAGATCTGGGCTCTCATTTATGTTTCATATTGCACTCGTGAGACTAGATCGAAGATCGGGAGTTCGAACTGTCGGGCGCGATCGAGTACCCCCAAGACTCCTACACTAGTTGTGAAAGTCTCTCACAAATCGGCAATAATACCCAAACCCCAAGAAACTTCGAATCTCAAAGGCATTCTTAGGTTATTCCCAATCTTATACAACATCTATCTTTACTTCAACATCTATCTCAAGTACTATTCGCAAGTAGCTTCCTCAGAGGGTGAATATATCAAAATGTGGTCTACAAAAACAACCACAAACCGATCCAAGAACTCCCCAAAACTCAATTCATTATGTCCATAAACGAAGCTGGTGCGTTAGTCAAGCCAAAAGCATAACTAGAAATTCATAGTGTCCATAACACCTGCAAAAGGCCATTTTCTGGATGTTTTCATCCTTCACCCTCATTTGATGATACCCATGTCTCAAATCAATCTTCAAAAACTGACGAGATCCCTTAAGTTGGTCAAATAAATCATCTATCTTGGGTAAGGGGTACTTGTTCTTAACGGTGACCCAATTCAATTTGCAGTAGTCAATGCACAACAGCAATGACCCATCTTTCTTCTACGCCAAGAGAGTCAGTGCTCTCAAAGGTAATGTACTAGGATGAATGAAACCCTTATCTAACAATTCTTAGAGTTGTATCTTCAACTCATGCAAATCGGCAGGTGCAAACCTATATGCTGCATGGAAATTGGGGCTATGCCCATCACTAAATCAATGGAGAATTCAATCTCTTGGTGTGGTGGAAACTCGGTAAGATCCTCCGGAAAGACATCCGGATACTCATGAACTATCCTCAGCAAGTCACTTTGAGCAATGCTACCATCATAAGCTAAGGAAATGGCAAATAGGAAGCTAAGATCTTCTCAACCTTTAAGGTCATAAAATGGTGGAATTGGATTGTCACCCTGACCATATAAGAAGTAAAAACAATCCCCTATTAGCATACAGACTGACACCTCGTGGCATTGACAATCTATCATGCCTCAAAAGTGAGTCAACCAATCAGTACCCAAAATAACATCGAAAATGCGCATGTCCAAGACAACAAAGTTGAAAGAGAGTAGGTGGTCTGTGACCTCAATCTCGCAAGAGTGGCACAATTACCCCAATGCCACTCTACCTCCAACTGGTGACTCAACCAATAACAGAGACACTAATTGATCAATTTCCAATCCCAAGGCAGATGCAAAAGTAGAAAAATATAAAGAAATGTGAGGCACTCATATCAATCACCACATTAGCCAATGAATTGAACACATGAAAGTTACCTCTCACAATAGAAGGCCCTGGTAGTTAATCTGGTGTGGTAACAGTATACACATGCTTTGGCGTCCTCTGGTCAACATGCTCACCCCATGGAGCAAAGGATTGTTGTACTGATTGAGCCGAAATGGCTCCCTAAATGTCTCGAGAGGCCTGGACTGAATGAGCATGCTGATGGCTCTGAGTCTTCCTTGAACCTAATGCACAATATATGCCTCTCAATTGCGGGCATGCCCTCCTCATATGCCAAAACTGTCCACACTAAAAACATGTAGGTGTTTGTCCCCCACCCTAGGACTGACTTTGTGCACAAGTAGATGGTTGTGGTGGTGTAATTACACCCTCCTCCTCTTTATGAGCAAACTATGGATTTGTGGCCCAGCTGACCACACTTGAAGCAAGTAATCCCACCCTGAGCATTTCTCCTGAACTAGCACTCGGCACAGGAAATGTGGATCTAAACTGCTATGACTAAGATTGAGACGAGGTAGAACACCTCTGTCTTTTACTGTCCCTAGAGTCTCTCTACAACTCCTACCATCTCTACCTCGAAACCCGAAGCCTCTCCTCCTCTAGCTAGATGGAGACCTCAACATGTGTCGTCGCTTCAAGATGGTAGTCATAGTTCCAGATCATGTTCCCAATAACCTTGAACTTGATCTTAGTCGTCAACCTTTTCTTAAATTCTATGCAACGATGTTCCTTCATTACCACCAATTATGGTGCAAACCAAGCCAAACTAGTAAAGGTTGCATTGAACTCGGCCACCGACGTGCTTAATTGATTGAGCTTCTCAAATTCTTTCCTCAGTCTCTCCTTAGTAGAGGGAAGTAGGTGTTTGTGTTGGAAAGTGGTAGTAAATGCTTCCCGACTTACCTCGATCCTACAATTAGCATACTTCCACCACTGACCCACCCCCCCTTGAGTTGAGAACCTCCCAAGCTCACCATAAGTTCGTCATCATTGATGTGAAGCATCTCAAAGGTCTTCACAATTTGCTCAAGCCACTCATCTGCCTTCCTCAGATCTGGCCCGCCATAAAACTCCTTCGACTTCGACTGAAAAAACTCTCAAGTAAGAAAAGATGATCTTGACTCAGCCACATTATCTCAGGCTTGATTCTTTACCTTCAAGATATTCATTGACTCCCTCAAAGCTCGCTTCATTTCTCGGGCTAAAGCACCAATAGCACCTTGGCTCGCTTACTTGGGCAATTCGGCTTGGCCCACTTGTTCAACCACATTAGCTTGTCCAAACCCTTCCTCTTGTACCGATATTTCCTCTTAAACTGGCATCTCATGAATACCCCGGCTAGGCCTACTACACCTCCCACCTCCATATCCTCTTCTCAACATCCTAATTGAAGACAAGTGTCAAATTTAGCACACAAGAACATATGTACTCGCAACCAAATCTTACACACCCTAACATAACAATTAACAAGAAAATTCACTCCACATAGGCTTCGTTTGGGAAGTAGCTACTTTTTAGACTTTTTGGCTATTTGGCTATTTTAGTTTTTGTGTTTAGGAAGATGGGTTGGATTTTTTGTTTGATTTTTGTATTGAAAAATGTTTTTGAAATGATATTAGGATAAAACAACCAAATTTCCGTAAGAAGAACTCATCCTTTTTTTAACCAAAAAAACAAATGCTAGCATGGCACTGTTTAGGAAGCACAAGTCAAGCACTGTTTGAGAGGGATGAGAGACATATGACAAATTTATGATGGGACTGCTGAGTTGGTTTGTTAGTCAAAATTTCAAAAGTCAAAATCGTCATTTTATCCTCTGTCCTGCACATCCCTCAACCCACGTGCCTCACCCCAGCTATAGTAAAGGCTTTTAAGCTTTTTTCTTGAATGAGGCTAAAATAGCCTCTAACCTCACTTCCCAAACACCGCAATAAACACTTAGTTACATAATAACATACGGACTACACCCTTACGCTATGTTTGATTGGGGGGGATTTGGAAAGGGAAAGGGAAAATGTAATGAATGAAATATTCAATCCCCTAAGGAGGTGTTTGGGAAGAAATTTTTTTAGCTTTTTTTGGCTAAAATAGCACTAAAAGACAAAATAGGCTATATAGTCAATAAGACAAAATGTCACATCAAACCCATAATCATTTCACTTTTTCTCTCACGAACATCACATCCAACTACAAAAACATCCAACTATCTTCCCAAACACAAAACATTTAGCCTCCTAAAATAGCCAAAAACTAAAATGACCTACTAAAATAGCAACTTCCCAAACACCCACTTAGTCATTTTTCTTTTTAATTCTGGATTGCCTAATCTTCTGATTAGTTCAATTAATGAATCTTCTTCTTGTTGTGATTTACCAAGGACATTAACTTGTTTACAACAAATATCATTGCAACCTAATTCTATTTCATCATCCTCAGTATCATTAGTAGGAGAAGGGTAATCAGAGGTATCACTATGGTAATTACTAGAAGAGCTATTAGATTGATGGGGTTGATCCTAAATATTTTCTAATTTAAAGATTTCAAATATTTTACTTTGATTTTCTTCTGAAATTTGTAATTGATTAAGTTTTTCTTTTACTTTACATTTGTTAGAATAATGACATTTTTTTACCACAATTACAACAAGTGATATTTTGAATGATGTTAATTTTTTAAAGTTCTTATTTTTAAATTTCTTATGATATTTCATTTTGGGATTATTGTAACATTTATCAGGCGTTTTATTAAATGAATATTTTTTGTGGTATTACCATATGATTTATTTGAAATTTTTGTTTTACTATGTTTATTATTTTTTTTGACGTGATGGTGCTATCGGAGGTAGACCATATTGTTTGCAGAAATTACCTAATTCATATTTAGCTTTGTATTTATCTTTAGTAGTTTTTTGACTAAGTTTCATATCAATACACATTTTCAATCCTTCTTTTTGTATGGTACTAATTATATCACCATATGTTAGATTGTCATATTCGATGATTCTAGTAGGTTAGCTAAGGACATCTCTAATCTTATGGGCAAAAAGATTAGGTAGGCCATTAATAAACTTTTCTTTCCAAAATGACTTGGTACAATCATCTCGAAGCATGACCCTGGATGTAAAGACATCTTTGTACCATCTAAAATCACTTAGTGTTGGGCATGTGAGATTACTAAGTTGATCATGAATTCGTGAATGAGCATTAGTAGGTGTTCCTATGAAATGTTTAATTATTGTAAATATTAAAGTATTAATTCCACCAGGGTTACTCATGCTTATTTCTTCATCGAAGATAGGAAATTCATTTTCATCTACTTGTACTACATGTTGAATGGTTTTGCGCATATCATTAGTGAGGTATTTGTCCCACCATGACTTAAGCATGCCAATAAAACCAGAGGAAATAAGAGATATTATCTGAGGCTGAGTATAATCAGGATAATTACTAAGATAACTATTACCTACCATAGACATGTGATTTAACTTTTGGAGGATTTGATTTTCACTAAGACCATCAATATTCCAGTCATATAATTTTTTAGCACAAACAGAAAACTGATTATTGATATTGGTTTCTTCAAATTGAAGATCAAGTGGTGTGGATTTAGTGTACCAAGTTCTAGTAAGAGTAGTAGGATTAATTTTGGGATGTACTATTCTATTAAGATTATTTAATTGGAATTGTTGTTCTAGGTGACTAATTTCATTATCAGTGGAAGTGTCTGATTCGTGATTAATTAAAGGAGGTTGTTGAGTTATGACTGATATACCTTTTTCTTTGAAATGTTTGGTAATTAATTTTTTTAAATATTTGTTCAATTGCATCAACTGTATGGGTATCTTGGGTAACTAAACTCAATTTATTCCTATCACTTAGGAGGTTAATAAGTGGCTTTTCAAGAGTCTTACTTGTTGATGTATGGCTATTTGAGTAATCATCAAAGGCAATTCCAATTTTATCTAATTGTTTACCTATAGTTTTTAAACATTGATTAGTATAATTATTTTGTTCATTAACTCTTTTTTTTTTTTTTTTTAATATTTCAATTCATCACCAGGTATTTTAAAAAGAGAAACACTAATTGTTGATCCTTTATGCTCAATCAGAATTGTTTCTAGAGGAGGATGACTTGAAGAAACTGTAGTATTAGATGATGTTTTCCATTTAGTTTTTGTAATAGTATTTACTTTTTGGTAATAATTTTCAAGATAATCAAAGAATTTAACTTCAATGCGGATTTGGTTCGTAAAGTTATGTCATTTTTTAAGTATTGTTGACTGTTGTTTTTTTGTATAATTATTCCTAAATTCATGTCTTTTTGACTTATTTTCTTTAGATTTCAAATCATTATATAATTTATTAAAATCAAGTTTAAAGTCTTTACTAATAGTTAATAATTGTGGATTAACTAGGGGAACGACTTCAAAATCAGTTTGGGTTAGTGATCCTTGAGATGTATTATCATTGTCATGAATATGAGTTTGTGTTAAATAAATTGGCTTACTAATTTGAGATGAGGAAGAAGTGTCTATACCTTTCTATTTTTCTAGTAAATAAAGGTGTACTAAAAATTTCATCTTCTTCATTTGGTTGACTACATATACTATGGCATGAAGATTGACTACAACTTAAACGATCAAAACTTATTTGGACTGATCCATCATCATACTGTTGGATATGATGTAAATCATTGGACTGATCCATCATCATACTATTGGATATGATGTAAATCATTACTATCATATTGATTTTTATGAGAATAGTTTTAATTGACAGTAAGCCATTTTTCTAGAAAAGTTATAGCTTTCCAAAGTATGGTTTTTGGTACTTCAATATTAACATCAGTAGTACTACCTTGAATAAGCAATGTTTTATCCTTGGGGCTTTTGACTAAAGCATGTACATTGAGATTAGCTCTTATGCATTTATAATAGATACGATATATTAAAGCAATAGAATGGGCACCATCTAACATATTGGTAAATTCACCAGAAGTTTGAATATTTAAAGTTAGAGCTTTTAAAATGTGTGGATTAGTAAGACTCAAAGTGAAATCAGGAAAACAATTAAAATGAATTAGACCCTGATGAAAACTAGATTCCATCATACCTAGCATACTGGTGTGGTATTTTCTGAATCTAGCATCCCTAAGACATAATAATATTGATAATTTTATTCCATTAATAGATAGTGGTTTGACTGCAACTTGTACTAATCCTACATGAATAAAATTGTGACCGGAGGATCTACGTTTTTTAATAGATTCTTCGGTTAATATTTGACATGTTTCATGTACTTTTGTTAACTTTTTCGACAATTTTTACTTGTAAATCAATACTAAAAGAGGATTTAAGAAAACTTGTTTTATAAATTTCTTTGATTGGTACTTTTGGTATGTTCCATCCCAAATCTATTTTTAAATCTTGAAATTCATATTCTTCTTCTTTTATTACTGTATCAAGTATGGGAGCTAATGTTGTAGATCTAGAACTGACTGACACTACAACAAAAAAAGGTCTATGGTGACGAAAATGCATGATGAAAAAATATTGTCTCGAAATATACATGTTTTAGTGATGAAAATAAAATTTCTTCTCTAATTGTATTATTTTTAGAGATGAAAACAAAATTGTCACCAAATGCTTAAAATAAATAAAATAATAAGTGATGAAATTTTTTTTCATATCTAAATTTTATTTTTCATCGCAAAACAAATTCTGCCCTTGGAAATCTTGGTGCAAAATTTGGGCGCCATATTAGAGACAAAAAGTTTCGTCATCATTGTAAAAATTTTCAAAGACAAATATAATTTCGTCACCTATAACTTAAGGGGGCAAAACGACGCCGTTTTTGTTTTCCCAAATCACTCTTCTTTCTCGCACTCTCTCACGTAGTCTCATCTCTCACTTTCTAGTCTGAGCTAGTGAAGCCCTCTCACCGATCTCTTCCTTGCCCTCTCATATGCACACGAGCACTGTCGAAAACCCTCTCTCTCCGTTCGAATTGCACCACCAGAAGCCCTCTTCTCTATTCATTTTGCTTCACTAAGGCGACACCACCAGAAGCCCTCTTCTTCATCCATTTCACACCAGGTATCCTCTTTTCTATATATATATGTACACTCTTCGTGAATAAAGATTTGTATGCGATTTCCCTCAATTTTTTTTTTTTTTTTTTTTTTTTTTGCAATTTCCAATTTGGTATATTGTTGAATGCGATTTGTTCCTACTCTATTTTTGAGGTTGTGGTATGTTGGTCTGTTCTGATTTGAGGTTGTGGTTTGATTGATTAGCTGTTGTGAGGCTTGGTGGTTATCTCTGTTGTTACTGGTGTTGCTTGGTTTTATTATTGATGGTTTTACTGTTGTGAGGCTATCTATTTGAAGGTTTTTTTTTTTTTTTTCAGTGATGTGGTTTAGGGTTTACACATACAGATCATTATGAATGTTTCACATTCAAACCATCCAAAGTGATAAAAGTTTTAAATTGATGAGTTGGTGAGTGGATAGACTTGGTGGGTTTATTTTTGTTACATTAATGTTTTGCTTTTTGGCATGAGGATTTGTTTCTGTTACGTAGGATTGTTTGACTAGAAACCCTCCGCATAGGATTGTCAAAAACCATGAATTCTTCTTGTTGGCTCTATCGAAGTTCAAGCAAACATGTGGGCTCGCAACTTTTCAGTCTATGGATTGTTGTGAATTGAAATGCTACTCTCACCTATTTAGATAGTATATTGGGAAGAGTGGCTTATTGTGTTGTTAATATTGAGAATTTGGAAGTTTCTTTTGCTTCTTTAGTTCCTTTTGTTCATGATAGATCCACCATAGGTGCTGTCTAAATACATGCAAATCCACTTTTCTTCTGTATAGGGATCTTTTTTGTATTTGGTTGAATGAGCAGTGGGAACATTGACATGATTATCTTTCTTGGCAAGGTCCAATTCAACCTTTACTTGATTTTGATGCATATATTTGCAATTTTTATCTTGCCCAATTGTTAAAATGCGAGAAAGATCCTTGACACGTATATAAACAGTACTTGTTTGCCAATTTCTATATTGTTAAACTTGCAGTTTATTGATTGTCTACAATGGGAAAAGTTGTCTACTACTTTGAGTTTAGTGATTATACCCATCACTTCAAGTTTTGCATAATTTATTTTGTTTTGTAGGCCATTATGCAATGCCCACACAATGGGCACAGGTAATACTTTGGGCTAGTCTGCCTATGGCGACCATTTCCCTCAAGAAAATGGCAACTAGAGTTGCTAGTTCACTTTGTCTGCCCATTGGAGTTGGGAAGGAGATGATTGTCAACAGGTAGGTATTTTGAAAGCATTGAAAAATACGAATTGTTGCTCAATTGGCTTAGAATGTAAATGTAAAGTTGTTATGATCACTTATAGTTTGACAATGGGTCACACGGTAATGTGAGCCCTTCGTGCCCTAGCATTAGAGTTTGGGCGTCTACCTCTATCTCTGGTGATGATGGATCTACCTTTTAAACATATTACATTTGTTGACTTGCTCTGGTTTGCTGTTGATTGCCAACTTCTTGTTTTTGGTATATAATGAAGTATGAGAGAGTATGAAGAGAATGAAGTATCTTTGGCACTAATTGCTCAAAGCTTCAGGATCTTACCGACATACTCAAAGTAGTCTGTTTGACTTGCTCTCTATTTGATACGACACATTGGATGAGTTAACAAATATTTTGTAATTAGTTTGTGAGTTTTAAGTGTTTGATACTTTTTTTTGTGTGTTGGCCAATGGAGGATACAAATTTGTGCAGTGGCATCTTTCAACTGTTTACTTATTACACTCATCGTTAGCTCATGCATTAGCTATCCTAAATATCATATTACCTATGGTTTGCTCATCATTTGCTCATATTGATCCTACTATATCCAAAATATATTCAGATTTGTGAACAGTTATAACATTGTGTTGTATCCAGGTGTAGACACCTCATTTTTGATCGCCCTTAAAACTTGGGGGCCTCAGGTTGATTACTCGAGGACGAAGGCTATGTTGTGCAAACGTTCAATTTCTTCAGCAAGAGGAGCTTCAAATCCCAACCTTACACCCCATTTTGGACCAAAGCTATTTTTCACAAAAAATATTTTAGAACTTAAAACCTTCTCTTTCAAAGTATTTTTTAAAAAGTTTCTACGATGTTCCAAAGCTCACATTTCGTTAAATGTTGCACTTTTCGGTAAACCGAGCAAGGACAAAGCGGAAATAAATGAAAGAGATATGAAATCTTTGAAAAGTCTTCCAAAAAATCTTATTTAGAGGTTTGGAGTTGAAGAAAATAGGAGAGAAGGGAAGAAAACTGGTTGAGGAGAAGTTAGGCATCAATCTGGTTAGGACCAAAACTGAGCAGTCTTCACTAAAATAAGAATATCCTTTTTCACACTTATAATTTTGATGTGAGGCTACCACTATTGGGAAGAAGACTTCTGGGGCTTCAATTTAGATACAAGAATGACCTGCAAAGGGATCCGGATAAAGGAGACATGCCCATTTGAAGTTGGACCTGGAGAGCAGATTTTTCTGGCCCGCCATTGGTGGAGTTTGCTAGCCATGGATGGGCTTTTTCAGCCATGTGTCATCCAAGGGTGACTTTTTTAGGCCATCAGTGGTGGCTGGTCGGCCACTGGTGTCCAAAAGGTAATTTTCTGCAGATATTTTCCTCCAGCTGTTTTCACAATGTTCCAGTTGTCCATTTTGAGATATTTTCGACCTGAACCCATATATTTCTATATATAGAGGACCTTCTCTATTGTTTTCAAGGTTGGAAAAATTTTGGGAGCCTCTCTCTCTAGATTTCTCTCTCTTGAACTTTTGTGCATACAAGTAGAGATATACTTCTAGTTTGCCTATCAACCCTCAACCAAAGTTGTTTATCTTTGGGATGAGGTTATTTGGGACCGTCTTTGAGCTCTAGAAGGTGGTCTTGGCTTGATTTAGTGCCTCATTTGTGCCTAAAATTGTCCTTTGCTTCAAGAGGTATAACACTTGTCCTTTAAGCTTGTTTTGTACACTTGTTTTGCCATCTTTTCAAACTATTTTGGGGCTGATTTTGAACTTCCAAAAACTCTATTTTTATGGCCTAAAAGTGTTGGTTTGAGGCCATTTTTAGTTAAGGGGTGGTTCACTTTGCTTCTTTGGTCGTAAAGCTTTTGTGCCTTTATTCATCACTTTCAAACCAACTTTTTTGGGCCTTTTAACCACTTAATTTCAGAGGTTTTTCTGTGGCAAAAACCTTATTTTGAAGTCCAAATTTAGAGGGGTTAGCCTTCCCTCCTTGTGTCTTGTTTGCATGCCTCGTTAGCCTCATTTTTTAGGTTTTTGTGGCTCAAGTCCAGCATGTTTTAGACTATATTTAGGGCTGTTTTGCCTCTATTTTGGCTGGTTAATTCATTTGAACCTTGTATGGCAAGGTTGTATTGTTAATTCTTTCACTAGCTTATTTTAAGGCTTTAAACACCATTGGTTTGAGTTGAAAACATGTTTTAGTGTTGTTTTGCACCTAATTTCAGCACTATAATCTCTGCAATCTCCCTCAACTCTTCACTATTTTGTTTTGCTTTGAAAGTGGTTTCAAACCATTTGTTTGCCTAAGTGTGAGATGGAGGTGCTACACCTAATGGTTTAATCCCTTATGGGGTTCATTACCAACAGTGTAATGCCTCTTTCATGGCCAAAGTAACTTGTAGTTTGAGCCATCTTTTCATTAGAGGTCACTCACTAACGGACTTAATTGATTAAAGGATGGATTTGGTAATTAAAATGTGTAAACAAAATTGGCAAGTAAAAGTGTGCAAGATAAGCATGTCTTTGTGTTGCATTGCATCTGTTCAAATTGGACATTAATTTCAACACAAGGAAAATGGGACATTTCATACTCATAGTGATGAAATGTGTCATTTTCCTAGGTCACCATTGGATTTCATCATGCATGATAGGGTAATGGTCATTTGGTCTTGTTTGTGCATTTATTGAACTTGTACAAACTTGGTTCCTTAGCCATCATGCATGAAAATTGCTTTATTGATGGTTTGAGGGCCAAGAGTTTCTCTCCTTTGAGCTTGTGTGATGATAAGGAGGGTAGACAGTACAAACAACCAGTGAGAATACACTGTTTTGCTCTGTTTTGCTCTCTGTTGTAGCATGAAAGTGTGAACCAGCAGTGGCCGACCAATGGTAGCCGAACGACCACCATTGGTATCCGACTGGCCCGTTGTCCCCCTTGTCAGCCATCAGTGGTTTTTGCACAGTGTGTTCCTGAGGTGGAGTAGAGATGTTCTAGAAGTTGGCAGAATTTTCAGTGATCAAATGTGCAAACAGAGGCTTGCAGCAGCAAAGCAGTGGCTTTTTCGGGTGAAAGATCCAGCGTACATGCATTCATCATTTTCCGAGATGAGCTAGTTAGTTTAATTAACATTAGATCAAGCATGTGTTGTAATTAATTAGTTGTAGCTAATTAATTGTTGCAAATAACTAGTTTAACTACTAATTCATTTTCAGTTTGTAAAAATCAATTAGCTAGAATAGTTAATTAATTTGTTTTGTAATAATTAGTTAGCTTAATTAGCGTAGCTAACTAGTTAGCTCTTATTCATTCGGATCCTCCTTCGTGAGGGCATAATGTTGTAATAAGTGTGCGTGCACGTGTGTATGTCTTCCAACCCCACGTCTTTCTCCCTTTTATTTAATTGCTTTTGATGGTTAGACTAGGGTCATGTTTTAATTAGCATCTCGCATGCTTGCATCCATTCATCTTGTATTGCATGCATCGAGGCTCGGCGCATCATTCAAACTGCATCGCAATTTCAAATACTTCTTTGAATACGTGTTTAATCGCATGTTGTTCAAATTGATCCATATGTCATATTAGTAGTCGAGCCTATTAATTGCATATTGCATGTGTTGCATTAGACACTTAACATAGTTAGGACCAAACATTTTTCTAACTAGTTTCTATTTTGGCTTGGAGTACTCGGTAAGTTTTTATGCTTTAACATACTTGCATGAGTGTGATTGCCATATTGCCATGATTAGCAAGCTTGCTATGAGGCTATATGCTTATATGATTAACTGCTTGAATGCATGTGGATGAAGGCTTGTTGTTTGAATTGAAACGATTCAACGAATGCATGTTTTAAGCCCACTTTGTTGAGTGGCAAATCATGTTTTAAGCCCACTATGTTTGGTGGCAAATCCGCATCTTTAAGCCCACTTGAGGTGGCAAATTCAAACCATTTTCGAAAACAAGCATGAATTGAATTGTTCCAAATTGAGCAAGCTAGTCTATTCTTGCTTGTGAGCATCACGTAGTAAAGCTAGTTTAATAACCAGAATCAGAGCACATAATGTTTATAAAAATTCATATCATGATTAGTAGAGGCCGATCTTTGATCGGGCGAGTGGGGGTGCTCAATTCATGACCTTTCCCTCTCGTACCCAAGTTCCCGAGCTGAGGCAACTTTGGTGATGACGGACACGTGGCCTTTGGCATGAGTCAGGGTTTCCTAAATTTTTCCAAAAATAAAATATTTAGGTGGTAACTCTATATCTGGCAAAGTAGTCCAATTTTGGCATTATTTGATTTAAAATCGATTTTCCAAAAAGGTTTGTCGGATTTGGACTCTTTGGTGTTTATCAATTTCATATTGCACTTGTGAGACTAGATTCAGAACCACGGGAGTCCGAATTGTAAGGCCTTCTTTTCAAACCCTTTCCGAAAGGCGGGGCGCAGAAAAAGGTGAGTCCAGAGTTTCTGGCGACTCTGCTAGAGATTTAGAGAACTTGATTCGAATTCATGATATGTTGTTTTATCTACACTTATGTGTTTCTTTGCATTTGCATTTGCATTTGCATCGGTGCGCCTAAGTCACAGTGTTTGCCATCTGCTATTCCTGAGTGTTTGCGGGAGGCTTGCTTGGAAAATCTTGCCAAAAGCTGACCGGTTACGGGCTCTGCCACGATGGGAACACAACCCTTGGATCTGGACTACCGCTGTACCGTTTGATCCTACTTTCACTTCTCGGTGTTAGGTGTGAGAGGTATATTAGGTAGTCTTGCTGAGGTACCCTTTTTGACCAACTGACCTAGTTGCATATCGGAAACCATAGACTGATCCAAACTAGGAGAGGTTGCTTACCCGAATGCAGGATTGTGTGAAGCCACTTGTTATGCATAGTGAAACTCTAGCTCCTGACGAAACTAGGACAGGGTAATCCTACCCCATCATGGGGTTGTTTTGGCTCTCACTTAACTGGTATGTGCTTTATAGTAAAACTGTATAGGGATGTGCATATCAGTTGCCAAGTTGGTATCTATTTTGGGCAGATTTCAGTAGAAAGCACAGTCACTCAGCTGTGATCATATCCGTTCTAGTGAAATTGGGCTAAGATACTATCTGTTTCTCTTTTGCGAGGTAGTCCTGGAACCGTAGCTTCAGAAGGCTCTGATATCCTCCAGGTACTCTGGACTTATGTCGATAGACTTTGTTAGATCAAAAATTGTTCAGAAGCAACCTGTGTTTACCTTACTTCCACTGGTTACAAGACGAAGGAGGTTCAGGCAGAATTCACCAGTGCAGTTTTTACAATAGTCACCCCTCAGTTCACCTAGGTCTCGTTTGGTCTGGGAACAATTGTCTACATTCAGCTCAGCACGAGATCAATCACCCATTCCCATGGCTCAGTATCCCCCAGCCAGTGTGGAAGAATTGGTACAGCACCTGCAACAGAAAGTCGAGGTACTGCAGCAGGACACAGTCTGTTAGGCTGAAGTCACGGCTCGTCAGGCCGAAGTGATAACCTGGCTACAACAACAACAGCCACAGCCAGTCGTAGCTTCTGCATCTCATGCACCTCCTACGGGTAACCCGACACCCGGAGCCACTGCCCATACTGCTAAAGTCCAAGAGACTCAGGGCAATCCGGCAGAGCCGATCCCAGTACAAGCCTCTAAAGCTCCTGTCTATCAAACCAAAGCTCCGTTTGAATTTGAGGTTGACCCAACTGCACTTAATGTCAATAAACTGGAGAAGTTATTCAAATGAGCACAAAGAGTGAACTCTATCCTAAATTTAGAGGATGGGTATATTGATTCTGCAGTTACCTTACCAAAGCAATTCAAAATGCCGCATATCGACCACTTCGACGGCTTTGGAGACCCAATGGTGCACCTCTGCCTGTTTTCTAATATCCTGAGGCCAATGGGTTGACCCTAGCCCAGAAGTTGTCTCTCTTCGGCCGAACCATGTCTGGGATAGCCGCAATCTGGTATGCAAAATTGGAGGACTTTGTGAAACAGAACTAGGAAGAGATGGCTAAGGCCTTTATTGCTCAATACTCCTACAACACACAGATCGAGGTCACAACTCGTGATCTCGAAGCCACCTGCCAAGAGCTAAAGAAGGGTTTCTCAGAGTTTGTAACGAGATGGAGAGCGAATGCCTCGATGATGACTAGAAGGCCTTCCGAAAAAGATCAGATCAAGATGATTGTTCGGAATCTACATGGCGAGTTGCTGTAGAAGATGATTGTTCTACCTCCGTTTACCTTTCTAGAGTTTCATGAAACGATGCCTTTAGATAAGGGATCTTTGTAGAAGATAATGAGCCTTTGAAGAAGAATGTTGTTCGCAATTCCAATGCTACTACTAATGGTAGCACAACTGCGAAATGCTCAGAAGTAAACACTGTCACCACTCCCATCAATGGCCAAAAACCAACCACTTCAACTCTACCCCAAGCTCGAAGTTTCCATCCCCTTTACATGAGTCTCTCTTAAGCCTTAAAAATGTTGCTAGAAAAAGGGTACCTAGAGCTCCTAGAACCCTGACCCCTCCCACCAAGATATGACACAGCTAAATACTGTGCCTATCATCAACAGCACGGTCATGATACAAAACCGTTGCATCCACCTTCGTCATAAGATTCAGGATCTTATTGACGAAAAGATCATGGCTCCACCAAAAAGACCTCAGGCCACCCTAACCTATTACCTCCACATCTCAATCTAATCCATACACTACCATCCACCTACAACCCCAGCATATACATCACCCTAGTCCACTTACCCAAGCCTGAGGTGTTCATTTCAGAAAGCACGGACTTGTGCATGATAGATGCACTCGAACCCCAATCATCTGAAACCCCTAAACCCATTACTTCTGAGCTGATGAGGATGATTGAAAATCCTCAGAGAACGGTGGCAGATTTAGCCTTTGGGGTTTTGGCACCATCATCGACCACATCACATGCTAAAAATTTCACGCCAAAAGGCTCCCTAATCTTAGGATGAGCTGCATTTGAAAAAGGCCAATCCCTTGGAAAAGTGAAGGCAAATGGTAAGAACAAGGTAGGGGCAAGCATTGGTCCCTACGCACATCTTGAATGGCTATTGAGGCTTTCATGGTCGAAGGGCTAAACAAACAGCAAGAGCTTGCAATTGTTGCAAAGACTATGGATGGCACTTTTGCCACTCAGGTTCGGGGCATTTCGAATCAAGGGGCAAGTCGAGGAAAAGAGATGTCACACCAGAAACGCCCCTTTTAGCTCCAATCCTACACTCGAAAGAGATCATCAAACCCAGTTAGCACCTGTCGACCCCTTTGTCGGTATATCCAACACAACTTCACAAACTTCAAGCCATCAGGCTCGAGGCCAGAGGGTCTTTGTAGACACCCCATTTTTGACCGTCCATAAGACTTGGACGCGACTGATGGTTTGCTCGGTGATGAAAGATGTGCAGGGCAAAGGTTCAATTTCTTTGGCAAAAAGAGAGTCAAACCTCAACTTCATACCCCTTTTGGACCAAAACAATCTGATCAAAATATTTTAGATCTTAAAACCCTCTCTTTCAAAATATTTTGAAAATAAGTTTTTACGATGTTCCGAGGCTCGTATTTTGTCAAAATTGCGCTTTTCGGTAAACCGAGCAAGGACAAAGTGGAAATGAATGAAAGAGATGAAATCTTTGAAAAATATTTCAAAACACCTTACTTAGGGTTTGAAGTTGAAGAAAAGAGGAGAAGAATGAAGAAATCCAGTCGGGGAGAAAATGGGCATTAAAAGAAAGTCGAGCAACCCTCGCCGAATCGGGGCCTATTCATTTGGATACTTGGAATCAAACTATGAGGCCACCACCGTTGGAAAGCTTACTCCCGGGGCTTCATTTTTCACTTCAAGAATCTCCCTAATTCAATTCCGGACGGGGGAGATATGGTTGATTGAAGTAGGGCATCACTCCGGTTGGACGAAAATCTGCGCGGCTACGGAAACTGAACTGCAACATAACGTTTTCCACAGGAGGAATTTTAATGCAAGGTTTGCGCCATTGGAAAGATAACTTCCGGGGCTTCAATTTGGACACTTGAATGGCCACCATTGACTTCCCAATCACCCACCGGACACTTTTCTTTCCGGCAGCCCTTTTTTGTGTCCTGCAAGTAGCTAGCCGGCCAGAAAATCTGGCTGGCCGGCCACCTATTTGGTGAAATGACTTTTTTTCCCTTTTAAACTAGCCGGCCATGCCCCCCTCCCAAGTGTGTCCTAGAAGTGAATTTTGTTTTCCACTACACCCATGTCCGAGGGTTTGGCCATTTTGGGGGAAACTTGGTTTGTTTTCCCCCCTTTTTTTCCCCCTCTTTTCCACCCCTTTTGCTTATATATACAACCCCTCCCCTTCAGATTTTAGGGTTACAAAATTTTTTTGAGAGCCTTGCATCAATTCTCCCTCTCTCTCTACTCTAAGCCTCAAAACCCTTAAGCTCTTACACCCATTTCTACACCACCACCTAGCACCACACCACAACCTCCATTCTAGCCACTTGGAGCTGCTTTCCAGAGCTGAGGAGCACCCAAACTTGGTCCAAGAAGTTTCCAATAGTTGGTCTACAAGGGTGAGTTGATTTCTCCCTCTTTTGTGCTCATTTTTGTATCATTTCTTAGCCATTCTTGCTTACACTTTTGAGCTCCGGCCATAACTGAAAATAGTATTTTTTTTGAGCTCTATTTCATCTTTAATTAAGGGTCTTACCCTGTTTGGGACCCCCATTTTGCACTTGCTTCATTACCCCTTTGTATGCCATAATCTTGCATAGTATTTTTGGCCTATGTGTAATCTATTTTGGAGCATGATGTAAACTGTAGATAGGCTTATTTTGAGCCCTTATTCAATATTGAAGAAGGGCTCATCACTTTTTGGGACCTCCGTGTGCCACTTGTCATTATACCCCTCTTTGGTCCCCATTTTTGCATGATTTATTAGCCTATTGTGTCTCTGTTTTTGGACTTTGTTCCAAACTGAAAATGGCCCTATTTTGACCCCCTCTTCATGTTTCATTAAGGGTCTATGGCTGTTTGAGACACCCTTTGTATACTTTATGTTGTAGCTCTTTTTTGGCCTTAATCTTGCATAGTATTTTGAGCATACTTGTATACTGTTTTGGGCTTGGCCATAAACTGTAAAACATCATGTTTTTGGCCTCTCTTAAATATTTTAGAAGGCCCCTTCTCTGTTTGGGGCCAGAATTTGTGAGTTGCTTCATTACCCCTCTCTTGGCCCCATTTTTGTATGCTAATCTAGCCTCATTTGTGTTCCCTATTTGGCCATGCTTTAAACTGTAAACATGCTTTTTTTTGGGCTGCCTAGCTTCTGTCTTCATACTTCATGTTCAAATTATGCATGCATTGCATAGCTATAGGCCATTTCATGCGCCAAAATTCATGTTTCGGGACTCGTTCCATGCATCGGGTATCATTTTGCCATGATTCGGGGCTGTTTTGCATCTCATTTTGCCTCTGAAAATTGCATGATCATATGCCATATTCCATGTTTTGCCATGTCTTGTTAGAGTGGCATTCTGTGCCGTAGGTTCGGTCCTCGGTTCGCGTGCACGCGTGCACGCACTTCGAGTTGTCTCATTTTCATCTTATGGCCTCCTATGTGAGTGTGACTGAGGTCCACTTGTGTTGGTGTAAGTCCATATTGCATTGTGTATGCCATTCCATTTCATAGCATTGTGTATGCTAGGATGTATGTTAGCGCATTGTGTATGCCATTTACCTCGTGCATCGTGATGCCATTCCATAACATTTTGCATGTAGGTTGTATCTTAGTTGCATTTCATGCATATCATGCATATTGCATCGTGTTCGGGATAAGAGTTAGCCCGAGCACGGGAAACTTGGGGCGTTTCGTACTCCGAGTGACGGAACGTGTCTCAATTCCCCAGTCACCGACACTCCGAATTACCCATGATGGAGTTAGGTTTTGTTAAGTTTTCATGTGCATTCATTCCATATCGAGTTGTGCAATTCGGCTCCTCGGCCATCATGCATCGATATGCGTGATTGGTGGCACGAGGATCGAGGCATGCATACATTTGTGAAAATACATTGCTATGCCCCTTTCCTGCTCTCTGTTGCAGCAAAATGAAGAATGAGCAACTTTTCAAAGTTTGGCACGCATTTCAAGAACAGGTGCAAACAGAGGCTAATTGGGGCATCGTCATGGATTTCCGCGCAAAGGCAACCCGGGCATGCATCATTCATCATCCGGAATGGAATCAAGGCAGTCCCTGGCTTGCATGCCAGTTTATTTATTTTCTTAGTTAATTTGTTAATTAATTAGGAATTTGTACATATTTGGACTGTAATATTTATTTGGACTGTACTATTCTTTTATTCGGGACTGTATATTTATTTGGACCCTCTGCGCGAGGGCATAATTGTAATAAGTGTGCGTGAGTGTGATGTATGTCTTCTAACCCCACGTCTTTCTTCCCTTTTATTTACCTGCCTATGATGGTTAGATTAGGGCATATTTCAATTAGCATACAGTATGATAGCATGTTTGCATTCATTCATCTGTCTTGCATGCACCGGGCTCGGCGCACCATACTAACTGCATTGTACTTCAATTACAAGATGAATACATGTTAGCTGTAGCATTCCATATGCCATGTTTAGAATAGCCGAGCCTGCTATAGTTGCATTCTGCATGTGTTGCATTAGGCATTTCAGCATATTTAGGATCATGCATGATTTCTAATGAGCTTCTGTTTTGGCTTGGAGTACTCGGTGAGTTTTTATGCTTTAGTATCCTTGCATGCGTGTGAGTGAATGCCATGATAGCATGCTTGCCATGAGGCTATTTGCTTATGTGATATAACTGCCTGAATGCCTGTGGGTGAAGGTTGGGTTATTTGAATTGGGACAATGCATTGATTGTTTGTTTTAAGCCCACTAGATAGTGGCAAAATCATGTTTTCTAAGCCCACCCGAGGGTGGCAAATTCACGTCTTAGCCTACCAGCGGGTAGCACCATCAAACCATTTTTTTTCAAACAAACAAACATGAAGTGTTTTGTTCCAATTCTGGTGATCCAGTCTATACTTGTATGCTGTGCGCATCACATAGTAAATCTAGGCTAATAACCGGAATAAAGAACGCACAATGTTTTCAAAATAAGATATCATAGTTAGTAGAGGCCGGTCTTTGACCGGGCGAGCGGGGTGCTCACGAAGTGACCTTCCCCAATCGTACCCAAGTTCCCGAGCCGAGGCAACTTGGTGATGACGGACACGTGGCCTTTGGCACCGAGTCAGGGTTTCCTAAATTTCCCATTAAAAAACATTTAGGTGGCGACTCTGTATCTGGCAAAGCAGTCCATGATTTGGCACTTCTTTTCAAAAAAATCTATTTTCAAAATTGATTTGCCGGATTTGGACTCTTTGGGTCAAGATTAAGAACCGTGACATTTGAGTCCTTGAACTGTAGTGACCCCAATATGAACGGAATGGGACTTAACCCTCCCGGGGCGTTCGGGGACGTCTACAGTCTTCACCCCGTTTTATATGTCCTTATCCAAAGCCCTAGGGGTCCTGATAAAAAAAGGGCATCTTAAACCATTAGAACAACGCCCACTGCCCGATCCTCTCCCACCTAAACACAATCCGGCCAAGTATTGTGCCTTCTATCAACAAACTGGCCATGACATTGACGGTTGTTTTCGTCTTCGCCATGAAATACAAGATTTGATTGACAACGAGGTCATCGTCGCACCAGGTCCTACAAAGTCTATCGGTATCAGGTCAATGAACTGGGGGATAATGTGACTATGTGATTGGGGATGAACCACATGCCGATGGCGCTCATTTTACTCCAGATGTAATGGGGGTATTACACTCTTCTTTTGAGTCTGTTTTTTCCATTGTGCCAATTGAGCCAGAAGTTCTGAATGAGATGACAGTAATTGACCAAAACTGTGCCTTTTCTGTGCCTTGAAATCATTGCATTGACCTAAGTTTTTCAAAACTTTTCTAACAATGTGATAAAAACAAAGAGGGAGGAATTCCTTGGGATTTGCAAAAATTTGATCAACTAAGAGAAAGAGAGGCATGCTAAGCCCTTAATGAATGAGATCGTGTTTGTTAATATGAGTACTGAGAAGGATCCTGGCTTGATCCAGATTGGTTCTACATTGTCTTCAGAGGAGCTTGAGCAACTAGTCGCTTATTAAAAGATTTTAAAAAATGTTTTGCGTGGTCCTACGAAGATATGCGTGGAATCGTTCTCGGGATTGTACAGCTAGGATCACTCTCGGCCTCAAGACTCGACCCCTTTTCTTTCAAAACCCTGAACTTTGACTCAGAATGTTCAATGATCAATCCCAATATAAGGCTTGGATGGCCGGATAAGAAGCAACCCTTGAACTAGGGGCAAGAAGGTTAGATGTCATCAAAGGAAGGTTGCAAAGCTAGATCAGAAGTAGCCCTTCAAGTAGGGGCAAAAATGTCAGATGTGCTCAAAGATTCAAAACTGGGTCATTTCTCAAGCCAATGGAGATCGGCAAGAAAGCCAAATCCCAAAATCTAAGAGAAGAAAAGTTTTGCTGAAGGACAATCGAGTTCCTATCCATAACACTAGGGGCAAATTCAGACTTGATTGGATAGGTTCCTACATCATCAGCGAACAACAGCCATTCTCCTGGATTCATATGGCTTAGAGATCCTATGACCAATCAACATGGACAAAGTTAAACTTTTTTATCCTTGAGAGGGTTGTTGGGCCGAAAACCTAGAAGAGCGACCCGAGCAAAAGTTAGAGCAGAGAAAAGAAAAAGAACAAAAATGAAAAGAAAAAGAAAAACATAGCTCGCAAGGTTGAAAACCCGGAAGGGCGGCTTTGGCAAACGTTAGGGCGCCAAAGAAGAGTGTCAACACCCGAGTGAACCTCAAACCCGGAACTACGTACGGCCTTATTCCCATTTTTTGGATACGTAGGCAACATCATCCTGAAGTTTGGCCCCAATCATTTTCAACCTGCTTGGCTCATCCATGTTGATTGGTTTATCCTTGTTCAAACTTGGCTATCTTATCCATGTTCAAATTGGCTTGTCTTCATTCAAATTTGGGTGTCCTATTCCATTACAAGAGTCAGCTGCAAGACAAATCAAGTTCAGATCTAAGATTGTGCATCTCGAGAGTAGATTCCGTGTTGGTTGAGCAATGGCCATTTGTAAAAGTAGTTTTGAAGATTTTTATTGAGGTTGACTAATTTTCTCGAAAGTTATTTCATTTTTCCAAAACTGGACCATATCTTGGACCAAAAAAAAAAAAAAGGAAAATTTTCAATGCTCACAACTTAATTTACATGATTTCGAATCAGGAAGTCGAATAAGCATGTTAATCTAACTCTCGTATTGGTCAAAATTGTTTTAGTAGAAAGCCAAAACAAAAAATGGCCAAAATAATGAACTAAGGGTATAGTCGAGTCAGGGTTTCTGTGCTTTCCCCATTGTCAATGTATTCGCCAGAAAGAGCACAACTGAAGCTAACAACAGAAGAACAAAAGCTCTCTCATACCCCAAGTAGTGAGGTATCAAGCCAAGTGTGAAGCACGAACTAGAAATAGAGCTGGATATTCGACCCCCTCATCTAGACAGGTTTGATCACACCCAAATTGGCGTCTGACTTGGAATGGGAGCGTAGAAAACGCAATATGTGTGGACCAATCAATTGTATGCCTGGCCGATGGGACATGCTGTAATTCATCTCGGTCAAGCTAAGCCAAGGGCATCGTCAATCGATGTCAGTTGCAGATCTGCTGCACATCCAATCGCACTACAACCCCCTCTGTGGGAAAGCTCACTAGTTGTGAGCGAAAGAAGGAGAATCTAGCAGAATACTAGGGGCAAGAGCCCGCGACTTCCTGCTTATCCACCAACCACACTTGGGGAGGGATAAAAAAATAAGAGAGATTAAAGAATAGAGAGATGTGCGCTGAGAGAAAAAGTGAGGAAAGCGCTTTTTCAGAAAAATAGAGATTGAGTGACTGAGTGATGTGAGAATCACAAATAAGAAAGGGTGGGAAACAATACCTAGAGAAGTAGGCTCTCCATGAACTGAGAGGTCTCTCGCCATTGGAATATATCCGAGTGTTATGTCTGTTGTTTTTGTTTGTCTCGATTCTTGTTTTGAGTCGTTGTGAGTATAAATGTTTGTGTTTAGGTTGTTTTACTTTGTTTTTCCTTTGTTTAGTCGTTTTGACTGTGGTCAGTCGTAGGCTCAATACCCGGTTAAGAACTCATTTCTCAATTTCAATTGCAAAAATAAATCATTTTGTGCCCAAAGTGCTGTGCCATTCTCCACATTTATACAAAACAGGATTCTTTATTTCATAAACTGCAGGGTTCAACCTAAGTCATGTAAGAACAATAGAACAAGGACCTATCTAAAGCTATATAGGTTCCGGACTGCAAAGCAAAAGAAAAGAGGAAAATTTAGAGCATCTTAGTGTGTTTTAACTTTAGTAATTTCTGAGATTGCATTCCGGATGTACCTCCTCAGGTCTTGTCAATGCTCTGAAGTATGAATGTACCTCTACCTCAAGCTCAAGCTCAAGCCTGCTTCAAGCCAGAATGGTGATCAAAAGTGCTCTCCCTAAGTACCATTCCCTGCCAGAGGCATCTTGGCTGTGTTTGCAATGAGTTCCTAGGAGACCAACTATGATTGTGGAAACTAGAGTTCGAATGGCTGAGGCCTAGAACGCAAAGGTTCAGAATTTCCGAGACTAAAGTCCGGTTTAAATACCCAGGGGTGTATCCTCGGCTTGAATTCTGTATGGCAGCCCCATAGATTGAGATAGCATGTGTGCGCCTCAATTTTGGATACTGAACCAACCTAGTCTATTATCCCGTTGGAGAATAAGGAAAGTTGTGAATACGATCAGGTAAAAAAAGGGCAACCGTGGCTTCTATATGCAGAGGTTACCCCTTGTCAGCATTTGAGGGCCTTTGAACTATAAGTTGAAGGTAAGAGTTCGAAGAACACAAAGTGGAGATCCCTGTCAGAGTAAAGCGGTTCATCGCCACTCACCCCATGAGGCGCTTTTTAAAGCGCCGCTTTGTTTGATTATTGCATTCCCTAAACATCATGCTACATTGCTTGTAACATGTATCATATCATCGCACTTATTGCATTTATTTGCATCTTGTGTTATCTTGTATCATTTATCCTTTTACACTAAGTAATGTTTAGGATTGTTGTCCCCCAAGACTTATCTCAGGATGCGTGGAACACGCTCCTGACGGCTTTTCGTTGGACTTCTTCTCACGATTTCGGCGTGGTTAGAGTGTCCCTTTCCTCACATGATTTCAGCGTGTTTGAAATTTATCTCCGGATGCATGGAATGCGCCCCTACTTGGCTTTTCTTAGGACCTCTTATCATGATTTTAGCGTGGTTAGAGCGTTCCTTTCCTCACGCGATTTCAACGTGTTTGGAATTTATCTCAGGATACGTGAAGACGCTCCTAATTGGTTTTTCTTTGGAGCTCTTCTCACGATTTCAAGGTGGTTAGAGTGTTTCTTTCCTCACATAGTTTCAACGTGTTTGGAATTTATCTCAGGATGCATGGAACGCGCTCCTGATCGGCTTTTCTTTGGACCTCTTCTCACGCTTTCAGCGTGGTTAGAGTGTTCTTTCCTCACACGATTTCAGCGTCTTTGGAATTTATCTCAGTTGCGTGGAACGCGCCCCTAAGGAGTTGTTTTTGAACCTCTTCTCACGATTTCAGCATGGTTAGAGTGTTCTTTTCCTCACACGATTTCAGCGTGTTTGGAATTTATCTGAGGTTGCGTGGAACGCGCCTCTGAGTAGTTGTTTTCGAACCTCTTCTCACAATTTCAACGTGGTTAGAATGTTCTTTTCCTCACACGATTTCAACATGTTTGGAATTTATCTCAAGTTGCGTGGAATGCACCCCTGAGTAGTTGTTTTCGAACCTCTTCTCACGATTTCAGTGTGGTTAGAGTGTTCATTTCCTCACACGATTTCGGCGTGTTTGAAATTTATTCTTCCCTCTCTCATAATTCCAGCATGGTTGGAGTATGTCACCCTTTTGCATCTACTACACTATCTGTTACATCCATTACATCATACCATTTTATCGCCTACATCCTTTCCATGTTAGGCTTAGTTTGGCATGTGCTCATATATTTCCTTTGTTGAAGCATAGCTCTGCATGTGTACATGCCTATTCTACTAAGAGAATTGTGGTCTGAGGGTTTCGGCACTTTCCTGTGTTAGACGTGGTCAGTTTTGTGTCCATACCTTTTCTAAGTAAAATATAGTTTGGCTAGCATCACCTTATTCACTGCATCTATTGCATCGTATTTCGTTTCGTTGCATTTAGCATTTATGATCATTATCTTTCCCGAGCAGATCATTCCTCACTTATATCATCCCATCCAATTACTTGTATTCTTTCTCTTTCTACGAAACACATAGTTCTGCTTATGCACACACCTATTCCGCAGGAATTGTGGTTTGAAGGTTCCGGCACCTTTTCTGTGTTAAACGTAGTTTGATTTGCATCGCCAATCCTTTATGATATTTGTGTGGTTTTGCACTGCTTGTGGTTTGATGATTTTGTTACATTGTATATCATTTGCATGATTTCATTACAATTGTGTATCATTTTGCATTCTGCCCCTGAACTACACTGGTTTGATTCCTTGCAAAGGGATACGTAGACAACTTTAGGGTTCAACCTATTGCATCTGCATTTTGTTTGTTTGCCCAAGTCTTACGGCCTTGTCAAAATGGGTCGTCTCTAGGCTTTGACATTCAATCGCGTCATTTCACGACTTTGAGCTCTGTCAAAGAGGGGCAACTGTAGACACCTCATTTTTGACTGCCCTTAAGACTTGGTGGCCACAGGTTGATTACTCGAGGATGAAGGCTATGTTGTGCAAAGGTCGATTTCTTCGGCAAGAGGAGCTTCAAATCCCAACCTTACACCCCATTTTGGACCAAAGCTATTTTCACCAAAATTATTTTAGACCTTAAAACCCTCTCTTTGAAAGTATTTTTGAAAAAGTTTTTACGATGTTCCATATTTCGTTATATGTTGCACTTTTCGGTAAACCGAGTAAGGACAAAGTGGAAATAAATGAAAGAGAGGTGAAATACTTGAAAAATATTTCAAAACATCTTATTTAGAGGTTTGGAGTTAAAGAAAATAAGAGAGAAGGGAAGAAAACTAGTTGAGGAGAAGTTAGGCATCAATTCGGCTAGGACCAAAACTGAGCAGTTTTCACTAGAATAGGTATATCTTTTTTCAAAATTATAATTTTGATGTGAGGCTTCACTGTAGGAAAGAAGACTTCTGGGGCTTCCATTTAGACTCAAGAATGACCTACAAAGGAGTCCGGATGAATGAGATATGCCCATTTGAAGTTGGACCTGGAGAGCAGATTCTTTTGGCCGGCCACTAGTGGAGTTTGCTGGCCGTGGATGGGCTTTGATGGCCATGTGTCGGCCACGTGTCGTCCAAGGGTGACTTTTTTCAGCCATCAGTAGTGGCCGTCGACCACTGGTGTCCAAAAGGCAATTTTTTGCAGATATTTTCCTTAGCTGTTTTCACAATGTTCTAGCTGTCCATTTTGAGATATTTTCAACCTGAAGCCATATATTTCTATATATAGAGGACCTTCTCTATTGCATTCAAGGTTGGAAAAATTTTGGGAGCCTCTCTCTCTACAATTCTCTCTCTCACTTGAACTTTTGTGCATACAAGTAGAGATATACTTCTAGTTTGCCCATCAACCCTCAACAAAAGTTGCTTATCTTTGGGATGAGGTTACTTGGGACCCTCTTTGAGCTCTAGAAGGTGGTCTTGGCTTGATTTAGTGCCTCATTTGTGCCTAGAATTGTCCTTTGCTTCAAGAGGTATAACACTTGTCCTTTAAGCTTGTTTTGTACACTTGTTTTGCCATTTTTTCAAACTGTTTTGGGGCTGATTTTGAAATACAAAAAACTCTATTTTTTTGGCCTAAAAGTGTTGGTTTGAGGCCATTTTTAGTTAAGGGGTGGTTCACCCTTTTGCTTCTTTGCTTGTAAAGCTTTTGTGCCTTTATTCATCACTTTCAAACCAAATTTTTTGGGCATTTTAACCACTTAATTTCAGAGGTTTTTCAGTGGCAAAAACCTTATTTTGAAGTCCAAAATTGGAGGGGTTTGCCTCCCCTCCTTGTGTCTTGTTTGCATGCCAAATTAGCCTCATTTATTAGCGTATTGTTTTAACTTTTTGTGGCTCAAGTCCAGCATGTTGTAGACTATATTTAGGGTTGTTTTGCCTCTATTTTTGGCCGGTTAATTCATTTGAGCCTTGTATGGCATGGTTGTAGTGTTAATTCCTTCACTAGCTTAGTGTTTTAAGGCTTTAAACACCATTGGTTTGAGTTGAAAGCATGTTTTAGTGTTGTTTTGCACGTATTTCAGCACTATAATCTCTGCAATCTCCCTCAACTCTTCACACTTTTTGTTTTGCTTTGAAAGTGGTTTCAAACCACTTGTTTGCCTAAGTGTGAAATGGAGGTGCTACATCTAATGGTTTAATCCCTTATGGGGTTCATTACCAACAGTGTAATTCCTTTTTCATGCCCAAAGTAACTTGTGGTTTGAGCCATCTTTTCAATAGAGGACACTCACTAATTGACTAAATTGATTAAAGGATGGATTTGGTAATTAAAATGTGTAAACAAAATTGGTAAGTAAAAGTGTGCAAGATAAGCATCTCTTTGTGTTGCATTACATGTGTTCAAATCGGACGTTAATTTCAACACAAGGAAAATGGGACATTTTCATACTTGTAGTGATGAAATTTGTCATTTTCCTAGGTCACCATTGACCTTCATCATGCATGATAGGGTGATGGTTATTTTGGTCTTGTTTGTGCATTTCTTGAACTTGTACAAACTTGCTCCCTTAGCCATCATGCATGGAAATTGCTTGATTGATGGTTTGAGGGCCAAGAGTTTCTCTCCTTTGAGCTTGTGTGATGATAAGGAGGGTAAACAGTACAAACAACCTGTGAGAATACACCATTTTTCTTTGTTTTGCTCTCTGTTGCAGCATGGAAGTGTGAACCAGTAGTGGCCGACCGGCCACCATTGGTAGCCGATCGGCCCTTTGTCCTCCTTGTCGGCCATCAGTGGTTTTTGCACAGTGTGTTCCTAAGGTGGAGCAGAGATGTTCTGGAAGTTGGCAAAATTTTCAGTGATCAAATGTGCAAACTGAGGTTTGCAGCAGCAAAGCAGTGGCTTTTTCGGGTGAAAGATCTAGCATGCATGCATTCCTCGCTTTTCGAGATGAGCTAGTTAGTTTAATTAGCATTAGATCAAGCATGTGTTGTAATTAATTAGTTATAGCTAATTAATTGTTGTAAATAATTAGTTAGTTTAACTAGTAATTCGTTTTCGGTTTGTAATAATCAATTAGCTAGAATAGTTAATTAATTCGTTTTATAATAATTAGTTAGCTAATTAGCGTAGCTAGCTAGTTAGCTCTTATTCATTCGGACCCTCTTTCACGAGGGCATAATGTTGTATTAAGTGTGCGTGCGCGTGTGTATGTCTTCCAACCCCACGGCTTTCTCCCTTTGATTTAATCGCTTTTGATGGTTAGATTAGGGTCATGTTTTAATTAGCAAATTGCATGATTGCATCCATTCATCTTGTATTGCATGCACCGAGGCTAGGCGCATCATTCAAACTGCATCGCAGTTTCAAATACTTCTTTGAATACGTGTTTAATCGCATGTTGTTCAAATTGATCCATATGCCATATTAGTAGCCGAGCCTATTAATTGCATATTGCATGTGTTGCATTAGACACTTAACATAGTTAGGACCATACATTTTTCTAACTAGTTTCTATTTTGGCTTGAGTACTCGGTGAGTTTTTATGCTTTAGCATACTTGCATGAGTGTGATTGCCATATTGCCATGATTAGCATGCTTGCCATGAGGCTATGTGCTTATATGATTAACTGCTTGAATGCCTATGGATGAAGGCATGTGGTTTGAATTGAAACGATTCAACGAATTCGTGTTTTAAGCCCACTTTGTTGAGTGGCAAATCATGTTTTAAGCCCACTATGTTTGGTGGAAAATCTACATCTTTAAGCCCACTTGAGGTGGAAAATTCAAACCATTTTCGAAAACAAGCATGATGAACTGTTCAAATTGAGGAAACTAGTCTATACTTGTTTGTGAGCATCACATAGTAAAGCTAGTTTAATAACTGGAATCAGAGCAGATAATGTTTATAAAAATTCATATCATGATTAGTAGAGGCCGATCTTTGATCGGGCGAGTGGGGGTGCTCAATTCATGACCTTTCCCTCTTGTACCCAAGTTCTTGAGCTGAGGCAACTTTGGTGATGACGGACACGTGGCCTTCGGCATGAGTCAGGGTTTCCTAAATTTTCTCAAAATAAAATATTTAGGTGGTAACTCTATATCTGGCAAAGTAGTCCAATTTTGGCATTATTTGATTTAAAATCGATTTTCTAAAAAGGTTTGTCGGATTTGGACTCTTTGGTGTTTATCAATTTCACATTGCATTTGTGAGCCTAGATTCAGAACCACGGGAGTCCGAACTGTAAGGCCTTCTTTTCAAACCCTTTCCGAAAGGCGGGGTGCGAAAAAAGGCGAGTCCACAGTTTCTAGCGACTCTGCTAGGGATTTAGAGAACTTGACTCGAACTCATGATATGTTGTTTTATCTACATTTATGTGTTTCTTTGCTTTTGCATTTGCATTTGCATCAGCGCCTAAGTCACAGTGTTTGCCATCTACCATTCCTGAGCGGTTTGCCAGAGGCTTGCTTAGAAAAGCTTACCAAAAGGCTGACCGGTTGCGGGCTCTGCCATGATGGGAACACATTGCACTTGTGAGACTTGATTCAGAACTGCGGGAGTCCGAACTGTGAGGCCTTCTTTTCAAACCCTTTTCCGAAAAGCAGGGCACGGAAAAATGCGAGTCCACACCAGGTGAAGAATCTTGAGAGAGCATATTTCAAGATGTGGAATCTGTATTGCTCTAGCCAACATCTGCAGTCCTTTAAAGTGAAGGAGAATGATTCAGAATTTTTATATGATAGATAGAAAAGTCAGAGAATAAAATAAGAGAGGATAGTTGTCTACCTCTGTTGGATCTTTGTTAACGCAGATGATTGGACTCTTGCAAAGAAGCACATGCATGAAATGGATTATAGGATAGTTGTTTCTCTCTCTCTTTCTCTCTGTGTGTATGTGTGTGTGTGTGTATGCACATGCATGCTGCATGGAAATTGTTTTGCTTCTAAAATGACACTCAATAGTTGTTGGTTGTGTCTTCAACATTCAGACGCGTTTCTGTTTTTAGATTCTTTTAAGTTCCCTTGGATTGAAGATTTTTTTGAAAACATGAGATCATTGAACTTCTGAATGTGGTGTTTATGCATGAAGTTAAGGTGTAGGTTTTTTTTTTTTTTTTTTTTCTCTCTCTTTGGAAGTTAAATGAGGTTAAATAGATTTAAGAGATCTAGAAATTTTAAAAAGCTTACTGTGGATTCTACATTCTTTTGATGGATTACATATGGTACAGTACTTAAGTTGATGCATGAGAAAGCAAAGGTCTGGCTGCATTCACATGAGGTTCCATATGGATCTGGAAGCAGGCATGTACCACTCCCAAAATAATTACATTAATCCAACTCCAAACACTAGTACAAAGTGATATAGATAAGATAAGAAGATTTCATTAATCAGAGTTAATATACAAAAGGTGACAAATGCGATATACATTCATAAATCGTTCATCCTAAACCTACAGCATGTGCTACAAGACGGAATAAAGACTTAAAGCTAAACAGATATTCATGTGCCCTAAAGGCTTACATCTTTCCAAGACCGTGCTTTGTTACAACAAAATGAGTCATAAGCTCAGTATAAATAAAGCCTTAGGCTTGTACAAAAGGTAAATACAAAATAAACAAAAATGTGCCTTCAACTCCATAATCCTTCCATGCTAAGTCCTTGGCGGAGGCATATCACCAACACCTGAAAATGGTTTTTCCCAAGTAGGGTGAGCCAAAGCCCAGTAGAAATAATTTAGCACAATATATGAATCTTAACAAAGATATAATTATGATATGCATATACAATACCCATGGTAAAATCATTCGTATTTTTACAAGATCATAATATGCTAAGTGTCATATCTTAATCCGTTTTATCTTAATTCATTTCACCTCAATTCATGAATTGAATCCATTATTATCCAGATGACCTAACTGAGGCTACAATTCAGTGGTTCTCTAATCAATATAACCATTACACAACACTTAATTTGTCATTTTACATAAATTTCGTCCGCGAGAATCGGCACCCATGTATACGCGCGGTTTTTGGGACTTTCACCCTGGACACATAGACCAACTTAATTGAATGGAGTCCATACCCTTTTTTCTCCCAAACATGGAGTACATCCCTTTCTCCTCCCAAATGTCACATATATACAATGTATTAAAACACAGTCATTTTCAATGACAACAGTTAGGAATTTAGTTTCAATTCACCTAATCCTCATGCAATTTCTACAACAATCATAGCTATCCTCCACCAATAGCCCAAAACAGATATTTCTAAACAAATATATAATCTCCAAGGCAGATAAATTATCCAAATTTCCATAGGTGACAAATAATACACATCCAACTCCCCCATTTATATGACCATTCATCTAATTTCACATTTCCAATACCAATTTCATTATTTATACAAAATATTTGTTGTAAACATTTTAGGGTAAAACTTCATTCTCTCTCAAATCCAACCCATGTGTCAAAATCAACACGTTTAACACAACACATCTTCATATCTATATCCATAATCATTTTCAATACCTTCATTTGAAAACCCCTCCTTTGATTTAAAACCAAAACCCTAGGTTTGTCCAAAATCCTTCAAACCCCAACATTATTTACACAATCAACAAATAACGAAGTTAAAAATCATAGAAGACTGTAGAAAGTCCCCACCTTAAGCTTAGAAGACCAAAGCAACAATGGAGGAACTTCAAAGACACTGAAACTAAATCTTGTTTAGACCAAAATGGAGCTCTTGAAACGCTCTACCTTTTTAACAAAGGCACATGTGTAGAGAAACCAACAGATCTAGGTGAAAATGTAGAGAGAACGTAGGTTTTAAAGAAAGAGGCTCTAGATCTAGGGTTTTTGAAAAGTAGAGAGAGAGAGATGTGAAAAGTGATGTAAAATGTCACTTTTACAGACTGAAATATGCACAGTCCGCTTGAGCGTAAGAAATGACGCTCGAGCGTCAGACACAATAAGTTGTTCTGCTCGAGCGTAAGAAGTGATGCTCAAGCACATAATGCACACTCTCAATAGTTTTGAACACAACAGACCAACGCTCGAGTGCAAGAAAGGCCACTCGAGCTGAGCTCACTCGAGCATAGAATACACGCTCCCAGTAGTTTTGTAGACCTGCAAATATACTGAGAGTTCACAAAAGCCCACTCGAGTGTAAGAATTACCACTTCAGCGGAGGAGCAAAATCCTGGGCAACAAAAGGTTTGAAAATCAAGAAGTGCCGCTCGATATAACCTAATAGCCAAATTCAAGTAAGAATGAGGGGATAAAGATATGAATAACATTCAGAAACCATAAAGCCCGAATCCGAAATACAAAATGGGTTGGGTCTAAACCAAAATCGCTATAGGGCAGCAATCAGTTACAGGTTTTCTGGTGGTTGATGATTCAAATAGCTACTGGGTACTTAGGGAATCAGCTCTAGCATCGCTGAGCATCTCGGCTTCGCAAACAAGTTCATTTTTGTTTTTGTCCCAATCTATTTAGTCTTCTTTTTTAGGATATTAAAACCACAATTTATTTAGGTTTATTGATTTTTTATCAAATTTATCTAGGTTTTGATTGTTCTGTAGAAAAATGTAAATGAGGCAGTGGAGAAGCTTAATCAAAAGGAATTGAAGTGTTTGGAGTGTTTTGTCATGTGTCTATAGCTCAACAAAGGAAGAATCTGGTAGAAAGATTGTTCAGGTGAGCAAACCTATCTTATTTGTTATCTTCTAAGAGTAGCAAAACAAAGGGGAAAATGGAAACCTAGGCTTTGATTTTTCTTGAGTATTTGTATTTCTATCTTTAACCCACCATGGATGAAGGTGTCTTCATTTGGGTCCAACAGATATATTTCTAGCAAGTTTGTTACTCTAATTTTTTTGGATATCTGTTGTTTCAATAATATTTCAATAATATTTAATATCTAGTAGGATTGTTACTCAATAATATTGATAGTAGGTTTGTCCAATTTAATTGCTTTATTGATGTTTCTATTATTATTTCTTATAGTTTGTGCTTGAAACATTGTATCTGAAGCATTGTGTTTGCTTAATAGTTTAAGCAGCTTGATGACTTCCTTAGGATCTTTCATATCCAAACATTACGGTAAGTATTTGATTTGTATTCTTACGGAAGCAAGGATTTATCATTGTTATTCTGTGATTATTTCTTTGGTTGGTTATCTAACTTGACTACACAAATTTAGGAAATTATCATTCATCATGCTTCCTATTGGTTGTTGAAGTCTTTGTATTTTCTTAGAATTCTCTTATTGGTTGTTGAGAGTTTCATCGTTCTAGGTTAGTTTAACTAGATATCTCTATGTATTCAGATTCAAATTATTAGTCATTAAATTTGATATTTTAAATTGAAGTGGGTCATAATTTATAGATGAAAATTGGTTAGAGAGAGATGAAAATTGATGAACCATTATGAGATACAGTGAGGTTAGTTTCTAATTGCTAAACCATTTAGCGAAAATTGATGAAGATTGTTGAACCATTTGGTGAGATGGCCTGTTTTCTAGAGAAAGAAATAGAGAGTTGAGCTTTAATTTCTATGTTGTTTAATTTGTATATAAATATTCACTGAGTTTGTTATCCTATCATACAACATAACATGCCATATATAGGACATAAAACAATATACATACTATCAACCATGCTTCAATAGGAATTTAATTTAATATTCACTCAGTTTGTTATCCTTTCTACTGTTGTGTTTTTCTTAATGTGGATACTTATACATGTTTAGGACTATAGGATTAGGTGGTGTAATATGAGTTTCGCCACGTACTACGAGATTTGTCATGCCATCAAAAAATAAGAAATTTTTTTACCATATTTGTCATGCCCATCAGTTTAGGCATGGACTATCAAATTTGTTCTTGCGTGTGGGAGATTTTTTTTCTCCCTACATGTGAATAAGTGGATATTGACCCAAGGGCACAACAAGATGGATGATTTGATACTCATTGGATTTTTTTGTAATGTTTCATTTTTTTATTGGTTTAAATGCATTCGTGATTTCCAAAAAAGAGGCAAATTTTGTCTTTGAATTAATTTGTATTTTCACTTTTCAGGCCAAAAATTATTTGGAGAGATACAAAACAAGATCAATCATGGTAGAGGTAAGAAGATTCCCTATAAAGTATTACGGTTTGAAAACTAAGTAGAAAAATACACTTTTCCAACACTTAGGTTTGAAAGTAGGCCATTGGGGGCCAAAATCGTGAAACACCTATGAGAAGGCCACGGGAACACCCTGAATAGTTCGGGAGGGATAAATGTAACTTGTGGAAACTTACGGAACTAGCATGGGACTCCTAGTTTGAAAACTAAGTAGAAAAATGCACTTTTCCAACACTTAGGCTTGAAAATAGGCCATCGGGGGCCAACATTGTGAAACTCCCATAAGAAGGCCAAGGGAACACCTTAAACACCTCGGGAGGGACCAATGTCACTTCTGAAAACTTACGAAACTAGAATTGGATTCCCGATTTGAAAACTAAGTAGAAAAATGCACTTTTCCAATACTTGGCTTGAAAATAGGCCATCAGGGGGCCAAAATTGTAAAACAGCCACGAGAAGACTCGAGGAATACCTCAAACACCTCGGAAGGACCAATGCAAGTTGTGAAACATATGAAACTAGCACGAGACTCCCGGTTTGCAAACTAAGTAGAAAAATGTACTTTTCCAACACTTAGGCCTAGAAATATGCCATCAGGCTCCAAAATCGTGAAAACAGCCATGAGAAGGTCCGAGGAACACCCCGAACACCTCGGGAGGGACCGATGTAAGTTGTGGAAACTTACGGAACTAGCACGGGACTCCATTTTTGAAAACTAAGTAGAAAAATACATTTTTCCAACATTTAGGCCTGATAATAGGCCATCAAAGGCCAAAATAATGAAACAACCACGAGAAGGCCCAGGGAACACCCCAAACACCTAGAGAGGGACTAATGTGCATTGTGGAAACTTATGGAACTAGCACGAGACTTCTGGTTTGAAAACTAAGTCAAAAAAATGCAATTTTTCCAACACTTAGGGTTGAAAATAGGCCGTTGGGGTCTAAAATTGTGAAACAGCCATGAGAAGGCCAGGAAAACACCCCGAACATCTTGGAAGGGACCAATGTAAGTTGTGGAAACTTATTGAACTAGCATGGGACTCCCGGTTTGAAAACTAAGTCGAAAAATGCACTTTTTGAAAAATGTTAAATTGTATATTTTATTGATAAGATAGTAATTGTCTTCCTTTTCTTTTTATTTTTTTTTGTTTTTTATTTTTTATTTTTTGTTTTGTTTTGTTGTAGATTGGAGATTAGAAATGGACATGTTTGGTAATTTGGAGCGTAGGAGCTAGCTCATTTTGTTTTTTTGTTAACATTATCTTACATGTATTTTGGTTGCATTGTAAAGTTTTTATTTTTGTATATATTAGGAGACATGTTTGGTAATCTGCACTGAATATTATATTTTTGTGGCTATTAGGAGACGTGTTTCTGTGGATATTAAGAGACGCGTTTTCTGTGGATATTAGGAGACGTGTTTTGTAATCCGTAGTTGATATTGTATTTTTGTGGATATTATGAGATATATTTCGACTGTGGTGCTTATGAAAATGAAGAAGTTTTTGTATTGATCTGTAATAGATATTTTATTAAACATGTTATTAAAATGTGCAGGGAATTTTTAGTGAAAAAAAAAATTGAAAATTTAAAATATTACCTCGATTTTTAAAAATGTTATTATTATTAGCGACGAAATAAAAAAACTATTGGTATTAGTTTTTAAACAACTTTTCTTGATGAATAATTTTGTCACTAATGATATAGTTCCAACAAATAATTTTGTCACATTTGCTGAATATTTCGTCACTAACTTGAAATATTTGGCGACAAAATTGTTTTTGTCATTGAAGAATTTTGTTTTGTGCTCATTTTAGTGACAAATTGTTTTGTCACCTTAATCTATATCATTGGTGAGGATAAATTTCGTAGTGACCTCTATCTTAATATTTTATGACGAAATATTTCATCGCCAAAACAATTAAAAATAAAATATTATTTAATTATAGTGATGAAATGGATGTTATAGAGGACAAAAAATTTAACATTTAGATAATCGCCAAAAATGAAGAATAGGCGACGAAATGATTTTTCGTCACCAAATACTTTCTGCGATGACAAATAAACAACGAACGTGTTGACAAAAAAATTTCGTCACAGATCATTTTGGTGATGAAAATTTGATGTTTAGAGAGAAAATCATTCTGTCACCAAAGGCCTTTTTTGTTATAGTGTGAGGAATTTTTTTCTGAATAATTGGCTCATGATTCTAAGATTTATACACTAACCCTAAAATAGCTGAATTCTTCAAGACTTATCATGTTTTAGGTACCTTGTGTTCACTCATACCCAATTGGAAACCCTATCCTTAAACCGCCTACACTTGAGGACTTATACAGAATATAGGACTAAGTTTGGGTGGCTAGTGACAAGAAGGAAACCGTTAGACAAGAAACAAAAAAAAGTAGAGATCAGGATAAATGTATAGATTTTAAAAGAGACGATTTGATCAAAAATAACTCATCAATAAGTAGCTCTGAAACCAAAGGGCATTACATTCCATTCGTAGTGGCCAAAAAGTGTAGTGAAAGCAGTTTTGTAGCGATCATTATGATAAATTTGGATTTGGCCAAAATCCACTTTTAAGATCGAATTTACTAAAGATGACTACTTGACTAAGTCTTTTAATTAAATCTTTCTTATTAGGAATTGGATATCTTATCCATTCTAAAACATTATTTAGTTGTTTGTAATTTATGACTAATTGTGGAACACCACGTTCAAGTTTCGCATTTTTGTTAACATAAAAAGCTGGACATGACCATTGTGATTTACTTTGCTAATGATTTTATTTTTAAGAAAATCATTGATTTATTTTTTACACAGTTCCATTAATTCAATATTCATTTGAATTGGTCTAGATTTAGTAGGGATTTGTAGTCTGTGGGTAGAACAATATGGAGTGGGCATTTTTACTATGAAATTCGTAATATAAATATTCGTATGACTTTGTCTATCCACATTGTAAAAATTCACTGGCAAGAAAATTAGGATAGAGTTTTGACTACTAGGAATATATTCAATATCAAAATCAAATATACTTAAAATAGATTGCCAACGGGCAAAAATGTGCTTACTAGCAATGTTTTGAAAATCTTTTTCTAAAACATATTTTGTATTTTTACAATCAACGCATACTAGAAATCGTTGATTTAAAATATCATCTTGAAATTTACATAAAATTTCTTTTTTAATTGTACTATAATTTTTTTGTGCTTTGTTGCAAATACCAGAGTGAAAATGAACAATTTGTTCAGATGACTTGGGATGGACTTGTTGAAGGAGGATACCACCATAACCAATGTCAGAGGCATCAGTTTGAATAATTTTGAATGAATATTCAGTAGGAATACCAAGACAAGGTAAAGTCTTAATATATTTTTTTGAGTTGTTGAACAATAGTAGTATGATTAGGAGACCGAGGAGGATCATCTCTCAAACGATCAAAAAGAGGTTGACAAGTTTTTCTAAGATCTTTATAAAATTCAGCAATATAATTAAGGGAGCCTAAAAATCTTTGTATCTGGGTTTTGTCTAAAATTTCATCAGGAAACTTAGAAGCAAACTCAATAGATCAACTTATGGGAAGAATAGTACTTTGGTAAACTTCATTAGCTAAAAATCTGACTTCAGTTTGGAACAATTTAATTTTGGGGGCAGAGATAATTAGGCCATTATATTGGACGGTTTAGATGAATGATTGGAGGTGTTTCCAATGTTCTTCAACTGATTTGGAAAAAATGATAATATCATCTATGTAGACTATAGAAAAATGACTAAGGAGATTGAATATTTCATTCATTATATTTTGGAATTCGCTAGGTGCATTTTTTAAACCAAAGGGTATTATGAATTTCATAGTAAAAATGCTCACTCCATATTGTTCTACCCACAGACTACAAATCACCCGCTATCACAAAATTATTTACCATTATACCTTTGAAATAGCCTACTTAAAGTCAATTGACCAAGATCCCTTCCTCTATTTTCACCAAATTGCTAGCTAACACAATTTAATTGCTCATTATACAAATCTTCTCAATTTCCATACAGATAGGCTAGATGTCCTCAGTGGATGCTAACCTTTTTTCTTTTTCTTAACTACATATATCAAGTCAGAAGCTTTCCTCTAAACCAATTGCTATTATTCCAACCAGTCAATCCATTGTTGCACCCCCAATTAATCTAGTTAACAAATACCAAATTCTGGGTACTATTCATAAACCTAGTTACACCTCTACTCTTGCCTCTGACCCCTTTGCTTCCCAATCAATTACACCCATTCCTCATAATTATCCATACCGGTCAACATCAAGAACATATTATGTTCTAAAAACTCAATCACCTAAACTTTTTTTACAAAGAACTAGTCCACAAAACCAGTCATAATGTCATTGACTTAGTCAAAACCTATTTCCCTCCTAATTGGCATTTCATTCCATCTCATCTAGACAAGTCAATCACCTTCTACAAAGATATCCTCTTCCATCATAAGTCCATAGTCATTAAACCCATTTATGATAGAGTCAATACCAATAAAATCATTTACCATTCCTTGTATGTACACAACATTGTATGCCTTGATGAATGGGGTCTCCCTTTCTTGTTGTGAGATCTTTTTAACCATACGATACAATATAGTTATTTTGATTATATTGATGCATGGTTCAAAGGCCTCTTACACCAAAATGAAACATACAGTCACTATTGGTTTTCTCCTTTGATCATCAATTCATACCAAAATTTCCTTCTTAGTTTTTGAGATGGTGGTTTCAACATGGTGCCATCCTAGAAATCATCGCTTCCAACCTCATGGATCAAGTCACTCATTTCTCCACAGTCTACAAATTGAGTCAACACAAGAGTCAATTTCCAACATTACTCCATTTCATGTCCAAATATAAAGTTCATTGGATATTCAAATGGCAATATCGTATTGAACATAACATAGTCATTAGACAACATTTTATTAAATGGTGGGATGCATTTAAAGCCCATCGCATTATTGATCAAGTCCAAAAAGAATTTCCAGTCAATATTTATGCACCTACTCCAGCAATGGTCAAGTTTTCTCAGTAGAACCAAAGGGTAGCGAAACCCAACTGCTTTGATACCAAAGGGTAGCGAAATTGACAAATATTTTAAAATAAACAGAAAAGCATAAAGACTATACTAAATAAAAAGAAAAGCATAAAGATTAAATAAATTTTTAATCAAAACAAAATACAGATTAAATTAGACTGAAATAAGAGTAACTTAAAATTGTTTATTGTTTACTAGAAACTCAAAATTTTGGGAGATTTCTCTCAAACTCTCTCCTTGTAATTTGTATTTTGGAAGAACTTGTACGTTTTCCTTTTCTCTTTTCCTTTCCAAATCCCTTCCCAAATCTCTCAATCAAACAAAGCGTTAAGATAATATTTGTTCCACGAAATTCCAAGAATTCTTATCAGAATTAGCATTGATCAGGTGCCCTTCTGATAAGACTTCAAGAGATTTAATAGCCGCAAATAACATCCTAAAAGTTCAATCCCATACCTACTAAGTCACTTAAACATCTTATCACATAGCACATAAAACATGCCACATTTGTAACTAACGATATGAACCCATTGTGGCAAAAATTACGCCCCGCAAGCCCCAACTATTCAAACTTGGTAACCTCTAATGTAATCCCTCCAAATAATAACAAGCCATGTTATGATATTTGTTAGGTTTTATTCTTGGCAATCCCATTTGACAAAACTCCTTTCAGCTGTACTTGTTTTTGCACTTTTATTTCAGTGAGGCTATGAGTTGTTAGATGCAAATCCAACCCGAATTGTGCCATGTAGAGAAGTTTGTGATGTTAATTCTTTCAAGATTGCCACTTCGCTGATTATGACGGGGATCGAGCTGCCCGGTCAGCTCGCGGGGGTCGAGGGGGCAGCGTCCCTTGGCGGGTCCAGGGCAGCGCCCGGGCGGGGTCGAGGGGCAGCGCCTCTGAAGCAAAATGCAAAAATTGCATTCGAAGTTGCATGTCTGCCCTTGCTCACTCGAGCGAAGGAGTTCTCGCTCGAGCGAGGCTGCGTCTGTGTAAAAACCTGAAAGAGTTGAATGTACGCTCGAGCAAAGGGTGCGTGGCTCGAGCGAAGCCACTTATGGAAAACTCGCGTTTTTGGTTCCTCGCTCGAGCGAGAGAGTCTTCGCTCAAGCGAGCTTCGTAGTATTAGATTTCTGTAAGTATTTCTTTCAGTCCAAAACTAGGATTACTGCTTTAGATCTTCTTTTTGGATATTATGGTTTATATCTAGCGATATTTTGCTAGTTTTCTTTGATGTTTAATTGAGTATTCAACTCATGGGTTAAGAAGAATACATCAAAGGTTTGTTTGTTCATTCTACACAAAAGAGAGAGTTGTTCTTCGGTGGATTCTGAAGAGTTCGAGCCTGAAGCTTTGGTGGATTCTGGAGTGGCTCATCGTTAAGACAATTCCGAGGTGAAGACAGGGTTGGAAGAGGCACATAGGGGTTGGTTCAATTTGGGCGTGGATTCGCTAGGTAATTGAGATTATACCTGTGTAATTCCTTTATATCTTCTTAGTGGATTGTTTTGTGGCTGTTGCTCGTGGTTTTTTTATCACAATTGGAGGTGTCCAATTGTGGTTTTTCCACGTAAAATCGTTGTGTCGACTTGTCTTGATTGTTTGATTGGGATTGTTATATACTGCTTAAAATTGATACATAATTACAAATCAACATCTAGGGGATTTCTAGATTTTTCAATTAGTATTAGAGCAGTCGTTCTATTTTAAAAAAAAAAATCTTTTAGAACGAGATCTTGTTTGATTTGTGATAATAGATTCAATTCGTGAGGGAAATTCTATGGTTCGACCACCCCTGGAGGATTACGACTTCGAGTTACACTATCACCTGGGGAAGGCCAATGTAGTAGCCGATGCCTTGAGTAGGAAATCCATTAGCAGTGTAGCTGGTATTGCCATCCAGGAATGAGAGATGTTGGGTGACATTGGCGAGCTTGACTTACATCTTCGCGAGTTTGTTGAGTCTGCTACTTTGCTTACTATAGTTGCACAACCTATACTTATGACCTGAGTTATAGAAGCACAACAGGGTGATCATGAGGTATAGACCATCCAGAGGAAGATATCTAGTGGGAAAGTAAAGCAGGGCCTGAACGTGCATTCTGACTCAAGTGTTAGATACCTTGACCGTCTTTTCATACTGGAGTCTTGTAGAGAGGAGGTACTCTGAGAGTTCCATCATTCGCGCTTTGTGGTACACTTGGGAGGCACAAAGATGTACCATGACCTTAGTCGCCAGTTTTGGCAGAGGGGAATGAAAAGAGACATAGCCTTGTTTGTATCAAGGTACCTTACTCTAGACACCCCATTTTTGACCATCCTCAAGACTTGAACGTCATCGTTTGAACACTCGATGATCATCCATGTTCGTGTTCATTTTGAGTTCTCGGAGGTCTCGGCTACGCGCCTTGCTTCAAGACCTCTCAACTTGTTTGTTTTGTGCTTGGTTATGGACCAAACACTTATGTTTTTGCTTCTAAGGGAAGAGGGTGGCTTGTTTTCCATCCCCTCAAACCACCGGCCAGGGCATGATGCCATTGGCCCCTTTTTCTTGCCATCGGCCAAGAGTGTCGGCCGATCGGTACTATATTTGGTCGGCTAGCACGTATGTTGGTTGATCGGCCATTTTTGGTGGCCGAACCCTGTTCATCTGCTTTATGCAGATATTTTATGTCAGCTGGTGCAGCTGGCATCCACAATTCACCCTCTCCATACACGTGTATGGAGGGATTTGCCCTTTGCTTAGCTTCTCTTGGAAGCTTTAGAATTTGAACCTCTATAAAGAGAGAGCCCCTCCTCCCTCCTTGGGGGTTTAGAAAAAATGGTTCTTGAGAGGATAGATATAGTGTTGTATCTATTCTCCTTTGTTTAGCTTTGTTTTGTGTCTAAAAGAGTAATATTGTCTTACTATTGTACACAAACACACACTAGAACACCATCCTTGGTTGCTGAGGTGCTAGGAGGTTGATTTCAGTGTTCTTGGGCTGGTTTGAACTCAGAAAACTTGCTGGAGCTTTGTTCTTGAAGAAGTTCTACAAAGGTGAGCAAACTTGCTTTAGATACCCCTTTCTTGTTTAAGCTTTTAACCCTTCTTGCTTATTGTTTTGAGCTTAGTTTATAACTGTTAAAAGTTCTGATTTTTCTTACTTTAGAACTTTGTTTAAGGTATCTTTGAGGTTTGGGGTTGTTTCCCCCCCCCCTCTTAGGCCTTGTTTTAGGCCATCCCTTTTGGCCATTGTTCTTAGCTTTGCATGACCTCTCTACCACTGAAATCCAGAGGATTTTCAGTGGTGGAGAGGTGGTTTTGGTGTCTTAAATAGGGGAGGGTCATCCCCTCTCCTTGTTGTCTTGAATGTTTGCATAAATGGCTTATGTTTGTAGCATGTGTGCTTAGCTTGTTTTAGCTTCATTTCAGTATATATTAGGCTTTGTTTTGCCATGATATAGCACTGTTTTGACTTGGTTTAGACATACCATGCATGCTTTCTATACTTGTCTTGTAATCCCATGATTTGCCTTAACATGCACCATGTTGTAACATGTCTTTTTAGCATGATTTTGGTTCAACTCCACGAAGCTTTTAGCCATGTTGTGACATGCTTAAGCTCTGATTTTGGTCCTCTTGGTCATGCTTGCATTGTTTTGTATAGCTACCATACAATCTAGCTTGTTAGCTTTGGGTGCTTAAGTCACTAGCATGCTTTACTTGGGCCATTTCAGTGATTTGGAATCATTTGTCATGTCATTTCAGTCGGTATTTCATGCTTGTATGCTTGCATTTGACTCCTTTAATGTCTTAAAGGGTTAGTGTCTTTTGCCTCATAAATGTGTCATTGTGTATGCCATCATGCTTAGGTCATTTAGATGCCATCTAAGTGGGTTTTTGAGTTTGTTTTAACATGCCATAAACCTGATTTTGGTTGTTTAAATCATACCATGTTTGGTTGTATTAGGTGTAGTGTAAGCACCTCTTTTGTGGCCTTGTATGCCTCATGTTTTGCCCCTTTGTTCTAGCTTGTGTTGGCTAGTGTTGAGCTCACTTTTGGTCTTGTTTAGACCTGCCTTGGGACTGTTTTAGGTCCTCTCGGCCCTTTGGGGCTTGCTTCATATAGCCTTGGTTTGAGTCCCTTGGCTAGTTTCAAGTTTTAGGCTTTATTGCATGCCTTAATTGCATGGTTTGGTTGATTTGGCATCATCCCTTGCATGATTTCAGGGCTTAACATGTTTGCCTAATATCCATGTTTGTCTCCCTTTAAGTGTTCTTAAAAGTTGCTCTACAATGCTTAAAGTAATGGACCATTAGCATGGATGTTTGTATGTGTATTTCATGCCTTTGTCGCATCATTTTGGCCACTGATTTGGACCTATTCGAGAGTTGTCTATTTTGGTTTAAGTCCATCCCCGCATGTTGTTGCATGCTTGCCTTGTATGTTGTCACATGCTTGTTACATATTTGGTAAATTGCATGTTGTAACATGCTAGTTCAATTGTGCCTTGTTGCATACTTAGTCCATAACGTGTTATTGCATGTTTAAGTGGTATTGCATTTGGCATGTTTTTGTTAAGTAGCTTTGCATGTTTGCATATCTTGTCCCTTTACATGTTGTCACATGTTTGCCTTGCATGCTTGAATGTCCATGTCGCATTTTGCATGCTTGTCTAAGTTGCATTGCATTTGGCATGCTTAGCCTTGTATGGCATTGTCATTAACATGCTCATGTTGCACTAGTTTTGCTTGCATGTTCACATCCCTTGCCTCTTGATAAACCATGATAGAGGTTGGGGTCCTTCATGTGTTTTGTGTGCATTTCATTTGACATTAAAATGCACACTTGGCTCCTTTGGCCATCATGCATTGAAATGCGTGATTGATGGCCCGAGGGTCGAGAACCATACTTCCTTGAGTCCATGACATGATAGGAAGGGTGGTTGTGCACACATTGCTTTGAAAATACATTGCCATGTTCTGTTTGTCCTCTGCTGCAGCAAAACAGCATTCTGCAGGAAGAGATGGCCGGTCAGCCACCTTCAGTGCCGGCCGGCTAACTATATTTGGCCGAGAGCCTCATTTCTGGTCGATGACCTTCATCCATTGGCCGGTGACCTTGAATTTCAGCCGGTGACATCCCACAGTGCTCAGAAGGTGATTCAGATGTATCCTTGAGACTTGTGCAGTTTTCAGAGGTGCAGAGCAGTGCAAACAGAGGCAACATGACATGGCGATGGATTTCGAGCGGAACCGAGCATGCATTTGTCCCTCTTCTCGAGGCCTCGTTACTGTTTTTCGTAGCTTAGTTAATTTGTTTAATTAGTTAAGTGTTGTGTAATAATTAATTAGCGTTAGTTAGTTAATTGAATGGTTTGTATTATTCTTTCGGTCCCTCCGTCAAGAGGGCGCAATTATGTAATAAGCGTGCGTGTGTGTGATGCATGTCTTCCAACCCCCATTTCTTTCTCCCTTTTACTTACCTGCTTATGATGGTTAGTTTAGGGCATATTTCGATTAGCATTCCTTATGCTCGCATGTTTGCATCATTCATCTGTATTGCATGCACCGGGCTCGGCGCATCATACTAACTGCATTGTATTTCAATTCCTATTTGAATACATGTATCAAGTATTGCATCTAACATGCCATTTTAGAATAGCCGAGCCTATTCTAGTTGCACTTTGCATGCGATGCATTAGCCATTTTAACATGAACTAGGATCATGCATGATTTCTAACTAGTTTCTTGTCTTGGCTCGGAGTACACTGTGAGTGTTTATGCTTTAGCATCTTGCATGAGTGTGGGTGTTAACATGACAGCATGCTTGCCATGAGGCTAATTGCTTATGTGATATAACTGCCTGAATGCCTGTGGGTGAATGTTGGATTACTTGAATTGGGACAATTCATCGAAATCTGCATTTTAGCCTACTTGCGAGTAGCGAAATTCAAAACCATTTCCTAACAAATGGATATGCGATGCTTTGTTCCAAGTTAGGCGATCTAGTCTATACTTGTTTTGCTATGCGCATCACGTAGTAAAGATTAGCCAAGGAATAAGAACGCATGTGTTTTCAAAAACGAGATATCATGTTTAGTAATGGCCGATCTTTGATCAGGCGAGCGGGGGTGCTCATAGCTGACCTTCCCCAATCGTACCCAAGTTCCCGAGCCGAGGCAACTTTGGTGATGACGGACACATGGCCTTAGGCACGAGTCAGGGTTTCCTAAATTCCCCCAAAATAAAATATTTAGGTGGCGACTCTGTATCTGGCAAAGCAGTCCATGTTTGGCACTTCTTTCTTAAAAATCAGTTTTCCAAAACGATTTGCCGGATTTGTACTCTTTGGTGATTTATCAATCTCACATCGCACATTATGAGATCAGATTAAGAACCGTGACAATTTGAGTCCGAACTGTGGGAGAGCATAGGCCCTCGGGGTGCGTCCACAGTTTCTGGCGACTCTGCTGGGGAGTTAGAGAGCTTGACTCGAACTCATGATATCTTGTTTTGATTACACTTATGTGTCTCTTTGCATTGCATTTGCATTGGTGCGCCTAGGACACCGTGTTTGCCGTATGCTATTCCTGAACGGTTTGCCGGAGGCTTGCTTTGAGAAGCGTGCCATAAGCCTGGCCGGTTGCGGGCTCTGCCACGACGGGAACACAAACCTCGATTTTTACCGGGGCACCCTTTTTGACCATTCGACCTAGTGCATATCGGAAACTATAGTGACCATTCCAAACTAGGACAGGTTGCTTACCCGATTGTAGGTTGTTTGAAACCGCTGTGTGCGTAGTGAAACCCTAGTTCCTGACAATAGGACAGGGAAACCCTACCCCAACATAGGGGTGTTTTGGCTCTCATTTGCTTGATTATGTGCTTTTAGAGTGTACCTCTACAGGAATGCACGTATCAGTTTGCAAGTCTGAGTATCAGTCCTGCGGGCATCAGTGTTTTGAGAATCAGTTATATCTGCGGGTATCAGATTCAGTTTTGGGACAGTAATTTGGGAACAGTGATCAGAGGTCGAATACAGTTATTCAGCTATGCTTATGTCTGTTCGGGTGAAATTGGGCTGAGATACTGCCTGTTTTCTCTTTCAGGGGGGCGGGGGTTCAGAGATTTAGTTCAGAATAGCCAGTGTTCTCCTTCATTGAAGCAAGGCAGACATCTGATGCGTCAGCCACTGGTCACATCACCTCCGTTCAGTTCAGCGGATTTATGACGGCACAAAATTCAGAGGAAATTGTGGTTATGGCAGCCGCATTAAACCAAGGAATCATCTTACAAGGTGAGACCGATGTTGAGGTACCACACCCGCCCAGGTCGCCTGCCGCACATCCGATCTGGGAACCCCAATTATTTCAAACCCGTGAGCCCACCACCTTTGAGCTGATGGGAATGATTGGCGACCTTCAAAGATCTGTGGCTGATCTAGTCTATGGAATGTCGGCCCCGCCACCAACTGCATCGTATGCCGGGAACTTCATGCCGCAAGAGCCCCCGCTACTGGGGCGAATTGTAATTGAGCTCAGCCAACCTGAAGCTGTCTCAAGCTCCGGCAATGATATGTCGGCGACAACGGGGCTTCGTACTGAAATAGCAACCCAAACCATCCACCAAGCTGAGGCTAGTGGAAAGAACAAGATGAAGGCGGACACAGATCCCTATGAACAACTCCAGCAAGCTGTTGAGGCTCTGAAAGCCGGGGGGTTGAATAAGCAACAAGTACTCGCAGTTGTGGCTAAGACTGTGGATGACATTTTCCCTGCTCAGACCGAGAGCAGTTCAAGCCAAAGGGAAAATCGGGATAGGGACCGTCGTACCAGAACAGTTCCTTCCCATCCTAACCCTGCACCTGGAAAAGATCAGAGAGCCAAGGCAGCACCTGCTGATCCTTTTGCTAGTGCGTCCAGCAAAGGTCCATAGACTTCGAAGTATCTGCCCCGAGGTCGCAGGGTCTTTCATGCCCTCTACATGCCTTTGTCCAAGGCTCTTCGAATCCTCACTGAAAAAGGTCATCTCAAACCTCTTGAGCCTCGGCCTCTCCCGAGTAATCTCCCTCTCTCACATGATGCTACCCAGTACTGTGCATACCATCAACAGGCTGGTCACACCACCGACAACTGCTTCCGACTTCGCCACGAAGTACAAGATCTGTTTGACGACGGGGTCATCCTCCCACCTAGCTCAGCAAAGTCTGTCACCACTGAGTTCGTGGACTTCGAGGATAATACAAGTATGTGATCAGGGGTTGGTCCACCTGCGGGCGGCGCTCGGTTTATTTCAGATGTGGCGTTTGGCACGCACTATTTTGAGCATTTGCGAATGCTAATTTTTGTACTTTCTGACTTGGGTGTTGAGTCAGTTCTGTGGTTTTTTTCGAGTCTGTCTCGTTGTTTTGAGTCAGTCTTTTTGATTAAGGTCTGTCTTGTTGTATCGAGTCAGTCCTGTTGTACAGAAGTCGGGTGATTCCGAGGATGTCACCTCGGACATCATTATTTTGTTTTGTGATTGTCCTTTTACTTTCTTTTGAGTCTGTCTCTGTTGTGGAGCCAGTTGCAACCAGGAAATCTGAATGAAACAGCTGTGGTTTTCATGTTTTTTGTGCTTATTGCTACTTTGAGCCTGTTGTGCCAGCAAGTTTAGAATGAAACGAAGTGCTTTTCACCTGCTTTTCTGCACCTTTAAATCATTGCATTGACCTAAGTTTTTTAAAAACTTTTGAACATTGTGGTGAAAAACGAAGAGGAAGGAATTCCTCGGGATTCGCAAAAATTTGATCAACTGAGAGAAAGAGAGGCGTGCTAAGCCCTTAATGATTGAGATCATGCTTGTTAATGTGAGTACTGAGAAGGATCCTGGCTTGATCCAGATTGGTTCTACACTGTTTTCAGTGCGAGCGATTTGTCACTTTCTTAAAAAAATTTCAAAAATATTTTGCGCCGTCTTGCGAAGACCTGTGTGGAATCGCTCTTGAAATTGTGCAGCCTAGGATCGCTCTCAGCCTCGAGACTCGACCCCCTTACTTTCAAACAATTGAACTTGGATTCAGAGTGTTCAAAAGTCAACCACAATGTGAGGCTTGTATGGCCAGATCAGAAGCACCCCTCGAACTAGGGGCAAAAGACGTCAGATAATGCACTCGAAGAGTCAAAGATGAAGATCGGCAAGAATGCCAAATCCCAAAAGGGAAGAAAGAAGAAAGTTTTGTTGAAGAACAACCGAGTTCCTATCCACAACACTAGGGGCAAATTCAGCCCCCATTGGATGGACTTCTACATCATCAGCAGACAGCAGCCATTCTCCTGGATTCAGATGGCTTCGAGACCCTAAAACCATTTGGCATGGACAAAGCTACACTTTTACCCTTGAGAGGCTCGCTGGGCCAAAAACCCGGAAGGGCAACCCAGGCAAAAGTTAGAGCAAATGAAAAGAGAAGAAAAAGAACAAAAATAGAAAAATGAAGAAAATAAAAAAAAATCAGAAAAAAAAAGAAAAGTGCAAAGAATGAAAAAAGAACAAAAAGAATTGAAAAGAAAAGAAAAACAAAGCTCGCAAGGTTGAAAACCCGGAAGGGCGGCCTTGGCAAAAGTTAGAGCACAAAAGGAGAGGTTAAATACCCGAGTGTACCTTAAACCCGAACTACGTAAGGCTTGATTCCCATGTTTGGGATACGTAGGCAACTTCATTCTGAAGTCCAGCCATAAACACTTCCAAATCGATTGTGTCCATGTAATGGTTCTGATCGTCTTTGTCTTCTCTGTACCTGAGAGTTCGGTTGTGATCGCCACCTTGAGGATTGATTACAATGCGCCGCGGAGCCATTCAAACAAGGGGCAACTTTCCGTTACCATGCAGTGTCCTTTGGACAATGGGCAATTTTCCATCGTTTCGGATCTGAGGTTGTGCATCTCAAGAGTAGGTTCTGTGCTCGTTGAGCGGTAGACGTTTGCAAAAATAGTTTTTGAGAATTTTTAATGAGTTGACTAATTTTCTCGAAAATTATTCCATTTTTCCAAAACTGGACCACATCTTGGACTCAAAAAGGAAAATTTTCAGTGCTCACAATCTAACTTGCATGATTTTGAATCAGAAAAGTTGAACAAGCATGTTGATCAAACTCTTATATTGATCAAAATTGTTTTAGTAGAAAGCCAAAACAAAAAATGGTCAAAATGATGAACTAGGGGCACAGTTGAGTCAGGTGTTCTGTCTTTTCACCATTGTCAACCTATTTGCCAAGAAGGGCACTCTACCTGCCAGAAAAGGGGACAACTAAAGATAACAACAAAGGGCTGGAAGCTCTCTCACCCTCCAAGTAGCAAGGTATCAAGCCAAGTGCGAAGCACGAATTGGAATGGATCAAGATACTCCACTCCCTTATCCGTGGCACCGACTAGACGTCACCGGAAGAAATAGCCACAAGCTGATAATGTTGGGCATGAACCCACAATTTCCCGTTTATCCATCAACCACCCAGGGGAGGGATAAAAAATTAGAGAGATTGAAGAATAGAGAGATGCGCGTTGAGAGAAAAAGTGAGAAAAGGGCTTTTTCAGAAAAACAGAGCCTGAGGGTCGAGTGATGTGAGAATCACAAATAAGAAAGGGTGGGAAACAATACCCGAAGAAACTAGCTCCTCGCGAACTGGGAGATCTCTCGCCTTTGTAACACGTCTGAGTGTCGTGTTTGTTGTTTTGTTTGTCTCGATTCTTGTTTTGAGTCGTTTCGAGTGTTACTCGATGTGTTTAGGTTGTTTACCTTTTGTTTGTCTTTGTTGAGTCATTTTGACTGTGGTCAGCTGTAGGCTCAATACCCGGTTGAGAACCTTTTTCTCATTACAATTTCAAAAATGAATCGTTTTGTGCTCAGAGTGCTGTGCCATTCTCCATATTTGTGCAAAACAAGGATTCGTTCTTTCATAAAACCGCAGGGTTTAACCCAGGTCATGTGAGAACAGTAGAACCAGGACCTATCTGAAGCTATAGGTTCCAGACTGCGATGCAAAAGAAAAGAGGAAGAATTCGGAGCATCTGAGTTTGTTTCGACTTCTGCAAATTCCGTCTTTGCATCCCGTGTGTTCAAACTGAACAAATGCTGTGTTATGGGCTGTGTGTTCAGAATCAGCAGTGTCCTGCATGAGCTGTGTGCCGAATGAATAGAATGCTGTGTTATGGGCTGTGAGTTCAGAATGAGCAGTGTTCAAAATGGGCTGTGTGTTCAGAATTAGCAGTGTCCTGCATGAGCCATGTGTTCAAAATAAACAGAGTACTGTGTTACGAGCTGTGTGTTCAGAATAGGCAGTCTATGTGTTAAACATGTTGGGAACTTGTGATTGGTTCCACTTCCAGTGCCTTCCGGTGTTGATTTTGCGAAGTCACACCTGTGTTACTTCAATTTTCTTATCGAGTTGTTGCTCATTTGCTTATCGAGTTGTTGCTCATTTGTCTATCAAGTTGTTGCTCATTCATTTATCGAGTTGTCGCTCATTTGTTTATCAAGTTGTCGCAATTTTGTTTATCGAGTTGTTTCTTTGCTTATCGAGTTGTGAACTTGTCAAGGTCTTATTGTTGCTTATTGAGTTAATTTGTTTTGTTTGTTACGTTGGTTCACTACCTGACCCAGTAATACATGCATGTTCAATTTCCATTCGATCCCATTGCTATGTAATATGATGCGATGCGATGCATAAAATGTACAAATGTAACACTTTTTGAACAAAACGGCTGTTTCATTTCATCATACGTCTTTTGCAAAGAGTACACAGTTTTGAGGAAAATAAAACCTGCCTGAGGCAGTACAATGTGCTCAAAATACCAGTAAAAAGGAAAAAAAAAAAAAAAAAAAAGGGAGAAAAGCAACCAAATGTCTGAACAAAGCAAAGAAGAAGAAAAAAACAGCAGAAAGTCTGGATCAATACCAGTCATCTCAAGTGCGGGGGTCGGTCCTGGTCCTCTTCCTGGACGAGGGTCCAGGGTCACCACCACCATCTCATAGTCAAATCTGAGCTGTCTCCGGCCTCGCCCTAGGACGACGCCGCCTCCTCGTTAGAATCATCGGGAGAGGGCTCTCGGGAACTGCTCTCAGCATGAGTGCGCCTATGTCTGCCCCGGCTATGGATAGTCATCCTCCGCCTGACTCCCCCTCCTCCTCGAGCAGGAACAGATGGTCCAGCTGGAGCACCTCCTACGGCCGGAATCTGGAATGGGGCCTGAAAATGACAAATTGCAAATGCATCAGTTACAGATAAAGCAGAGTATAAATACCAAATACAGTGTATGAGTGCAGTATATGAATGCCGTGAGCAATGCTATGAGCAGTATGTGGGTTACAGTGTATCAGTACCGTAAGTGCTGTGTATCAAGTGCCGTGTTGATAATGTGACGCATCAGATTATGTATGAAACCGATTAGGCAGAGTTTGAAACTGCAATTGAAAGAACTTACTGGGATATTGTAGATGGTCAACAAGTCGATGCACCACTGCAACATCCCTACCGTTAAGGCTGTCAACTCCAGGACTGGCGAGTGTACTCGACGGAAGCCTGCAAAAGTATTGAAGTCATTAGTATTCTGCGGGATATCAAATGAATTGAAATGACTGTACAGAATGCAAAGTTTAGTAGTGTATACCGGGGTCGAGCCATAGGCTCCGACAAGCTCATGATCAATCGGAGGAGGAGCGAAGGGAATCTGATAAGTCTCCCCACCCTGCCCTCGGCATGTGATCGTCGTAGGCAGCTCTGGCCATCCAGCTCCCTGTCCCCTCCGGGACCCACTCCTGCCTCGGGCCCGGTGCCCCCTACTCCTGCTGCTGGCGCCGCTGGCCTCTCTCGCTCAGCTCGACGAGCACCAGTCAAAGCCCGCATGATATAAGCCTGAATGTACTCGGCATAGTCACTCTCGTCCCTGAAAGGCTCAGAGTCCCAGCTAATCGTGTAGGTGTACCTCTCAATGTGCCTCGTGTGGGTAGGAGGAGGTGTTGGAACTATCTGCTCGGGTATGCCCAGGGTCTGGCGTAAGAAGCGCTCCCCAAAGTACCATGCCCGACAAATCGGTCCCTCCAACAAGACCCTGAACCGGGCGGTCTCTCGAGCACCGGCATACTGCTCCCGAACTGCATCAGGCAACGGGGCCCAAGGCTGCCAGGTGATCTGCAAATAAAACACAGTTTGTTATCTACTGATATTGAGAGTACAATATAAAGCGAAGCTTAAATGAACTGTAATGTTTGACATACCTCGGCTGCAGTGATGGTATCAAAGTAGCGGCGGAAGAACATGAAGGACTCCCGTGGCCTCCGCTCGCATCTCACGTCAAAGCGGTGAGAGAATGGAATGCCAAGAGGGACCTCCTCGTCTGGCACTGGGGCAAGCCTCGGAGGTAGGCATATACCTACAACTGCAAAGTATAACAGAGCAAACATCAGTATGCTTATCAGATAAAGCAGAATGCAGAATAAAGCAGATTATGTGTGTACCGTGTGTGCAGTGTACAACCAGTGTGAAGCAGACTGCATGTGTGCAGTATATAGAGTACAGATAATGTAAAGCAGAAATGTAAAACAGAAAAAAAAGGTGTACCTCCCAAGCTCGCCAGTAGCCTCCGAGCAACTGTCCGCTGCAGCGAGAGGATGAGCTCATATACCCGTAAAGTGTGGCCAGGCCAGCGCCACCCTAGTCGTAGCCGCGGATCCTGGTCACATCCACTAATGCGCTCAACAGGTAGAGGGCGACAGTGTTCGCCCGGTCGGCGAAGAGGGTGGTCCCCAGCAGGAACATGATGAAGCCGCGAGCGTACTGCTTCTCCTCCTCTCGAATGGTAGGCGATTGGATCCGGAAGTGATCCTCGAACCATGAGTACCTCACAAATCCTGCCCGAGCGAGAGGTGGCTGAGTGCCGAGCAAGTATAGCTGAGCGGGGTCCCACTCGTCTATATCTGTGTCAAAGGGGATCGGATCACCCCCCACTCCGATGCCTGTGAGCATGGAGAAGTCAAAGGGGGTCATCGTCATCTCCCCGGTGGCAGAAAGGCGGAAGGAATCGGTGGTGTCCCACCACCTCTCCACCAAAGCAGCAAGAAGGGGCCTGCTCGCAGTGAGGCGCGAGAGTCCCATGCAGAAGGTCCCAAAACCGGCCTGGTCGACAATACGATGAACCGCATCAGGTAGCTCATGTACCAACCTCGGGCGGCAGTGTTCCCATACCCCCGGAGGGCATGGAATCTCCCTGTGATCAAAACAAACAGTTGCGAAGCAGTGTTACAAATACAGTGTTGAATGCGCTCAGAATTGATGAAAATGCAGTGTGTGTGCATGTGTCAGAGTCTACACAGATATTGGGTGTGGGCGTGCTCACAGTGAACTACAGTATATGATGTATCAGTGTGTTTGAATTGTTCAGTTGAGAATGCAGCGTGCGTGCATGTGTCAGAGTCTAACAGATATTGGGTGTGGGCGTCCTCACAGTGAACTACAGCATATGATGTATCAGCATGTGTTTGAATTGTTCAGTTGAGAATGCGGTGTGTGTGCACGTGTTCAGATTCAAACAGATATCGGGTGTGGGTGTGCTCACAGTGAACTACAGCATGTGATGTATCAGTGTGTCTGAGTTAAGCAGTTAAAGAACAGAATCGACTATCGCAGTTATGTGTTCTACATTGCAGAAAATAAAACAGAGGAAGAATATACCTCAGAAACGCCGTAAGACAGATGTGACTCTGGCTCGCGCAACAAAAGCTCCAGTGGCGCGCCCCGCATAGCTCCTGAACTGGCGGATGCCATCGGGAGGCAACACGTGTATCGCCGGCCTGTAAGTCGCCGGATCGAAGGGCCGGATGTGAAGAGGTAGGAGCTCGACCTCGGGATCCACGTCCATCTCCGGGGGAGTCCTACCACGTGGAATGTCGTCCGCCATCTCAAAAGGAGCGTGAAAATGGCCAAGAATGTGAAAAATAGGCGAGAATGCCAAAAGTCAACCCAAAAGTCAACCCCGAGAGGGTGAAAAATGGGAGGAAAGGTCGGGGTGTGGAAAAGGCACGAAGATCGAGGTATGACTCAGGGAAAACAAACCCCAAATGGTGGAAACCAAGAAAAGGGCACCGAAACCAAGATTTGTTCGGTTCAAAGTGTGCGAAACGGTGAGGGTTTCGCGAATCGAACGACGGAAAAGTGCCGAAAATAAGAGAAAAATGAGGATCGAAGGTTGGAAAATCACCTAGAGAGAGAGGGGAGGGTTTTTCGAGCTAGGAGGAAGTGAAAATATAGGGTTTGAGGCCCTATATTTAAAGACCCATGGCTAAATGTCAAAACTGCCCCGACATTGCCATTTTTGGCCGGTCGCCAAATTGTTAGCCGATCGGCTAAATAGTTGGCCGATGAGCTCCTTTTGTGGCCGATGGCCTCCCCTTGTGGTCGGTGAACCTCCTACACCCTTGGTTGGGCCAATTATGTGGTTTGAGACCTTCATCTCTCAAGGCAATGCAAGGAAGTGGACTTTTGAAGTTTAACCGGCTTCCTGTTGACCTCAAACCATGTCTTTTGTATGCGATGCTCGGTACGCGCAAGGTGTATCCTTTTCGTATCCTTTGTATCTTGCGAGATTCAATAACTGCTTTAAATACGTTGCATTACAATGTTTTGCCTTGTTTATGATAAACATACATAGGTTGCATCGTTATGCACGTCTACACGCGTTGTAGCACGCACAACTTACATTGTTATGCACGGTTCACTTGCATCGTTATTCACGTCTATATGCGTTGTAGCGCACGCCACGCTTGCATTGTCATGCACCTCCCTTGGGTTGCATTGTCTTGCACCCCCCTCCATCCGCGTTATTTCACGTGTTTCATTCGCATCATCATGCACCTTATCAACAACTTGCGTCGTCATGCATCTTCCACTTGCATTATTGTGCATTCCAATTGCTTGCATTGTCATGTATTTCAATAATTTGCATTGTCATGCATTTCAATAATCATGTATTGTCATGCGTGTCTCATTTGCATTGTCGTGCATTCCAATAGTTTGCATTGTCATGCATTTCAATAATCATGCATTGTCATGCATTTCAGTTCACGCACTGTCATGCGTGTCTCGTTTGCATTGTTGTGCATTCCAATAATTTGCATTGTCATGCATTTCAGTTCATGCATTGTCATGCGTGTCTCATTTGCATTGTCATGCATTTCAGTTCATGCATTGTCATGCGTGTCTCATTCGCATTTTTCGTGCACTTCAATAATTTGCATTGTCATGCATTTCAGTAACTTGCATTGTCATGCATTTCAACAACTCGCATTGCCATGCATCTTTCATCCGCATTGTCATGTATTTCAATCTATCGCATTGTCGCATATTTCATTCGCATTGTCTTGCATCCCCTGTAACTGGCATTGTTTTGTTCGTTATGAGCGTTGTCTTGCGCCCCTCTAACCTGCATTGTTTTGCAAACTCATCTAACTTGCATTGTTTTGCAAACTCATCTAACTTGCATTGTTTTGCAAACTCATCTAACTTGCATTGTCTTGCATCTCCTATATATGTGTGTAATGGTACTATTTGGGGTCAAAATGTGATTTAAGAAAAATATGAGGGCATTGGGTTTAATTTATGAATTGAACATTTATTTTAGTGTAGAATTAAATTAAATTGGGGTTAGAGAGTCTAATTCAGTTTGGATTTCTTGTTTCGAACAAAAACACAATCAACCGATGAACGTGATAAAGACCGGAAAAGCCTAGGGTTTCCAAGTGGTAATTTCATATTTAGGGACTCAATTAGAGTATTAGAAATTATTTCTAAGTTTCCGAAATCGATTAGGGTTTGCCGTTTTTTGTTGGCGCATGTATTTTGATCCTAGGGTTGCAATTAAGAAATTGAGAGACTTCAAAGAAATAATTCAAAAGTAAGGGAGTTTTAAGAAATTAAAATTTTCAGAGGCCTCACATGGACAATACATTAGGAGACTCTAGTAGCTTTTTCAATTGATGAAGAATTATCAAGACAAGACTGTTGGACAAATTATGTAAATTAAACAAGATAAATAGATTCATGATTTATCAATTACGTTACAAAATAAGAAAACATGCTGAATATTACAACCATATTTCATAGACGTACACAATATGATAAAATGGTAAAGAAAGCTAACTGAAACCTGTGTGATACCACAATCTCCTTAAAACAGATTAGCCGCCTTACTATGGATGCTGGAGGTACATCGACTTTTGTCTCCTATGATACGACAGTTTAGACTGACTGACGCAGAAGCACCTTCTATTAGTTTTGACGAACCGACAATGGCAGCACTCTCTTACGCAGAAAGAATATATTATAGAAGTAGACTGACTTAACTATAATATGAGAGCGAAAATTCTGTACCAAAACCAAGGGAAATGTGTTTTCTTTTATACGCCATAGGAGGGGAGAGGTGAAGCCTCCAGCCATGAAGGCTAGCAACCAATGCCCATTACTCCTGCAAAAACTGCTGGAGCAATGGACCAAAACTGATGGGACAATAATATCTGAGATATATATTCTATATACACAAGTGTGTATATCTACAATAGACTTGGCCAAAAAAGATTAGGTTGGTGGACCACCAATCCGGCCCAGCCCAAACTTGACCCATTCTAGCAAGTCTCAAGCCCAAGATCCAAAATCCACAGATCACGGACCAAGACTCGGCTCTGCGGCGCGCACGCGCTCACTTGCTTGTGTGGCAATTTTTCCATAACTAACTTGGACCAAAGTCTTAGCCCAAGCCTATCTTTGAAACATCCATAACTCTATTCCTTTGAAAAATTTGGATGCGCCAAAGGGCTCATGCCCTTATCAAAATTTTAAGATTTAAATGCCCATCAAAGTTTTCATCTACAATCAATGTGGGATTGGTAGTTATATATAATTCCAAATACATCATTCATGAGGTCATTTTTATGAGATAATTTCTCATTCAACTCAATGGTTTTTTATCATTCTTTTTGGAAAGTAAAGACCTTGTTACAAAAAATCTAAACTTATTTAATCTCACATCAACCAATGATTATAACCTACTTTAATTTTACATTAAAGTCACTATAAAATCATTTTTTCCAAACTTATGTTTGGGGTTTTCTGTCTAAATCTATTTTCACTTGAGACAACTTGATTATCCGTCTTTCTCCTTCAATTATAAAATAATAATTGTTTTTGTTCAAAAGTTATGTTTTCTACTTAGATATAACAAAGAATTCGAAACGTGAACGTTGATGATTTTGAGTCTGTTTGTAATGGACATTGTCCATGGAATTATAAGCCTTATAATTAAAGAGGATATTACTCTTCAATGGTAACAGGGAAAATTTATTACAAAATCATCACAAAAAAAAAAAAAAAATATGATTTTAATTATTAATGTGTATAAAATTTATCACTTATTTGTAATTTTTCTCAAAAATATCAATTAAATTGTAATTTTTCCATAATTAAAACATAACTAGCGGTTGACACACGTGATGTGTGTGCAATTCAAATAGAATAATGTTATCTGTACCAACTAGTGTACTAACTAGTATACCAATTAATGATGTGGTATAATTTAAGAAGTTTTTGGTATTTGTAATTTGTATAATGAGTGGAGCCAATAATAATGTTATAATTAATATTGATACACTAGTTAGTACATTAATTAGCGCATGTAGCACCACAAATTCAAATAAGTAAAAGTAAACAAAGTATCTATTATATATTGTGCCTGTTTGGCAGAGCTTAATTACAGCTTATTTCAGCTTTCAGCTTAATTTAAGCTATCAAAAATGTTTCATGCCCCCTTTTCCCCCACCCCCTTTGACCCCCTCTCTCTCTCATTGGTTACATTTTCTTTTTCTTTTTTCTTTTTTTCTTACTCCTCCAATCACCACCTGCCACATGTGTGTGGGGGTTGTGGGGGTGGTGATTGGAGGGGGTCTCTATCATGACTCTTTAAGCTATTTTGATGTGTTTGATTTAGCTTAATATATCTGCGGTCCAAGAATTATATGCCATCAAATGGTAACAGTCTTTTTTAATATATCTGCGGTCCAAGATTTTAGTCTTAACTACTCTCATCTATCTATATTTTTTTTTTTTTTAAATAAAAAAATAAGGAAACACATTATATAAGGAAAAAAGGCCTCATTTGAGATCAGATTAATTTAATAATTTTTTAGTTATTTGACTAAAATATGAGCTAAAAAAAAAGTATGTTTGTGATGACCTTTTGGCTTTTTGCGAAAAGATGTGCAAAAAATGAGAGAAAAGAGAATCTTTAAATTTTTGGTATGGATTGTTCGTTTTTTGACTTTTCTAATAATTTTTTGACTTTTTAACTAAACCGATTGCTTTCCAAACGAGGCGTAAGTAAAAATTTTGACACTAAATCTAACATTCACTTGATACAATAGTATGGCTCGACGTAATATAGATGGGATTGCTATATTGACCCAATTTATGGATTTAAAAATGGGAAGTATGCATTGGGCGTTAAAAATATGGGCAATAGTACATTTATTTAAAATCTAACCAATCATATTACTCATTGAGAAAAGTTAGGGATTATGAATATTTTTTCATGAAAATGATCATGAAAGAGTTATGATCCTTGGATTACCTTGATTAGTGTGTGGTGCTTTATTCTAAGTGTAATTCAAGGGTCACAAAACTTTCATGATTATTTTCATGACAAATTTTTCATGATACCTAGCATTGCTGTTACTCATTCCGTTCCAAAATATTAACCCTTTATTCTATTTTTTATTGTCCTAAAATATTAGTTCCTTTTTAAAAATCAAGGAATAAAATAATGTGAATTTACTATTTTGCCTTTATTTTAAATTCATTAATAACATAAAAAGTACAATTATGACAATTGATATTTTCAAAAAAATATACTAACAAAGGGTAATTTTGAAAAATTAATATTTTTAAAATGCAATAATTGTACTATCAAAAAAAGTTAAATAGCCCAAAAAGAACTATTATTTTGGGACGGAAGGAGTACTAAAAGTATATTTCTAAACATCATTGGAGGTTTAAACAATTATTATTATTATTATTATTATTATTATTATTATTATTTTTTTTTTTTTTTTTTTTTTTTTTTACAACCAATCACATTTTACCATTTGTAAATTTAATAATTTTTTAATAAGATTGTTAGTATGTGTAAAATTGTTCTAAAAATATATGCATCGAAGCACTGAAAGAGTTTGGCCCTTGTTCGATTAACAAGATTAATAATGAAATCATTAATAATACAATTAATTAGTGTATGATTAGTTATCTAGTTAAATTATTGAGATAACCCTTTATTTTATATTTATTATTTTTATTTTTTTGTACTTCAAATTATGATTTTTAGACCCTCTCAATATTAAAAATTATCTAATTTTATCAAATTAAATATCCGACGTACATATAATCTGATTAATAAAATTTATAATTAAATATAAGATTGTGAATCTATAAACTAATAATTCAAACTAATAAAATTTATAAAGAGTTTGGCCCTTGTTCTATAAACTAATAAAATTTATAATGTTACCGGTAAACTACCAATAGATCCTAATAGTTGGATTTAATTCTCATCAAGTCCTATTGAAAATAAATCTTGGTAAAATTGTCACTAAAAATAAATTTTTTGTGATAATTTTTTATATATGTCGTTAAAAATTGACAATTATTGACTTTTTTTTGTCATGATTTTTATAAATTGTCGCTAAAACTTACAATTAGTGACTTTTTTTATGACATTTTTTTCATATAACTTATTAAACAATAAACCCACTTACTCCTAATGTTACTAATCAAACATTCCCTTAATATTTCGAACTACCTATGTTGTTAATCCATCTAATGTAATGGGTTGTGGAAAATGGGCCATACCACTAATGAGCCTAACATTTATGAGTTTATAGTGTTTTGTAAACCTGATATCATGTCATCATGCCCAAAACATAGTTGTTTAATAAATAAGGCCCAAGTTATCATGGTTTTATAAAGCCCAAATTATTAATAGGCTTGTTTGTCTTGTTTGGTTTGAAATATAATTTTTGGATTGAATATAATGGGCCGTTACAGTGATATAATCTAATTTTGAGTTAACTTAGGACCACTTTGGACAAATGAAATAAGTGGATGACATTTTTGGGTTAGCGTTACGATTTTATTTTTATAATCTGTTTCCATAATATTCGTAGTAAAATTCATTTACAAAAAAGAAAAGATTACAACAACCAAATTCAAGAAGGAAAAAAAAAAAAAAAAACAAAACAAAAATTTTGTTAATTTTTAGATTTTAAAAAAATTTAAAACACATGCAACTAAATTGGTTAATTTTTAAATTTAAACAAATTGAATAACGCGTATTGCCTAACCTTCTTTAACATATCGGGATACAAAATTAAGAAGGACACCGAATGCTGTAAAATCTCATATAGTTGGCTTTTATAATTTAAAAATATCATACACAGCTACAATTATATCCAAATTATATAAATAAAAATTTAAAATATGTGTTAAGCTAAATTTGTTATTTTGAATTTTAAAAACTAAATACATATTGATAAAGCTCTTTTAAAATCTTACTTAATTACATGGCTAAATTTAAATAACTAATTAACACGTATTGGATAACTATTTTAAAAATCCTACTCAATTACAATCTTATCAAATCTATTTGCTCTTAAAACCTTTTTAAAAAAATTAAAACATGTAAACTGCTTTTTCTAAATAAAATAAAAATAAATTAAAAATAAATTTCTGAAGTGCTTATTGACTAATAGCTAGATTTGTTTTGAGTGAGTTCTAGGAAAAGTATCTAATTTTATGAGCTTTGTATAATAAAGAAAATATTAAGTTAAAGAAGCTATTAAGTTATTATAATTTTTATAATATATTATTTTATTCTTTGCATAGCACTGGTCATATGCTATGTTAGTATATCCATCTATCTATCCAGTAATGGTTGGTGGCCCAAAATTCAGTGGCTCAAATGGCTCAAAACTGTTTTGACAGTTTTGAACCATTTGAGCCACTGATTTTGTGGCCCTCGAACATTTTTCTTTATCTATCTATCTATATTATATATAAAGTGAACATCCAAGTTGGTGTCCTAAAGCCTATTTCTCAATTTCAAAACCAAAAAAAAAAAAAAAAGAAAAAGAAAAAAAAAGAAAAGAAAAGGGCAAGACTCAAACCTAATACCTTAGAATGGATTAATAACACATTTACCAATTGACAAGCATAGAAGACAATATTGTTTTTTGTTTTATTTTTACTTATTTAAATTGTACACATCACATGTGGCAATTAGTAGTATATATATATATAAGCAAATGTAGAGGGTGTGGTCTTCAAATCTCTATTCCTAATTTCTTACAAAATCTAAAATTTTAAAAAATTATGTGGCACTTAATTTTCAAACTCACTCCTCTCCCATTACTTTTATTTAAAATAAAAATTATTTTCTTTAATAATTTAATAACAATAATATGTTCTTAGTATAGTAGTTATCCGAATGCAAATTGTGGTGGGTAAAAACTGTACCACTTGTCCTCAGCAGTGTTACAACGGAGTTGGACTGCTTTATAGCTGAAATTACTCACAAAGAAGATGAAAAGTCTTGTTAGGAGCAGCCTGGGGATATTCTGATGTCCAATTTAGTAAAACAATAGACAAAGCTGCAAAATTAATACGTAGAAGTTTAGGTAGAAGTTGTTTTGCACCTCAATCATGAAGGTTACCTATATTTATATCTTGCTTCCACTAGTCGTTGAGAGCTATTAGCCTTCCTCCCACTCCTCACGTCAACCCCCTCTTCTTAGGGATTGTGTTCCACTTAGTGCGGATTTCTAAGAGTTTGTTGGGCCTAGAGTTTAGGAACACACATTTAATTAGGTCTGCTCCCCTAAGGTGCGCTTCCTGCCTTTCTGATCCTGTCTTGAAACATCTGGGCCTAATTCAGGTCCTTGACCTCTAGTCCTAAATCTCCATGCTAGATCCACATATCAAGGCTTGAATCTTTAAGGCTTCGTTTGGCAACCGAACTTTTTAGCCAAAAAGTCAAAAGTTACTAAATTAGTCAAAAAGCCAACAACCCATACCAAAAAGTCAAAGATTCTATTTTCTCTCTATTTTTTACACATCTTTTCGTAAAAAGCCAAAAATTCATCCCAAACATACTAATTTTTTTTAACTCATATTTTAGCCAAATAGTCAAAAAGTTACTAAATTAGCCTGTTCCCAAACGAGGCCTAAATGTCCAAATGGCAAACCTTATATCCTTCCAGAAAGTGATTATGTCTAGGAATTTTGATCCTGTGTGGACGTGGCTTATTTTAGCCTTTGCCCTCCCCCCCTCCCCCCAACTTTAGCTTATTTTTATTTCCTAGGCTAAAAAAGGAGTTGGAGTTTTGTCAGAAATAAGTACTAGAGTCCTTGCCCGCAATTCTTGGGTTTCAAGATAATCATTTGAATTTTAGACAAGAAACTTTGCACTGCCAAAAAGTAGGCGTTTTTTTGTTTGACATGCCGTTTCTATTCTGGACATGTGGCGTCAGGTCATTAGGCCTAAACCGATGCGTCTGCCAAATGAAACGACAAACACATATGTTCATAATAATTTTGATGCTATAAATCATCTCAACAGAATTCAAATCCTTCAGCACTCACCATTAGTTTTTCGAAAGAACACTAACCGAGAGAAAAACTCCGACTATTGCTTCTTCGTCTCCGGCGAGTCTTGTTCTAGTCCTATTTTCAGCGACTATAAGCTGCAATTACTCACAAAGAAGATGAAGAGTCTGGTTGGGAGCAGCTTACGAATACTCTCATATCTAATTTAGTAAAACAATAGGCAAAGTTGCAAAATTAATAGGTAGAAGTTCAGGTAGAAGTTATTGTGCACCTCAATCATGAAGGTTACCTGTATTTATAGCTTGCTCCCACTAGCCGTTGAGAGCTATTAGCCTTTCTCCCACTCCTCACGTCAACCCCTTTTCCTTAGGGATTGTGTCCCACTTAGTGCGGATTTCTAGGAGTTTGTTAGGCCTAGAGTTTAGGAACACACATTTAATTAGGTTTGTTCCCCTAAAGTGCGCCTCCTACCTTTTTGATCCTGTCCTGAAACATCTAGACCCAATTCAGGTCTTGGACCTCTGGTCCTAAATCTTCATGCTAGATCCACATATCAAGGCCTGAATCTTTAGATCTCCAAATGGCAAACCTTCTATCCTTCCAAAAAGTGATTATGTCTAGGAATTCTGGTCCTGTTTGGATGTGGCTTATTTTAGCCTTTGTCCCCTCTCCCAGAAACTCCAGCTTATTTTTATTTCTTGGGCTAAAAAGGGAGTTGGAGTTTGCTCAAAAATAAGTACCACAGTCTTTGCCTGCAATTCTTGGGTTTCAAGATAATCATTTCAATTTTAAACAAGAAACTTTGGACCGCCAAAAAGTGGACGTCTTTTCCTCGGACATACCACTTCTATTCTGGACACGTGGCGTCAAGTCATTAGGCCTAAACCGATGTGTCTGCCAAATGAAACGACGGGCACATCTGTTCATAATAATTTTGATGCTATAAATCCTCTCATCAAAATTTAAATCCTTCAACACTCACTATCAGTTTTTCGAAAAAACACTAACTGAGAGAAAAACTTCGACTGTTGCTTCTTCGTCTCTGGCGAGTCTTGTTCTAGTCCTGTTTTCAGCGACTATAAGTTTCTTTTCCTTACTTCCATTTCTTGATTTCATCAGAAAATATCATATCCTTCTTGAATCCCCTTCTGTCCTAGCCTCTTTTCGTGAGAGATATGGCATCCTAGATGATGTTCATATCCGCCTGCGAAAAGACACTTATAATCTTGATGGTGGCCCAGACTATACTTGCCTTCCCATTGTTTCTATTACTGAGGGAGGGGTGCGGTTTCCCCTCAATCATCTTTTGAGAGAATGTATGAGTTACTACACCCTTGCCCTCATCTAACTTTTAACCAATGTACTGAGTCATTAATGGGTATTATGAACTGAACCAAGCCCAGGGTACCCAACTTGGACAGATGAAAATCCTGTCAGTTTACGTTCTTACTGCCTATAATGCCAAGGGCGCAACTGAGGATCTTAACTACTATTTGAGGCCAAAGAGTGCCTCGAAAAAACTTGTTACCATCCTTCCAGAATCCAACAAAAACCTTGAGGAGGATATTGTGACTATTTATGAGAACTAGGAATTTGAAAGCAATCCTAAAACCCGGAATACCTAGCATGTATCCTGAACCTTCAGAAGAGTAGGTTTAGCTCCATTTATCTCTTTGTCTTTTTTTTTTTTTTTTTTTTTTTGATTTGTATTTTTTGTTCTACTCTAATTGTGTAACGACCCCAAAATGTGTATAAGAAATTATCTTTATTTACCTATGAGTTAATGTGCTTTAATGTGATTATATCTTTTGAATTGAAACATTATCTGTTGAGTTACGACCTTGAAACTGAAATTGCCGACCTTTATGGGTTCAGAAATCGGAATTGAGTACATAGATATGTTAATGGGAATTTTTAGAGCTATTTGGAAAAATTAATTAGAAATTTATTTCATCTGATTCGTTAAGGTGTGTTTGGGTGGTTAACTTTGCACTATAAATTGAAGGCCTTAAAGGCCTCAGAAACCAGAACAGAGGACATATTTATGATCATCATAATTTTTAGAGTCAATTGGGAAGTTTAATTGAAATTTGATTTTGTGCGATTCGTAAGGGTGCGTTTGGCTATCCCTATTTGTGATAAGCTTATGTGTGTGGTATATATATATAGATATGCCATATGAGTTGTTGAACTCATCACTTTGGGTCAAAAATATCTAAGAGAGACGGAAATAGAACCGTGAGAGAGAGAGAGAAGGAGAGGCAACCTCCTCTAAGAAGAAACTCAACATTCATGGGGATTTGAGGCTGATTGAAGAGAATAGAAGGGAGAGGAAGAAGATCAACTATGAAGCTTGGGAAAATTGAAGAGATTAAGGGAAAAAAAAAGATTTGAGATAAGGTATGTGGCTCTAACTATCATCTTTGTAGATAATTTATCTACTACATGAAATCAAGGATTAACTTGGAAGTTTAATATGTAAATGAACAAGTGTGTTGGTTTATGAATGGATTGGGTTGATTTCCTTAAATTTGCTTGAGTTGAGTTCAATCTTAAGGATGATTCATGGAATAATAAGGGTTGGTGTGAGAATCACCTATGTGTAACATATATATTACATGATTTGGGCATATATTATGGAAGTTTGAATATATAGAAAAGATGAGACTTGAAGTTTTAACTTTGAGCAAGATTGATGTAATTGAGATGAAATTCTATTTGAATGATGTTAGTTTGTTATGTTTTGGAAGGAATTCTACATGTTTTTGAGTGATTAAAGTTGAAACCAAGCTTAGAAATGGACAGAACAAGTGTTAGAGCAAATAACATTTTTGGACAGCAGCTTTTGCCCAGAGCTGCAGGTGCGGCGGGTCTTCCCGCATGTGCGGCAGTTATTTCCAACACCAAGTTTGATTTTGCTAAAAAAGCACGTGGTCCTGCACGTGCGACCCTGTCTCCCGCATGTGCAGGGACAGCCTGTCTCAGCCAACTTCAAATAAGCATATCTCTTGCATCCAGACTCCGTTTTGAGTGATTCTTGAGCCTATATTCAAGCCCCGGAAGTCTAGTTTCCAATGGTGGTGGTCTTACTCCCAAATTCTAAGTATACAAATAGATATGCCCAAATTAGTGACGATTGTTCACTTTCTGTCTATCGGTTTAATACCATTTCTTCGTCTAAACCATTTTTCTATCGATTCCTCCTAGTTTCTGAGACATGGATTTTAACCTATTGAGGAATAATGAGTTTAGAACTACCTTGACTAATTGGTTAAAGAGCAAAGAAAGGGATCAGGTATGTTCTTATGTTATGCTATGTGCATTGTGTTTGTAGGTCAAGACGTGGACATCGTCCCACTGCTACCGGAAGCCATCACTGTAAGTAATAGTAGTGTAACGATATGTTTTACTCACTTCTTGTGATTATGATTTATATATCGTTGTTTAAGAATGACATATACTACTGATATTGTACTTTGATTGAACAATGGCATTGATATGGACCTAAGGTCGTTCTATCCCTATTAATAGAAGTGGGCCCGAGGCCGTTATGATATGAATTGTACATGACTAATGGTTCTACGCCAAGGGAGATGGAGACATGTTGATGTTCCATCTTCCCTATATTGCTCTGGACAGCTGTCGTTATGTTCGGCCCGAGGCCGTTTCGTATCAGATATGGGCCTGAGGCCGTTCTGTATTATGTGTGGGCCTGAGGCCATTCTGAAATATGGTATGGATAAGACTTGTATATGGTTGGTTTGTTATTTGTATATTTACATTCTCCAGGGATATGCTTATTAACCTAACCTCCTTACATTGCTATTATTCATTGAACCTTGCTCACTCCGTTTTTATGTATATTTATGTAGGTGAGCCATCGGGGACCAACACTAAAGTTGTATTGAGGTCCACCTGTCTGTCAAGCCGCTCGGATTACGCCTTCGTGTTGAGGCTTAAATTTTGTATTGGAGTATTATATAGTTCATTGAGTTCTATGTAAGTGTGTGTGAGATCTATATAAATCCTGTGATTGTATATGTAAATATGGAAGTGTATTTAATTGCTTAAATCTATTTAAGTCATCATGTATGCACAAGCTCAATGGATGTTATCTTTATATTGATCTTGCTTCCGCTTAAGGCCCCCTATTTGAATAAGTATTTGTAAAATTTTGTTTTGAGGCCTATGTAGAGGCCGGTCATGGACCAAACTTTTAGGGGCGGGTTTGGGTCGTGACAAACTGCCTCCTCTTTGTTTTGCCAGATCCTAGCATCAATGTTGTGAAGAATTTTCACGAGTACGTGGTTCGCCAATAAGAACTTGAAAAGGTTCGGAACCTTCATGAGGAAGAGAAATTCGCTCCTAGACTCTAGGGTTTTGAGTGCACTGCTTCTATAACGCCCTAAAAATATAACAATAAAACCATCTCACGATATTAATTAAATAACAACATGTACCAAAATAATTATCTTCCATTCATATGACTCCATTATAAAAAAGGAACACATGTAGTTACCCATTCATAAGTCCTAACCCTGAATCTATAGCATATGTAAGAGTCACTTTTTGGATAACTTTTTCACTTCTCTCACTCTCTCTCTAAATCTTAGATCTACACACACACTCTCTCTAGAAACTCCTCTAAACTTGAAATACACCTTGATCCATCAATCTCTACACCCTAGTCCCTTTGATAAAAAGAGAGAGCACGTCAAGGGCTGCGTTCTAATCGGAGAATTTCGTGTTTCGACTCCGTTAAGTTCTATCCATCTTTCCTTTAAGTCTTCTTCTTTGAGGTAGGGATTTCTCCACACTTTAGTATAATTTTTAACTTAATTATTTGTCTTTTCAAAGAAATCATAGGATTTAGGGATTTTGACAAAAATCTAAGGTTTTAGTTTAAAATTTCAAAAGAGAGGCTTTCAAAATAGATTCTTGTATATGATTGTGGCTTTGTAAAAATGGGTGGATTGTGATAAATGCTAGATTTTCTCCTTGGGAATTGATTTTTAAATAAAGCGAATTTTGCCCTAAATTGTGAACATTTAATTTTTGTAAAAAGGAAATGGAATTGATGTTGGTTTTATGAAATTGGAACAATGATGATGGTGGTGGAGTAGGATATGAATTATCACTCCGGATTGGAAATGTTGGAAACTATATTTGTGTAGAAAATTAATTATCTGTTTAGAGATATCTATTTTGCGCTATCGGTGGAGGATAACTATGATTGTTGTAAAATTGCATGAGAATTAAGTGAATTGAAACTAATTCCTCATCCATTTGTACTGAGCATTGTAACATATTTAACACATTGAAAATGTTTATTGTTTGAGGAAAAATGGTGAATAACTTGGTGAATTTGTGTAGGAGTGTAATTGTGGTATTATGTTGGCCTGTGTGTCCTTGGTGAAAGTCTAGAAACCTGCACGAATAGGTGTCGAGCCTTCCGGTTAGTACCGGTAAGAATGACAATTGGTAGTGCTTGTAGACTACTTGTAGATACGTCCTAAAGATTCCCAGTGTTGTATCCAATAGTAAATGAATTCATGAATTGTGATATAACCTAGGCATTGCATGGTTTTGGAAAGAGATGTAAAATGTTTTGGCACGAGCATTGCACATGCATTCACCTTATAACTCTGTTAAGATTTATGCACTGTGTTAGAGTATCTTTACTAGGCCTTGGCGCACCCTATGTAAAAAACCATTTTCAGGTGCTGATGGCATGCCTCCACCAAGGCAATAGCTTGGAAGGACTTGAAGCCAAGAGCTTCTATTTTGTTATTGTTGTATTTATTTTGTACAAGCCTAAGGTTTTATTTGTGTTGAGTTTAAACTCACTTTTGTTGTAACCAAGTACCGTCTTTGAAAGTTGTAGCCAATAGGGCATTACCGTATCTGTTTAACTCTTATTTCATATCTTTTGCTATGATACATGCTATAGATTCAGGGTTAGGACTTATGAATGTATTACTGCATGTGTTACACTTTGTAAAAAGATGAAACCTTATGAATGGGAGAACATTATATTCAGACATCTGTTATTGTTTAATACTTGTTGTGGGATGAACTTATTGTAATATTTTCGGGCCATTGCAACTTGGTATCAGAGCTTCTGGGTTTGAATACTTTGGGATCGTGGGAAGTGGTTGTTACTACCTTGGTATGCTAAATGATAACATGCTTATGTTACTAAGTGGGTATGGAATTTAATTTCTAAGATATTGATATGGGCTACGAGTTTCTATAAGTCCTGTTAGAAAAGTACTTGATCACTACTATTTCTAACTGGAACTCTAGCAACGTCGAGGGACGATCATTATTTGACTACATGCTTATGTGGAGTGAATTAATTGTTGTCCACCGCTTTAGAAGACGAGTGAGTTAGCTTCAGCACATTTGTAAATATGCTAATCTCTTGTGTTACCTTTGTTAGGATGTCAGGACGTGGATGTGGTAGTGATAGGCGTGGTAGGCCTAGACGGCAGAAGGTTCCATTACCGGATGATATTCCGGTACAGAAGAAAGAAGTTGGTCAGGCCAATGTGGTTGAACTAGTTGGTCAACAGGCCATGGGTGCTTTAGCTCGTGAGATGGCCGGGGCCTTGTGGGAATCAATGGACATTCTCAGAGTTGAGAATCAAGTCCAGTCCCAGGTTGCAGAAGCAGGGCTGTCATTTTTGAAGAGGGAGTTCTTCCATTCGAACCCGGATGAGTTTTTCGTTGATCTGAAGGTGCCACTAAAGGCAGATGAGTGGTTGGAGCAGATGGTGAAGATGATCAAGATGCTTGGCTTCGAGGAAGATGGACTGAGAGTGACCTTGGCATCCTTCCAGCTAAACAAAGATGTGGGTCAGTGGTGGAAGTTTGTGCATGGACAAATTGGAGTGACTTAGGAGGCTTCTATCAATGCCTTCCAGACAAGTTTTTGCCTCTCACTGTTAGGGTGAAGTTGAGGGAGCAGTTTTTGAAGCTCAAGCAGCTTAACACACCGGTGGCCGAGTTTGAGGCTACCTTCACTATTCTGTCGAGGTTTGTACCTGAGCTAGTAGCAATAAAGGAACGTCGTTGTTTAGAGTTTGAGAAGAGGTTGAGGACTAGACTCCTTTTCAAGGTGGCCACGTCCATGATTAGGGATTACGGTCGTCTTGTGGAGGGGGTGGCTCACTTAGAGACCGTGATTTAAACGAGGAGTAGAGGATGATGGGGCTCCAGGAAAAGGAATCGAGAGTTTCAGGGGGAGACATGGGACAATAAGAGACAGAGGGGTTCCAAACCACAGTAGTCCTAGGGAGCACAGTCTAGGTCCACTTTCCTGATACTGTGTTCTGGTTCTTGGAGAGGTGATCAGGAAGGGATTAATTGCTTTAAGTGTGATCATCTAAGCCACAAGTCTATAGTTTACCCATAGAGGGATGGAGGGCTACAGTCTGCACCATCTTTGGCTCGTTCTCAGAGCTAGAGTTAGGGGAGAGGGTAGTTGCCTACCTGTTATCAGTGTAGCAGTCAGGGCACTGGAGGAGCTTTTGCCCTCAGGCAGGTAGCACATCCGGGGCGCTTCGTTTGAGGCAGACACAGAGCCATCGGCCTACACCATCAGCACAAGCCTTAAGGGCCAATTAGGCAGCCTCTTCGCCATAGTCATTGTTTCAGACTTATGCTCTGAGGGGTGAGCAGGTGGAACAGAGACCTTTAGGACGTGTGTATTTTGTTACCACACCAGATTTGTTGCCAGCACCTTCGGTAGTGAGGGGTAACTTCTTGTTGTATATTTCTATTGCCAATGTGTTGATTAATACTGGTGCATTCATTTCTTTTATTTCATCTACATTCGCATCAGCGTTGGGGTTAGAACTAGCTCGGTTAGCATCTCCACTCAGAGTAGAGTCACCTGTTGGTGGTGAGATTGTGTTGGACTAGCGGTGTAGGGCTTGTGAGATAGAAGTTGGCGGTCGCCGACTTCCTTTTCCTTTTATGTTGATTGATATGTCGAGTTTTGATGTTATTTTGGGCATGTGGATTGGTTGTCATCCTATCAGGCCATTATAAATTGTTACCATCATGGAGTTACGGAGTGCATCTCAAGTAGTGACTGTTTTTATTTCCTGGGAGATCGAGTTGATAGGGCCTTGTTGCCAGTGTGTGATCCGCATGGTCGGGGCAATCTCACTCTCATTCTCGCTACATTCTTGGATGTTGAGAGCGATGTGGTTCGAGTCGAGTTGCCGAGGGTAGTTTGTGAATAGCCAGACGTCTTTCTTGAAAGTCTCACTAGTTTGCCTCCTCACCATGAGATTAAGTTCTCTATTAACTTACTGCTTGGCACAACAACGATTTCCATGGCACCGTATAGATTTGCACCCGCCGAGTTGAGTGAGTTGAAGGTTCAACTCCAAGAATTGCTAGATAAGGGTTTTATCCGCCCTAGTACTTCATCTTGGGGAGCATTGGCTATCTTTGCCAAGAAGAGGGATGATACTTTGCGACTTTGTATTGATTATAGAAAGTTGAACCAGGTAACTATTAAGAACAAGTACCCATTGCCTCGTATAGATGATTTGTTTGATTAGTTGATGGGGTCTTGTTGTTTCTCTAAGATAAACTTGAGATTGGGTTATCACCAATTGAGACTGAAGGAGAAGGACATCCAGAAGACGGCATTTCATACGCAGTATGGCCATTATGAGTTCTCAGTGATGCCTTTTGGGTTACCCAACGCACCAGCCTTGTTTATAGATTTGAGAAATCGGATCTTTCGTGAGTTTCTAGACCATTTTGTAGTTGTCTTTGTTGATAACATTTTGATCTACTCACCTTCTGAGGAGGAACATGAGAAACATTTGCGAATTGTACTTGAGTTGCTTAGAGTGCACAAATTTTATGCTAAGTTTGGGAAGTGTGAGTTCTGGTTGGAGGAGGTGAAATTCTTCGGCCATGGGGTATCCAGGGAATGGGTGACTATAGGTTCCTCTAAGATTGAGGCAATGCAAGATTGGGAATAACCTAGGAATGCCTTTGAGATCTGGAGTTTCTTGGGATTAGCCAGGTATTACCAACGTTTTGTAAAGGATTTCTCTACATTAGCCTCACCATTGACTAGACTAATGAGGAATGGAATTAAATTTGTGTGGAGTAAGACTTGTGAGAAATCATTTTATGAGCTTAAGGTTAGACTTACCACTGCTCCAATGTTGATTATTCTGGAAAGGGGTTTAGGCTATTCTGTGTATTGTGATGCGTCTCGGGGAAGGTTTGGGTTATGTTTTGATGCAAGAGGGAAATGTAGTAGCTTATGGCTTACGGTAATTAAAAACACACGGCAGAAACTAGCCCACTCATGACTTAGAGCTAACAGCTGTGATTTTTGCCTTGAAGATTTGGAGACATTGTCTGTATGGTGAGAGGTTTGAGGTATTCTCCGATCACAAGAGTCTGAAGTATCTGTTTTCACAGAAAGATTTGAATTTGAGGCAGAAAAGTTGGATGGAATTTATGAAGGATTGCGACTTTAAGTTGCACTATCATCCAAGAAAGGCCAATGTAGTGGCTGATACCTTGAGTAGCAAATCCATTAGCAATGTAGCTAGTATTGCCATCTGGGAATGGGAGATGTTGGGTGCTATTGGCGAGTTTGACTTGTATCTTGGCGAGTCTATTGAGTCAGCAGCTTTGTTTACTATAGTTGCCCAACATACACTTGTGAGCCTTGTTATAGAAGCACTACAGGGTGACCACGAGGTATAGTCCATCCGGGAGAAGATATCTAGTGGAAAGGTAGAGAAGGGCCTGAACGAGTATTCTAACTCTAGTGTTAGATATCTTGATCACCTTTCGTACCGGAGTCTTGTAAAGATGAGGTACTCTGAGAATTCCACCATTTGCACCTTGCGGTATATTCGGGAGGCACCAAGATGTATCATAACCTTAGTCGCCTGTTTTGGTGGAGAGGGATGAAGAGAAACGTAGCCTTATTTGTTTTGAGGTGCCTTACTTGTCAACAAGTGAAGGCCAAGCATCAGAGGTCAGCGGGTTTGTTGCAACCCTTGCCTATAGCTGAATGGAAGTGGGAGCATATCATGATGGATTTTGCTGTGGGTCTTCCGAGGACTCAACGGGGTAATGATGTCGGGTGGATGATAGTTGATCGGTTAATCAAGTTAGCACACTTTGTACCTATGTGCATGAGTGACTCGGTAGATTACCTTGCCGACCTTTATGTTGGGGACATAGTTCAGCTTCACAAGGTGCCTGTGACTATTGTTGCGGATAGAGATTCACATTTCACGGCTCAGTTGTGGCAGAGCCTACAGAATGCCTTGGGCACTAGTTTGACATTTAGTACAGCTTATCATCCTTAGACTGACGAGCAGTCAGAGCGTACCATTCAGATCCTAGAGCATATGCTTTGAGGTTGTGTTTTTTACTTTAAAGGTTCACGGGAGAGGCACTTGCCTTTAGTGGAGTTGCCTACAACAATAGCTTCTAGGCGAGTATTGGCATGGCACCATTTGAGGCCTGGTATGGCCGACCGTGTAGATCTCTTGTATATTGGGCCGAGGTGGGTGACACACCTATGTTAGGTCATGAGTTAGTCCAGGAAACGACGGAGAAGGTTACACATATCCATAAGAGTTTGGTTTTGGCTCAGAGTTGTTAGAAGAGCTATGCCGACCGTAGGAGTAGACCATTATCATTTGAGGTAGGAGATCACATATTCTTGAAAATATCACATAGACGGAGTTTGATGAGGTTTGGGAAGAGCAAGAAGTTGTCTCCTAGATTTATTGGGCCTTTTTAGATCTTAGAGCGCATTGGGAAGGTAGCTTACTGTTTGGCCTTGCCTCACAACTATCTGGGGTTCATGAAGTGTTTCATATCTGTATGCTCTGGAAGTACGAGCCAGATCCGTCACATGTGTTGGATTGGACTGAGTTAGAGGTAAATGAGGATGCCTCGTATAAAGAGAGACTGGTTAGAGTCTTAGACACGTGAGACCAAGTCTTGCAAGGCAAGACAATTCCATTAGTAAAGGTGTTGTGGAGACACCACGGGGTGGAGGAGGCGACTTGGGAACGTGAGGCTGAAGTCCATGAGAAGTATACGGACTTTTTTGTTGATATTTGAAACATGTAAGGAAGATCTTGTTATGTTAATCAAATGTAAACATTGTGTATGTTTTGATAATGTAAATTGTATATTCAATATAGAGAACCTTGTTTATCATTATTATGAGAATGAATGACCGGTGGATGTGTCATGGTTATGAGGATGGTTGGATCTTTGTTATGTTGATTTAAATATAACAATTATTGTGTTGATTTTAAAATTTCGGGGATGAAATTCCTTAAGAGGGGGAGGTTATAGCGATTTTGGTTTAAACCCGACACGTTCTTTTTTTTGGATCTGGGTTTCCTTGTCTTGATGGTTGTTCATGTCTTTTGTCATCTTATTCCTTGTTGACTTTGGCTATTGGAGTGTCTTGATTGTGTTCGAAGTAGGTTGGGAGTTAGTCTTTTCAAAACTGTGCTGCCCAGATTTTGGCTTGTTCGCTCGAGCAAACTTTCTTGAGCTCGAGCTAACTTTGAGAACTTCTAGTACTTTTGAAGTCTACAAAACTACTGGAAGCATGGCATTCTTCGCTCGAGCGTTGTTTCTTGCGCTCGAGCGGTCTTGGCTCAAGCGGTCTTTCTTGCGCTCGAGCGGTCTTTTGGAACTCTCATTATTTTTGTAGGCCTGCAAAAGTATTGAGAGGGTGGTGTTCTTCACTCGAGCGGTTTCTCTTATTGGGTCTAGTCGCTCGAGCGACCATTCCTACGCTCGAGCGGTTACACATATATCAGGTTGTAAGAGTCGCTTTTTGGATTAGTTTTTCCCTCTCTCTCTCTCTCTAAATCTTAGATCTACACTTTCTCTCTCTAGAAACCATCTCTAAACTCTAAATACACCTTGATCCATCGATCTTTATACCCTAGTCCATTTGATAAAAAAAGAGAGAGCACGTCGAGGGTTGTGTTCTAATCGGAGAAGTTCATGTTTTCAGATCCATTGAGTTCTACCTATCTTTCCTTCAAGTCTTCTTGTTTGAGGTAGGGACTTCTCCACATTTTAGTATCATTTTTAACTTAGTTATTTATCTTTTCAAAGAAATCATGGGATTTGGGGATTTTGTTTTAAAAATTCAAAAGAAGGATTTTCAAAATGAGTTCTTGTATATGATTGTGCTTTGTAAAAATGGTTTGGTTGTGTTAAATAGTGGACTTTATCCTTAGGAATTCATTTTTAAAGAATGGGGATTTTGCCCTGCATGAGAATTAGGTGAATTGAAACTAATTTCTCATTGATTTGTATTGAGCATTGTATCATATTTAACACATTGAAAATGTTTATCATTTTGAGATAAAGTGGTGAATACCTTGGTAAATCTGGGTAAGAGTGTAGTTGTGGTATTATGTTGGCCTGTGTGTCCTTTGTGAAAGGCCAGAAATCAGCGCGGATAAGTGCCAAGCTTTCCAGTTAGTACTGGTAAAAATGGCGATTGGTAATGCTTGTAGCCTACTTGCAGACACATCCTAGACATTCCCAATGTTGTATCCACCGCCCTATTTTCTATTGTAAAGTAAATGAATTCATGAATTGTGATATAACCTGACATTGCATGGTTTTGGAAAGAGATGTAAAATGTTTTGTCACGAGCATTGCACATGTATTTACCTTATAACTCTATTAGGATTTATACACTGTGTTAGAGCATCTTTACTGGGCATTGACTTACCCTATATGTGGAAAACTATTTTCAGGTACTGGTGACATACCTCTGCCAAGGCAATAGCTTGGGAGGACTTATAGCCAAGTGTTTCTGTTTTGTTATTGTTATATTTATTTTGTACAAGTCTGAGGCTTTATTTGTACCATCTTGGAAAGTTGTAGCCAATAGGGAATTATCATACCGGTTTAACTCTTAATTCATATGTTTTGTTATGACACATGCTATTGATTCAGGGTTTGGACTTATGAATGCATTACTGCATGTGTTGCACTTTTGTAAAAAGATGAAACCTTACGAAAGGGAGAACAATATATTCAGACATCTGTTATTGTTTAATACCTGTCGTGGGATGATCTTATTGTAATATTTTCGGGCTATTATAGCATGTGCTACAAATTAATGATATGAAAGAAAAGTTAAACAGATATATAAATGCCCTAGTGGTTACAACTTCCCAAGACGATACTTGGTTACAACAAAAGTGAGTTTAAACTCAATACAAATAAAGCCCTAGGTTTGTACAAAATAAATACAACACAAGACAAAACAAGATGCTCTCGGCTCCAAGTCCTTCCAAGCTATGGCCTTGGCGAAGGTATATCATCAGCATCTAAAAATGATTTTTTCACATAGGGTGAGCCAACACTACAACAAAAAAGGGTTTTTATGACGCGCAATGCAAGCCGTAAAAACCCTTCTACGACGTGCAACGCGCGTCATATTATGACTAGTCATGGAAAGTCATTCACTTTCAACGACATGCTTCGTGCGCCGTTAAAAATTATTTAACGGCAGATTTTGTAAGTCGTTGTTACTTTTTCTACGACATGTTACAAGTACGCCGTTAAAAACTATTTAACGACAGATTTTGTGCGTCGTTGTTACTTTTTCTATGACTGCTTTTACACGTCGTTAATTGGGGAGACAAATAACGACGCTGATTGCACGCCGTAAAATATGTAATACAACGACTTATTATGCCTACCGTAGAATATGCAAAAAATTTTTTAAAATTTTTAAATTCAGCAAGTTCTATTTAACCAATTTTGTACAATCTAACAAATATTACAAACAAGCATCACAAAACATCAATCAACCACCAAAATATTATTTGAAACATCAAAAAGAAACTATATCCATAAATTATAAACATTCAACAATTGTCTATACATTCAAAACATTCGAAAACTATATCCTTAAGTTCTAAACTGTACAAAAAATTTAAACCATCCAAAACTATGCATATCAAACTTTCTAAACATATCTAAAACTACCGACAACAGTTCCTATAGCAGTTGTAGCTGTAGCAAATCCACTTGCTCCTATCACCAGGACGAGGATGCCTAATGTACGTGTTCAGGCACCTAAACCTGTGGCAATAGCTAGAGCAACTAACCCTATTGCATTTCTTGTCTGCATGACAAAGGAAACTTCACATAAGTACAAAAACCGACTCCTCAGGGACAAAAATATTTCTTGAGGTATTAAGAAATGATCAAGAATTTTAAAACATAAACAAAGCATTTCCAAAATTAATAAAATAATTTAATGGCCCATAAAAGCAATGTCATAATGAAAAATTAGCAAAAATTCAAAATCTCAATAGTCTTAATGTATATGCAAATAAAATCCACATAAAGCAAAACCTTTTTTTCATACCTCCAATGAAGTTACCTCGAATGAAGTTACCTCATTTAGGTAGAATAATGATGTCTATATATCCATTCAAAGAAAATAAACTATGCAGATACATGAAAACATCTTTAGCTTTCTTTGCAAATTGAGGAATATGAAGAGTCACTCATTTGAAAACACATTCACCATTAAAAAGCACAAAGGCACAAAAGTCTACCTTCATTCAATGGTAGTTCTTTAATATTTAGTTACCAGAAATTTACTGCAACAATGATTCAGAAGAGCCATTTGATCGCTTCAGCTCATGGCAACCAAAAGTTAATAATTGACAAAATAAGGTTCAAGGGACTGAGAAAAAGTAATCTATAAGTAATAAGGTTAATCTGGGGGATGCCAAATTTATATTCCTATGATCATATACAATCTTCAAGACAATTGAAAATGAAACCTGACCCAGTCTATAAAGAACTGATGACTTCAGACAATGCAGACAATGATCAACCGTAACGTCTTGTCATCTATGAATCAGACAACTAAATAAAAGAAGAGAAAGAATACTGTGAAGATTAGAATTTAAATAATCTTTGTCCAACTTTGATGGAGAGCTTTCTGAATACTCAATGATCAACCTCAACGTCTTGTTATCTATTATCCTGTCAACATAGTACACTTGGTTTAGCACAGATGAATAGAGAGGCACAATATACGTAACAAGCCCAACAGTGGTAATTAATTTCAACTGATTTACTATATAAAATTTTGAAAGTACAACTTCAATCTCAAAGTTATATTTTCAAAACAAAATTTCATGAAACAATCGAAATTTAAGAAACTAGTTTAACACTATTTATGTTTGAGGATTCTGTTACAAAATAACTTACAATTGGTAAAATACTCATAATCATGTGACGTTCACATGTTGTTTTCAACTAATGACATAGTAAAAAAAATATGAATGAGATAATATTAACCAATTTTTATTAGGTAGTTGTAAAAAATTTGAATAGTTCATCAAATTTTGTAATTTTTTATTTATTGAAAACAATATGGAAGCAAAAGATTCAGGACTACTTAACAATTTTTTCAAAATTTGTGCAAAAGCACAACCAAAAGAAAGAACAAATTATAAACAACAATGATAGCACATAAGAAAATTTATCCAGAGAAGTAATCAAAAACAGTAATGAAGGTTTGAAATGAATGCAAGTTACACATCAATTTTTTTATTAACTTTTTTGGACGATTTTTTTGGGCAGTGCTAGGTATCCAGAAAAAGTAATGAATAGTTTAGTTAAATTTCATTTCAGGTGAGAATTCCATTATATAATAATTAGATTTAAGTCGTACATCAATTTTTTGAGCTATTTTTATGAAGAAAAATGATATACAAGTCCACATTGTTGACCCACTTTCTAAACCTAATAATGTGTAAATGAAGGGTGATTATTCGGTAGTCTTGTGTCAACGGCGAGGAGATAAGTCGCCACCAGTGTCATGGGCGCACACACTACATGCGTGGCGGGACAGAATAACAAATTCAAGACCCCACACTTCCCTTTCTTTCATCACTTCAAGTCCATGACTGGAAAAGATAAAACAGGAATAAAGAAGACAAAGTTGATGGATCAAACTATCTATAATTATCTGATACATCACAATGTTTGCAAAACAAAGAATATAAAAAGACAACCATTAAAAATTTGAGAAAGGAAAAGTGGAGAAAGTTGGAGAATCAATTTGTATTTTGATACACGTTTACAATATAGTGATGGAGGCCGTTTTCAAGATTGACTGGTGTTTTGAAGTAACAAGCAACCAAAGATCCCACAGAAATGATTATGACAGACAAGATAAAATTTCAGCTCTACTTTATCCTATTCTATGCAAACTCTATTGACAATGAAGTTCAATGTGAAGTTGATTTGTGGTGTGGTTTCCATTCAACTCTGTAGTGCCAAACCTTCTTTGTGCTTTTAAAAGAAAACTATAATAACCTATTCAAACTCATAGCCTACAAAAAAAGAAAAAGGAAACTCACCCTGTGGCGCACAATCATATAGGCCTTCAGTCAAGGCAGCAGTCGCAAATAAGGGCAAATTCATTTAGACAATTCATAACGAGATAACTCATTGAGCTTCAAGGAGTTAAATGTTACTAATTGAAGGTTTTAAGAAATATCAATTGACCATTTTTGAAGAATTTTCTATGCGAGGGTGGAAGAGGAACCAGGACACATCACAGTCTTAATTAAATGTTTTGGAGTAAGCAGTCACTTGATAGGACACCTTCATTTATAGATGGGTCCTAAAGATACTTAGCACTGTTGGGTATACCTCCTTATTGGAGTGTGGGACCCAATTGGTTTTAGAAAAAGAGTTTAATTTGGTTTAGTATTAATTATAATATATTTTATATATATATTTAATTTGTGGAGACCCAACCTAATTTGGAAATAACTAAGGTTTTGAGAAAAAAACCCTAGATTCAAAAGATTATGTGTGTGTTGTTTTTCCCAAAGAACAAGCGGCGGCTGCTACAAGTTGTATTAATTAAAAAATCAATTTGGTGGGTTAAAAAGTTGATTCATATTTCTTTGGTGAGATAGTCCTTGTGGAAACATCAATTCAGTGCTCTGTTTCGGCTTGGGTAATCAATTCAGTGGCAGCAAATTGGTTAAGGTGTGGATCTTCGGTTAGTTGTTCTGTTTCGGCTGATTTGGGTTCGTTATTTTGGGTCTTTTTCAACTCTGATTTTGAAGATTTTGGTTCATCTATTTGGTGAGGTCTTTCCTCTTGTTTATTTGTGATTATTTGGAATTCACCTAAGGGTGGTTTTGTGAGACCATTAGTGTCTCGTTTGTAATCGTTTGGAACTTATTTGGTTGATAGTGGAATCGGATTTCGATCCCTGGACGTACCTCACATTGAGGGAACCATGTAAAAATTCTTGTGTTGCTTCTGATTTAATTTTTCGAGATTAGTTTTTATTCCCATTCATTGAATTACTTGTGGGAATCATCGATTTTCCCTAACAACTGGTATCAGAGCTTACGGTTTATTTGGGTTTAATTATTTGTGTAAATCAATGGAGGGGAATGTGGGTCGTATGTCTAGCTTCAATGGAAGCAATTGGGTAACATGGAAAACTAAAATGGAGGACCTATTATTTTGTAAAGATTTGTATGGACCCATTGAGGGTGATAGTAACAAATCAAAAGATGGTTCTTTTTCAAAGAAAGACGTTGAGTGCTACTATTATCATGAGAAAAGGCACATGAAGCGGGAATGCCGAAAGCTCAAGAACAAGGAGAAAATGCATGACAAAAGTGTGGATAAGAAGCAAGAAGACACAACGGCAGTTACTACCGATGATCTCATGGTCGTTTGTGAGGATGATTGTATCAATTTTGTGGGCCAAGAGAGCAATTGGGTGATTGATTCTGGTGGTTCTTTTCATGTGACTTCTCGAGTTGATTTTTTCACTACCTACACCGAAGGAGATTATGGTTCTGTTCGAATGGGTAATGAAGGTTTGTCCAAGATTATCGGCATGGGTGATGTTTGCTTGGAAACAAATTTGGGCTGCAAGTTGTTGCTTAAAGATGTGAGGCATGTTCCCGACATTCACCTCAATTTGATCTCTACTGGGAAGCTAGATGATAAAGGCTTTAACAACAAATTTGGTGATGGAATATGGAAGCTCACAAAGGGTTCTTTGGTGGTGGCTAAGTGCAAGAAGACTCATACACTTTATTCGATGCAAGGAAAAATTTGTAAAGGTGTTGTCAATGCACTTGAAGATGATACTTCTACCGACTTGTGGCACAAGCGGCTTGGCCATATGAGTGAAAAGGGGCTACAAGTTTTGTTCAAGAAAGAGCTTATATCCAGTTTGAAAGGTACAATCTTAAAACTTGTGTTCATTGTTTGGCGGGTAAACAACATAGAGTTTCTTTTCATAAAAATGTTGTTTCTAGAAAAGAAAATGTTTTGGAGTTGATTCATTCGGATGTTTGTGGTCCTTTAAAGTTAGAACACATGGTGGTGCACTTTATTTTGTTACTTTCATTGATGATTATTCAAGGAAAGTTTGGGCTTTTCTAAAAAAACTAAAGATCAAGTTCTAGAAGTATTTAAGCATTTTCAGGCCATGGTTGAAAGAGAAACATGGTAGAAATTGAAGTGCATCCGAACAGACAATGGTGGTGAATACATTGGGCCATTTGATGAGTAATGTCGCAGCTAAGGTATTCAGCACCAAAAGACAGTTAAGAAGACTCCTCACAAAATGGTGTTGCTGAGAGGATGAACCGCACCATTGTAGAAGAACAAGGTGTTTGCTTTCACAAGCTAAATTGCCAAGATCCTTTTGGGTGAGGCAATGAGTACAGCGGTTGACGTGATCAATTTGTTTCCTTGCTATCCTTTGAATGGTGATGTTCCTGAAAGAGTTTGGACTGGCAAAGATGTGTCTTATGAGCACTTGAGAGTGTTTGGTTGCCGAGCTTTTGTTCACATTCCAAATGATGAGAGGTCCAAGCTTGATAGTAAGTCAAGACAATGTATTTTTCTTGGCTATAGGCGTGATGAATTTGGGTATAGATTGTGGGATCTGGTCGACAAGAAAGTCATTCGAAGTTGTGATGTTGTGTTTCTTGAAGACCAAACAATTGAAGACTTTGGCAAAGGTGATCAACCGGAGCCAAAAACTAGTGATCTCATTGATATGGATCCATCTCCTTCATCTTCAGTTGATGATGAAAATGGGGGAGATGTGCAGCCACCTATTGAAGAAGTGGAGGATGATGCTAATCCTAATGAAGTTGAGCCAGAAATTGAGGAAGAGCATCCAACTCAAGAACCGCCACCACAACTTGAGTTAAGAAAATCTACAAGGGACCGACAACCTTCAAGAAAAGTATCCTCCCAATGAATTTGTGTTGATTTCCAATCAAGGGGAGCCGGGAGAGCTACCAAGAAGCAATTGAGCATCAAAGAAAGATGATTGGAAAAAGGCCATGAAAGAGGAGATGAATTCCTTACTTGAAACCAGACTTATGATTTAGTGAAGTTGCCTAAAAGGAGGAAAATTCTGAAAAATAAGTGGGTTTTCAAATTGAAGAATGATAGGAAGAATGAGGTACAAAGCACGTCTTGTTGTGAAAGGCTTTGGGCAAAAGAAAGGTATTGACTTTGACGAGATTTTCTCACCGGTTGTAAAGATGTCTTCTATTCGGGTTGTACTTGGCATGGCTGCAAGTATGAACCTTGAAGTTGAGCAACTTGATGTGAAGACCGCATTTCTCATGGTGATCTTGAAGAAGAAATTTACATGGAGCAACCGGAAGGTTTTTGTAGAGAAAGGGAAGAGAAATTTGTTTGCAAATTGAAGAAAAGTTTATGGCCTCAAGCAAGCTCCACGGCAATGGTACAAAAAAATTTGACTCTTTCATGATGAATAATGATTTTTCTAAACCACTTCGGACCATTGTGTGTTTGTGAAAAAATTTCCCGGATGGCAAATTTATTATTCTTTTGCTTTATGTTGATGACATGTTAATTGTGGGTCAAGATTCTACTATTAACAGGTTGAAATTGGAGTTGAGCAAGTCTTTTGCTATGAAAGATTTGGACCGGCAAAGCAAATACTTGTATGAAAATTGTTCGTGATCGCAAAAAGGGCTGATTTGGTTGTCTCAAGAGAGCTACATTGAGAAAGTTCTTGAGAGGTTTAACATGGATAAAGCAAAGCCGGTTGGTTGTACACTGCGGGTCACTTCAAACTTAGTTCGAATCAATGTCCTACAAGTGAGAAGACAAAGAAGAGATGTTGAAAGTTCCTTATGCTTCAGCAGTGGTTCTTTGATGTACGCCATGGTTTGTACAAGGCCGGATATTGCTCACGCCGTTGGTGTGGTGAGTCGGTTTCTCTCTAATCCGGGTAAAGAACATTGGGCAGCGGTTAAAATGGATTCTAAGATATCTTCGAGGGACTTCGAAGGTGTGTTGTGTTTTGGGGATGTAAGCCTGATGCTTGATGGGTTCACAGATTTTGACATGGCTGGTGATGTTGATTCTAGGGAATTTACTTCGGGGTATTTGATGACTTTTGCAGGGGGAGCTGTGGCATGGCAATCTACAATTACAAAAATGTGTTGCTCTCTCAACTACCGAAGCTGAATTTATTGCCATTACAGAAGCTTGCAAAGAAGAGTTGGTTGAAGAAATTTTTGCAAGAGTTGGGTTTGAAGCAGAGAAAGTATGTGCTTTATTGTGATAGTCAAGAGTGCTATTCACTTGAGTAAAAATTCTACTTTTCATTCAAGATCGAAACACATTGATGTGAGATACATTGGATTCAGTGATGTGTTAGATTCGAAATTGTTACAACTGGAAAAGGTTCACACGGATGATAATATTTCGGATATGTTGACTAAGACTTTGTCGAGGGACAAACATTTGAAGTGTCGAACTTTGGCGGGTATGGTTGATGTCTCCACCTAAGTCGGTAGGGGGAGAATTGTTGGGTATACCTCCTTATTGGAGTGTGGGACCCAATTGGTTTTGGAAAAAGAGTTTAATTTGGTTTAGTATTAATTATAAATATTTTTATATATTATATTTAATTTGTGAGACCCAACCTAATTTGGAAATAACTAAGGTTTTGAGAAAAAACCCTAGATTCAAAATTATGTGGTGTGTTTTTCCCAAAGAACAAGCGGCGGCTACTACAAGTTGTATTGATTAAAAAATCAATTTGGTGGGTTAACAAAAGTCCTTGTGGAAACATCAATTCAGTGCTCTGTTTCGGCTTGGGTAATCAATTCAGTGGCAGCAAATTGGTTCGGTTAGTTGTTCTGTTTCGGCTGATTTGGGTTCGTTATTTTGGGTCTTCTTCAACTCTGATTCTGAAGATTTTGGTTCATCTATTTGGTGAGGTCTTTCCTCTTGTTTTTTTGTGATTATTTGGAATTCACCTAAGGGTGGTTTTGTGAGACCATTAGTGTCTCGTTTGTAATCGTTTGGAACTTATTTGGTTGATAGTGGAATCGGATTTCGATCCCGTGGACGTACCTCACATTGAGGGAACCATGTAAAAATTCTTGTGTTGCTTCTGATTTAATTTTTCCGCATTAGTTTTTATTCCCATTGATTGATTTACTTGTGGGAATCATCGATTTTCCCTAACAAGCACTTCGAAACATAACCGTAGAAGCAGATTCACAAGGCATTATAATGGAATTCTCCTCTTCTAGCTCTACTATTTTACAACCATGGATGAGAAATTCAGTCATTGGTATAAATCATGGGATGAGGCTGATTTGCTTCAAACGTCCTTAACAAACCAGCCTGTTTGATTAGGCCAAGACTCCCCACCTAGTAAATAAGTGTGACCTTACTAATCTGAAATGGACACTAGCACCAGTCTACTATTATGCCCGGGATTAAACTATAAGCCTTTAATTCTATTCAACACACAAATTAAACTCCAAGCCCATCAAAGATTCAAGATAGGTCATTTAGTGCAAACAGTAAGAAATATGACTCTGATAAAAAGGGCACTGAAACAGAGGAGAAAAACTAATCTTTCGTTCAAATGTAAAAGTGATCATTACCCAGCAAATCGTGACTAGTGAGGGTGCATACGGTGGGGTTTTGTGCCCAACAGTTTCTTTCTGAAATCTTGTTTTCTCTTTGTTTCCTAATCATTCCCCTTATCTGCATCTTGGTTAACAAGAACTCGTCCCAATCTCTAAAATTCTGCTTCCAAATCCATTAGAAACTCATTACATAAAGAGCAACTAAACAGGATAGAAATTCATGGAGATCCGCATCTCCATAGGAAATTTTGTACAGTAAAACATAGCTGGCAATTCAATACAAGAAACTTACAGCCAATAATGATAAGTTGAAGCATCGACATGGTGTCCACGAGGAACAGTGACGACAACCATCAAAAGACTTAGAAACAGGACCCAATTGAAACATCATATGAGACGATAAAAAATATGGGACCTGATAGACATCAAGAGGTTCAATAACCCTAACCGAGCTACGAAGTTGAATTCAAATCAAAATGATTTCTAATGTGCTCTTGCTTTCATCACTACTTTCATATCAGCCAAAAAATATAATGGTACAACTTAGCCATCTCATGCACAAATTATGTGCAACTAATTCAGCCGAACATATGTTTGTTGCAAATCAAATCATCATAATTTGAAATTAATGCATGTTTCAATACAAACTTTGTGCAATTTTCTTTTCTTTTTTTTTTTTTTTCAATTTTCTATATATCATAGAACTCGTCGGAACCAAATTGAACAAGATACAAGATTTAGAAGCACATATTATATATATAACGAAAAACAATTCTTCATTGAAACATTAAAATTGTTCAGAACACATTCCAAGATAAAAACTTCAAACACGACAGCTGAACTTTTCTCAACCAACATAAATTGAAAATCAAGAGAGGGTGCATATCATCTAAACTAGGAATGGCACAATACTTCTTTCACAATGAAAACCATATAATTGTTTTCTTTGAAAACCGTATACTTGTTATTACCATGAAAGATAATGAATCTTTTCCCAACATGAAAAGAAAAATGGCAAGTAGGAATTCCACTGAAAGTTAACTTAATTTTTTGAAACAATTGCAAATCCAATGTGACCATTCAACCCCAAATCCCAGGATTTTTATAGTGATGTAGTGATTACAGATGAATTTTGGCTTTCATTTTTTCTTTTTAAAAACAAGCTAGAAATATCTGAAGCAGCCAACAAACAGAGTCCAACGAAAATAACATGATGAAAAATGCAAACCCTAGTTGGCCCAATTTACTTCATTCTATGGCAAGGACTGAATAGCAAAACAAGAATTAGCAATAGAAGAGAAGTTTACCCCAGTCATAGTGGATCTATACATTCCATGCCACGGGGAAAGGATTGCAAATGGTTAAGACCTTTTTTAGCAATTGCTGTTGGCTTCTGCTCAAATTTTTGAGCCACCGGAACTGTTATCGTCTCCCACATCTCACGAACCCTACAAGCAAGCTACCACAATAATACAACCTTAAGAAAATTCTGCATAAATTGGAACCAAAAAGAAGAGTAAAATCAAAAAGTAAAAGGCACATAACAATATCATAATAAGTTTAGTTTTTGCAAGAAGGTGCATGTTGTTGTAACTAAGAAGTCATCATTTCAAATTGAGAAAATATTAAAATAATGAATTTTGGTTCAAGATTTGTATATGCTAGCCAATGTCCACTGTCTACTAACATGGTGATGTAGTTCAAAAGAAATTAAAAAAAGAGCACCTTAAGAAAAGATAGATTCCTAGTAATTAAGCTCTTTGAGATGCAATCTTACCCTAAATGTGATGCCTACAAGATAGGCATGATGCATCTATTCTTTTTTACTTCTACTTCTCTTTAACTTTCTGCACTAAGCTCCAGATTTTTAAGGGAGAAATACCGCATAAATCAACAACAAAAAGTAAGGACTCTTTGATTGCATGTATTCTACCATCACAAACAACTTCAATGGGCCCCATGTTTCTTCAATTTTCTAATACCCTGATTTCCCAATGAATACAAATATCACTTAATGTCATTTAGGGCTGTTGAACCTGATATATTCGGTTCAGCTGACGTTCAAGGTTGCACCCTTGTAGACTGCCCAAACTCTGCTTCGCGCGCGAGGGCGCGAATTGTGTTCTTAGCTACTACAGTTCGGACTCTTGTCACGGTTCTGAATCTAATCTCACAAAGTGCAATGTAACACTGATAAATCACCAAAGAGTCTAAATCCGGCAAATCGTTTTGGAAAATCGATTTTAATCAAAAAGCGCCAAACATGGACTGCTTTGCCAGATTTCAGAGTCGCCATCTAAATGTTTTGTTTTTGGGAAATTTAGGAAACCCTGACTCGTGCCTAAGGCCACGTGTCCGTCATCACCAAAGTTGCCTCGGCTCGGGAACTTGGGTACGAGAGGGGAAGGTCCTGAAATGAGCACCCCCGCTCGCCCGATCAAAGGATCGGCCTCTACTAATCATGATATGTTATTTTGAAAACACATGTGTTCTTATTCCGGTTTATTAGCTAGCTTACTATGTGATGCAGACAGCATACAAGTATAGACTAAATCACTCAATTTGGAACAAAATATCTCATGTTTGTTTTAGAAAATGGTTTGAAAGTGCTACTCGCAAGTAGGCTAAAGCGCGGATTTGCCACCCTCAAGTGGGCTTAAAACATGATGATTTGCCACTTCAAGTGGGCTTAAAACTCACATTCTGATGAATTGTTCCAATTCAAGCAATGAAGCCTTCATCCACAGGCATTCATACAGTTAAACACTTAAGCAGTTAGCCTCATGGCAAGCATGCTGTCATGGCAGTCACTTACACACATGCAAGGATGCTAAAGCATAAACACTCACAGTGTACTCCGAGCCAAAACAGAAGCTAGTTAGAAATCATGCATGATCCTAGCTATGTTAAGATGCCTAATGCAACATATGAAAAAATGCAGCTAAATAGGCTCGGCTATTCTAAGGTGGCATATGAATGCAACACTTGGTAACATGCTTTGAAACACATATTCAAGTAGGTGTACTGAAATACATTGCAGTTTGAATGATGCGCCGAGCCCGGTGCATGCAAGACAAATGAATGATACACGCATGCAAAGCATAAGATATCCTAATTGAAATATGCCCTAATCTAACCATCGAAAGCGGGTAAATAAAAGGGAGAAAGACGTGGGGTTGGAAGACATGCATCACACACATGCACGCTTATTACAACATTTGCCCTCTCGACGGAGGGTCTGAATAATAAGCTAAGTTAGCTACGCTAAGCTAAGCTACTTATTACAAACCAAAACTAATTAACTATTTCTAGTTAACTAAATATTACAAAATTAGAACAACTAGCTAATCTAAGCTAATTAGTTACAAACCGAATTAATTAAACACATTAACTAATCAATTACAACAACGACTAAGCTAACTTAGCTAAGCAAAACAGTTAGAAGGCCTCGGGACTAGGGATGCATGCATGCTCTATCGCCTCACTCGGAAATCCACCGCCTTGCCTCAAGACGCCTCTGTTTGCACACTTCTGTGCTTCTGAAAATTATGCCAATTTCCAGAATGTTTCTGACCCACCTTACGAACATGCTGAGGGATGGTCGGCCAAGAGGGATGGCCATCGGCCAAAGTTGATGGCCATCGGCTACTTTTGATAGCCGATCGGTAGCCTTGGTGGCCGGTCGGCAGCTTTGATGGCCGGTCGGCCATTGCTTCCTGTAATTTCTCCTTTTGCTGCAACAGAACACAAACAGAGGCATGGCAGTGTATTTGCATGGGAACGTGTGTGCAACCACACTCCTTATCATGTCTCAAGCTCAAAAGAGTGTAGTGCTCGGCTCTCGAGCCACCAATCATGCATCTCAATGCATGATGGCCAAAGAGTCAATCTTGCACAATGTTGATAAATGCACAAATAACACATAGGACTCGAGAGGCCTCCACCCTATCATGCACAATCAAGGGGGATGGCGACTAAGAAATGAGGCGCGTTTCATCACTTCAAGTATGAAACGCCCCTCGTTTCTTGTGTTTGGATTAACGTCTGATCCAAACACATGCAGTGCAACACAAACATGTTATCTTGGCATGTTTTACTTGGTCTCATTTTGTTTACTCTTTTTAGATTACCAATTAGTCCCTTAATCGGTAAAGTCCAAAAGTGAGAGTCCTCTAATTTTAAAAGTGGATCTAAGCCACAAGCACCTTGAGCGTGAAAGAAGCCTCGTGCTTTTGGTTAGTAGAAACCCTCAAGAGAAGGCTAAAACCATTAGGCATGAGAGCCTCAATTCCATGCTCAAGACAACAAGGGGCTTAAGACCACTTTCAAGGCAAATGAGAGAGTGAAATAATGGAGTGCAATGACACACATTTTAGCACTGGAATGACATGCTTAATGACTTAAAATCATGCAAACAACTCACGTAATGCATGTTGGAGGCATGAAGCATCAAAGCTAGTGAAGTGTATTACACTAGAAGCATACATTATCAAGCTCAAACAACAAAACCAGCCATGGACAGACCTAAAACATGCCAAATTAGTGGCATGAACATGTTGAAATTGAAGCCCAAAAGACTAGACTAACATGCACACAAATTGGCTCACAAGCAGGGCATAAAGCACAACTCTCCAAAGCCCTTAAAGAGTGAAAGAAATGAGAATATGACAATGACATATGCTCTGAAATTACATGCCAAATGATGCCATATCATGCAAACATCACAAATAAGGCATGTTAGGGGCTTCAAAACACAAGACTAGTCAAGGCATTTGCACTATAGCTATACAAAACATGAGTCATATGACCAAGGTAGCCCAAAAAAGTCCTAAAACAGCCCAAATGGAGTTCTAAAACATGCTTGAAATAAGCTAAGAATGGCTAGATTTAGAGGCCAAAACAATAGCATATGTTAGGCAATTTAGCACAATTGCACTACAAGTATACAAAGCAAAGCTTGAGTGATGAAGACCACTCAAAACAGAGTTAGAGAATGCCAAAACATGAACAAAAACATGCTGGAGTGGAGCCAACATATGCTAGAATAATGAGCCAAAACATCAAGCATGCAAGACTAGTAAGCAAGATTTGCACTACAAGTACATGAAGCATGCAAGAGGTGGCCAAACTAGCCAAAATCAGAGTTATGGCATGTCAAAATAACACCAAAAACATGCTGAGACTAAGCCAACACATGCTAGAATAACATGCTAACTCATTAGGCATGCAAGGCTAGCAAAGAGGATTTACACTACAAGTGTAAGGAGCATGCAACAAGTGATCAAACCAACTAAAAGAAGAGGTATAACATGTTAAAAAAGTCACAAAAACATGCTCAAACTAAGCCTCAAGAAGGGAGAAATAGAAGCTCATTTGATAGGCCAACAACATATGCTAACAAGACAAGAGGAGAGGGGACCACCCCTCCTATTTTGGACCTCAAAACCACATTTCTACCACTAAAAATCCATTGGATTTCAGTGGTTAAAAGGCCTAACAAAGATTGTTTTAAAAGCTTGAAAGATAGCTCAAGAGGCTTTACAAGCCAAGGAGCAAAAGGGAGGAAACACCCCCTAGCCAAACAAGGCTTAAGCCAACATTTTTAGGACTGAAAATCAGACCTTTTTGTAGTTCAACACCACCCCAAAAAACAGCCCAAAACAATGGAAAAAGGATGGTGAAGCAAGTGTGCAAAACAAATACAAAAGAGGAGAGTTTATACCTCTTGAAGCCAAGCACCAAAACAGGCAAAAATCTGAGCTCAAATCACCTTTTAGAGCTCAAACAAAGTCCCAAGTAAGCTTCAAGCAACCTCCTCCCAAAGATAGGCAACTTTGATCAAGCATGCATAGGCAAACTAGGCATGTTTCTCTACTTCTATGCACAAAAGGGCAAGAGAGAGAGCAAACTAGAGAGAAAGACTGAAATTTAGCTCTGAAATTTCTAGAGAGAGAGAACTTTTTTAGAGAGAGAGGCTCCCAAAACTACTTCAATGTTCTCCTTGAATATATGAGATTTAGCTTCATATATAGCAAAAAGAGAGCATTTGGTCGAAAATATCTGAGCTAGAACAGGTGGCACAACCTGGAAACAGTTGGACGACAAAATATCTTCAAAAATTCTAAGTTTGGGTCACTCTTGGCCGGCCGGCCATCTTTGGGGCCGATCGGCCACTTCTAGTGGCCGACTGCAAATTCTGCTCTGCAGGTCCGACTTCAAATGGGTATAACTCCTTCATCTAGACTCCTTTGCAGGTCATTCTTGTGTCTAAAATGAAGCCCCGGAAGTAATATTTCCAATGGTGGCAGCCTAATCTCAAAATTTCAAGTGTGCTAAGAGATATCCCTATTTTAGTGAAGACTGCTCAGTTTCCGGCTCAATCGGATTGATGCCTAACTTCAACCAACCATATCTCCCCCATCCGGAATCGGCTTTAGGAGATTCTTGAGTGTAAAATGAAGCCCCAAAAGTCTTCTTTCCAACGGTGGTGGCCTCATAGCTTAAATCCAAGTATACAAATGATTCATACCCAACTTCTTCCTCAACTAGGTTTCTTCCCTCCACTCCTCTTTTCTTCAACTCCAAACCCCCAAACAAGATGTTTTTGAAGATTTTTTTGAATATTTCACCTCTCTTTCATGTATTTCCACTTTGTCCTTGCTCGGTTTATCGAAAAACGCGACATTTAACGAAATGTGAGCCTCGGAGCATCGCAGAAACCTTTTTCAAAATATTTTAAAAGAGAGGGTTTTAAGATCTAAAATTTTTTGGTCCAACAATGGGGTGTGAGGTTTGGATTTGGAGTTTTCCTTGCTAAAGAAATCGAACCTTTGCATAGCATAGCCTGCATCACTAAGTAAACAATCAGTAGCGCCCAAGTCTTACGGGCGGTCAAAAATGGGGTGTCTACATCCCTCTTAACGTACAAAGAATAAACTTGGAATTCATAGTCTTTCAGATATGCAATTCTAATAAAACGTTACTTTCCAAATAATGCATATTGCTGAGTGAACTATGGCAAGAAGTTAGAAACACATAATAGTTGTCTTATTTACATAATAGTGGAGTTGAATGAAAATCTATGCATATGTCACTCATTCTCAATATTGCAAGTTCAAAATTGTTTCTTTGCCATATCTGCTAGACAAACAATAGATGTAATGAATCAGAAACTAACATATTAATCAAATTAAATGAGCATTTTTTTTTGAACGAAGCAAAAGATAAGGACCTTTATTGATGATTCATAAGCTTTGAACTTTCTTCATGTGTTTTCCTTGAGGTATATGGTTTGGTTTTTCTCCATTAACATAAAAATGGAAATTAGGAAAGATGACAAGAATGTGGGGATGTAATATTATGTTGTTTGCAGCCTAAGTGATAATAGCTGTAATCCTGAAACTCACAGTATTGTTTCTACAAGCCTACAGTATTTGTTCTTCAACAATGACAAATGTACCATGATGTATGTAAATGAGTGTAAGGTGGGGGTGAGTAGGTTTGATGTTTCTCAGGTCTAAACAAATATTTAATATATTTATGTGCATTAATTTCAGGTGTCCAAGTATAGTTGCAAACTACCATTTATATTATTCATACCAGTAATTATACAATAAGGCCAAACTGAACCCTAATCTAATTAAATAAGGAAACAAGGAATTAGGATAATTCCTTGCTGGACATGAAAATTAATAGAAAATTACCAAAAATAGAAAATATGATTTAAGCCCAAATCTACATACTAGGAAACATTAGAAACGCGCCAAAACAGACGGTGCTAAAAACAGACTTCTCAAAATAAAGTTATTCCCAAAACGAAACTTTCCTAAAATGGCAAAATCACTAATTTGAAGGCCTAAACGAAAGAATTTGGCTAAAATCCACTGTTCATCATCGCCAAAAACGACAATGACTTTGATTTGAAATGTCGTTTTCAATCAGACTACCAAATTTGAGACAATTCCTAGCTCATCCCAAAAGTGTCGCTATTGCTCTCAATTTGGTTTCTTTCTTGCCTTTTGGCGGTCCAATTGTTCCAAGAAGTCTTCAGCTACTTGTTCTACATCACAAATTCAACACCTAGGGGTCTAACAATCTTTTCATTGATCAGCATTTATAGCTAGGGGTCTTCGGCTACTTGTTCTACATCACAAATTCAACACCTAGCTATTTTAAAATCAGTTTCTTGAATACACACATATTCTAGATTTAGACAGAGTTAACCCAACAATTTAGTTTTGACTAGAAGCAAGCATTGTGCAGAAAAATATTACGAGACCAAAGTTAAGATGCAGTCATACCAAACTATGACCCTTGCATGAAGGGATCTTTAGTGGCAGATTAGTTGGTGAAAGGTAAGGCTTTGATGAACCTGTGGTCCAGGAGAATCTGTCAAAGTTAAGCACCTGCAAAGAGCAAAGAAACAAAAAGGGAGATTAAAATAAAATATAGTAGCTAAAATATATGGAATAAAATAAAATATAGCAACTAAAAAATAACAAAACAAAGAGGGAGATTAAGAGGGAGACTAAAAAAAAAAAAGAAAAAAATACAAATGAGAAAATAAACAAAGAAAGAAAAAATAACAATTTAGATTGACTTGACAAACTTACATAGTATGAAGTAAACAAACAAAGTTTAGTTTCAATTCTCAGCTATGTACAAATCCAATCTCAATTGTAAGCAAATTCACACAAATCAAAAATTAAGTTTGAGTTTCATATTTCAATTGTATAAGCAAATAGGGTTTTCTTCAATCCACGTCAATCAAATTATTACAAGAGGCAAAAACTACAGGTTTAGCAAATTCAAGGTGAAGAAACTCTTGACAGGTTGAACAACGAAGGGGCAAAGATCTGAGGAGTTGAAAAATTATAGTTAGGGTTTGAAATTGGGGGAACGAGAGAACGAGAGAGAGAGAGAGAGAGAGAGAGAGAGAGAGAGAGAGATGAGAGAGAGAGAGAGAGAGAGAGGCACACAAATCAAAAAATTAAGTTTGAGTTTTCACATTTCAATTGTATAAGCAAATAGGGTTTTCTTCAATCCACGTCAATCAAATTAATTACAAGAGGCAAAAACTATAGGTTTAGCAAATTCAAGGTGAATAAACTCTTGATAGGTTGAACAACGAAGGGGCAAAGATCTGAGAAGTTGAAAATTATAGTTAGGGTTTGAAATTGGGGGAACGAGAGAGAGAGAGAGAGAGAGAGAGAGAGAGAGAGAGAGAGAGAGTGTGTGTGTGTGTGTGTTTACCTGATGCAAGAGGTATGAAATCGAGAGGATTAGCAATGGTTGAGTGCAGGCGGCTCCACACACTGCTACCGAACTTCCTTCGTCTCTCCACCGAACCCCACTACTGCTCCAACGTTGCTCCTGTTACGTTTCGTGTTAGCCACCATCTTCGTGTTTGCTCTCTGCCTTGGTCAGTTTCCCACTGACCTTACGGTAGGGAAACAGGGCGGCGCCACCATGCCGTGAGACATTTTTGGTGGTGGTGGTTTTGAATGGTGGCGTAGGGTTTGTGCTTGTGTGAATGGTAAGAAAAAGAGAAACAAATGGAGTGCCAGAGAGACAAAAACATAGAGTATTTGTTTTTTTTTTAATTTTTTTAATTTTTTTTTTTTGGTGTTTGGCGCCTGAATTTTTCATTTTCCCACTATTTTTTTTTTTGTCATATCTTTCACGACAACAATTGCATGCCGTGAAAAGTTTAATAATTTAAACAGCTGACTTTTTGTGCATCGTGAAAAGGTAATACTTTTAACGGCAGACGATTTGTGCGTCGTAAAAAGTGCAATATTTTTAATGGTGAGCGTTGTGTACGCCGTGAAAAGTATTCACTTTTTACGGCTGGCGTAGGTGCATCGTGTATAATTGATGTATTAACGGCATGCCGTATGCACGTCATAGAAAGTTTTATTATTTACGGCGTGCATTGCAAGCCGTAAAAAAATCATCGTTATTACCATTCACGGCCTACGCAATAGACACGCCGTGGTTGGAAAAGTATTTACGATGTGCAAAAAAAGCAAGTCGTAAAAGTGAGAAACTATGGCATGCATTTATTGTATGCCGTTGATGTGGTGCCGTAAAAAGTCAGTTTTGTTGTAGTGCAAAGCCGAGTAGAGATACTCTAACACAGCGTGTGAATCTTAACAAAGCTACAAGGTGAATGCATATGCAATACTTGTGCCAAAATATTTTATGTCTCTTTCCAAAAACCATGCAATGTCAAGTTTATATCATAATTCACAAAAGCATTTCATTTACAATAGAAAACAGGGCAATGGATACAACACTGGGAATCTCTAGGTACATCTCTGCGAGTAGGCTATACAAGCACTACCAATTGTATTTTTACCGGTATTAACCGAAAGGCTCGGTACCTAACCACGCGGGTTTCTGAACTTTCACTGAAGAAACACAAGCTAACGTGCAAAGCCGAGTAGAGATACTCTAACACAGCGTGTGAATCTTAACAAAGCTACAAGGTGAATGCATATGCAATACCTGTGCCAAAATATTTTATGTCTCTTTCCAAAAACCATGCAATGTCAAGTTTATATCATAATTCACAAAAACATTTCATTTACAATAGAAAACAGGGCAATGGATACAACACTGGGAATCTCTAGGTACGTCTCTGCGAGTAGGCTATACAAGCACTACCAATTGTATTTTTACCGGTATTAACCGAAAGGCTCGGTACCTAACCGCGTGGGTTTCTGAACTTTCACTGAAGAAATATAAGCTAACAATAATACCATAACCACACCCCTTACCCAGATTCACCAAGGTATTCACCTCTTTTTCTCAAAACAATATACATTTTCAATGTGTTAAGTATGTAATAATGCACAATGCAAATGGATGAGAAATTAGTTTCAATTCTCTAAATTCTCATGTAATTTCTATAACAATCATAGCTATCCTCTACCGATAGCCAAAACAGATATCTCTAAACAGATAGATAATTTCCAATAAATAAAACTTTCCAAAATTTCAAGATGGGAGTGATAATACATACCCAACTCCACCATCATCATCATCATTCCAATTTCATAAAGCCCAACATCATTTCTATTTCCTATTTACAAAATCAAATATTCACATTTTAGGGCAAAATCCAATTTTCTTTATAAATCAATTCTAAGGATAAAAATTCACCATTTTATCACAACTCAACCACATTTACAAACCCACAATCATATTCAAGAACCCATTTGAAAACTCATAATTTGATTTTAAACCAAAATCCTAGATTTTGTTCAAAATTTCCAAATCACAATATTGTTTAGAAAAGCAAATAATCAAGTTAAAGACCATACAAAAGTGTGGAGAAATCCCTACCTCAAAGCTTGAAGGCAAGAGAGAGTGTGAAAAAACCCCGACGAAGCTGAGAATCAACTTTGTTCTGATTATAATGAAGCTCTAGGTGAGTTCTACCTTTTTATCAAAGGGACTAGTGTGTAGAAATCAATGGATGATAGTGTATTTGTAGGTAGAAGTTGAGTTCTAGAGAATAAATCTAGGTTTTTGGAGTGTAGAGGGCGAGTGAGATGAGAAAATGACTCAAAATGTGAGTTTTTCGGGCTGATATACGCGCAGATCGCTCGAATGACCAAAACATTGCTCGAGCGATTAGACACAATAATTGAGACCGCTCGAGCGAACAAAGTTACTGCTCGAGCGCACAATGACACCCTCTCAAAAGTTTTGCAGACAGAGGCTAACACCTCGAGTACAAAAAAGACCACTCGAGCCAAGACCGCTCAAGCGTAAGAAAGATCGCTTGAGCTAAAAAAACCACTCTCCCGGTACTTTTGTAAGCCTGCAGAAGTACTGAGAGTTTCCAAAGACTACTCGAGCGACCAAAGGACTGCTCGAGCGAACTGACCAAAATCTAGGTAAAGACTCCTTTGAAAAATAGACTCCCAACCTATTCCAAATGCAACAACGACATCCAAATGACCAACTCAATCAAGAATAGGATGTATAAGGGACTGAACAACCAGATAAGACAAGGAATTCTGGATCCTGAACAATAAGTGGGTCAGGTCTAAACTATCTTCAAGACGAAAAGATGTCTTTTCAGGTTTGTTCTAAGCAGCAAGAGAGCTCTAATAGAGGTCCTTGAACTAGGTAAACCTCTGACTCGATCGTTATTCTTACAAATCCGTTAGTGGATGGAGAGATATAGAGATAAAAAATCTAGCCGCTGCCCTTACACACTGCTCCTCAAAGACTTCGAAGGCCACCACTCCCCCTACTGCCAAGAAGAAAAAGAAGCTACCAAAGACTGCCGAAACTCTTGTGGTGACACAAGAGGGTGGGGGCAGCCCTTTCTACTACCGTTGCTGCTGGAGAATATATTACTCCAAAATCTATAAAATCCAAACAGTCCAATCTGGCAATAAACATTCATGTTTCTAACCTTGAAGATCCTGTTTCCAAATGTCCAAAAACACAAGGAAGCAGTAAAATGGTGTCCTATGAAGTTTCTGATGATTAGTTTAGACCTCAAATGATGCTATCCAACCATCACTATGTCTCCAAGGATCACAGCCTCATAAAGGTTCCTGAACTGGGCCTACTGCTCAGCAAAGGGTTCACCTGTCCAGGGATATGGCTTCCCTACAGTTACTAGATGGCGCTTCCCTGGTTCAAACAAGCATGACCAACGCCATCACGGTGAGCCATTTTCTAACATAATTTTTGTTCCCTTTTCTTAAGTTTATCTTAACTGGACTTTTTTGACTACTTCACGATTTGCAAGCCATCCAAGTTTGTCATGAAGACCTGTCCAAAATGGATGCCTATAAGGCCGAAGCTTGTATTACGTCTATAAAGGCCTCTGGTGCTCTAAACTCTATTGTTGAGTTGGATTAAAAGCTTTCCTTTATGGCTAAGTAGCTCCAAAAACTAAAGATTGGAAAGAAGCATGTCGAGGGCACAACCTAGTTGGTCAAAGTCCAACTTGTGGAAGCCCAAGAAAACCTAGCATTTGCCCTTGTTGCGAACGAAACACTTAAGAAGGAGAAGAATGAAAAATTGGACAAATGCTGCAAAGCTATCGATGATAAATACTTGCAACATATTTACAAGCGAAAGGATTGCTTGTTCATTGATAGCTAGAAGGCTACCTTGGCTAAGATTGGAATTACTCATGACTCTTCCCTGTACTCTGAGCCTATCATGCCCTGGCAGAAGGCCTCCTCAATGGCAGGAGAAGCTAAAGAGGAAGATTCTAAAGAGAAGGAAGATCTTGAAGAAGGCGAGACTATTTAGGGAGAAGTTTCTTAGGAAACTCTCGCTCATCCTGATGTCCCAGTGTCTAAATCTCAAGAGAAAACTTCTTCCAACGTTTTATCTGTTCTCCCAACTGCGGAGATTCCTGCCCATGTTGAAGGCGAGGTTGCTAGAGTTATTTTTTCTTAAGTTATTGAAGCTGGTGCTACCCAAACCCCTGCTGTAGAAGTGACAAAAGATTAAAAGACTATGGTTTTCTTTGTTGCCTTTTGTTTTTGCTTTTGTCTCTTTTTTCTTTTCTTTTCTTTTTTTTTTCTCTGAAGTTTCTTGAATGAGCTCAAGTAACTCTGTAAGTCCCAGTATTTTTGATGTAATGCTTTTTTAGATCAGTCGTTTCTAAATAGTAGTTTTGTGCTTTGCCTAAGTACTTATCACCTTTCTGAATGAATGTTCTTGGCAGAGATGGGTGTGTGGCACCTTGTTTGCCCCTTAGCTTGGTTGGTTTGAAGAAAAAAACAACCAAGCTATGAATTCCTATCGTATGTTTTGTCTTTTAAGGAAAAGTGAACTTAAGAATAATTAATGTATGGTAATCCTGAGCAGGATTGTCTCACTGTTTTTTAGTATAGAAACCCAACTATATTCCTGAACAGGGATATCCTCTTCAAGAAATGTTAAAATAATTTCTCAAGTGCAAAAAACGTTACTACAATCCAAAGCTGGATTTGTCAACTTTTCTGATCCTCAATAGTTTATCTAAGGGCAGAAATCCTACTACATTCCTTAACAAGGATGCCTATTTTCTTGGACTCATAGATATTTGGAAAAATTTGCTTAAGTAAAAAAAAAAAAAGAAAAGAAAAAAAAGTTGCTATAATCTAGAGCAGGATTTGTCAACTTTTGTTTATCCTTGATAGTTTATTTAAGCACAAAAATCCTTCTACATTCTTAAACGATGTCTATTTTCTTGGACTTAAAGAAATTTTGAAAATTTTACTTAAGTACGAAAATATTACTACAATCCTATGCAGGATTTGTCAACTTTTTTGGTTCTTGATAGTTTATCTAAGGACAAAAATCCTACTACATTCCTGGAGAGGAATGTTTGCTTTCTTGGACTTAAAGAAATTTTGAAAATTTTGATTAAGTACAGGAACATTACTACAATTAAGAACATGATTGAATCTTGAACTGGATCGTCTACTATTCTTGTACTTAAGCAATTGCTATAAATTGTACTTAAGTAAAGAACCAATCAACACAGGATTTTTCAAACCAGAAACTGCCATAGAAAATTTCCAAATTGCATAATTACAAACTGTTCATAAACAAATACTTTATGAAAGTAAATCATAAGGTTTGTAGTATTCCAAAGGCAAGGTACAACCTTGCCCTCTATGTCTTCCAAATGATAAGCCCCATTTCCTCCTAATAACACAACCTTGTACGGGCCCTCCCAATTAGGACCTAGCTTTCCACCAGTTGGCTTCTTTTAACTACCTAAAAATCTTTGTAGGACCAAATTTCCAGGTTGGGATTCCCTGGAATGGACATTCTTGTTGTGTCCTTTTGAGAGTTGATTCTGATAGTTCGCTAGTCTAACTAAAGTTGTTGCTCTCATTTCCTCAACCAGGTCTAGGTTTTGTGCTAAGGCTTGTTCATTGTGCAATTCTTCATAGATTTCTAACCTCATTGTGGGCAGTCCCACCTCCAATGGAATCACAGCTTCAAATCCAAATGCCAACGCGTAAGGCATTTCACCTGTTGCTCTTATGGGGATTGTGTTATACGTCCAGGGCACATTAGGCAACTCGCAACCCACCTTCCTTTTAGCATTTCCAAACGTTTCTTTATTCCATTCAGCACAGTCTTGTTGGAGGCTTCTGTCTAACCACTGCTTTGGGGATAGCAAGGTGTTGAGAAAAAGTTCTTTATTCCTAATCTTGAGTAGTAATTTTTGAAAAAGGCACAATCGAACTATGTGCCATTATCAGAGATAAATACATGTGGAATACCAAACCTAGTTATGATGCTGTGCCATGCAAAATTTTTGATCTCTTTATCCCTGATCGTAATCAAGGGCTCAGTCTCAACCAATTTCGTAAAGTAGTTTGTCGCTACTAGAAAAAATTTCTTACCTCCTTCGCCTTTTAGAAGTGGAGCTATCTAGTCCATGCCCCACTGAGCAAAAGGCCAAGGATTGGTCAAGGAATGAAGGCCTGCTACTGGTTGGTGGATTAAGGGGGAAAATCTTGACACTCATCACATTTCTTAACATATGCCTGACTATTCTTGTGCATAAATAGCCACCAATAACCCTAAGTTATTACGCATTCTGCTAAGGGCCGCCCCCCAGTCTGCATGTTGCAAATTCCTTCATGCAGCTCATATAGAATGTTTTCCACTAGGGCTAGATAGACACATAATAGGTATGGGCCTATAAAGGATTTCCTGTATAAGACTCCTTTTTCTAAGATCCAAAATATGGGTGCTCTCATTTTAATCTTGTTGGCTTCTTTTCTATCTTCTGGGAGTACTCCTTCCCTTATGTGTAAGACACTTTTTTCTAAGATCCAGATCCTATTCTGTTTCTAGTGCAGTGCTGGATTGAGGCAGGAATTCGATTGCAATTGTTCTGGCCTTCATTTTTTCCATGGCTGAGGCTAGAGTGGCCAATGCATCAGCGTGAGTATTCTTCTCCATCATCTCTATCAATGTATTCACTAGTGAGTTGGTTGACCATTAGCTGGGAATCACAATGCACTGTTAAGTCTTGTACATTGAGATGTTCTTCAACCCTCAATCCTACAAGAAGAGCCTCATACCCTGCTTCATTATTTGAGGCTATGAATCCAAGGCGGATTGCCTACTCATGTACGATGCCTTCAGGGGAAAGCAACGCGACTACTACTCCTGCTCATTTCAAGTTTGACGAGTCATCCACAAAGGGTTTCCAATTGTCTAGATCCTCTACATATAGTTTCCAAGTTGAATTGTTTTTCTGGGCTAGTTGAACTTGTTGTTCAACTTTTGTCATACTGGATTACTGTGCTAATGCCAATTTTGTTTCCTGCATTCACAGCTAGTCTATTCGAACTGCACCTTGTTGCTTCCCTAGATTCGCAGTTGATGGTTGTCAGCCACAGAACTCATTTGTGATCACCCAGTTGAGAATTCTACTATGAAGTCAGCTAAATCTTGGGTTTTAATGGCGGTTCTGGACTAGAAAGTGACATCAAACTCTTCTAATTCCACCCCCCATTTAGCGATGCGCCCATATAAAAGTTAACTTTTTGGCAGAGGTTCTGCAAAGGATGCTAGGTCAGTATTGTAATTGGATGGCCTTAGAAGTAGTGCATAAGTTCCCAAGCAGCCGTCACAAAGGCCATATCTAATTTCTCTAAGGGCAAGTACATGGTTAATGCACTAAGCTCACCGCATGTTATCATACTGTTAAGTACAGGTACAGACTTTTACCTCGTTGTGGAGCTAAGAGCAGAGGGAGTGAAAGAAGGTACTATTCAATTCCCCTAATGTCTAGTCGCACTGTTTATTCCAGTCCACTGCCCCTCCCTTCTTGAGGAATTGAAAGAAGGGTTTGCATTTGTTGGAGGAGCGACTAATGAAGCGGTTAAGCATTGCTACCATCCCAGTCAACTTTTGCAACGGTTTTGATATATAAAATTGAGGTTTCTCACTTGTAAACCCATTTCTTCAAGTTTCTAATACCCACCATCATCATTAACAACCAAATAAAGATTTAAGAACAATTGTGGGAAAACCTTGTCTTTTATGCATTAAAACACATATAAATCAAACTCTAATCTCACAAAGTGTGGAATTTTCAAGATAACACATAACAAACCTAAATAACATGAAAATCATTGAAGAAATCCTTGCCACAAAGCATGAGGAAGAGAAGAACAACCCCTGAAAATGAACGAAGATGGAAACTCAAACTTTTAGATTAACATGACCCCCTCTTCAAGGTCAACCTTTTATTCCAAAGCACAAAGATTAAGAAATCCACAGATCTGATAGGTTAGAGAATTTACAAAAGGTTTTTAGAGAGAGGTGAGAGCAAAAGAGGAAAAGATATTTTGTAGAGAGAGATATCAAAAAGTGAATAAAAAGTGACTTTCCTCGCAGCTTTATTTGAATAGACCGCTCGAGCGGTGAAACTTGCGCTCAAATGTTAGACATAACGTATTGCTCAAGTGACCAAAACTAGGCTCGAGCAAAGAAACCAAACTCTTAGAAGTTCATTTCTGTTGAACAGACCACTCAAGTGACAAAACCTATGCTCGAGTGAAGAAAACAACCTCTTAAAAGTTTAGACTACAAACCAGAACTGGGTGAAAGAAAAGACCCCTTGAGCAACCAAACCACTGCTCGAGCGAACTCAAGTTCACTTAGTCAAAATCATCCCAGAAGTACCAATCTCAACCTATTTCAAACATAACTCCAAAACCCAATTCTAACTCAAAAGACAACACAGAATAAGAACAATTCAAAAGAACAAGAATAGGTGTCAACAAAGATAACTCAAAGTTTCAAAGACAGTAATAGTCCTAAAACAAAATAAAATTCTAAATTACATTCCTATATAAGTCTTACAAGTAACTAGGACATCACAGGAAAATGTGGAAGTATGCTTTTTAGTAAACTTGTCATCATGCGGTATAATGGCAAAGAAAATATAAGGGAGTACACTATGGAGATGTGTAAACTTGTCACCAAAATGAGAGTATTAAAGTTAGAATTTTCTGATGAAATTCACATGCATCTCATTATGATTTCACTTTGTGCACAATTTCGTACTTTTAAAATTAATCATTAAATTAAAAGGGACAAGTGGACTCTTAATGAGCTCATTGTTTACTGTGCAAGAGGAAGTGAGGTTAAAACAAGAAAAGATAAAAGTGCTCACTTGATAATTTTCTCATGGCAATTCGGGCACTAAGAAAAAAGAAAAAGAAATAATAACGTAAGGAACTACGGACGAAAGTCTAATAAAGGCCACCTCAAACTTGGTTACAGGTGTGCTCAATTGCTTGAGCTTCAAAAACTGCTCCATTAACTTCCCCCTAGTAGTGGGAGGTAAAAACTTGTCCTGAAAGGCTGTAACAACTACCTTTCAAGTCACTACAATATGACCCTTGGTAAATTTCCACCATTGACCGCATCATATTTGCACTGAAAAGCTACCAAGGTCATCATCAACCCATCGTCATTGATGCCAAGCATCTCAAAGGTATTCATCATCTGCTCAACTCACTTATCAACCTTCAGTGGCTCTTTTGGATCACTCACAAACTTATCCAAATTTGACCGAAAAAACTCTTGAAAAAAAAAAAAAAAGGTCATGTCTTTATAATATGATCCTGGACTTAATTCTCAGCCTTGAGAATGTCCATAGATTCCCTCAACGCTTCTTCCATCTACCAGGCTAAAGCACTCATGGCTTCTGAGCCCACTAGCTCGAGTACATTTGCCTGACTAACACACCTCCTGTGCTGGGATCTCATCCTAAATCAGCACTTCCTGGCCACCTCGTCAAGGCCTACTACGTCTACCACCTCTACCTCCTCTACGTCCACATCTTGACATCCTAATTGAAGACAACCACAAAATATTTTGTACACATACAAATGTGCCCGAAACAAAACTCACCCGTCCAAAGAAATGGACGGCACCAAATTCACTCCACATAAGCACTTAATCACATAATCACACACGAATTACTCTTCCAAGATAATAATTGTTCCATAAACATTCTAAGATTTCTCATTAGAATAAGCATTGATCAAGTGTTATCCTAACAAGACTTCTAAGAATCTCATAGACCCAATCAACATCACAGAAACTTAATTCCATGCCCACTTAATCACATAAGCATGTTATCATATAACATACTAGGAATACAAACATTATTACTTAGCGTGACAAACCCCTTATGGTAAGAACCAAGTCCCATGATCCTAAAGTATTCAAACCCGGTACACTTTGATACCAAGTGGTAAAGCCCCAAAACAAGAAAACTCAAACTATCCATAACACATACATTTTCCATTCAATAAGTTGAACCAAAACTAAGATTTCATACATTGAGAATCATGATGTTTTTATAGCATTGCAAAACTAGACCACATGCATAATAGATTCACTAATTTTAAAACTTGATACTATAGCATATGGTTGCTAGTTCCATGATTCGAGATTATGGTCTCCTAGTAGAGTTGACAACTCATTTGGAGGTTGTGATTTAGATGAAGGAGTAACACATGAGAGACTCTAGACAGAGAGGGTAGGAGTTGTAGGGTGATTTTAGGAACAACAAGAGGTAGAGAAATTCTATCCCATAATAGTCCTAAGCTCAATAGGCTACATCCACTTCTTTCGCACCAAGTGCGGGTTCAGAGAGGGGCAACCAGAGTGGGTTTAATTGTTTCCAATGTGGCCAGTTGAGCCACAAGTCTCCAGCTTGCTCCAGACACCCCATTTTGACTGCCCTTAAGACTTGGGCGCTTCACTCTGAACACTCGATGATGAAATGTTATAATGTGTAATCTTTTGAATCTTCAGCAAAAGAATTCAGTTTTGAGCTTCTAATCCCAACCTTACACCCCATTTTGACAAAACTATTTTAGACCCTTAAAAAAAAAAATCCTCTTTTCAAAATAGGACCCAGCCATGGGTTTTTAGGCCCGGCCAGCTCGTAGTGGCAACAAAACCAGACAGGCCACTTTTCTGGGCCGGTCGTACAATTGGCCAGCCGGCCATGTTTAGCGTAGCAGATATTTTGATAGCTGCCAACTCCTCGCATGCACATGCTTTGGACCAGGTGTCCCTTTGTAGATATTTTTGACATGAGAATCTATTTTTCTATAGATACCACATCGCCCTCATGGTTTAGGGTTAGAAAAATTCTCCAAGAGCTTATAGCTTGCCCAACCATCTTCTCTACCCTCTTGCAATATAGATATACAATACATACACCTTGCAAGCTTAAACTTGAAGCTTTTGCTGAGATTTTAAATACGATTTTAGCTCCTTGAGAGTCTTTAGCTTGTGGTTTGTGAACTAAGAAGTTCTTCCTCTCTTGAAGAGGTAAACTTTGAACTTTTGTCACCATCTTTTCTCTCTCTCTTTTCCTTGTATTTACATATTTTAAGCTTAAAAATGTGATTAAAACTTTGTCAAAAGTGAGTGAGCTAGCCACCTTTTCATTGGCTAGCTCACTAGTTGTGTAGCTTTTTGTTTTCTTTCATTTTTTTTTAACTTTCTTTTCACTTCTTTTGGTTCAATTTCAGGACCTGTTTAGTACTATTTTTAGGTTGTTTTTATGTGATATGACTTGAATATGGGCTTATAAAAAGGGTCCTAGTCCTCCCCACTACTTGTGCTCTTACTTACTATGCTTTGAATATCATATTTGTGTTGTTTATAAGTCCTCTTGGATTGGATATAGCGGCCAATCCGTAGAGTTGATCATTTTTACCTTGTTATAGCTTAACTTGGAACCTTGTGGTCATGGGAGGATTACAGCTTAGGCTTAGCCATCCCGCCACAATTTTTGCTTATCTAGTGTAAATCTCTTGCTTTCATGTTATTGTTGTCCACCTTGAAGCTAGGTAGTAGCTTTTGTGGTCTAAGTGTTGAAAAACTCTCTTATCGATCATTTTCAACATGGAAATGGGTGTCTCATCCTTGTTCCATGACAAAGAGGAGTTGTCAACAACTTTGACGAGTTGTCAACAAATTTGACAAGTTGTGTGTTTAAGCTTTGATAGATAACTTGTTTCTTGTTGCTTTTCCTTACTTGCTTTCTTGCTCCTAGAGAGCTCTTGCTTGAGAAGTGTTGAAAACTCTTTCTTAGTTCCACTTTGAAGCATGGAGATGGATGTTTCATCCTTATTCCATAAGTAAGGAGATGAGTTGGCAACACTTTTTGAGTTGTTACTTTTGTTCATTTTGGTTGCTCTATGATCATCACATACTATCTTGTGACTTGATGATTTGTGAGTTAAGCATGTCTATATTTTTCTTGAAAAAATTTAATGATAGGAAGGAGGTAAAGAGAATAGCTTTGTTTTGTGTTTAGCTAAGTCATTTCCTTTTGCTTTCAAAGATCATTATGCAACAAATTTGCAATGATTGATGATTTGGGAAGCAAACCTACTCCCTCCTTGAAAATCCTCATGACAGGAGGGAGTAGAAAGGATGAACAGCTTTTGGAAACCCTCTGTCTTGCTCTGTTCCAGTTCTGCTGCAGCAGGGTATTCTCCCAAAACAATGGTTGGCTGGCCATTATTTTGTATGACTGACCACTTGATCAGGCCGACTGGCCAAGCATTTTGTACGGCAGTGGTGGTTTTTTAGCAAAAGAAAACAGGCACGGTTGTATTTCATTGGACCCAGCCGGATCACATTGTGGTCTGGCCGGGCTTTATATTGTACAAATAGTAGATCCTGAGGCCCAAAATAGAGTCATCTTCAGACTGTGAATAGAGCAGCTTCTAGTAGTGAGCAGTGGGGGTTTTCGGAGGATGTTCTTGCTCGTGTGCTTGTGATTCCCCGCTTCTCATTCGAGTCCATTAGATGAGCTTTGAGATTCATAATATGTAATTAATTAGTTACTTTCATTCAAACTTATAATAATTAATTAAGTAGTTTATTCATTTGGTATTGCAATAATTAGTTAATTAGGACATTCATTCGGACCCTCTTGTGCGAGGGCAAACTTGTAATATTTGTATGTCTTCCAACCTCCATTTCTTTCTCCGTTTTATTTACATGCTTACCGTCGTTGTATATAGCTTCACGTTTTCATTTCATAACATTACCATGCTTTATATCCACTTTTGCATGCATTAAGGTTTGGTTCATCATTTCCTACTAGCTTGAATACGTGTAGTACCGCATGCCTTAAATTAATCCATATGACATGTTAATAAAGCCGAACCTAGTAATTGCATCCTTGTATGTGTTGCATTAGTCATGTGAATTGTTAGGATCATGCATTGTTTTTCTAAATTGCTTTCTTTTTCTTTGGCTTGCCTCGGAGTACTAGGTGAGCACTTTTGGCTTTAGCATATTCATGGGTGTGATTGTTTCCATGCTTAGCATCTTACCATTAGGCTACGTGCTTACTCGAAATAAACTATTTGAATGCCTGTGGATGAATGTTATTTTACTTGCATTGGGGATGATTTTAATCAAATGTATGTACGAGCTCATTTCTTTCCTTTTGAGTTGTGTGCATTCAAAATCCTTTCGAAAAACAAATAAAATCAAGTCATTTTCAAAGCAAGCGAAATAGTCTATACTTGTGTGCCTCACGTAGTAAGTTAGCATAACAAAATCTAAACAAGAGCATATAATGTTGATAAAAATCACATCATGATTAGAAGAGGCCGATCTTTGATCGGGTGAGAGGGGTGCTGAATTCATGACTTTCCTCTCTCATACCTAAGTTCTTGAACTGAGACAACTTTGGTTACGACGGACAAGTGGCCTTTGACACGAGTCACGAGTTTCCTAAATTTCTCGCAAATATTTAGGTGGCAACTTTGAAATTTGGTAATACAGTTTATTTTTGGCATCTCTGATGATTAATGGATTTTCTAAGATTTTTCGGATTTGAACTCTCATTCATTTTTCTGTTTCACATTATACTTGTGAAACCAGATTTAGAACCACGGGAGTCCGAACTGTAGGGCTATCGTACTCGAGGAGACCAACCCTTCCGAGGAGTGCAAAAAACTAGCTACAGTTTTTGGCAACTCTACTAAGGATTTAGGAAACTTGACTTGAACTTCATGATGTGAAATTTTATCGACATAAATATGTTCTTTGCATTGCATTTGCATGATGTTCTTAAGTCACTATGTTTACCATCTGATATCCTGGACAACTTGCCGGAGGCTTGCCAAAAAATTGTCAAACGGTTGGTCGGACGTAGGCAATGTCACGTTGGGAACACAACCTTTAGATCTGGGTTACCGCTGTATCACTTGATCCTCCTTTCATTTTTTGGTGTTAGGTGCGAAAGGTATATTAGGTAACCTTGTTGAGGTACCCTTTTGACCAATTAACGCATATAGTAAAGCTCTAGTGACTATTCCAACATAGGACAGGATGCTCGCCCATATGCAGGATATTGTGAAACCACTTATTTGAAGTAGTGAACCTCTAGATCTTGCCAAAGCTAGGACAGGGTAACCTTACCCCCTTATAGGGGTGTTTTGGCTCTCTTTACCTGCTATGTGCTATACTCTGGATCTCTACAAGGGTTCTTGAATTCAAATTACTAGTTTGGTATCAGTTTATGGGGCAGATTTCAGTTTTATCAATAGGGAGTGCGGTCATACCGTTGTGATCATATTTATTGGAATTTGGGCCAAGGTGCTGTCTGTTTTTTTATCATGGGTTTTCGTTATTTCTTTTGTTAGGTAGTCTTGAAATCATAGCTTCAGAGAGATCTAATATCCCCCAAAGTTTTGTGGACTCGCGCCTGTTGGCTTTACAAAATCTGAGATCTAAATGATGGTCAGCCAGTGTTAGTCTCTCTCCCACCAGTTGTTTGAAGGAGAAGAACTAGGCAGTTATCACCAATACAAAGCACTTATCAGTCACTCGTTCGTTCCCACCTGCTCAGTTCACCAATATCTGACTCACCTAGATCTATAATGGGGAAAAGTGCAGAAGAAGTCACAGCTATAATGACAACATTCCAATAGGCCATGGATACACTGAACCAGAGGATAGTTGTGCAAGATTGGACCATTGCTGAAATGCGACGTCCATCTGGGGCATCAGCATCTACCACATATCTAGCCCCGGCAGCCCAACCAAATCTTGATCCACCTCCTCTAGCTAAAAACCTTCAAGTTCTGAATCCCCAAGAGGTGTTAGCTCAAGCTCAAGCTCAAGCTTTCAGGCCTCTGGCACAGCCTCATAGAGGGCATCTTCCTTTCGACACCAATGACACTGATCCTGCCATGATAAAAATCACCAAGCTGGAGAATATAGTTAAGAAATCTCAAGGCTTCAATTCTATCCTGGACATTTGTAGACACCCCATTTTTAATCGCCCTTAAGACTTGGGCGCCATTGATTGCTTACTTGGTGATGAAGGTTGTGTAGTGCAAAGGTTCGATTTCTTTGGCAAGGAGAGCGTCAAATCCCAACCTCACACCCCTTTTTTGGACCAAAACGATTTTGACCAAAATATTTTTGAAAAAGTTTCTACGATGTTCCGAGACTTGCATTTTGTTAAATGTTGCGCTTTTTGGTAAACCGAGCAAGGACAGAGTGGAAATAAATGGAAGAGAGATGAAATCTTTGAAAAAATATTTAAAACATCATCTTTGGAGGTTTGGAGTTGAAGAAAATTAGAGGAGGGGGAAGAAACCCTGTTGGGGAAGAAGTTGGGCATAAACCATTAAGAGAGAGTCAAGCAGCCCTCACTAAATCAGTCCTATCCTTTTGTACGCTTGGATTTCAGCTATGAGGCCACCACCGTTGGAAAGTGTACTTCTGGGGCTTCATTTTACACTCAAGAATCTCCTCAAGCCGAGTCCAGATGAGGGAGACATGGCTGGTTGAAGTTAGGCATCAATCCGATTGAGCTGGAAATGAGCAACCTTCACTAAAAGAGGCATATCTTTTTGCACACTTGGAATTTTGATGTGAGGCTGACAGCATTAGAAAGAAGACTTCTGGGGCTTCATTTTATACACAAGAATAACCTGCAAAGGAGTCCAGATGAAGGAGATATGCCAGTCTGATGTCAGGCCTAGAAGCAGATTTTTGGTAGCCGACCGGCCACCAATGAAAAATGTCGGCCACTGGAGAAAAAAGCTCAGATTTTGTTGATATTTCCCCTCCAGCTGTTCCACACTGCTCCAGAAATTTCTACCTTGATATTTTTGACCTGAGCTCTTGTATTTCTATATATAGAGGCCATTCTCTATTGTTTTCAAGGTTGAAGAAATTTTGGGAGCCTCTCTCTCTACAATCCTCTCTCTCTAGATTTCTCTCTCTCTTGCCATTTTGTGCATGCAAGTAGAGATACACTTCTCCTTTGCCTAAACATCCTTGATCAAAGTTGGTTATCTTTGAGCTGAGATTCTAGGAGGTCTTCTTGGAGCTCTTGAAAGTGATTTTGCTTGGTTCTATTGCCTAAAATTGCGTTGTGCTTCAAGAGGTATAAGACTCACATTTTAAACTTGTTTTGCATAACTTGTTTTGCCATCTTTTTGTACTGTTTTTGGCTTGGTTTTCAACTACAAAAACCTCTATTTTATGACCTAAAAATGGTGGTTTGAGGTTACTTTGTGTTATGGGGTAGTCCACCCTTCTTGTCTCTTTCTTTGTTAAGCTTTTGTGCCATTTCTTATCATTTTTAAACCAATTTTTTTGGGCCTTTTAATCACTGATTTTTAGAGGTATGTTAGTGGTAAAAACCTTTTTTTGAAGTCCAAAATTGGAGGGGTTAGCCTCTCCTCCTTGTATCTTGTTTACATGCCTAGATAGCTTAACACGAGAGCATGTTTTTCTAGCATTGTGTAACTTGATCTCAGCATGTTTTCGCTACTATTTTGGACTACTTTAGCTCTGTTTTGGGCTGGTTAGGTCCTTTGAGCCTTGTATGGCATGGTTGTAGTGCAATTTCTTTCACTAGTTTGTTGTTTCAATGCTTGGATCATCTTTGTTTTGAGTTGAAAGCATGTTTTAGTGTTGTTTTGCAGTCCATTTCAGCACTTAAAATTTCTGCAACCTCCCTCATTTCTTCACTTTTTCATTTTCTTTGAGGGTTGGTTAACCTTTGGGTTGTGTTTAAGCTTGAGATCGAGGTTCGTGCTTAATGGTTTTAATCCTTTTTTGGGGGTTTCTACTAACCAAAGGCATGACCTCTCTCTTGCCTTAAATCATCCCTTGGTTGACACCTCTTCCATTAGAGGACACTCACCTTGGACTTAATCGATTAAAGAATTAATCGGTTATGTAAAATGAGTAAACAAAATGAACAAGTAAAAGAGGCAAGATAAAGCATCTTTTGTGTTGCATTGTATGTGTTTGGATCGGACATTAATTCGAAGGCGAGGAAAATGGGACGTTTCATACTCGAAGTGATGAAACGTGCCAGTTTTCTTAGTCACCATCACCATTGATAGGGTGGCGGTTGTTTTAGTCTTGTTTGTGCATTCACTAAGCTTGTACAAGCTTGGCTCCTTAGCCATCATGCATGGAAAGTGCTTGGTTGATGGTTTGAGGGCCAAGAGCTACACTCCTTTGAGCTTGTGTAATGATAAGGAGGGTAGCAGTACATACACTCCTTGAGAATACGGTGCTTTGCCTCTGTTTGCTCTCTGTTGCAGCAAAAAAAGGAAGTTCAGGGAAGTGGTGGCTGACGGCCACCAGTAGTAGCCGACTGGCCACCAATGGTAGCCGACGGCCACCATTGGTAGCTAACCGGCTATTAATGGAAAATTGCACAAGTGTATTTCTGAGGTGGAACAGAGGCATTCTGGAAGTTGGCAACACTGTTAGTGTTCAAGGATGTGCAAACAGAGGCTGTAATGGCAAGTCGATGGCATTTTCGGGAGGAGAATCCGAGCATGCATGCATCCCTCGCCCCTTGAGGCCATTTAACTGCTTTATTTAGTTAATTAGTGGCAGCTAATTTACTTACTTTGTAATTAGTTAGTTAAAATGTTTAGCTAATTAATTCGTTTTGTAATATTTAATTAGCTTAGAATAAGTTAGTTAATTCATTTCGTTTTGTAATAGTTAGCTTAATTAGCGTAGCTAGTTAGCTTATTCATTTGGACCCTCCTTTGCGAGGGCATAATGATGTAATAAGTGTGCGTGCGTGTGTGTATGTCTTCCAACCCCATGTCTTTCTCCCTTTTATTTAGTCGCTTTTGATGGTTAGTTTAGGGACATTTCTGATTAGCAAACCTTATGCCTGTATGCTTGCATCCATTCATTCGTATTGCATGCACTGAGGCTCGGCCCATCATTCAAACTACATCGTCATTTCAATATCTTTTTTGAATACGTGTTTAATCGCATGTTGTTCAAATTGTATCATATGCCATATTAGTAGCCGAGCCTATTAATTGTATTATTGCATGCGTTGCATTAGACATCTCACATAGTTAGGATCATGCATCTTTCCAACTAATTTTTGTTTTCGCTTGCAGTACTCGGTGAGTTTTACACTTTAGCATACTTGCATGAGTGTGATTACCATGATGCCATGATTAGCATGTTTGCCATGAGACTACGTGCTTAAATGCTAAATTGCATGAATGCCTATGGATGAAGGCTTTGTTGTTTGAATTGGAACGATTCAACAAATGTATGTTTTAAGCCCACTTTGTTATGGCAAAATCATGTTTTAAGCCCACTACGTTTTGGTGGTGTAGACACCCCATTTTTGACCGACCTTAAGACTTTGACGTCATCGTTTGTGCACGCGATGATTGCGCATGTTTTTGCTTGTTTCGAGCGTTCGAAGGTCTCGGTTGAGTGCCTTGTCTTTGAGCCTCTTAACACTTTGTGTTTTGGCCTTGGTTTTTGGGCCAAACCTTGTTGCCCCTTTGCCTGAGGGAAGGGAAGGGCTGCCGACCACTTTTGGCATCTGCCGGCCACTTTTCCCTCTTGTAGGCCACTTTAAGTGGCCGACCGGCTAGTTGAAGTGGCCGGCCGGCCGGCCACCTTAACTGGCCGGCAGTCACTTTTTCTCCTTTTTAGATATTTTCAGATATTTTGAGCCAGCTGTGGTTCACTAAATTCATCCTCCATACACGTGTATGGAGGGATTGAAACAAACTTAAAGCTTGTCAAACAAGCTTTTGCTTGCTTCCTCTATATAAGGGGAGCTCCCTCCCCCTTGTTTAGGGTTGACAAAAATCTCAGAGCTGAATTCTCTCTCTCTCCCTCTAGAATTCTTGCTCTCCTCTCTCTCTCTCTATATTGTGTCTTAAAGTGTGTTTTCTTCACACATTTGCACTACAACCCTAGTGAAACACCATTATCTCGTTGCTGAGGTACTTGAGGGTCTTGTTTGGACTTAAAAGGCTGGTTTTAGCTCAGAGAAGTTGTTGTCTTAAAGTTGTGCTTCAAGGGTGAGTGTCTTCCCTCTTTAAGCTTTATTTTGATCAAGTGTTTGGCCACCTTTGCATGCTTGTTTTGGCCTAGTTGTCAACTACAAAAACCTTTGTTTTTAAGTGTTTAAAATGGTTGTTTGAGGCCTTGTTTGAGTTGGGGGTGGTCTACCTCCTTTTTGTGGCTTATTTTGCTTTGTTTTGTGCTACTTTTAAAGCCTTTGAGATCATATCTTTTTGGCCTTTTAACCACTGAATTCTAGAGGAATTTCAGTGGTGGAAAGGTAGTTTTGAGACCCCAAATAGGAGAGGGTGGTCCCCTCTCCTCTTGTCTTGCTTGCTTGCTTGTCTTGTTGGCCTAATTATTGAGCGTGTTTTTCTAGCATGTGTTGGCTTGTTCTCAACTTATTTTTGGCCTTATTTCAGCATGGCATAACTCTGTTTTGGGTTGGTTGAGTCACCTCATGCATGCTTCTTACACTTGTAGTGTAATTTTGCTAATTAGCCTTGTATGCTTAATGCTTTGGTCCGTTATTCTAGCCTATTTTGGTCCTACTCCAGCATGTTTTGGTGTTATTTTGACATGCCTTAGCTCTGATTTTGGTTGGTGGGGGCACCTCTTGCTTGGTTCTTATACTTGTAGTGCAATCCTACTTGTTGGCCTAACATGCTTCATGCCTCTCATTCTAGCATGTGTATGCTCCACTCCAGCATGTTTTTGGCTTTGATTTAGCATGCTTTAGGACTATTTTGAATAGTTTTGGCCATGTGGTTCATGCTTTGTATAGCTATAGTATAGTTGGCCTTGCTAGTCTTATGTTTTGAAGCCCCTAACATGCCTTATTTGTGATGTTTGCATGATATGGCATCATTTGGTAAGAAAATTCAGAGTATATATCATTGTCTCACTCTCACATATATCACTCTTTCATTGTGTTTAAGAGTTGTGCCTTTATGCCTTGTTTGTGAGCTAATACATGAGCAAATCTTTCTTGCCATCGATGTTGCAAGTCTAACAGGTTTTTGCCATTGTTTTGACCTACCTTAGGTCTTTTTTGTGTGGCCAAGGTCATTTGAGCATTCTTTAATATGGTTGTAGTGTAAAGGGGCTTGACTAGCTTTGATTTTGGGGCCTTTAACATGTTGTGCATGTGACGTTTGCATGGTATGGCACCATTTGGCATGTAATTTCCGTGCATTTAGTGTAGACACACTCTTATACACTTCACTTCTTCATAGCTCTTGAGAGTTGTACCTTATGCTTTGTTTGTGAGCCAACGCATGTGCATGCATTTCTTGCCTTCATGCTGTCATTTCAGCTCACTTTGGCCTCTGTTTTGGCATGCATGAGGTCTGTTTAGGGCTGGTTTGGTCCTTTGAGCATTGTGTTGCATGGTTCTAGTGTTATTCCCTTTGCTAGCTTTAATGCTTTAAGCCCTCTAGCATGCTATAGTTGTGATGTTCGCATGATATGTCATCATTTGACATGCAATTTCAGTGCTTATAGCCTTGTCATGCTCTCTTATTTATCACTCTTTCATTGTGTTTGAGAGTTGTGTTTAATGCCTAGCTTGTGAGCCCATGCATGAGCATGTTGTTGTAGCTTTTGGTGCTTTATTTCCAGCATTTTGGCCACTGTTTTGGCATGATGTAGGTATGTCCATAGTTGGTTTGACCATTTGAGATTGATAATGCATGCCTCATGTGTAATGTCCTTCACTTGCTTTACTGCTCTTGGCCCCTTAACATGTCTTGCATACATTGCTTGCATGATAAAGTCTTGTGCATGCCATTTTAGCATTGAAAGATGAGCATCTTGTTTGCATCGCATTGTGTTTGGATTAGACGTTAATCCAAACACAAGGAATGTGGCATGTTTCATACTCGGAGTGATGAAACGTGTTGCATTTCTTGGTCGCCAACCCTCTTGATCATGCATGATAAAGGTGGAGGCTCTTATGTGTTGTTTGTGCATTCACTAACATTGTGCAAGCTTGGCTCTTTGGCCATCGTGCATTGAGATGCGTGATTGGTGGCTTAAGAGTCGAGTACTACGCTCCTTTGAGCTTGAGAAATGATAAGGAGAGTAGTTGCACACACATTTCCTTGTAAATGCATCGTTGTGCCTTTGTTGATCTCTGTTGCAACAAAGTTGAGATTTTCGAAAAGGAAGTGGCCGGCCGGCCACTTGCACTAGCCTGCCGACCACTTGAAGTGGCCTGCCGGCTACTTGCAACAAAATTTTCCAAAATGCTCCTGTTTTGGAGCAGTTGCAACCTGAAAAGTGTGTTTGATGTTCTGAGGTCACCACGAGTGCGAACAGAGACAACTCATGGCAAAGCAATGCATTTCCGAGTGAACGCCAACCGAGCATGCATCTCTCCCTCGCCCTCGAGGCCATTTTAACTGCTTTACTTAGCTAGTTAATTTGCCATTTTCTGTAATTAATTAGTAAATGTATTTAGTTAATTAATTCATTTTGTAATAGTTAGCTAACTTAGAATCGTTAGTTAATTTCAAGTCTTGTGTTGTAATAAGTAATTAGCTAAAGTTAGTTACTTAGTTGGTTTGTAATAATTAGCTTAGCTTAGTGTAGCTTAGCTTAATCATTCAGACCCTCCGTCGAGAGGGCAAACGTTGTAATAAGGGTGCGTGTGTGTGTGCATGTCTTCCAACCCCCATTTCTTTCTCCCTTTTACTTATCAGCTTTCGATGGTTAGTTTAGGGCATATCTCAATTAGCATACCTTATGCTATGCATGTGTGCATCATTCATTTGTCTTGCATGCACCCGGCTCGGCACATCATTCAAACCGCATTGAATTTCAATACTTACTTGAATACGTGTTTCAAAGCATGTTATCGAGTGTTGCATTCATATGCCATCTTAGAATAGCCGAGCCTATTTAGTTGCATTATTGCAAGTGTTGCATTAAGCATCTTAACATAGCTAGGATCATGCATTGATTTCTAACTAGTTTTCTTTCTTTGGCTCGGAGTACACTGTAAGTATTTATGCTTTAGCATACTTACATGTATGTAAGTGACTGCCATGATAGCATGCTTGCCATGAGGCTATTTGCTTAGTTGCTATAACTGCATGAATGCCTGTGGATGAAGGCTTCATTGCTTGAATTGGAACAATTCATCGAAATGTGAGTTTTAAGCCCACTTGAGGGTTGCAAATCCGCGTTTTAGCCTACTTGCGAGTAGCATCTTCATACCATTTTTGAAAAACAAACATGAGATGTTTTGTTCCAAATTAAGTGATTTAGGCTATATTTGTATGTTGTGCGCTTCACATAGTAATTCTAGATTAATAACCGGAATAAGAACACATGTGTTTTCAAAATAACATATCATGATTAGTAGAGGCCGATCCTTTGATCGGGCGACCGGGGGTGCTCATTTCATGACCTTCCTCCCTCGTACCCAAGTTCCCGAGCCGAGGCAACTTTAGGGATGACGAACACATGGCCTTAGGCACAAGTCAGGGTTTCCTAAATTTCCCAAAACAAAATATTTAGGTGGCGACTCTGAAATCTGGCAAAGCAGTCCATGTTTGGCACTTTTTAATTAAAATCGATTTTCCAAAACGATTTGCCGAATTTAGACTCTTTGGTGATTTATCAGTCTTACATTGCACTTTTTGAGATTAGATTCAGAACCGTGACAAGAGTCCGAACTGTAGTAGGTAGAACACAATTCACGCACTCTCCGAAAGGGAGGCGCGCGGAGCGAGTTCGGGGTGGTCTACAGGTGGCACAACTGCATCTTTAAGTCCACTTGAGGGTGGCAAATTCAAACCATTTTCGCAAACAAACATGAGTTGAATTGTTCCAAGTCTTGCGACTAGTCTATACTTGCTTGTGTGCGTCACATAGTAATGTTAGCTAATAACTGGAATAAAAACACATAATGTTTATAAAATGACATGTCATGATTAGTAGAGGCCGATATTTGATCGGGCGAGCGGGGGTTCGCATTTCAGTACCTTCCCCTCTTGTACCCTAGTTCCCGAGCCGAGGCAACTTTAGTGATGACAGACACATGGCCTTTGGCACGAGTCAGGGTTTCCTAAATTTCTCAAAAATAAAATATTTAGGTGGCGACGTTGTATCTGGCAAAGCAATCCAATTTTGGCATTATTTGATTTTAAATTGATTTTCCAAAAGATTTGCTGGATTTGGACTTTTTGGTGTTTATCAGTTTCACATTGCACTTGTGAGACTAGATTCAGAACCACATGTAGAGTCTGAATTGTGAGGCCTTCTTTTCAAACCATTTCTTGAAAGGCGGGGCACGGAAAAAGGCGAGCCCACAGTTTCTGGCGACCCTGCTAGGGATTTAGAAAACTTGACTTGAACTTATAATATGTTGTTTTATCCACACTTATGTGTTTCTTTGCATTTGCATTTGCATCGGTGCACCTAAGTCACAGTGTTTGCCATCTGCTATTCCTGGATGGTTTGTGGGAGGCTTGCTTGAAAAAGCTTGCCAAAAGGCTGACCGGTTGGGGGCTCTGCCACGATGGGAACACAACCCTTGGATCTGGACTATCGCCGTACCGTTTGATCCTCCTTTCACTTCTCGATGTTAGGTGTGAGAGGTATATTAGGTAGTTTTACTGAGGTACCCTTTTTGACTAATCGGCCTAGTTGCATATCGGAAGCCATAAAGACTGTTCCAAACTAGGACAGGTTGCTCACCCGAATGCAGGAACTGTTTGAAACCGCTTGATTGTGTAGTGAACCCCTAGCTCCTAACGAAATTAGAACAGGGAAACCCTACCCCATCATAGGGGTGTTTTGGCTCTCACTTGCTTGATATGTGCTTTTAGAGTGAAACTTTGCAGGAATGTATGTATCAGTTGCAAATCTGGGTATCAGTTTTGGGGCAGAATTCAGTAAAGAGTACAGTCATTCAGTTGTGCTCATATTTGTTCTAGTGAAATCAAGCTGAGATGCTGTCTATTTTCTCTTTTGCAAGGTAGTCCTGGAACCATAGCTTCAGAAGGCTCCAATATCCCCCAGGTACTCTGGACTTATGTTGATAGACTTTGTCAGGTTGGGAATTGTTCAAAAGAAACCTGTGTTTACCTCACTCCCACTGGGTACAAGACAGAGGAGAGTTAGACAGGATTCACCAGTGCAGTGTCTACAGCAGTCACCATTCAATTCACTAGTGTCCAATTAATTTGGGAATGGTCATCTGCTTGTTACTCAGCACGAGTTCAAAACGTTGATTCTAAATGGCTCAATATCCCCTATCCAGTGTGAAAGAACTCATGCGGCACCTACAGCAAACAGTTGAAGCACTGCAGCATGACGCTGCTCACCAAGCTGAGGTCACAGCCCACCAAGTTGAGGTCGTAGCCCACCAAGCAGAAGTGATAGATAGGCTTTAGCAACAGCAACCACAACCGGTAGTAGCTTCTACATTTCATGCACCTCCCACGGGTAACCCGACACCCACAGCCACTACCCATACTACTAATGTCCAAGAGGCTCAGGGTAATCCGGCGGAGCCAATCCCAGCACAGGCCTCTAAAGCTCCTGTCTATCGAGCCGAAGCTCTGCTTGAATTTGAGGTTGACCCAACTACCCTCAAGGTCAATAAACTTGAGAAGTTATTCAAACGAGCACAAGGAGTGAACTCCATCCCGGATTTAGAGGACAAGTATACTGAATCTGCAGTTATCTTACCGGAGCGGTTCAAGATGCCACATATTGACCGCTTCGACGGCTCTGGAGACCCAATGGTGCACCTTCATTTGTTTTCTGATATCCTTAGGCCAATGGTTTTGACCCCAGTCCAAAAGTTGTCTCTCTTCGGCCGAACCATGTCTGGCAATCTGGTATGCTAAATTGGAGGACTCTGTGAAACAGAACTGGGAAGAGATGGTTGAGGCCTTTATTGCTCAATACTCCTATAACACACAGATCGAGGTCACAACTCATGATCTCGGAGCCACCCGCCAAGAGCTAAAGGAGGGTTTCTCAGAGTTCATGACGAGGTGGAGAGCGAAGGCCTCGATGATGACTATAAGGCCTTCCGAAAAAGATCAGATCAGAATGATTGTTTGGAATCTACATGGCAAGTTGCTACATAAGATGATCGCTCTACCTCTGTTTACCTTTCCAGAGTTTCATAAAACAGGGGTTCAAATCGAGGATGCCATCAGACAAGGGGTCTTTATGGAAGATGATGAGCCTTTGAAGAAGAATGTCGTTCGCAGTTCCAATGCTACTACTGATGGTAGCACAGTTGCGAAATGCTCAGAAGTAGACACGGTCACCACTCCCCTCAATGGCCAAAAACCAACCACTTCAACTCGGCCTCAAGCTCGAAATTTCCATCCTCTTTACTTGAGTCTCTCTCAAGCTTTGAGAATGCTGCAAGAAAAAGGGTACCTAAAACTCCTAAAACCCCAACCCCTTCCAAATCCTCTTCCACCAAGATATGACCCAGCTAAATACTGTGTCTATCATCAACAACATGGTCATGATACGAACCGTTGTATCCGCCCCCGTCATAAGATTTAGGATCTTATTGACGAAGAGATCATGGCTCCACCAAAAGGACCTCAAGCTAACACTAACCTGTTACCTCAACACCACAATTTAATCCATACACTGCCATCCACCTACAACCCTAGCGTATACATCACCCCAGCCCATTTACCCAAGCCTGAGGTGTTCATTCCAGAAAATACGGACTTATATACGATGGATGCATTTGAACCCCAATCATCTCAAACCCATGAATCCACTACTTTTGAGTTGGGGAGCATGATTGAAGATTTGCAAAGAACTGTGGCAGATTTAGCCTTTGGAATTTTGGCTCCATCATCAACCACATCACGAGCCAGATTTTCGTGCCAAAAGGCTCCCTAATCTTGGGACAGACTGCATTTGAAGAAGGCCAATCCCTTGGCAAAGTAGAGGCAAATGGCAAGAACAAGGTAGGGGCAAGTATTGGTCCCTATGAACATTTTCAGTGGGCTGTTGAGGCTTTGAAGGTTGAAGGACTGAACAAACAGCAAGTGCTCGTAGTTGTTGCAAAGACTATGGATGGCACTTTTGCCACTCAAGATGAGAGCATTTTGAATTAAGGGGCAAGCCGGGAAAAGAGATGTCATACCATAAACGCCCCTTTCAGCTCCAATCCTACACTTGGAAGAGATCATCAAACCCCGTCAGCACATGCTAACCCCTTTGCCGGTACATCCAACACAACTCCACAAATCTCGAAGCACCAACCTCGAGGCCGGAGGGTCTTTGCCCCGCTTTACATGATCTTGTCCAAAGCTCTCCAAATCCTTATAGGACAAGGCCATGTCAAACCCTTTGAGCCTCGACCTCTCCCGAATCCCCTTCCAACTAAGCATAATCTAGCCAAGTACTGTGCCTTCCATCAACAAACAAGCCATGACACTGACAGTTGTTTTCGTCTTCACCATGAAATACAAGATCTGATTGACAACGAGGTCATCCCCGCACCAGGTCCTACAAAGTTTATCGGTACTAGATCAATGAACTTGGGGGATAATGTGACTATGTGATCGGGAAGGAATCAACTGCTGATGGCGCTCATTTTACTCCGGATGTAGTGAATGACACGCACTGTTTTAAACAATTTGAAAATGCTGTATATTATACTTTCTGACTTGGGTATTGAGTCAGTTCTGTTGTGTTGTATTGAGTCTGTCTTGTTATATCGAGTCAGTCCTATTGGGTTAGAGTCGGGTGATTTCGGGGGTGTTACCTTGGACATCACTATCTTGTTTTGGGTTTGTCTTTCACATCCATTCTTTTGCGTGTGTTTCTGCCATTGAGCCAGTTGAGCCAGAAGTTCTGAATGAAACGGTAGAGATTTTCACCTACTTTTTCTATGCCATTAAGTCATTGCATTGACCTAAGTTTTTCAAAACTTTTCTAACACTATGATGAAAACAAAGAGGAAGGAATTCGTCGGGATTTGCAAAAATTTGATCACCTAAGAGAAAGAAAGGCATGATAAGCCCTTAATGAATGAGATCATGCTTATTAATGTGAGACCTGAGAAGGATCCTGACTTGATCCAGATTGGTTCTACATTGTCTTCAAAGAAGCCTAAGCGGCTAGTCACTTTATTAAAAGATTTCAAAAAATGTTTTACGTGGTCCTGTGAAGACATGCACGGAATTGATCTTGAGATTGTGCAGCATAGGATCACTCTCAACCTCAAGACTCGGCCCCTTTACTTTCAAATATTGAACTTTGATTCAAAATGTTCAACGATCAATTATAATATAAGGCTTGTGTGGCCAGATCAGAAACTGCCCTTGAACTAGCGGCAAAAAGGTCAGATCAAGAAGGTTAGATGTCGTCAAAGGAAACTTGCATAGCTGAATGAGAAGTAGCCCTTGAACTATGGGCAAAAATGTCATATGTGCTCAAAGATTCAAAAGATGGGTCATTCTGCAAGTCAATAAAGACCGGCAAGAAAGCCAAATCCCAGAATTTGAGAGAAGAGAAATTATTGCTGAAGGACAACCGAGTCCTATCCACAACACTAGGGGCAAATTCAGACCCGATTGGATGGACTCCTACATCATCAGCGAACAACAGCCATTCTCCTAGATTCAGATGGCTTAGAGATCCTATGACCGATCAACATGGACAAATTAAACTTTTCTATCCCTGAGAGGCTTGCTGGGCCGAAAACCCGAAAAGGTGACCCAGGTAAAAGTTAGAGCAAAAAAAAGAAAAAGAAAAAGAAAAAGAACAAAAAATGAAAAAATGAAAAAGAAGAAAAGAAAAGGAAAAATGAAAAGAAAAGAAGAAAAAAGAAAAGAAAAGGAAAATAAATGAAAAGAAAAGAAAAATAGAGCTCGCAAGGTTAAAAACCTAAAAGGGCGGCCATGGCAAAAGTTAGAGCACAAAAAGAGTGTCAACACCCGAGTGAACCTCACCCGAAACTACGTACAGCCTGATTCCCATGTTGGGGATACGTAGGAAACTTCATCCTAAAGTTCGGCCCCAACCATTTTTAGCCTGCTTGGCTCATCCATGTTGATTGGTTTATCCTTGTTCAACTCGGCTATCTTATCCATGTGCAAATTGGCTCGTCTTTCTTCAAAATCAGTTGTTCAATTCCGTTGGAAGATTCAGCTGTGAGACAATTCAAGTTCAGATCTGAGGTTGTGCATTTCAAGAGTAAATTCTGTGTTGGTTGAGCAATGGTCATTTGCAAACACAATTTTAAGGATTTTTAATGAGGTTGACTAATTCTCTCGAAAATTATTCCATTTTTCTTCAAAACTGGGCCATTTCTTGAACCCAAAAAAGGAAAATTTTCAGTGCTCACAACCTGACTTGCATGATTTCAAATCAGAAAATCAAACAAGCATGCTAATCTAACTCTCACATTGGTCAAAATTTGTTTTAGTAGAAAGACAAAACAAAAAAATGGTCAAAATGATGAACTAGGGGTATAGTTGAGTCAAGTTTTCTGTCTTTTCCCCATTGTCAACATACTTGCTAGAAAGGGCACTATACTTGCCAGAAAGGGCACAACTGAAGCTAACAGTAGAAGGCCAAAAGCTTTCTCGTCCTCCAAGCAGCGAGGTGTCAAGCCAAGTGCGAAGAACGAATTGAAAATGGAGCAGGATATTCGACCCCCTCATCTAAACGGGTCTGATCGCACCCAAATTGGCATATGACCCAGAATTGGGACGTAGAAAATGCAATGTATCAGACCAATCAATTGTATACCTGGCCGGTGGGACATGCTGTAACTCACCTCGATCAAGCTAAGCCAGGGGCGTCGTCAACTGATGTGAGTTGCAGATTTGCTCCAGTCGCACCACAACCCCTCTGTGGAAAAGTTCACGAGTTGTGAGCAAAAGAAAGAGAATTTAGTAGAATACCACGAGCAAGAGCCCACGACTTCCTGCTTATCCATCAACCACCCAGGGGAAGGATAAAAAATAAGAGAGATTAAAGAATAGAGAGATGTGCGTCGAGAGAAAAAGTGAGGAAAGGACTTTTCCGAGAAAAAAAAAAAAAGAGATTGAGTGCCAAAGTGATGTGAGAATCACAAATAAGAAAGGGTGAGAAACAATACCTAGAGAAACTGGCTCCTCATGAACTGAGAGGTCTCTCGCCATTGGAACACATTCGAGTGTTGTGTTTGTTGTTTTTGTTTGTCTCGGTTCTTGTTTTGAGTCATTTCGAGTGTCAATAGATGTGTTTAGGTTGTTTTACCTTTGTTTTCCTTTGTTGAGTCGTTTTGACTGTGATCGATCGTAGGCTCAATACCTAGTTAAAAACTTATTTCTCAATTTCAAATTCAAAAATAAATAATTTTGTGCTCAGAGTGCTGTGTCATTCTCCACATTTGTACAAAACAGGATTCTTTCTTTCATAAACCGCGAGGTTCAACCCAGGTCATTGTGAGAACAATAGAACAAGGACCTATCTGAACCTACATAGGTTCCAGACTACAAAACAAAAGAAAAGAAGGAAAATTGGAGCATCTAAGTGTGTTTCAACTTCCGAAAGTTCCGAGATTGCATTCCGGATGTACCTCCTCAAGTCATGTCAATGCTCCGAAGTATGAGTGTATCTCTACCACAAGCTCAAGCACAAGCCTGCTTCAAGCTAGAATGGCGATCAGAAGTGCTCTCCCTGAGTACCATTCCCTGCTAGAGACATATTGGCTATGTTTGTAATGAGTTCCTAAGAGACCAACTACGACGGTGGAAACTAGAGTTCGAACGGCGATGCCTAGAACACAAAGGTTTGGAATTTCTGAGATTAAAGTCTGGTTTGAATACCTAGGGGTGTATCCCCAGCTTGAAATCTGTATGGCAACCCCATAGATTGAGATAGCATGTGTGCGCCTCAATTCTGGATACTAAACCAACCTAGTCTGTCACCCTGTTGGAGCATAGGGAAAGTTATGAATGTGATTAGGAAAAAAGCAGCATCCGTGGCTTCTACATGCAGAGGTTACCCCTTGTCAGCATTTTATGACCTTTGAACTTAGAGTTGAAGGTAAGAGTTCGAAGAACACAAATGGGGGATATCCCTGTCAGAGTAGAGCGGTTCATCGCCACTCGCCCCATGAGGTGCTTTCTAAAGCGCCACTTTGCTTATTTATTGCATTTCTCTAAGTATCATGCACTACATTGCTTGTAACATATATCATATCATTGCACGTATTGCATTTATTTGCATCTTGTGTTATCTTGTATCATTTATCCTTTTACGCTGAGCAGCGTTTAGGATTGTTGTCCCCTAGGACTTATCTTAGGATGCGTGAAATGTGCTCCTGACGTCTTTTCTTTGGACCTCTTCTCACAATTCTAGCGTGGTTGGAGTGCTCTTTTCCTCATACGATTTCAGTGTGTTTGGAATTTATCTCAGGATGCGAGGAATGCGCTCCTTAATGGTTTTCTTTAGACCTCTTCTCAGGATTTCAGCGTGGTTAGAGTGTCCCTTTCCTCACACGATTTCAGCGTGTTTGGAATTTATCTAAGGATGCATGGAATGCGCTCCTGATTGGTTTTTCTTTGGGCCTCTTCTTACAATTTCAGCTTGGTTAAAGTGTTCTTTTCCTCACATGATTTCAGCGTGTTTGGAATTTATCTCAGGTTGCGTGGAACGCGCCCCTGAGTAGTTGTTTTCGAACATCTTCTCACGATTTCAGCGTGGTTAGAGTGTTCTTTTCCTCATATGATTTCAGCGTGTTTGGAATTTATCTTAGGTTGCGTAGAACGTGCCCCTGAGTAGTTGTCTTAGGACCTCTTCTCACGATTCCAGCATGGTTTGAGTGTTCCTTTTCTCACACGATTTCAGCGTGTTTGGAATTTGTTCTTCCTCCTCTCAGGATTCCAGCATGGTTGAAGTATGTCACCCTTTTGCATCTACCGCACTATCTGTTACATCCATTACATCATACCATTTTATCGTTTGCATCCTTTCCATGTTAAGCTTAGTTTGGTATGTGCTCATACATTTCCTTTGTTGAAGCATAGCTCTGCATGTGTACGTGCCTATTCCACTATGAGAATTGTGGTCTGAGGGTTTCGGCACCTGTCCTGTGTTAGACGTGTTTTGTTTTGTGCCCATACCCTTTTCTAGGTAAAATGTAGTTCAACTTGCACCTTATTCGTTGCATCCATTGCATCATACTTTGTTTTGTTGCATTCAGCATCACTATCTCTCCTCAGTAGATCATTCATCACTTATATCCTACCACCTAATTACTTGTATTCTTTCTACGAAACACATAGTTTTGCATGTGCATGCACCTATTTCGCAAGAATTGTGGTTAGAATGCTCCGTCACGTTTTCTGTGTTAAACGTAGTTTGATGTTGCATCTCCATCCCTTTATGATATTTGTGTGTTTTGTACTACTTGTGGTTTGATTATTTCATTACATTTTATATCATTTTAACTATTTTTCATCTTGCATATCATTTGCATCCTGCACCGGAACTATGCTGGTCTGATTCCTTGCAAAGGGATACGTAGGCAACCCTCGGGTTCAACCAACTGCATTTGCATTTTGTTTGTTTGTCCAAGTCTTCAGCCTTGTCAAAAATGGGTTGTCTCTAGGCTTTGACATTCACTCACATTATCTCATGACTTCTGAGTTCTGTCAAAGAGGGGCAACTGTAGACACCCCATTTTTTACCGCTCTTAAGACTTAGGTACCACTAATTGTTTACTTGGTGATGAAAGTTATACAGTGCAAATGTTTGATTTCTTTGGCAAGGAGAGCGTTAAATCCCAACCTCACACCCCTTTTTTGGACCAAAATGATTTTGACCAAAAGATTTTAGACCTTAAAACCCTCTTGTTCAAAATATTTTTGAAAATGTTTCTACGATGTTCCGAGGCTCGCATTTTGTTAAATGTTGCACATTTCGGTAAACCGAGCAAGGACAGATGGAAATAAATGGAAGAGGGGTGAAATCTTTGAAAAAATATTTAAAACATCTTATTTAGAGGTTTGGAGTTGAAGAAAATTGAAAGGGGAAGAAACCTAGTTGGGGAAGAAGTTGGGCATAAACCGTTAAGAGAGAGTCGAGCAGCCCTCGCTAAATCAAGCCTATCCTTTTCTACGCTTAGATTTTAGCTATGAGGCCACCACCGTTGGAAAGTGTACTTTTGGGGCTTCATTTTACACTGAGGGAGATATGGCTGGTTGAAGTTAGGCATCAATCCAATTGAGACTAAAAGACGCATATCTTTTTGCACACTTAGAATTTTGATGTAAGGCTACCACCATTGGAAACAAGACTTCTGGAGCTTCAATTTCGACACAAGAATGACCTACAAAGGAGTCCAGATGAAGGAGATATGCCCGTTTGATGTCGGGCCTGAAAGCAGATTTTTGGTGGCTGACTGGCCACCAATGAAAAATGTCGGCCACTGGTGAAAAAAGCTCAGATTTTGTAGATATTTCCCCTCCAGCTGTTCCACACTGCTCCATATATTTCTACCTTGATATTTTTGACCTGAGCTCTTGTATTTCTATATATAGAGGCCATTCTCTATTGTTTTCAAGGTTGAAGAAATTTTGGGAGCCTCTCTCTCTACAATTCTCTCTCTCTTGCCCTTTGGTGCATGTAAGTAGAGATACACTTCTCCTTTGCCTAGACATCCTTGATCAAAGTTGGTTATCATTGAGCTGAGATTCTAGGAGGTCTTCTAGGAGCTCTTGAAAGTGATTTTGCTTGGTTTTGTTGCCTAAAATTGCGTTGTGCTTCAAAAGGTATAAGACTCACCTTTTAAACTTGTTTTGCATAACTTGTTTTACCATCTTTTTGTACTGTTTTTGGCCTGGTTTTCAACTGCAAAAACCTCTATTTTTATGACCTAAAAATGGTGGTTTTAGGTTACTTTGTGTTAAGGGGTAGTCCACCCTTCTTGTCTCTTTGTTTGTTAAGCTTTTGTATCATTTCTTATCACTTTGAAACCAACTTTTTTGGGCCTTTTAATCACTGATTTTCAGAGGTATTTCAGTGATAAAAACATTCTTTTGAAGTCCAAAATTAGAGGGGTTAGCCACCCCTCCTTGTATCTTGTTTGCATGCCTAGATAGCTTAACATGAGAGCATGTTTTTCTAGCATTCTGTAACTTGATCTCAGCATGTTTTTGCTACTATTTTGGACTATTTTAGCTCTGTTTTGGGCTAGTTAGGTCCTTTGAGCCTTGTATGGCATGGTTGTAGTGCAATTTCCTTCACTAGTTTGTTGTTTCAATGCTTGGATCATCTTTGCTTTGAGTTGAAAGCATGTTTTAGTGTCGTTTTGTAGTCCATTTCACCACTTAAAATTTCTGCAACCTCCCTCATTTCTTCATTTTTTCATTTGCTTTGAGGGTTGGTTAACCTTTGGGTTGTGTTTAAGCTTGAGATCGAGGTTCGTGCTTAATGGTTTTAATCCTTTTTTGGGGGTTTTTACTAACCAAGGGCATGACCTCTCTCTTGCCTTAAATCATCCCTTGGTTGACACCTTTTCCATTAGAGGACATTCACCTTGGACTTAATCGATTAAAGAATTAATCGATAATGTAAAATGAGTAAACAAAATGAACAAGTAAAAAAGGCAAGATAAAGCATCTTTTGTGTTGCATTGCATGTGTTCGGATCGGACATTAATTCGAACATGAGGAAAATGGGACGTTTCATACTCGAAGTGATGAAATGTGCCACTTTCCTTGGTCACCATCAACCTTGATCATGCATGATAGGGTGGTGGTTGTTTTAGTCTTGTTTATGCATTCAGTAAGTATGTACAAGCTTGGTTCCTTAGCCATCATGCATGGAAAGTGCTTGGTTGATGGTTTGAGGGCCAAGAGCTACACTTCTTTGAGCTTGTGTGATGATAAGGAGGGTAGCAGTACATACACTCCTTGAGAATACGGTGCTTTCCCTCTGTTTGCTCTCTGTTGCAGCAAAAAAAGGAAGTTCGGGGAAGGGGTGGCCGACCGGCCACCAGCAATGGCCGACGGCCACCAGTAGTAGTCGACCGACCATTAATGGAAAATTGCACAAGTGTATTTCTGAGGTGGAGCAGAGGCATTCTAGAAGTTGGCAGCACTGTTGGTGTTCAAGCATGTGCAAACAAAGGCTGCAATGGCAAGGTGGTGGCATTTTCGGGAGGACAATCCGAGCATGCATGCATCCCTCGCCCCTCGATGTCATTAAACTGCTTTATTTAGTTAATTAGTGGTAGCTAATTTACTTACTTTGTAATTAGTTAGTTAAAGTGTTTAGCTAATTAATTTGTTTTGTAATATTTAATTAGCTTAGAATAAGTTAGTTAATTAATTTCGTTTTGAAATAGTTAGCTTAATTAGCGTAGCTAGTTAGCTTATTCATTCGGACCCTCCTTCACGAGGGCATAATGATGTAATAAGTGTGCGTGCGTGTGTGTATGTCTTCCAACCGCACGTCTTTCTCCCTTTTATTTAGTTGCTTTTGATGGTTAGATTTGGGACATTTTCGATTAGCATACCTTATGCCTGCATGTTCGCATCCATTCATTCGTATTGCATGCACCGAGGCTCGGCGCATCATTCAAACTGCATCGTCATTTCAATATCTTCTTTGAATACGTGTTTAATCGCATGTTGTTCAAATTGTATCATATGCCATATTAGTAGCTGAGCCTATTAATTGCATTATTGCATGCGTTGCATTAGACATCTCACATAGTTAGGACCATGCATCTTTCCATCTAATTTTTGTTTTGGCTTGAAGTAATCCATGAGTTTTACGCTTTAGCATACTTGCATGAGTGTGATTACCATGATGCCATGATTAGCATGTTTTCCATGAGGCTATGTGCTTAAATGCTAAATTGCATGAATGCCTGTGGATGAAGGCTTTGTTGTTTGAATTGGAACGATTCAACAAATGTATGTTTTATGCCCACTTTGTTGTGGCAAAATCACGTTTTAAGCCCACTACGTTTTGGTGACAAAACCGCATCTTTAAGCCCACTTGAGGGTGGCAAATTCAAACAATTTTTACAAACAAACATGAGTTGAATTGTTCCAAGTCTTGCGACTAGTCTATACTTGCTTGTGTACATCACATAGTAATGTTTGCTAATAACCGGAATAAGAACACATAATGTTTATAAAATGACATATCATGATTAGTGGAGGTCGATCTTTGATTGGGCGAGCGGGGGTGCTCATTTTAGGACCTTCCCCTCTCGTACCCAAGTTCTCGAGCCGAGGCGACTTTGGTAATGACGGACACGTGGCCTTTGGCACGAGTCAGGGTTTCCTAAATTTTTCAAAAATAAAATATTTAGGTGGCAACTTTGTATCTAGCAAAGCAGTCTAATTTTGGCATTATTTGATTTAAATTCGATTTTCCAAAAGATTTGCCGAATTTAGACTCTTAGGTGTTTAGCAGTTTCACATTGCACTTGTGAGACTAGATTCAGAACCACAGGTAGAGTCCAAACTATGAGGCCTTCTTTTAAAACCCTTTCCCAAAAGGCGGGGCGCAGAAAAAGGCGAGCCCACAACATTGAAGAAGGTTATACTGAGGCTTCTGTAAGATTCCAAAGAAGTTCAAAATGCTGCACATTGACAGATTTGATGGACGCGGAGATCCAATCGGCCACATCTGTCTCTTCTCAAATGTCTTGAAACCAATGGGCTTGACACGGGCTCAGAAATTATCATTATTCGAAAAGGCCTTATCAGAAGTGGCAGCCACCTGGTATGCCAAACTGGAAGGCTCGACCAAGCGGAACTGGGAAGAACTATCTAAGGGATTTATTAATCAATATTCTTAAAATACTCAGATGGAGGTAACGATTAGGGAACTGGAGGCAACCTCTCAAAATCCCAAAGAACCCTTTATCGACTTCATTGCTAGATAGAGGGAAAAGGCAGCTTGAATGACAAACAGGCCTTCAGAGAGAAAATAGGTTCAATTGGTAGCTCATAACCTTGAACCAGACATGTTACAGAGGATGATAGTCGCGTCATTATCTACCTTCGCTACTTTACATGAATTGTGGGTTCAGAATGAGAACACTTTCAAGAAGGGAATTATCCAGAGAACAAGTGAACCGACAAAGAGGTCGTTTACTAGGGGTACCAATTGGAGTAATAGCACTATTTTTAGGCCTGTCGAAATCAGTACCGTCACCACCACTGCCAAGATAGCCGATCCATTCGTTGGCACAAGCCCACAAGCAACCTACCTAGCCCGAGCCCAACTCAAAACCTTCACTCCTCTTCACATGAGTCCAACTTATGCTCTTAAAGTTCTAATGGACAAAGGGCATCTTAAGCCCCTTGATCCTCGACCTCTCTCTGATCCACTTCCAGCCAAATATGACCCCAATCAATACTGTATCTTCCGTCAGCAGCACGGCCATCACACCGACCGTTGCTTTTGCCTTCGTCATGAGATCCAAGATCTCGTCGACAATAAGACTATAGCTCCACCTCAGAAACCCAATGTAACCAATAACCCATTTCCCGTACATGACCGCGTACCTTATCCTCCTCAAATTTTGAAACTAATCCATGCATTGCCATCCACCTACAACCCCGTCATATACATCACCCCAACCCATTTACCCAAACCTAAGATGTTCATTCCAAAAAGCATGGACTTGTGTATGATGGATGCACTTAAACCCCGATCATCTCAAACCCTAAAACTTGAACTCTACAATAGCTTAAGTCCAGTCCAACCTACTCCAAAGAGCCCAACCCAACCAATTTACCACGGCCAAGTCGGTTCAAATACACTGCAGATACTAATGGCTAAACCCACTACTTCTGAGCTGATAAACATGATTGAAGATCTTCAGAGAACTGTGGCAGATTTAGTCTTTGGGATTTTGGCTCCGTCATCGACCACATCACATGCCAAAAATTTCACGTCAAAAAGCTCCCTGATCTTGGGACGAGCTGCAATTAGAAAGGGCCAACCCGAAGCTATCTCAGGTCTGGGTGATGACATGTCAACAATGAATGGCCCTTGTTCTGATATAGCTATCCAATCCCTTGGCAAAATTGAAGCAAGTGGCAAAAATAAGGCTGGGGCAAGTATTGATCCCTATGCACATCTCCGGTGGGCTATTAAGGTATTAAAGGTCAAAGGGCTGAACAAACAACAAGTGCTTGTAGTTGTTGCAAAAACTGTAGATGATGATTTTGTCACTCAGGTTGGAAGCACTTTGAATAAGGGGATAAGCCATTAAAAAGGATGTCGTACCAAAAACACCCCTTTCAGCTCCAATCCTACATCTGTAGAAGGTCTCCAAACCCAGTCAACACCTGCCAACCCCTCTGTCAATACTTCCAAGACTGGTAACCGCACCTTCAATCCCATTCACATGACCTTGTCCAAAGCTCTCCAAATCCTCATAGGACAAGGCCATCTCAAACCCTTTGACGCACGGCCTCTCCCTGATCACTTTCCAACCAAGCATGATGCTGCCAAGTATTGCGCCTTCCATCAGCAATCCGGCCATGACACTGACCGTTGTTTTGGTCTTCGCTATGAAATTCAAGACCTGATTGACTACAAGGTCATCACCTCACTAGGTCCTACAAAGTCTATCGGCACTAGATCAATGAACTTAGGGGATAATGTGGCTAGTCCTGTTATTGGGGATGAACCACCTGTTGATGGAGCTTATTTTACTTCGGGCATGGGGGATGGCATGCACTGATTTTAGCAAAATAAAAATGTTGTTTATTTTAGTTTCTGAACTGGGTGTTGAGTCAGTCTTATTGTGTCAAAGTTTGGTGATTTTCGGGGTGTTAATTTAGACATCACTGTCATGTTTTTGTTTGTCTTTTTCATTCTTTCTTTTGAGTATGTTTCTACCATTAAGCTAGTTGAGCCAGAAGTTCTGAATGAAATGGTTGTAATTTTCACCAACTTCTCTATGCCTTTAAATCATTGCATTGACCAAAATTTTTCAAAACTGTTTCCAAAACTATGATGAAAACAAAGAGAGAGGAATTCCTCAACTAAGAGGAAGAGAGGCTTGCTAATCCCTGAATGAATAAGATTGTTTTTGATAATGTAGGTACTAAGAAGGATCCTGGCTTGGTCCAAATTGATTCTACATTTCCTTCAAAGGAGCACGAGCAACGTGTCTCTTTATTAAAAGATTTCAGAAATGTTTTTACGTGGTCCCACAAAGACATGCCTGGAATTGATTTTGAGATTGTACAGCATAGGATCACTCTCGACCCCTATGCTTTCAAACCTTGACTCAAAATGTTCAACAGTCAACCAAAATATAAGGCTTGCATGGCCAAATTGGGAGTAGCTCTTGAACTAGAGGCAATAAGGTCAGATATGATCGAATGAAGCTTGCATAGTTGGATGAGAAGCAGCCCTTGAACTAGGAGAAAAAAAGGGCAGACGTGATTGAAGATTCAAAACTAAGTCATTTCTTAAGCCAATGGAGATCGGTAAGAAAGCTAAATCCCAGAATTTGATAGAAGAAAATTTATTGCTGAAGGACAATCAAGTTCCCATCCACGACACTAGGGGTAAATTCAGACCCAATTGGATTGGCCCTTACATCATCAATACTATTTGGTCAGGAACAACAGCCATTCTCGTGGATTTAGATGGCTTAGAGATCTCACGACCGATCAACATGGACAAGTTAAACTTTTCTATCCTTGAGAGGTTCACTAGGCCGAAAACTCAGAAATGCGACCCAGGCAAAAGTTAGAGCAACAAGGGAAAAAATAAATAAATAAATGAAAACAAAGAAAAAAAAAAAGGAAAAGAAGAAAAAAAAAAAGGAAAAAAGAGAAAAGAAAAATGAAAAGAAAAAAATAGAATTCGCAAGGTTGAAAATCCGAAAGGGCGGCTTTGGCAAAAGTTAGAGCGCAAAAGGAGAGTGTTAATACCCTAGTGCACCTTAACCCGGGAACTACGTAAGGCTTGATTCCCATCTTTGGGATACATAGGCAACTTCATCCTGAAGTTCAGCCCCAACCATTTTCAACCTGCTTATCTCATTCATGTTAATTGGCTTATTCTTATTCAACTTGGTTATCCTATCCATGCACAATTAGCTCATCTTCACTCAAATTCGGTTGTCCTATTCCATTAAAAGATTCAACTGCAGAACAAATCAAGTTCGGATATGAGGTTGTGCATCTCAAGAGTTAATTCCAGGTTGGTTTGGTAGTGGCCACTTGCAAAAATAGTTTTTGAGGATTTTTAGTGAAGTTGACTAATTTTCTCAAAAATTATTCCATTTTTTCAAAACCGAACCATTTCTTGGACTGAAAACAAGAAAAAATTACAGTGCTCACAGCTTGACTTACATGATTTCGAAGCAAAAAGTTGAACAAGAATGTTAATCTAAACTCTCATGTTGGCCAAAATTGTTTTAGCAGAAAGCCAAAAACAAAAATAAAGTCAAAGTGATGAATTAGAGGCACAGTCTAGTCAGGTTTTCTGTCTTTCCTCCATTGTCAACGCACTCGCCAAAAAGGGCACAACTGAAGCTAGCAGTAGGGCCAAACTCATCCTTCAAGCAGTGAGGTATCGAGCCAAGTGTGAAGTACGGACTGGAAATATAGCTGGATATTCGACCCCCTCATAGGGTCCACAACTTCTAGCTTATCCATCAACCACACCTGGGAAGGGATAAAAAAAATAAGAGAGATTAAAATAACAGAGAGATGTGCGTTGAGAAGAACAAGTAAGGAAAGGGCTTTCGAGAGAAAATAGAGATTGAGTGCCCAAGTGATGTGAGAATCACAAATAAGAAAGGGTGGGAAACAAAACCTGCAGAAGCAGCGAGCTCCTCACGAACCTAGAAGTCTCCCTCTGATGGAAAACATCCAAGCCCATTAAGGTTTTGACTAATCCTGACCCTATGCGGCTTTGACCCTCCTTAAGGCATTAGGCCACTTCAATTAGCCTAATGCTGGCTCTGCTGCAACTAGGGGCAAGTAGGAATCACATTTTGATAAGTGCATGACAGCTGTATCAGAGTGCCCAGCCGCTACTTGGATCCGGTCGTCCTCGTTTAGATTCGACTGTGTGTATTTTAGACCCGACTGGATCCCAGTTCCTGCCAAAACAACAAAAGCAGCGAACCTCATCATTGTGTTTCGAGGTCTCGTTTTAAGTGTTGCTTTAGGTCTAACAAATGTAAATAGGCATGTTTAGGTTGTTGTTGTTGCTTTGCTTTTCTTTTATCGAGTTGTATTTTTCATTTTGGTCGGTTGTAGGTTATTTATCCGATTTAGAAATCAATTCAAAAGCATTCATTTTGAGTTTCAATTTTTTAGAAATAAATCATTTTTTTGCAAGTGTCGTGCCATTCACCACACGTTTTGCAAAGAAACAAGAGCTCTTTCTTTCATAAATTGCAGGGTTCAACCTCGACCATTGTTTTACAAAAGAAAATACAAGTTTTCAAGAGCAAGCAAAATAAGGACCTATCTAATGCTACATAGGTTGTTGACTACAAAGCAAAAAAAGAAAAGAAAAAGGTAAAATCAACTTCTCTTAGCCCTCTTTATCCTCGATCATGGAGGAGAGGACTCATCACTATCGCTGCTATCTCTGGTAGACTGGATATCAGCACTAGCATCTCCCTCGCCCTCAGAGGCAGTGTACTCAGCATAATCATCAAGGGTCTCCTCTGAAGAAGGCAAGCGCTGTTTCACTCTACCTTTACCACGTCTCTTATAGTCAGCTCGCCCTCTACCTCTCACCGGGGCTCATCTCTCTCTCCTCCCTCTAGCCGAAGGAGGTCCCACAAGTACAACTGGTGCCGGCTCAAGCTGAAAAGATACAAGGTGTCAAAACAAATATAGCAAAATTATGAATAGTATATCAGAGTATATCAAGGCCAGAGAATGAATGAATTGCAAAGTATTTGACTATGGAGAAAGTGGGTAAGTGCACCTCAATCCCATGAGCAGCCATAGCAGTCTGTCTCTTCCGCACCATGAGAAGTAAGTGATCAACCGTCCACAGGAGATCATCAACATACTCCACGGGCACTTGTAAACAAAGGAAGGCATGAGTAGACAGAACAAAATTATGAAGTTCAATGGACAAACACAAAGAAGAAATGTTTACCTATGCAACATCAGGAGCAATCACCAACCTAGGATCCCTCTCCTCAATAGGTTCAATAGAGATCTATTCAATCACCCCATTTGGTCGCATGTGTACGACCTTAGTGAGAATCGCAAGAAGCCCAAGAATGGCAGTTGTCGTGGGAACACCTCCAGCTGTGGCGGCAGCAGCAGTGATAAGGAGTACGCGAACCATACGCCTTGTGAGAGAAGCCATCACATGGGTCTGCAAAAATGTAAGGTGGTCAATTAGGTGTAGAGCATCAATCAAGTGGTCAATTAGGTGTGGAGCATTAATCAAGTGGTCAATCAGGTGTGGAACGTCCTTCCCTAACATAAGGTGGTGAATCAGGTGTCCATCATGAAGATCATCAGTAATCCTCATGCCCGGAGGAGGGGATGTGGAACGTCAAGATGGGCTCGACCCCAAGTCTAATGGATAAACCGTTCTCCCAAGTAATAGGCCCTGCCGTAAGGACCCTCAAACAAAATCTACATGGTAGAGGCATTCCATGTAGCGGTATAGATCACTCTCGATGCCTGACGAATGTCCACCCAACGATGCTAATAAATCTGCAAGTAGAGGATGCAAGTCAAATGTCAAATATCTAGGGTTGAACAGTATGAAAGCAGTGAAAGCAACAAAAAAACAAAGATCAGTATGAGGTTTTGTTACCCACTCCGTGGTGACTATATCGAAAAAATAGAGAAAGTAGGCAAGGTCGCGATCCGCGCATCTCCGGCACTCCAATCTGGTGTTGTAGTACCGAGGGCAAGGCACAGATAACTCAATGGGCCACATAGGAACAGGGGCGATAGATGTGAAATATGTGTAAACCCACAACTGTAAAAGGAAAACAAGTTTATGAATCAAGTGGACAAGTGAAGCAAATATAAACAGAAAATGCAAAGCTGAAAGCATGGTTTGTAACAGAACAGAAAAGAAAGTGTAAGGTATACTTCTTAGACTCTCCAGTATCCACTAAGCGAGTCTGCATTTCAGTAGGATGCCGAGCTCATATAGTAGTAGAGGGTGGCTAGGCTAGCGCCACCCCAATCATACATCTGTGGGAGGTGCATTAGCACTCCCAGAAAGTATAGCCCTACGGTATTCTCCTTGTTCGCAAACAGGGTAGTACCGAGGAGATACATGAGGAACCTATAAGCATACTGTGCAATCTTGTCTGGAGTAACTGGCTGGAGGGCAGAGAAATGGTCCAAGAACCAGCTGTAGCACACTATCCCGTGTCCGGTGACATCTAGGATCGCCCTAAGAAGGTAAAGCTGCACAGCTTTCCACTGAATCTTGTCAGGATTAAACGGGATCAAGTCGCCAACTCTTACCCACAAGCCGGTGAGCATCGAGAAGTCATAAGGAGTCATGGTCATCTCTCTAGTGGATGAGAAGTGGAAGGAGTTAGTGATGTCCCACCACATCTCCACCAAAGCACCGTATAACAATGGCTCGACCTTCATCTATATGAGCCCTGAGTAGAAAAGTCTGAAGCTGCCATCATCAATCAAAGTGTGGACCTCCTGAGGGAGTCTCTCGTACCAACCTCATGGGCCGAAAACAATCCCATAACAGCTCAACTTCCAAGCCATGACTTGCGGCAAGAAATGTTGTTAGCATTTTGAAAAAGGAGCTATAATGGAATTCAAGTAAAACATGCATAAGAGGAAAGATTTCTTACCGTGGAGGTGTTAGAGGATAACTGCTTCGTCGGCTCCCGTAGAAGCATGTCCTTATCAACCCTAGGAATGAGGCCCTAAAATCTCAAAATGCCACTAAGAGTCAAGGCATGTAAGCTCAGCCGGTAGGTAGCTGGGTCAAATAGTCTATCTGCAAGGGGGAGCAACTCAGGCTCTGGCGCTGGGGAAGAAATGTTCTCAACCAAATCCTTGCCGAGACAGCCTCGATGTCCGCGGTAGGCTCTAGAATGGGCATGGCAATGTTAGCCAAAGGCACACCACCCTATGGAACCTCATCATCAGCCATGGGGAGTGTAAAAGTGAGCAAATGTGAGGTGGTGATAAGAGAAGAGCAAGGAAAGTGAGAGAAATGGGTGAAAAACTCAAAATCCAAACCCTAGGAGAAACAAAATAAAGAAAGAATGGAAAATCAAAGGAGGAAAAGGGAAAGCTTAAGCAAACCCGTGAGAACCCAAGAAAAACCAAAAGAAATCCCAAACTCAACCAAAACAAAATCTGTTCGGTCCAAATTGTAAAGGATTGAAAGGGTTTTTAAAGGAAAATTTCGAAAGAACCGTTGGGTAAGCGAATGGAGGGGAAATCTAGAGAGAAAGAGTACCTAGAGAGATAGAGGAAGGTTTTTGCATAAGGTGTGTGTAACCGGAGAGGCCAAAATTTGTTTAAATGAGCCACGGATTGTAAAATCCCGTAACTACCCCTGTGTCTCTATCGAGATCCGGCCGTGTCCTTTTGGGCCCGGTCGTGTGTTTTTAGACCCCAACTGGATCTAAATGCAATTTTAATTTCGCAAGAACCGTTGGGTAAGCGAATGGAGGGGAAATTCTAGAGAGAAAGAGTACCTAGAGAGAAGGGGGAAGTTTTTGCATAAGGTGTGTGTAACCGGAGAGGCCAAAATGTGTTTAAATGAGCCACATATTGTAAAAACCCGTAACTACCCCTGTGTCGCTATCGAGATCCAACCGTGTCCTTTTGGGCCCAGCCGTGTGTTTTTAGACCCGATCGAATCTAAATGAAATTTTGCTTCAGTTTGACCATGTGTAGGGATAAGTCCCTCCCAGCTGAAATAAGGTGTTCTCCACATTAGGGCCTGTCCCAATTTTCAAAAATTACGGAGCCACTGTTCATTTTCCTGGGACATATTAACCGTGGATATGGGCCCATTTTTTAGAGTAAAAGTAGCAGAGATGAGTTTTATACAAATTTAGAGTATCACTTTCTGGCATCGTGGTATGCGTAAGTCTAAATTCACCCCAGCATGGTACCCGTGAACATTGCTCCCCCAGATGTTTTCTTAAAAAATATTTCTTCCTAGAATGGGATAGTCCCATGCGTCGAGTTCCAAAGACTCGTTTGCCCCTTTAATGTTCGAAAAGCATGAACCCCAGCATAGTTTTCACCCTTTTCGCAGTAAAATGCATCTAGGCTTATTTTCATAACCATTGCATCTTTCACCATCTCTACATGATGCGTAGTTTGGCTTGTACCTTTCACCCTTATCACACGAGTGTGATTTGGCTTACACCCTCACCCTTTTCGTATTTCCTGCGTTTAGGCTTGTAATTTCACCTTTATCACACGAGTGTGGTTTGGTTTGCACCCTCACCCTTTTTCGCATTTCCTGTGTTTAGGCTTGTAATTTCACCCTTATCACATGAGTGTGATTTGGCTTGCACCCTCACCCTTTTTCGCATTTCTTGGGTTTAGGCTTGTAATTTCACCCTGTAGACACCCCATTTTTGACCGTCCTCAAGACTTAGACGTCATCATTTGAACACTCGATGATCATCCATGTTCGTGTTCGTTTTGAGTTCCCGGAGGTCTCGACCGCACTCATTGCCTTAAGATCTCTCAACTTGTTTGTTTTGTGCTTGGTTGTGGACCAAACACTTGTGTTTTTGCTTCTGAGGGAAGAGGGTGGCTTGTTGGCCATCCCCTCAACCCATTGGCCAAGGCATGAAGCCATCGGCCTTGTTTTCTTGCCATTGACCAAAAGTGTTGGCCGATCGGCACTCTTTTTAGTCGATCGGCCCTTGTGTTGGTCGATCGGCCTTGTTTTCTGGCCGAGCCCTATTCATCTGCTTTATGCAAATATTTTATGCCAGCTGTCATAGCTGGCATGCACAATTCACATCCTCCATACACGTGTGTGTATGGAGGAAATTGGACCTTGTTTTAGCTTGCTTAGGAAGCTTTGGAATTAGAATTCTATAAGAAGGGAGCTCCTCCTCCCTTCTCAGCGGTTCTGGAATTTTGATATAGAAGTTCTATAGCTATCTCTCTCTATATTTGTGTGTGTGTTTGTGCTCTAAAGTGTCTTTTGTTTACACTTTTGCACTAGAGCACCTAGTAGAACGCCATCCTTGGTTGCTGAGGTGCTAGGGAGTTGGTGTTAGAGTTCTTGAGGTGGTTTAAGCTTGGAAAACCTGCTGGAGCTTTGTTCTTGAAGGTGTTCTTCAAAGGTGAGCAAACTTGCTTTTAAACCCCCATTCTTGCTTAAGCTTTTAGACCCTTTTGCTTATTGTTTTAAGCTTGACTCTAAACTACAATAAGTTCTAATTTTTTATGCTTTAGATCTTTGTTTAAAATCACTTTTTGGTTTGAGGTTGTCTATCCCCTCTTAGGCCTTATTAGGCCTTGTTTTAGGCCATCCCTTTTGGCCCTTGTTCTTGGCTTTGCATGACCTTTCTACCACTGAAATCCACAGGATTTTCAGTGGTGAAAAGGTAGTTTCGAGGTCTTAAATAGGAGAGGGTCATCCCCTCTCCTTGTTGTCTTGTATGCTAGTATAAATGGCTTATATTGGTAGCATGTTTGCTTAGCTTGTTTTAGCTTCATTTCAGTATGTATTAGGCTTTGTTTTGCCATGATACAACACTGTTTTTGCTTGGTTTTGTCACTCCATGCATGCCTAATGCACTTGTAGTGTAAATCACACAAACTAGTCTCATATGCTTCATGCTTGAGCATGTCTTTCTAGCTTATGTTGACTCCATTTTAGTGGGTTTTTGGTGTTGTTTTAGCATACCATAACTCTATTTTGGGTGGGTTTAGTTGGCTCTTACATGCTTCATGTACTTGTCTTGCAATCCTCTCATTTGCCTTAACATGCATCATGCCTTAATATGTCATTGTAGCATGCTTTTGGCTTAACTTCAAGAAGCTTTTGTTCATGTTTTAGCATGCTCTAGCACTAATTTAGTTTGTTTTAGTCATACATGACTTGCTTTGTGTAGCCATGGTTCAATCTAGCTTGTTAGCTTTGAGTATTGAGTCCTCTAGCATGCTTTGTTTGGACTATTATCATGATTTGGCATCATTTGAAATGTTATTTCAGTCCATGTTTCATGTTCATATACTTGCACTTATCACTCCTTTAATGCTTTAAAGAGTTGTTGTCATATGCCTCATGAATGGACCATTGTGTATGCCTCCATGCTTAGGTCTTTGGAATGCCATCTAAGTGGGTTTTTGGTCTTGTTTTACCATACCATAACTCTGATTTTATTGGTTTAATTCATGCCATGTTTGGTTTTAATAGGTGTAGTATAACACCCCTTTTGTGGCCTTGCATGCCTCATGCTTTTGGACTTTTGTTCTAGCTTGTGTTGGCTAGTTTCAAGCTTGTTTTTGGTCTTGTCTTGACCTGCCTTGGGACTATTTTGATAGCCCTTGGCCCTTTGGGGCTTGCCTCGCATGGCCATAGTTTGAGTCCCTTGGCTAGTTTCAAGTTTTGGGCCTTCTTGCATGATTTGCTTGCTTTATTTGGTTGGTTTGGCACCTTTCCATGCATGATTTCAGAGCTTACCATGCTTGTAACATGTCCATATTCGTCCCCTTTTAAGTGTTCTTAAAAGTTTCCCTCTCATGCCTAGGTGATAGACCATCACATGTGCATGTTTGTATGTGCTTTTGTCTATTATTTCTTAGCATTTTGGCCACTGATTTGGGCATGTTGAGAGTTGTCTATTTTAGTTTAAGTCCATATTCACATGTTGTTGCACGCTTGTTGCATACTTGGCACATTACATGTTACATGCTTGCTAATTGACATGTTGTTGCATGCTCATCCATCTTGCATACTTGTTAGATCACATGTTGTCACATGCTTGTTGTTGGTATTGTTGTCACATACCTATGCCTTGCATCTTTACATGTTTAGGTTGTATGCCTATTGCATATTAGTTGCATTGTATGATATTGTTGCATACTTGTTGCATGCTTGAGTTGTTTGCATGCTTGCTTGCATGCTTAGGTTGCGTCGCATCATGTGTGCATTGCCTTGCCTCTTGATCACACATGATAGAGGTTAAGGTCCCTTATGTGTTTTGTGCATTTCATTTGATATTGAATTGCACACTTTGCTCCTTTGGCCATCATGCATTGAAATGCGTGATTGGTGGTCCAAGGGTCGAGAGCTACACACCTTTGAGTCTCAAACATGATAAGGGGTGTAGCTGCAAACATTATCTTGTAAATGTATTGCCATGCTCTGTTTGTCCTCTGCTCCAGCAAAAGAGCATTTTACAGGAAAAGATGGCCGATCAGCTATCTTCAGTGCCGGTCAGCTACAAATGTCTGGCCGAGAGCCTTATTTTTGGTTGATGACCTTCATCTCTTGGCCGATGGCCTCTCAGCATGACCATGAAGTGGTTCTGGAGCATCACAGAGACTTGTGCAGTTTTCAAAGGTGCAAAACAGTGCAAACAGAGGCAACATGAGGCATGGCAATGGATTTCCGAGCGAAGCCGACCGAGCATGCATTTGTCCCTCTTCTCGAGGCCTCTTTATTGTTTTTCGTAGCTTAATTAATTTATTAATTATTTAAGTGTTGTAATAATTAGTTGTAGCTAGTTATTCATTTGATTATGTAATAATTAATTAGCTTCTTAGTTAGTTAATTAGATGGTTTGTATTATTCTTCCGAACCCTCCTCTGAGAGGGCCAATTTTGTAATAAGCGTGCGTGTGTGTGGTGCATGTCTTCCAACCCCACTTCTTTCTCCCTTTTACTTAACCGCTTACGATGGTTAGTTTTAGGGCATATTTTATTTAGCATACCTTATGCTCGCATGTTTGCATCATTCATCTATGTTGCATGCACCGGCTCGGCGCATCATACTAACTGCATTGTATTTCAATTCCTACTTGAATACGTGCATCGAATTGTCGCATCTCATATGCCATCTTAGAATAGCCGAGCCTATTCTAGTTGCATTTTGCCTGTGTTGCATTACCCATCTTGACATGAACTAGGATCATGCATTGACTACTAACTAGTTCTTTATTTTGGCTCGGAGTACACTGTGAGTGTTTATGCTTTAGCATCTTGCATGTGTGTAAGTATTGCCATGATAGCATGCTTGCCATGAGGCTAATTGCTTGTGTGATATAACTGCCTGAATGCCTGTGGGTGAAGGTTGGATTACTTGAATTGGAACGATTCATTGAAATCCGTGTTTTAGCCTACTTGCGAGTAGCAAACTTCAAACCATTTCCAAACAAACGGATATGCGATGCTCTGTTCCAAATTAGACGATCTAGTCTATACTTGTGTGTTGTGCGCATCACATAGTAATTCTAGCTAATTAACCCGAATAAGAACACATGTGTTTTCAAAAACAAGATATCATGCTTAGTACAGGCCGATCTTTGATCGGGTGAGCGGGGGTGCTTATTGTATGACCTTCCCCAATCGTACTCAAGTTCCCGAGCCGAGGCAACTTTGGTGATGACGGACACGTGGCCTTAGGCAACGAGTCAGGGTTTCCTAAATTTCTCCAAAAACAAAATATTTAGGTGGTGACTCTGTATCTGGCAAAGCAGTCCATGTTTGGCACTTCTTTCTTAAAAATCAGTTTTCCAAAACGATTTGCCGGATTTGGACTCTTTGGTGATTGATCAGTCTTGCATCGCACTTTGCGAGACTAGATTCAGAACCGTGACATTTGAGTCCGAACTGTAGTATGCTAGAGAACAAAACGAGATCTTCTCAAGAGTCCTTGGGGCGCGTCTACACACCCTTATCACATAAGTGTGATTTGGCTTGTATCTTTCACCCTTTCTATGTGATGCGTAGTTTGGCTTGTATCTTTCACCCTCTCTACGTGATGTGTAGTTTGGCTTGTACCTTTCACCCTTATCACACGAGTGCGATTTGGCTTGCACCCTCACCCTTTTCGCATTTCTTGCTTTTAGGCTTGTAATTTCACCCTTATAACAAGAGTGTGATTTGGTTTGCACCCTCACCCTTTTCGCATTTCCTGCGTTTAGGCTTGTAATTTCTTCATTATCAAAAGACTGTGATTTGGCTTGCATCTTTCACCCTTTCTACGCGATGCGTAGTTTGGCTTATATCTTTCACCCTCTCTACGTGATGCGCAGTGTGCCTTATACCCCCCCTCCTCTTTATGATTTTTGAGCGGTATGCTCGTTTGTGGTTTTGATTGATCATTGCATTGAATGTCATTTGTATCCTACCCCTGAACTATGCTGGTTTGATTCCTTGCAAAGGGATATGTAGGCAACTTTCGAGTTTAACCATGTGCATTTTTCATTTTGTTTGTCTGCCCATGTTTTGCGGCCTTGTCAAATGGGTCGTCTTCAGGCTTTGACATTCACTCACATCATTTCATGACTTTGAGCTCTATCAAAGTGGGGCAACTGTAGACACTCCATTTTGATCGCCCTTAAGACTTGGGCACTTCACTTTGAATACTTGATAATGAAATGTTATATTGTACAATCTTTCAAATCTTCAGCAAAAGAATTCAGTTTTGAGCTTCTAATCCCAACCTTACACACCATTTTGACAAAACTGTTTTAGTCCCTTAAAAAAATTCTCTCTTCAAAATAGGACCCGACCGTGGATATTTAGGCTCGGCCGGCTCTCAGTGGCAACAAGACCAGGTAGGCCACTTTTTTTGGCCGGTCGTACAATTCATTGACCGCCCGGCAATGTTTAGCATAGCAGATATCTTGACAGCTTCCGGCTGCTCCCATGCACATGCTTTGGACCAACTATCCCTTTGCAGATATTTCTGATGTGAGAAGCTATTTTTCTACAAACACCACACCCCCCTCCCCCCCTTTTCATGGTTTGGGGTTAGGAAAATTCTCCAAGTGCCTATAGCTTGCCCAACTATCTTCTCTACCCTCTTGCAATATAGATTTCATGATAGGAATGAGGTAAAAAGAATAGCTTTGTTTTGTGTTTAGTTAAGTCCTTTCCTTTAGCTTTCAAAGATTATCATGCAACAAATTTGCAATGATTGATGATTTGGGAAGCAAACCTACTCTCTCCTTGAAAATCCTCATGGCAAGAGCGAGCAGAAAGGATGAACAACTTTTGGAAACCCTCTGTCTTACTCTGTTCTAGTTTTGCTACAGCAAGGTATTCTCCACAAACAGTGGTCGGTCGGCCATTATTCTGTACAGCTGACCACTTGATTAGGCTAGCCGACCAAGCATTTTATACGGCAGTAGTGGTTTTTCAACAAAATAAAATAGGCATGGTCGTATTTCATTAAATTCGGCCGGATCTCATTGTGGGGAACTGAGGGATGCATGCATGCTCGGTTTCTCCGCCCGAAAAACCACCGCTTTGCCACTGAACGCCTCTGTGTAGCACGTCGCGGGGGACCTCGGCTACAGTTCGGACTCGATTTGTGTCGCGGTTCTAAATCTGAACCAAAGAGTCCAAATCCGGCAAATCGTTTTGAAGAAAAACAGATTTTTGAAAAAGTAGTGCCAAACATGGACTGCTTTGCCAGATTACAGAGTCGCCACCTAAATATTTTAAAATGGGAAATTTAGGAAACCCTGACTTGGTGCCGAAGGCCACATGTCCGTCATCACCAAAGTGGTCTTGGCTCGGGAGCTTGGGTACGATCGGGGAAGGTCAGCTATGAGCACCCCCTTTCGCCCGGTCCGAAGACCGGCCTCTACTAACCGTGATATCCGTTTTTGAAAACTTTATGCGTTCTTATTCCGGTTATTAACCTAGATTTACTATGTGATGCGCACAACACAAAAGTATAGACTAGATTGCCTAATTTGGAAATAAACACTGCATATCCGTTTTGTCTCGAAAAACGTGTTGGTTTTTGCTACCCGCAAGTAGGCTAGAATACGGATTTCAATGAGTATTCCCAACTCAAGTAATCCAACCTCCACCCACAGGCATTCAAGCAGTTTATCACACATAAGCATTTAGCCGCATGGCAGGCATACTGTCATGGCAACATTCACACGCATGCGATATGCTAAAGCATAAATACTTACATCGTACTCCGTGCCAAAACAATAACCCGATTAGCAAACATGCATGACCTAGTTCATGTTAAGTGGCTAATGCATCGCATACAGGGATGTAATCTAGACAGGCTCGGCTATCCTAAGCATGGCACATGAAATGCAACAACTATCACGTATTCAATTTTGGAATTTGAAATACAATGCAGTTTGCATGATGTGCCGAGCCCGATGCATGTAAACAAATGCATGAATGCACGCATGCATTGCATAAGGTATGCTAAAATAGACGTGCCCTAATCTACCATCGTAAGCAGGTAAATAAAAGGGATAGAAAGAAATGGGGGTTTGGAAGACATACACCCACTCACACACACTTATTACAATTTTGCCCTCGCTCGGAGGGATCGAATAAATAAATAATACAGACCCGAAAGAAATAAACGAATAAATTAATTATTACAAAATTCTAAATATTGAAATCAAAGCAAATAAATAAATGCAAAGGGGCCTCAGCCCTGCCTTGGGATGCGCGAATGATGCGTGCTCGATCCGCCTTGCCCGGAAAAGCCGCACCCTAACACTGCTGCCTCTGTTTTTACTGCTCTGCCTCTCCAAAAATTCTCAACATTCTGTAACATCTTCCAAATAGTCTGAAATACCCCACCGGCTGGACAGAGTGATCATCGGCTGATCCATTAGATCGCCGGCTGCTTTCGATGTTTATCGGCACAAAAATAGTGCCGGTCGGCACTATCTACTGCCGGCCGGCAGAAAATTCCTACAGAGGACAGATTTTGACAGCAGCAGCAGACAGCAATGCAAGGCATGGTTTTTTGGGCATATGTCAGCATGTCCAATACCTCCTATCATATTTAGGGACTCAAGGAGGCATGGCTCTTGATTCTAGGGCTACCAATTATGCATTTGATGCATGATAGCCTAAGGGACCAAGATTGCTATTTTGGTGTAAAATGCATGCAACACAAACAAATGAAGACTAAGTCCCTATCATGTGGAGGTCAAGGGCCTTAGTGACATGAGGATTGAGATAAGTTTTCACCACTTAAAGTGTGAACTCCTCTCAATCTTCATGCTTGGTTTGACAACCCCAAACCAAGCCATGGAATGCAACTCATGCAAGCATGCATCAATAATGTAATATGGCATGAAGATGCAAAGCATGTCAAATGCTATATGACTAATACAATAAGCATGCAAAATGCTAGAATACACTAAGTATGCGAACATGCACAAGGCCAATTCCTAAGCATACAAGAGCATGCCTTTAAAGCATGAACTAAGCCACATATACCAACATATAGACATGACTAATGGACTGAAATAGGGTCTAATATGATGCCAAATCAATAGATCAAAACAAGCTAAACATGCTAGAGCTCCATACAAGCAAGGCTTACAAGCCTAACATGCAAAATACACACACTAAGCATACCAAAAGTGTCAAGAACAGTGGCTCACAGCCCCTTTTCATGACAAATAGATGCTAATATCTTCATGAGATCAAGCTAGAACATGCAAAGAAACATGGCTCAAAGGCATGACATACTTCTAAGCATAATAGAGCACTTCAAAGCAAACATGAGAGGCATGCAAGAGGCCACGAAATCAACTAAAACAGAGATCCAACATGACCTAAAACACATAATAAAGCTCTGAAATGAAGCTAAAACAAGCATGCATACATGTTATGCTATGAGCCTAAACAAAGGCATGCAAAGGACCAAGGGGAGAGGGGTGTCTCTCCCTTAAATGAGGCTTGAAAATAACTCCCTCACCACTGAAAACCCACTGGTTTTCAGTGGTGAGAAGGCCAAGAATACCAAGCAAACAAGGTCTTAAGCAAAGGTTCCAAAAATGGCCATACAGGCCTAATAAGGTGGACCTTTGCTCAACCAAGAAAAGGCCTTAATGAAGGTTCAAGATCAAGTAAAACAAGACTTTTTTATCTTAAACACAAACTCAAAAACACAAAGTAAGAGGGTAGAAATAGTTGCAAGAATGGGGAATATAAAGTGATGTTCTTACCCTTGAAGATCCCTTGAAGAACAAGTGGTGCAGCCACTCTCTAGTGCTCAAACCAGTCCAAAACCAACACAAATAACCTTCCAAGTCTCTCAATCTCGAGCTAAGGTGTAAAGGTGTGTGTAATGGTGCAAAAGTGAGGTAAATCTACACTTTTTGACCTTAGATCACACACATCAGGGGAGGAGATGATGATATAGATATATGACAGAGATATATGTATCTAAGCTCTGGTTTTTTGACTCTCAAGAGCTAACCCCTAACCAAGAGGAGAAGCTCTCCTCTTATAAGCATTGTAAAGCTTGTCAAACAAGCTTGGAAGGAGTGTATCCCTCCATACACGTGTATGGAGGGGAGCAAAAGCTACAAAGCTGTCTGAAAATCCCAGAAAGCAAGTGCACAGTAGTCGGCAGGGCAAAATGGTCATTTCGCCAAAAAAGTGCCGACCGGCACAAAAGAGTGCCGACCGACACAATATAGTGCCGATGGAAAAACCAGCCAGCCGGTGGCCTCTAGCCACAGCCGGTGGTATGTGGGGGTGTCTCACAAGGCACTCCCGGCCCTTCCAAGGCAAACACAAGTGTTTGGTGCAAAACCAGACAAAACGATCGAGTTTGGAGGTCCTGAGGCAAGGCGGCGGCCGAGAACTCCGGGAACTCCAAACGAACACAAACATGGATAATCACAAGTGTTCAAGCGATGACGTCCAAGTCTTGAGGACGGTCAAAATGGGGTGTCCACAGTTGCCCCTCTTTGACAGAACTCGAAAGTCACAACAATGACGGAGTGAATGTCAAAGCCCAGAGACGACCCATTTTGACAAGGCCGAAGACTTAGACAAGCATGCAAGACAATCAAGGTATGCGCCAAAGGCAGGGGCAAAATGCAACTGAACATGCAAGAAGCCGAGCATAACTTATGATCATGCAAAGGATGCTGTAATGAAGCAATTATAAATGCAACATTTTAAGCGAATGCTATGCAGCAAGTAGACATGAACCAAACTACATCTCATGTAGAAAGGATGTAAGAGAATTATGCAATTCTCACGAACATGTGCGTTAGATACACAAGTGAACGAAGTGTGATGGATACACTAAGTGGACAAACATGTGTGATGGATACACCAAAGTGAAGAGAGTGTGATGGATACACTATATGAATAAAGTGTGATTGATACACTAAGCGAATACGTAATAGATATACTAAACGAATGTGTGTGATGGATACACAAAGGGAGCATGTGATGATACAAAAGTGAACGTGTATGGTAGATACACAAAGTGAAGCGAGTGTGATGGATACACTATATGAAGCAAAGTGTGATGGATACACAAGGTGAGTGCAGTGTGATGGATGCACTGTATGAAGCAAAGTGTGATGGATACACAAGGTGAGTGCAGTGTGATGGATGCACTGTATGAAGCAAAGTGTGATGGATACACAAGGTGAGCATAGTGTGGTAGATGCATAAAGAGAAAGTGTGTGATTGATACACAAAGCGAGCGTGTGATTGATACACAAAGCGAAAGTGTGTGATGGATACACCAAGGGGGCATGTGTGATTGATACACAAAGCGAACGTGTGTGATTGATACACAAAGCGAGCGTGTGATTGATACACTATATGAACTAAGTGTGATTGATACACTAAATGAATGAAGTGAGCAAAGCATGATGGATACATAAAGAGAAAGTGTGTGATTGATACACAAAGCGAGCGTGTGATTGATACACAAAGCGAAAGTGTGTGATTGATACACAAAGCGAGCGTGTGATTGATACACAAAGCAAGCGTGTGTGATTGATACACAAAGCGAGCGTGTGATTGATACACAAAGTAAGCGTGTGTGGTGAGCACAGTGTGATAGATACACAAAGGGTGAACACAAAGTGTGATAGATGCACTAAGTGAACAATATGATGGATATACAAAAGGTGAACACAGAGTGTGATAGATGCACTAAGTGAACAAAGTATGATTGATATACTAAAAGTGAACACAAAGTGTGATAGATGCACTTAGTGAATGGGAGTATGATTGATATACTAAAGGTGAACACGAAGTGTGATAGATGCACTTAGTGAACAAGTATGATTGATATACTAAATGTGAACACAAAGTGTGATAGATGCACTTAGTGAACAAGTATGATTGATATACTAAATGTGAACACAAAGTGTGATAGATGCACTTAGTGAACAGGAGTATGATTGATATACTAAATGTGAACACAAAGTGTGATAGATGCACTTAGTGAACAAGTATGATTGATATACTAAATGTGAACACAAAGTGTGATAGATGCACTTAGTGAACAAGTATGATTGATATACTAAATGTGAACACAAAGTGTGATAGATGCACTTAGTGAACAAGAGTATGATTGATATACTAAATGTGAACACAAAGTGTGATAGATGCACTTAGTGAACAAGTATGATTGATATACTAAATGTGAATGAAGTGTGTGATCGATACACTAAATGAAATGAAGTGTGTGATTGATACACTAAATGCAAATGAAGTGTGTGATTGATACACTGAATGCAAATGAAGTGTGTGATTGATACACTGAATGAAATGAAGTGTGTGATTGATACACTAAAGTGAGAATGGGTGTGATAGATACATAAAATGAGAATGTGTGTGATTGATACACAAAATGAGAGAAGTGTGATTGATACACTAAATAAGCATGTGACAGATACATGAAGCAAATAGAGTGTGATTGATACATAAAGCAAACATGAGATATGAAGAGAAGAATGGTGTGATAGATACACAAAGTGGGTGAAGTGTGATTGATACACTGAGTGAGAGTGTAATAGATACACAAAAGTGAATATGTGCGTGATGGATACACAAAACGAGAATGTGTGTGATAGATACACAAAATAGGAATGTGCGTGATAGATACACAAAATGAAAGAAGTGTGATTGATACACCAAGGCAAATGGAGTGTGTTAGATACACTAAGTGGAGCAAATGACTATGTGTGATAGATACACGAAGTGAATGGAGTGTGATTGATACACTAAAGCAAATAAAGTGTGCTAGATACACTGAATAAATGAAGTGTGATTGATACACTAAGTGAATGGAGTGTGATTGATACACTATGGGAATGAGGTGTGATCGATACACTATTCTGGCTTGAAGCAGACTTGATCTTGAGCTTGAGGTAGAGGTACACTCATACTTCGGAGCATTGGCAAGGCCTGAAGAGGTACACACGGGATGTAGTCTCGGAACTTACTGAAGTTGAAACAAACTCAGATACCCGACGTTTTTCCTCTTTTGCTTTTATTTTGCAGTCCGGAACCATATAGCTTCAGATAGGTCCTGGTTTTACTGTTCACACTTATCGGGGGTGGGCCCTGCAGTTTTATGAAAGAACGAATCTGTTTTGCACAAATGTGGAGAATGGCACAGCACTCTGAGCACAAGATGATTTTTTGAAATTGAGAGATGAGTTCTTGACCGGGGTATTGAGCCGACGACTGAACACAGCAAAGACGACCCAACAACGGAAAACAAAGGTAAACTACCTAAACACATCTATTGACACTCGAAACGACTCAAAACAAAAATCGAGGCAGACAAAACAAAACACAAGACTCAAATGTGCACAGGGAGCCTGTTTCACCGGGTATTATTTCCCACCCTTTCTCATTTGTGATTCTCACATCACTCGGCCCTCAAGCTCTTGTTTTCTGAAAAAGCCCTTTTCTCACTTTTTCTCTCATCGCACACCTCTCTATTCTTCAATCTCTCATTTTAAATCCCTCCCCTGGGTGGTTGATGGATAAGCAGAAAGTTGTGGGCTTTTGCCCCTAGCATTTTGCTAGATTCTTTGTTCACAACAGTGAGTTTCTCCCACAGAGGGGTTGTGCTACAACTGGGTGTGTAGCAAATCTGCAGCTAACATCGGTTGATGATGCCCTACTGGGGAGTTTGGACGTGGTTAGATCTGTCCAGATGAGGAAGTGGTTCGTGCTTCGCACTTGGCTTGATACCTCGTTGCTCGGAGGATGAGAGAGCTTTCTGCATGTTGTTGTTGACTACAGTTGTGCCCTTTCTGGCAGGTGGAGTGCCCTTCTTGGCAAGTATGTTGATGACGGGAAAAGACAGAACCTGACTCAACTGTGCCCCTAGTTCATCATTTTGACCATTTTTTGTGTTTTAAAACAATTTTGACCAACATGAAAGTTAGATTAACATGCTTATTCGATTTTTGATTTGAAATCATGCAAGTCAGGTTGAGCACTGAAAATTTTCCTTTTTTGGGTCCAAGAAAATGGTCCAGTTTTGGAAAAATGGAATGATTTTCGAGAGAATAGTCAACCTCAGTAAAAATTCTCAAAAACTGTTTTTGCAAACGGCCACGCTCAACAAGCAGGAACCAACTCTTGAGATGCACAACCTCGGACCCATAGCAATGGAAAATTGCCCCTTGTCTGAAGGACACTGCATGGCAACGGAAAGTTGCCCCTTGTTTGAAATGACACCGTGACGTTTTGAATGGCAACGGAAAGTTGCCCCTTGTTTGGATGATGCCGCAGCGTATTGAAATCAATCCTTCAGAGCGACGATCACAACCGAACTCTCGGATACAGAGAAGGCAAAGATGATCAAAACCATTTTATGAACACAACTGAATTTGAAGTGTTTTAGGGCTGGACTTCAGAATGAAGTTGCCTACGTATCCCAAAGATGGGAATCAAGCCTTACGTAGTTCGGGGTTAAGGTACACTCGGGTATTTAACCTCTCCTTTTTATGCTCTAACTTTTGCCAAGGCGCCTGTTGCAGGTTTTCGACCTTGCGAGCTTTGTTTTCTTTCTTTTCTTTCTTTTTTCTTTTCTTTTTCTTTTTCTCTTTTTTTTTTTTTTTCTTTTTTTATTTTGTATTTTCTCTTTTTCTTTTTTCATTCTTTTCTTTGCTCTAACTTTTGCCTGGGTCGCCCTTCCGGGTTTTCGGCCCAGCGAGCCTCTCAAAGGGTAAAAGTGTAACAAGTCCATGCCAAATGGTTTTGAGATTGAAGCCCTCTGTATCCAGGAGAGTGGCTGTTGTATTGATTTGCAGAAAGATCCACCTTTGGCTCTTCGAGCACATCGGATATTTTTTGCCCCTAGTTCGAGGGGGCTTCTGATCTAGCTTTGCAAGCTTCTTTTGACGACATCTGATCTCTTGATCTGACTTTGGTGCCTCTTGTTCGAGGGCTCTTCAAATCTGGCCACACAGGCCTCACATTGATTGTCCTTGAACGTTCTGAATCCAAGTTCAAGGTTTGAAAGCAAAGGGGTTGAGTCTCGAGGCGAGAGCGATCCTAAGCTGCACAATCTCAAGAGCGATTCCACACATGTCTTCGCAGGACCGCGCAAAACATTTTTTTGAAAGTTTTTAAGAAAGCGACAAATCGCTCGCGCTGAAGACAGTGTAGACCAATCTGGATCAAAGCTAGGGTCCTTCTCAGTACTCACACTAACAAGCATGATTTCATTCATTAAGGCTTAGCACGCCTCTCTTTCTCTCAATTGATCAAATTTTGCAAATCCCGAGGAATTCCTTCCTCTTCGTTTTCACCGCAGTGTTCAAAAAGTTTTGAAAAACTTAGGTCAGCAATGAATTCAAGGCACAGAAAAGACAGAGTTCTTAGTCAAATACTGTCATCTCATTTAGAATTTCTGGCACAACTGGCACACGGCAGATACAAACACAAGAGTGTGAAAATCACTGCTGTTCCATTCAAATCTTCTGGTGTAACTGGCTCCAAGGCAGAAACAGACTCAAAAGAAAATGAAAAGACAAACACAAAACAAAATGGTGATATCCGAGGTAACACCCCCGGAATCACCCGACTCCTACATAACAGGACTGACTCGATACAACAAGACAGACCTTAACCAAAAAGACTGACTCAAAACAAAGAGACAGACTCAAACAAAACAATAGAACTGGCTCAATACCCAAGCCAGAAAGTACAAAAACTAGTATTTGCATACTGCTCAAAACAGTGCGTGCCATTCCCACGTCTGGAGTAAACTGAGTGCCGCCCGCAGGTGGTTCATCCCCGATCACACATCATACTATACCCCCAAGTTCACTGATCCAGTGACGATAGACTTATGAGCTGGTGCGGTGATGACGTTGTTGTCAAACAAATCTTGTACATCATGGCGCAGACGAAAGCAGCTATCGGTCTCATGACCGGTTTGTTGATGGTACGCACAGTACTTAGTCCGGTCATGCTTTGAGGGAGAGGATCAGGTAAAGGCCGTTGTTCCAATGGTTTCAGATGTCCTTTCCGGATTAAGACCTCTAGAGCCTTTGACAAAGGCATATGAAGTGGGGTGAAAACCCTCTTGACTCGGGTGGATATTTGGTTTTCTGTGAGCTACTTCCGGACGCACCGGTGAATGGGGTAGCTTTTTTGATGTGTGTGGTGACCATGCCCACTTCAAAGTCTTGCAGCTGCATCACCACTGGTGGTCGCATTCGAACTGCGGGTAAACGCCCTCCTGGGCTGCTCCTTTTCCTGGTCAATAGGCCCTGCTTTATAGCGTCCTCGATTTGTACCCCAATCTCATGGAGGTCTGCAAAGGTGGGTAGGGGGAGGACAATCATCTTCTGCATCAGCCTGGGTTGGAGATTGCGCACAATCATCCGTATCTGGTCCTTGTCGACCGGCCTGGTGGTCATCGAAGAAGCTTTGGCCTCCAACGGGTTACAAAGTCAGAGAAGCCCTCTTTCGGCTCTTGCCTGGTTGTCTCAAGATCACGGGTTGTGATCTCGATCTGGGTATTGTATGAATATTGTGCGACGAAGGCCTCGGACATCTCCTCCCAGCTTCGTTTCACTGAGTCCTCTAATTTGGCGTACCAGATGGCCGCGATACCCGACAGGGTCCTGCTAAAAGGGAGAGCTTCTGTAATCTTGTCAAGCCCATCGGGCGCAGAACATCTGAAAACAAACTCAGGTGGACCATGGGATCTCCTGACCCGTCAAAACGGTCGATGTGAGGCATCTTGAACCTGTCTGGCAATGTCACAGCTGTGTCCGTGTATCCATCTTCAATGTCAGGGATGGTCTTGACTCCTGGGATTTCTTAAACATTTTTTCCAACTTACTCAGCTTCAGTGCTGTGGGGTCCGCTTCGAACTCAAAGGGAGAGTCCGGTACATTGATAGGCGTGGGCCTTGGATAGTTGCGGTAGAATCGGGGGCGGAGCTGGCCCCGTTGGAAGGCCTGTATCCTCTTGGACATTTTGGACATTTGGCGTTCCTCGGGTATCGGAACCCTTGGTGGGGGAGGAGCCTGATGCGAAGCAGATGCCCCGGCTTGCTGCTCTAACCTGGCAATTGTCTCTGCCTGTTGGGCTATGACCACAGCCTGTTGCTTGGTGAATTCAGATTGACGGACAGCATCTTGCTGCATGGCTTTCATACTATCCTGGAGTTGGCGCACCATTCTTCCAACTCGACATATTGTCCTGATTAACTGAGCAACGGTATATCTGTGTCTGTAGGCTCGGAAATCTCAACCCGACTGCTCAAAGATCACTGATCTGGTAGCTGTTGTACTGGTGGTCTGTGCCTGACTAGCCTTCTCTGGCCCTGATTACCCTTGAACTGAGTCTCTGACCTGACAAAGTCTATCAACAAATCCAATGTACCCGGGGGATAGTGGAGCCTTCTGAAGCTATATTCCAGGACTACCTAGCAAAAGAGAAAACAGACAGCATCTCAGCTCAACTTCACTGGAACGGATACGAGCAAAGCTGAACGACTGTATTCTATTACTGATCACTGTTCCCGAAATCACTGCCCCAAATCTGAATCTGATACCCGCAGATATAACTGATTCTCAAAATACTGATACTGGTGCCCGCAGGCCGGATACCCAGACTCGCAAACTGGTATATGCATTCCCTGTAGAGATACACTCTAAAAGCACATAGCAGTAAATGAGAGCCAATACACCCCTATGTTGGGGTAGGGTTTCCCTGTCCTATTTTGTCAGGAGCTAGGGTTTCACTACGCACGCAGCGGTTTCAAACAACCTAACATCGGGTAAGCAACCTGTCCTAGTTTGGAATGGTCACTATGGATTCCGAATATGCACTAGGTCGAATGGTCAAAAAGGGTGCCCCGGTAAAACCGGGGTTTGTGTTCCCATACTGGCAGAGCCCGCAACCGGTCAGCCTTATGGTCATGCCTTGACAAGACAAGCCTCCGGCAAACCGCTCAGGAATAGCAGATGGCCAACACGGTGTCCTAGGCGCACCAATGCACATGCAATGCAAAGAAACACATAAGTGTATCAAAACAGGATATCACGAGTTCGAGTCAAGCTCTCTAAAATCCCCAGCAGAGTCGCCAGAAACTGTAGCACGCCGCGGGGGACCTCGCTACAGTTCGGACTCTTTGTGTGCGGTTCTAAATCTGAACCAAAGAGTCCAACTCTGGCAAATCGTTTTGAAGAAAAACAGATTTTTGAAAAGTAGTGCCAAACATGGACTGCTTTGCCAGATTACAGAGTCGCCACCTAAATATTTTAAAATGGGAATTTAGGAAACCCTGACTCGGTGCCGAAGGCCACGTGTCCGTCATCACCAAAGTGTCTTGGCTCGGGAGCTTGGGTACGATCGGGGAAGGTCAGCTATGAGCACCCCCTTTCGCCCGGTCCGAAGACCGGCCTCTACTAACCGTGATATCCGTTTTTGAAAAACTTTATGCGTTCTTATTCCGGTTATTAGCCTAGAATTACTATGTTATGCGCACACAAAAAGTATAGACTAGATTGCCTAATTTGGAAATAACATTGCATATCCGTTTTGTTGAAAAACGTGTTTTTTTTGCTACTCGCAAGTAGGCTAAAATACGGATTTCAATGAGTTTTCCAACTCAAGCAATCCAACCTCCACCCACAGGCATTCAAACAGTTTATCACACATAAGCATTTAGCCGCATGGTAAGCATACTGTCATGGCAACATTCACACGCAGCATGCGATATGCTAAAGCATAAATACTTACATCGTACTCCGTGCCAAAACAAAAACTAGTTAGCAAACATGCATGACCTAGTTCATGTTAAGTGGCTAATGCATCGCATACAGGAGTAATCTAGACAGGCTCGGCTATCCTAACATGGCATGAAATGCACAACTATCACGTATTCAATTTGGAATTGAAATACAATGCAGTTTGTATGATGTACCGAGCCCGATGCATGTAAACAAATGCATGATGCACGCATGCATTGCATAAGGTATGCTAATAATATGCCCTAATCTACCATCATAAGCAGGTAAATAAAAGGGAAGAAAGAAATGGGGGTTGGAAGACATACACCCACTCACACACACTTATTACAATTGCCCTCGCTCGGAGGGACCAAAAATAAATAATACAGCCAAAAATAAACGAATAAATTAAATTATTACAAAATTCTAAATTAATACAAATAAATAAATGCAAAGGGGCCTCAGCCCTGCTTGGGATGCGCGAATGATGGCGTGCTCGATCCGCCTTGCCCGGAAAAGCCGCACCCTAACACTGCTGCCTCTGTTTTTACTGCTCTGCCTCTCCAAAAATTCTCAACATTCTGTAACATCTTCCAAATAGTCTGAAATACCCCACCGGCTGGACAGAGTGATCATCGGCTGATCCATTAGATCGCCGGCTGCTTTCGATGTTTATCGGCACAAAAATAGTGCCGGTCGGCACTATCTACTGCCGGCCGGCAGAAAATTCCTACAGAGGACAGATTTTGACAGCAGCAGCAGACAGCAATGCAAGGCATGGTTTTTTGGGCATATGTCAGCATGTCCAATACCTCCTATCATATTTAGGGACTCAAGGAGGCATGGCTCTTGATTCTAGGGCTACCAATTATGCATTTGATGCATGATAGCCTAAGGGACCAAGATTGCTATTTTGGTGTAAAATGCATGCAACACAAACAAATGAAGACTAAGTCCCTATCATGTGGAGGTCAAGGGCCTTAGTGACATGAGGATTGAGATAAGTTTTCACCACTTAAAGTGTGAACTCCTCTCAATCTTCATGCTTGGTTTGACAACCCCAAACCAAGCCATGGAATGCAACTCATGCAAGCATGCATCAATAATGTAATATGGCATGAAGATGCAAAGCATGTCAAATGCTATATGACTAATACAATAAGCATGCAAAATGCTAGAATACACTAAGTATGCGAACATGCACAAGGCCAATTCCTAAGCATACAAGAGCATGCCTTTAAAGCATGAACTAAGCCACATATACCAACATATAGACATGACTAATGGACTGAAATAGGGTCTAATATGATGCCAAATCAATAGATCAAAACAAGCTAAACATGCTAGAGCTCCATACAAGCAAGGCTTACAAGCCTAACATGCAAAATACACACACTAAGCATACCAAAAGTGTCAAGAACAGTGGCTCACAGCCCCTTTTCATGACAAATAGATGCTAATATCTTCATGAGATCAAGCTAGAACATGCAAAGAAACATGGCTCAAAGGCATGACATACTTCTAAGCATAATAGAGCACTTCAAAGCAAACATGAGAGGCATGCAAGAGGCCACGAAATCAACTAAAAACAGAGATCCAACATGACCTAAAACACATAATAAAGCTCTGAAATGAAGCTAAAACAAGCATGCATACATGTTATGCTATGAGCCTAAAACAAAGGCATGCAAAGGACCAAGGGGAGAGGGGTGTCTCTCCCTTAAATGAGGCTTGAAAATAACTCCCTCACCACTGAAAACCCACTGGTTTTCAGTGGTGAGAAGGCCAAGAATACCAAGCAAACAAGGTCTTAAGCAAAGGTTCCAAAAATGGCCATACAAGGCCTAATAAGGTGGACCTTTGCTCAAACCAAGAAAAGGCCTTAATGAAGGTTCAAGATCAAGTAAAAACAAGACTTTTTTATCTTAAACACAAACTCAAAAACACAAAGTAAAGAGGGTAGAAATAGGTTGCAAGAATGGGGAATATAAAGTGATGTTCTTACCCTTGAAGATCCCTTGAAGAACAAGTGGTGCAGCCACTCTCTAGTGCTCAAAACCAGTCCAAAACCAACACAAATAACCTTCCAAGTCTCTCAATCTCGAGCTAAGGTGTAAAGGTGTGTGTAATGGTGCAAAAGTGAGGTAAATCTACACTTTTTGACCTTAGATCACACACATCAGGGGAGGGAGATGATGATATAGATATATGACAGAGATATATGTATCTAAGCTCTGGTTTTTGACTCTCAAGAGCTAACCCCTAACCAAGAGGAGAAGCTCTCCTCTTATAAGCATTGTAAAGCTTGTCAAACAAGCTTGGAAGGAGTGTATCCCCTCCATACACGTGTATGGAGGGGAGCAAAAGCTACAAAGCTGTCTGAAAATATCCCAGAAAGCAAGTGCACAGTAGTCGGTAGGGCAAAATGGTCATTTCGCCAAAAATAGTGCCGACCGGCACAATATAGTGCCGATGGAAAAACCAGCCAGCCGGTGGCCTCTAGCCACAGCCGGTGGTATGTGGGGGTGTCTCACAAGGCACTCCCTGCCCTTCCAAGGCAAAACACAAGTGCTTGGTGCAAAACCAGACACAAAACGATCGAGTTTGGAGGTCCTAAGGCAAGGCGCGCGGGCCGAGAACTCCGGGAACTCCAAACGAACACAAACATGGATAATCACCAAGTGTTCAAGCGGTGACGTCCAAGTCTTGAGGATGGTCAAAAATGGGGTGTCCACACTCTGTTTGCACATTTGAACACCAACAGTGCTGCTAACTCCCAAAATACCTCAGCTTCACCTTACTACCATACTATGCAAATTTCATTGATGGCCGGTCGGCTACCAATGGTGGCCGTCGGCTACCATTGGTGGTCGGTCGGCTACTAGTGGCGGCCGTCGGCCACTGCTAATGGCCGCTCGGCCACTGTTGCCCTGAACTTCCTCCTGCTGCAACAGAGAGCAAACAGAGGCAAAGTAGTGTATTCTCAAGGGCTGTTTGTACTGTTACCCTCCTTATCATCAAACAAGCTTAAAGAAGTGTAACTCTTGGCCCTCAAACCATCAATCAAGCAATTTCCATGCATGATGGCTAAGGAACCAAGTTTGTAGAAATTCAATTAATGCAAAACAAGACCAAAAAGACCACCACTCTATCATGCATGATCAAAGGCGATGGTGACCAAGGAAAATGGCGCATTTCATCACTTTTGAGTATGAAATGTCCCATTTTCCTTATGTTCAAATTAACGTCCTATTCAAACACATGCAATGCAACACGAAAAATGCTTATCTTGCTTCTTTTACTTGTTCATTTTGTTTACTCATTTTACATTACCGATTTATTCTTTAATCAATTAAGTCCAAAAGTGAGTGTCCTCTAATGGAAAGATGGCTCAAACAACGAGTTGCTTTGGGCATGAAAGAGGCATTACACTGTTGGTAATGAACCCCCTAAGGGATTAAACCATTAGGTGCAACACCTCCATTTCACACACAGGCAAACAAGTGGTTTAAAACCACTTTCAAAGCAAACAAAAGAGTGAAGAATTGAGGGAGGTTGCAGAGATTAAAGTGCTGAAATTAAGTGCAAAACAACACTAAAACATTCTATTTACTCAAAACAATAATGATTAAAGCATCAAAACATCAAGTTAGTGAAGGAATTAACACTACAACTATGCAGTACAAGCCTCAACAGAACTAAATAGCCCAAAACAGAGCCACAACAGGTTATTTTAGACGCAAAAACATGCTGGACTTAAGCTAAATTAAGCTATAAAAACATGCAAACATATGACACTAACTAGGTATGCAAACAAGACACAAGAAGGAAGGCTAACCCCTCCAATTTTGGACTTCAAAACAAGGTTTCTACCACTGAAAAACCCTCTGAAATTTAGTGGTTAAAAAGCCCAAAAAAGTTGGTCGCTTCATTCGAGGGGATGATATTGAGGAGAGAGGCACTTCTCAGTCTTCATGGTATTCAGGCATCCATTCCAAGCATCAAATTTCCCATAACATATGGACACTGACATTTCAACTGAAAACTGCCCATATTTGCACTGATATACTGCATCTGTAGACCACATCTGACAGCCTGCGTTCACACACTATCTTTGACTTCTGCATCGCATCTGATACTCATGCTATAACTAATATGAACTGTCTTTTTTAGGTTCCACCCGTTCCGATGGGACTAGCAGCACCAGCAGCACCTACACCAATAGTACCTCCTGCAGCAGTAGGGAGGAAAGAGAGACAGGCTCCGACACATAGCCGAAGGGGACATCGTGGTCGAGACCAGAGGAGCCCTTCAGAGCCCACTCTGAGCGATGACGACGCTGAGACTAGCGAGACCGAGGAGGCTGTAGGTCAGCATGCCAAGTCATCCGAGAGTGAAGACGATGATGCTGGCTCGGGTTCTGCTAGTGGAGATGATGTTGAGTCAGGCTCTGAGGCAGAGAACGATGATGACTCTGGTTCAGACTCCGATTCAGAGGGAGGTGCAGACAGCAGCGCTGACAGGGATAGCTCCGAGACTCCACCCATGAAGAGGACGAAGATGACCTCTCAAGCTTGAGATAGCTAGCTCTGATTTTCCGTGTTTTTGCTTAGTTTCTTTTTGCTAGTAGTGTTAGCACTTTGTATAGCTTTAGACAGGTTTTATTTTGCTTTAAAACTTGTACTCTTTTGTAAAAAGTGACCATGATTAGAATGAAAACCAGCTTTTTGATGAAAAAGTGTTGTATTTTGCGTTTTGAGCACCGCATAACATCACATAACATAAAAATGAGATTGATTTTGATTGAAAATTGCACAGTGTATTGGCACTTTCTTACTCAGGTAATGAACCGACCAACACTTAACAAACCAAGACAAATCGATAAACAACTAACAATAACAACTTGATAAACAACGCAACAACTCGACAAGCAAAAACAAAACAAATACAACTTGATAAGAAACACAACAACTTGATAAACAACACAAATACAACTCGATAAGCAAAACAAGACGAATACAACTCAAATGAACATGCTCAAGCCCAAAGGGACTGAAAACAAGACCTTGGAATGTGCAAAAATCATAATGAAGCACAGGTTCTTAGCACTCTCAACATACGGGTGGACGACAAGATAGACCAAGAGGTCATCGGCTACAACAGTGGCCTGTCGGCCATCACCACTGGCCGGTCGGCCATCAATGTGTGTGACCTCTAGATTGTTGCCACTTGTCTTCCACTCAGTGCCTTATTTTCTACAAAAGCTGGGATTTCGTAGTTTTTTTATTCTAACTCTGTTTTTACCACAAATGGAGCCATTCTTTGTCAAAAAACTCTCAAATTGGATTGTAACTTTGGATGGCTCAGAAAAAGTGAATTTTCAGGGTTTTGGGATAAATGCACTATTCTTGCTAAGTCATTCTCCACTGTGTTTTCCATTCCTCCACGCCGCAACTAGGTGTTGGAACCCGATCACACATGTTTTCAGCTTTGGGGGACAAGAGATATACCCTACAATTGAAGATTTCTAAGTCTTGATGGAATCTCGGCATGACGAGGAAATCTGGCCTCAGTCCCATTTTAGCCACATCCAAGCTCTAGGGAGGATGTATGGGCTCACTTTACATGAGGCTCGGTCCTTGGTTCACAACGGAGAGTTGGCTATTCCCAACCTCATTCCTCGATTTTCTGACACTGGTGACTGTGGCTACCATCTTTGGCAGAGTTTTCGGCAGCATGCCCTTTGTTCGTGTATGTTGGCTCATTTTCTTCTTGCCCCAAGTTTCGGAGGGTCTAGCATTCGCTTGATCGAAGTAGCTCAAGGCTTGAAAGAGGGCAAGAGCTACATTGGCTTAGCATTGGCCAAGACTTTGATGGGCTTAGACACCTTTCATCGGCGAGAGACGACCACATTCACGGGAAGTCCACTGCTTTTGCAGGTAATGTTTCTCACCCTCTCATATACGTTTCTCGCATCTCTCAACACTCAGGCTCTGTTTTTTTCTCAAAACCCTTTCTCACTTTTCTCTCAGCTCACATCTCTCTATTCTTTAATTTCTCTTATTTTTCATCCCTCCCCATATATGGCTCATGGCCAGGTTGGAAGTAGTGGACTCATGCCCTGCATATTCAAAACGAGGCTATTTCTTTCGCTAACGACTAGTTGATTTCCTGAACAAAGGGTGGTGGTGCCATTGGATGTGCAATAGGTCTGCTGCTGACATTGCTTGGCGTTGCCCCTAGTTTGATCTACCAGAGATAAGCTACATCATGGCTCGGCAATCCGGCATTCAACTGATTGGCTTGACACACTGTGTATTCTACTTTCCGTTCTGGTTCAGGCTTCAGTTTGGACATGACCAGACTTGCCCAAAAGAGAAGGTAGAGTACCCGGCTTCATTTCCAATCCGAGGTTCACAATTAGCTCGATATCCCACTACTTAGAGGACGAGAGAACTTCTAGCTCTTGCCCTTAGTTTCAACTGCGCCTTAGCTGGCTTATGCATAGCTCGGCTCGAAGAAGAGGCACAAACCAGGCCTACTTTAGCATCTGAAGCTTCCACAAGCTCTGGGAGGTGACGCAGGAACACCTGACTCATCTGTGCCCCAAGTTTATTGCTTTGATCTGTACTTTCAAGTTTTCCTTTTGAATGTAATAAAAAAACAACTTTGATTTGCATCGAGAGATGGAGAACTTTGTATTCAAATCAATGAATTTAAAGTTGTGGGTACTGAAATTTTTCCTTTTTGTCTAACAATGGTCTAAGTTGTAAAAAGATTAATTTGAACAAAAATCAACTTTTATTAAAACTTTTCAAAACCATTTTCGATAAGAATCGCAACTTGACACACTTAGAATCTATCCTCGAGATGTACAACCCTGAATCTAGAAATAGAAAATTGCCCCTAGACTGAATAGCACTGCTAATACTGTAATCAGCTCTTCTCCCAGGGTAAGGATCACAACCGATCTTTTAGATAATGAGTGGACAAAGATGCCTTGATCGAACACATGGACACAGTTGATTTGGAGATGTTTACGGCCGGACTTCATAATTAAGTTGCCTACGTATCCAGAAGATGGGAATCAGGCCTTACGTAGTTCTGTTCAGGTTCACTCGGGTATTGACACTCTCCTTTTGCGCTCTAACTTTTGCCAAGGCCGCCCTTTCTGAGTTTTTAACCTTGCGAGCTCAGTTTTTCTTTTTTCAAATTTTTCGTGCTCTAACTTTTGCCTAGGTCACCCTTCCAGGTTTTCGGCCTAGTGAGCCACTCAAGGATAGTATTTCTTCAACTTGTCCATCTTGATTGGTTGGGAAAATTCTAGGCCATCCAAGTCCATAAGAATAACGGCTCCACCCGACCAAATGGATTTGATGATGTAAGGACCAGTCCAATTGGGTCTGAACTTGCCCCTAGGGTCATAGATGGGAGCTCGGTTGTCTTTCAGCACCAAATCCCCTTCTTTCAGATTCCTGGACTTAACTTTCTTGTTGAAAGCCCTGGCGATTCTGCGTTGATATCCTTGGACATGGTACAGTATTTCAGCCTCCTCTCATCGAACAGCATCAGTTCTTCGAACCTGCTCTGCTACCAATCCGATTCTGCTATCTAGCACTCAGCCATAACCCACAGTGACGGAACCTCTATTTTGATCGACAGAACACCCTCCATCCTATAAACCAGAGAATACGGAGTTGCCCCAGTAGATGTCCGAATTGAAGTCATATAGCCCCAAAGATCAAATGACAATTTCTCTGGCCAGTCCCTATAAGTCTCAACAATTTTCTGCAAAATGTGCTTGATGTTCTTGTTGGCGACCTCAACAGCTCCGTTGGTTTGCGGCCGATATGTGGATGACTTATGAAAAGCCACGTTGTATTTCTCCAACAAGTCGATCACTTCTCTCCTGAAATGGGAGCCATTGTCTAAAATGATCTCATTCAGGACCCCATAACGACAAATAATGTTATTCCTGATGAACTTGGCTATATGCGACGCTTTCAGTACTGCATAGGATTGGGCTTCAACCCACTTTGTAAAATAGTCTATTGCCACCAGGATATACTCATGCCCATTCGAGCCTTTCGGCGTAACTGCCCCAATAACATCAATTCCCCAGATTGAAAAAGGCCATGGTGAAGTCATGTTGTACAGCTTCGATGGCGGGATATTCATGCGATTTGCATGGATTTGGCATTTGTGGCATTGCCTAACAAAACCAATACAATCCTCCTCCATGGTTGACCAGTAGTACCCCTACCTGAGAATCTTCCAAGCTAGCATTACTCCGCTCATTTGTGCTCCACACTCTCCCCCATGGATGGCCTCCATTAGGCGCTTCGACTCTTCTACATCAACACACAGCTTGTGTCTTCCCAGATGACCACGTTTGTACAACTTACCCCCGCAGATGATAAACTGAGCAGCCATTCACCGTATTGCCCTTTTATCTCTGGTATTTGCCCCTAGTGGATAAACCTCATTTTCCAAGAAGTTCCAGACATCATAATGCCAGGGGTTTTGATCTTGCACTTCATCTATTGCGGCGATAAACTCGTAGGCCGGCGCATATCTCTGTTCAATAATGATCGGACGCATCCGGACTCCCAACGGGATGTCTATCATGGAAGATAAAGTTGATAAGGTGTTAGCGAACCTGTTGTTCTCTCTTAACAAATGCATGAAGGTTAACTTCTCAAACCTAGGAATCAGAACATCCAGGGTTTGGTGATAGATTTTCATCCTTTCTTCCTTAACCTTCCAGTCTCTTTTTGCTTAAGACACAACCAGGTTCGAGTCCCCAATGACGTCCAACCTTTTTGCCCCTAGTTCTAGGGTGGCTTTCAATCCAACGATACACGCTTCATATTCTGTCTCATTGTTGGATACTTTGAATTGGAGTTTGAAGAGTAAGGGTATATGGGAATTTTTGGGTGCTATCAGCAACACCCCTATCCCATAACCGTACTGGTTAGACACTCCATCAAAGTACATTGTCTAGGTTTCTTCTTTGACCTGCAGAATAGCTTCATCTGGGAATAGGTATTCTACTGCTTCGTCTCCTTCCACTGGGTGATCTGCCAGAAACTCTGCTACTGCTCTTCCCTTGATAGACTTGCGAGTCACATATTTCAAATCAAATTCAAAGAGGAAAAGCAACCAACGAGCTAGCCCACCCGTAAGTGCTGGTTTCTCGAAGAGATATTTGATGGCATCTAATCTCGAAACTAGAATTATGGAGTGAGCTAACAGGTAATGCCTCAACTTCCTGGTAGCCCATATCAAGGCTAGGCAAGCCTTCTCCAGCGGGGTGTAATGGGTCTCATAATCTAGCATCTTCTTACTCAAGTAATAGATGGCCTTCTCCACTCTATCCTCAGATTCCTGAGCAAGCATGCAGCCCATAGTCATGTCCGTTACTAACAGATACAGAATCAACGGCTTCCCCGGCTCTGGTGGTGACAACACGGGCGGGTTTTGAAGGTACTGCTTGATCTACTCAAAAGCAAACTGGCATCGGTCATCCCATTGGAATTTCTTTCCTTTCTTCGGGAGACCAAATAGTGATTCACAAGTCAAGGTCAATTTTGCAATAAACTGTCTTATGAATTACACTTTACCGAGAAAGCCTTGCACCTCTTTTTCAGTCCTTGGCGATGGCATTTCTAGTATGGCCTTGATTTTGGAAGGATCAACCTCGATGCCCCTCTGTGTGATCAAGAAACCCAGTATTCTCCTTGTTGTTATGCCAAAAGTGCACTTCTGTGGATTCAGCCTCAACCGATATTCTCTGATCCGTTGGAAATTTTTCTTCAAGGCAGTGTAGTGGCCCCCTCTTTCCTTGGACTTGACAATCATGTCATCCACATACACCTCGACCTCCTTGTGGATCATATTATGCAAGATAGTGGTTGCAGCTCGTTGATAAGTAGCCCCAGCATTTTTTAGACCGAACAGCATCACCCTGTAGCAATAGGTTCCCCATGGCGTAGTGAAGGCAGTCTTCTCCCTATCCTCGGGTGCCATCAAAATTTGGTTGTACCCGAAAAATCCATCCATAAAGGAGAGCAACGTATAGCCTGCGGTGAAGTCCACCAATTCATCGATGTGCGGCAAAGGAAGTCGTCCTTCAGATTGGCTCTGTTCAGATCCCTTAAATCCACACACACCTGGATTCGGCCATCTTTCTTCGGTACCGGAACAATGTTGGCCAACCAAGTCGGATACTCAGATACTAGCAAGAACCCTGTATCTATTTGCTTGGTGACCTCCTCCTTAATCTTCAAAGCCCAATCCAAGCGTATTTTCTGAAACTTCTGCTTGACGAGTCGGGCCTCGGGGTCAAAAGGGATCCCGTGCTGTACAATCTCAGGATCGATTCCAGGCATGTCTTCGTAGGACCACACGAAAACATCTTTGAAATCTTTTAATAAAGTGGCTAAGCGCTTGTGTTCCTCCAAAGACAATGTGGACCCGATCTTGACTAGACGTGGATCCTTCTAGTGCCCACATTAATTGCAATGATTTCATCAACAAGGGGTTTTACAAACCTCTCATTCTCTCAATCAACCAAATGTTTCAAAACCAGAGGAATTCCTTCCTCGTCGTTTTTATCAAAATTTTTGAAAGTCATAACCAATGCAATATACAAGTGGCACAGAGAAGTACTCAGAAACTGTAGTGGCATTCACATTCAAAAGATCCAGCTCATCTAATTCCTCGATTACAACCGACTCAAAAGAAAAGGAAAAAGACGACCTGGACAAAACTACGGCATCCGGGTTATCAACCCCAGGAATACCAGACTCCGACTCAGAAGAACTGGAATCTGATTTCAACTCCACAGACTCTGTGGAATCAGATTTCGTCTTACTGCCTGACTCAGAACTACTGGATAGAAAACCCTCCTCTAGCTACCAAATGAGAGAAGATGCATTAGATGCATCCAGAATACCACCAGAAGGGTCCACACCTGATTGGTCTCCGATCATGGAAACGGTGAGGCCATCCCCCAAGCTCTCTAGATTGTTTGGAGGATCCGAAAGGAGACATGCCAGTGCTGCTCCTATTCCAGACATGCCAGTACTCTGTTCAGCCTCAGTAGTTAATTCAATCTGTTCCTCTATGGCTTCAGCCTCTTGTAAGTGTAAGTCAAAGAAAATCTCGAAGCCAGGTAGACGCCGCTTCTCAGAGTTCAACCATGGCTCAGGAAAGCCGCAAAATGGGAAGTCTTCCCCCTCTCGAATAAAGCGGCCATTTAGAGTTCCCTGAATTGGCCTATGCACAAGCTCATAGTGCTTCCCACTTTGATTTGCTTTGGCTCTTCCTGCCATTTCCTTCCCTTTTCTCACCTAGTCCGTTTTAGTAGGCATGTAGCTAAGACCAAAGGCATATGGGTTATGTGGCACTTCGGCCAGTGCAGTAACGCCCATCCGGCCGCTCTTTCCTAATCCCATCCTGGGTATATGTTGTAGCTTGTTCATGAGGTAGACTGATTGAGCACTGAGGTACAACCCCTCACCAATAGCCAAGATATTTTGCACCACCCAGGCTTCAGCCAAGGTAAACCCAGACAGGAAAACAACCTCATCATCGTGTACAATCTCTAGTACTGGTGTACTGACCTCAAGCGAAGGATGTATAGATGAATTTCCGAACACAATGGCCACTCCCTTCCCATGGGGGTACTTCAACATCTGATGAAGAGTGGAAGAAACAGCTTTCACTTGGTGCAGCCACGGCCGTCCAAGGAATAAGTTAAAAGTGGCCGGAACATCCAGGACGTGAAACCCAATATCCTGTTATGCCGGGCCAACTTGTACTCTGACTTGCACTGTTTCCATCACTTCTCTACTCGTGTTGTGGTACACCCGGATCACCTGGGTCGTAGGTACAAAGTCTGCTGGCTTCAAGCCAATAGCATAGGCTGTAGGCAACGGACAAACATTGATCGCAGACCCAGTGTCAACCAATACAACCGGCACCCACTTCTCTCTACATTCAATGGAGATGTATAAGGGTTTGTTATGCGTAGAGCCCTCGGGCGGCAATTCCTTATCCGAGAAGGTCAAAGTCGGCAAAGCACCTCCCGGGAAGACAAGTCCCACTGATTGTTCTGGGGTTGTGTCGATAGACAGCTTGGCCTTATCCATTGCTAACAGGACAGCTTGCCGGTGCACGCGTGAAGCCATAAGCAACCCCCAGATAGATATGTCTACTTGAATCTTCTTTAACTGTTTCAGCACAACCTCTTCCTCTAACAGTTTTTCCCTTTGTTTTTCAGCCTCCTTATCATTTCCGGATGCTTCAGGTTGGTCCAGGTGTGGGGGCTTGAAATACCGCCCGCTTCTAGTCATATGATCCACCTCCTCAGAGTATATCATCTGGCAAGTCTTGACCCCAATCCTCATCAGTGTGGGAAAGATGTAGATCATCATCTCCCCACCATATTCCTTCAACAACCGACAAGCAATTGTCCTGTTCTGTCCTAATTACTCTCACGTCAACATCACAATCATTCCCCGTAGGGCCTTAGGCTTGTCCAGCCTTCTGATCATTCTCGTCCCTTTCCTATTCAAACCACTTCAGTGCGACTTCTTGCTCTGTATCAGCAGTACTAACACTGCTCAATTCCTGAGCCACTTGTTTCAGACCGGCGTTTTCCGACAGCTTACCCTTTCTATCAACTATTCCAGTCTTTGCAGCGGTTCCCGCTTCCTACTTTTCCAGCTTCAGTTCAAGTTTCTCATCTATATCAGGTTCATCACTGAGCCACCCCGAATTGTCTGTCGACCCGTTCAGATTGAACCAGTCAATTTGTACATTCCTCTGATCTTGTTCATCGTAGAACTGCAGATTGTCCAAGTCTTCTTCTAATTCTGCTAGATCATCCAGACCTTGGCTTGGGCCATCCTCCCAGACTACACTGACCTCCATTCCTGCTGGCAACTCTACGTCTGGTCTGGCCTAATTGGTTGGCACAATGTAGCGGCACAGGTTATATTCCTTCTCAGATAAGTTCACGGAGCCCTCAGGCACTGAACTGACATTCCCATGATCCTTCAAGGTTAACCTGCCTTCTTCTACCATCATCACCACCACGAGTTCGGGTTGGAATGTGGACGTGTTCATCATGCACAAATCTGTGCTTTTTGGGATGAACAACGCTGGCTTGCGTAGATGGGAATGAGTGATATATATATTGGGCTCGTAAGGGACGACCAGTGTTTGTATAAGGTTCACATGCCGGGGTGGAGGGGCCTGGTTATATAGTGGGAGGGGATTTGAAGTGACGTTAGGCTTTTGAGGGGGCGTTATCACCTTATTGTCAATGAGATCTTGAATCTCATGACGCAATCTGAAGCATAGATCAGCGTCATGACCATGCTGTTGGTGAAAAGCACAGTATTTGGCCGGGTTGTGTTTCGGGAGAAGAGGATCGGGTAGGGGGCGAGGCTCTAGTGGCTTAAGGTACCCCTTTTTGATCAGGACCACTAAGGCTTTGGATAAGGACATGTATAATGGGGTGAAGACCCTTTGGCCTCACAGTTGGTGGCTCAAGGTTTATGAGGTTGTATTGGATGTACCGGCAAAGGGGTTGGCAGTTTTAGGTGTGGTGGTGACCATACCGACATCGAAAGGCCTTGCAGCTACACTACCACTCATAGTCACATTGGAACTGCATATGGAAGGCCTTTTAGGCTACTCCTTCTCATCATTTATCAAGCCCTATCTCATTGCATCCTCAATGTGTACTCCTATCCCATGGAGATCAGCGAATGTGAATAAGGGCAAGATAATCATTTTCTGTAGTAATTTCCCCTGTAGGTTCCGAACTATCATTTTAATTTGATCCTTTTCAGATGGCCTGGTCATCATCATTGATGCCTTTGCCCTCCACCTTGTTACAAAATCTGAGAAGCCCTCCTTCGTCTCCTGACGAGTTGCTTCGAGATCACGAGTTGTGACCTCGATTTGGGTATTATAGGAGTATTGCACTACAAAGGCCTTGGCCATCTCATCCCAGCTCTGTTTCACAGAGTCTTCCGACTTGGCGTACCAAATGGCCGCTATACTCGACAGGGTCCCACCAAAGAGTGAGACCTTCTGAAGTTTGGATAGGCCCATAGGCCGCAATATATCTGAGAAGAGCCACAAGTGGACCATAGGATCCCCTGAACCATCAAACCGGTCTATATGTGGCATCTTGAATCTGTCCGGCAAGGTCACTACTGCATCAGTATAGCCATCCTCTATATCCGGGATTGTATTCATACACTGCGCTCGCTTAAAGAGCTTTTCTAGCTTGTTGACTTTCAGAGCAGTAGGGTCAACCTCAAACTCAAAGGGGACCTCCATTTGGTATACCGGTGCTTTGGAGGTCTATGGTGGAATTGAATCCACTGGGATGCTCGCATTTTCCTGGACATTAGTTGTGGGAGCAAAAGCTCCAGGTACTGGAAGATTTGTAGGAGGTGGATGGAATACAGAGGCTGCTGTCTGTTGCGGCTATTGTTGTTGCAACCTAGCGATCAACTCAGCCTGCTGGGCTACAATTTCCGCTTGGCGGGCAGCATCTAGCTGCATAGCCTCAATAGTTTGCTGGAGTTGTCGAAGCATATCTTCCATGTTGGCTGGAGGACTTTGAACTACCGGAACTGGCGAGTACTCTCTGTCTGGGGTGGAAGTAGCTGATTGGGCCTAACTGGGCACAGGCGAGGTAAATGGTGACTGCTGAATTGGCGAGTTCTGTCGAATCCGCTTCCATCTAGTAACCGGCAGGAATGAAACAAACACTGGTTGTCCCCTAACTAGATCCCCAGATCTACAAATCCTTCTAACTCGGGTCCAGAGTGCTTGGGGGGTAACAGAATCGTCTGAAGCAATGGTGAAAGACTACCTTGCAAAAAGAAAATAAAGCAAAAAGAGACAAAAATTAGAAACTGCATAGCACCTTAGCTCAGATAGAAACAACACGCAGTTGTAATCATAAGCTGAACAACTGTACTCAAGCACTGATTTCTGCCCCAAAATTGATACCCTCAAACTGATACCCAAACCTGCAACTGATACATACATTCCTACAGAGTTTCACTATAAAAGCACGTATCAAGCAAGTGATCCAAAAACACCCCTATGACTGGGTAGGGTTACCCTATCCTAATTTCGTCAAGAGCCAGGGGTTCACTACACAAACAAGTGGTTTCAAACAATTCCTGCGTTCGGGAGAGCAACCTGCCCTAGTTTGGAACAGTCTCTATGGCTTCCGATATGCAACTAGGTTGACTGGTCAAAAAGGGTACCTTAGCAAGACTACCTAATATACTTCTCACACCTAACACCGAGAAGTGAAAGGAGGATCAAATGGTACAATGGTAGTCCAGATCCAAAGGTTGTGTTCCCATCGTGGCAAAGCCCGCAACCAGTCAGCCTTTTGGTAAGCTTTTCCAAATAAGCCTCCGGCAAACCACTTAGGAATAGCAAATGTCAAACACAGTGACTTAGGTGCACCGATGCAAATGCAAAGAAACACATAAGTGTAGATAAAATAACATATCATGAGTTTGAGTCAAATTCTCTAAATCCCTAGCAGAGTCGCCAGAAACTGCGGACTCGCCTTTTTCCGCACCACGTCTTTCGGAAAGGCTTGAAAGAAAGGCCTCACAGTTCAGACTCTCGTGGTTCTGAATCTAATCTCACTAGTGCAATGTGAAACTGATAAACACCAAAGAGTCCAAATCCGGCAAATCGTTTTGGAAAATTGATTTAAGGATCAAAAATGCCAAAATTGGACTGTTTTTCCAGATATAGAGTCGCCACCTAAATATTTCATTTTTGGGGAAATTTAGGAAACCCTGACTCATGCCAAAGGCCACGTGTCCGTCATCACCAAAGTTGCCTCGGCTTGGGAACTTAGGTACAAGAGGGGAAGGTCCTAAAATGAGCGCCCCCTGCTTGCCTGATCAAAGATCGGCCTCTACTAATCATGATATGCATTTTTATAAACATTATGTGCTCTTGTTCCGATTATTAAACTAGTTTTACTATGTGATGCGCACAAGCAAGTATAGACTAGTCGCAAGACTTGGAACAATTTAACTCATGTTTGTTTGCGAAAATTGTTTGAATTTGACACCTCAAGTGGGCTTAAAGATGCAGTTTTGCCACCAAACATAATGATCTTAAAACATGATTTTGCCACAACAAAGTGGGCTTAAAACACACATTTGTTGAATCGTTCCAATTCAAACAACAAGCCTTCATCCACAGGGATTCAAGCAGTTTAGCATTTAAGCACATAGCCTCATGGCAAGCATGCGAAACATGGCAACATGGCAATCACACCCATACAAGTATGCTAAAGCGTAAAAACTCATTGAGTACTCTGAGCCAAAACATAAACTAGTTAGAAAGATGCATGATCCTAACTATGTCAAATGTCTAATGCAACACATGCAATATGCAATTAATAGGCTCGACTACTAATGTGGCATATGGATCGATTTGAACAACATGCAATTAAACACGTATTCAAATAAGGTATTAAAATTGCAATGCAATTTGAATGATGCAATGAGCCTTGGTGCATGCAAGATAAATGAATGGATGCAAACATGCAAGCATAAGATATGCTAATTGAAAATGTCCCTAATCTAACCATCGAAAGCGATTAAATAAAAGGAAGAAAGATGTGGGGTTGGAAGACATGCACACACGCACGCACACTTATTACAACATTACACCCTCGTGAAGGAGGGTCCAAATGAATAAAAACTAACCAACTAGGTACACTAAGTAAGTTAACTAATTATTACAACAATTGAAATGAATTAGCTAACTTATTCTAAGCTAATTAAATATTACAAATCAAATTAATTAGATAAATACTACGCTAATTAAGTACAAAGCAATTAAACTAATTAATTAGCTACCACTAATTAACTAAACAAAGCAACTAAAAGGCCCCGGGAAGTAAGGGATGCATGCATGCTCGATTTCTCCACCCGAGAAACCACCGCCTTGCCACTGAACGCCTCTGTTTACACATTTGAACACCAACAGTGCTGCTAACTCCCAGAATACCTCTGCTTCTCCTTACCAACATACTGTGCAAATTTCATTGCTGGCCAGTCGGCTACCAATGGTGGCCGTCAGCGACCATTGGTGGTCAGTCGGCTACTACTGGTGGCCGTCGGCCACTGCTACCCTGAACTTCCTCTTGCTACAATAGAGAGCAAACAGAGGCAAAGCAGTGTATTCTCAAGGGTTGTTTGTACTATTACCCTCCTTATCATCAAAGAAGCTTAAAGGAGTGTAACTCCTGGCCCTCAAACCATCAATCAAGAAATTTCCATGCATGATGGCTAAGGAACCAAGTTTGTACAAATTCAATTAATGCAAAACAAGACCAAAAAGACCACCACCCTATCATGCATGATCAAAGGCGATGGTGACCAAGGAAAGTGGCGCATTTCATCACTTTTGAGTATGAAATGTCCCATTTTCCTTATGTTCAAATTAATGTCCTATTCACACACATGCAATGCAACACGAAAGATGCTTATCTTGCCTCTTTTACTTGTTCATTTTGTTTACTCATTTTACATTACCGATTTATTCTTTAATCGATTAAGTCCAAAAGTGAGTGTCCTCTAATGGAAAGATGACTCAAACAACGAGTTGCTTTGGGCATGAAAGAGGCATTACACTGTTGCTAATGAACCCCCCTAAGGGATTAAACCATTAGGTGCAATACCTCTATTTCACACTTAGGCAAACAAGGGGTTTAAATCCACTTTCAAAGCAAACAAAAGAGTGAAGAATTGAGGGAGGTTGCAGAGATTAAAGTGCTGAAATTAAGTTCAAAACAACACTAAAACATGCTATTAACTCAAAACAATGGTGATTAAAGCATTAAAACATCAAGCTAGTGAAGGAATTAACACTACAACTATGCAATACAAGCCTCAACTGAACTAACCAATCCAAAATAGAGCCAAAACAGGTTATTTTAGAGGCAAAAACATGCTGGACTTAAGCTAAATTAAGCTAGAAAAAGATGCTAACATATGAAGCTAACTAGGCATGCAAACAAGACACAAGGAGGGGAGGTTAACCCCTCCAATTTTGGACTTCAAAACACAGTTTTTACCATTGAAAACCCTCTAAAATTTAGTGGTTAAAAGGCCCAAAAAAGTTGGTTTGACAGTGATGAAAAGATGGTGCAAGTGCTTAACAAACAAAGGAGCAAGAAGGGTGGACCACCCCCTAACTCAAAGAGACCTCAAACCAACACTTTTAAGTCACAAAAATAGAGTTTTTGATAGTTCAAAATTAGCCCAAAAACAGTTTGAAAAGATGACAAAACAAGTATTGAAAACAAGCTTAAATAACAAGTGTTATACCTCTTGAAGCTAAGGCACAAAATAGGCAACAAACCAAGCTCAAACCTCCTTCTAGAGCTCAAACAAGGCTCCAAGTAATCTCAGCCCAAGGGTGAGAGTATTTGGTTAAGGGTTGATATGCAAAAGCTAAGAGAAACTAAGAAAATGTGTGCAAAATAACAAGAGAGAGAGAGAGAGAGAGAGAGAATTCTAGAGAGAGAGATATATTTTTGTTCTAAAAATGCTAACCCTCACAAATGGGGGAGGACACCCCCTATATATAGGAAAACAAGTCTTGAGCTTGTGAACATCTCACCATACACGTGTATGAAGATGCAGCTCAATGAGCAACAGCTGGCACAGCTGTCAACAAATATCTGGAAAAAGAGACTGATGGTCGTTGGCCACTACTGGTAGCTGACAAAAACAAGCCCTGGCCGACAGCCTAGGGGGCTAGCCAACAGGTCACCCACTCCTCCAGACTAGAGGCAACAAGCTCTTGGTCCAAAAACATGCACAAAATAGATAAGGTTTAGAAGCTCAAAGACAAGGCATTTCGCCAAGGACTTCAGGCGCTCAAAATGAACACAAACAAGGACAATCATCGAATGCACAAATGATGACGTCCAAGTCTTGAGGACGGTCAAAAACAGGTTGCCTGCAGCCTCACATAGTAAGTTAGCATAATAAAATCTGAACAAGAGCATATAATGTTGATGAAAATCACATCATGATTAGTAGAGGCCGATCTTTGATCGGGTGAGAGGGGTGCTCAATTCATGATCTTCCCCTGTCATACCTAAGTTCCTGACTTGAGACAACTTTGGTTACAACGGACAAGTCGCCTTTGGCATGAGTTACGGGTTTCCTAAATTTCTCAAAAATATTTAGGTGGCGACCTTGAAATTTGGCGATGCAGTCCATTTTTGGCATCTCTGATGATTAATGGATTTTCTAAGACTTGCCGAATTTGGACTCTCATTCATTTTTCTGTTCCACATTGCACTTGTGAAACCAGATTCAAAACAATGGGAGTTTGAACTGCAAGGCTATCATACCCGAGACGACTAACACCTCTGAGGAGCGCGAAAAATTAGCTACACTTGCCCGCAAAGAGGATGAGGGCAACAACCATCACCTTCATCGATTCTCTCTCAAAGTCAAAACCAGGGTAAGGGGCAGCCGCCAACATGTTATCAGTATGGGCAGTCCAAGCATCTAAAGATATTTTGCCCTCAATTGGGTGGCATATTTGGTACATCTAGTTCGAGGCAGACTCAGAGTCATCTACCAACTCAGTCAATTTAGGTGTCGAGGGCCAATCAGGGAGCCACTTCAGCTTAGTCTGTTCATCAAGCCTCTGCTCCAAGGGGTAAGGAAGTAGATCAGAGGCCTTCAGGGCATGTGTATGTTGTTGTCACGCTGGATCCATTACCAAGACCTGCTGTAGTGAGACGTAACCTTTTGTTGTTCAATTCGCTAGCCAGCGTGTTGATAGATACCGGTGCATCTCATTCGTTTATACCATCTACTTTTGCATCTCCTTTGGTTTGGAGTTTGATCAATTGGAGTCTTCTCTATTTGTTGAGACATCTGTTGGGAGCAAGGTGGCATTGGGTCGAGTGTGCCACTCTTGTGAGATTTAGGTTGCAAATCGTTAACTCTCCTTTGATTTTGTTGTTCTAGACATGCATGCTTTCAATGTGATATTGGGTATGGAGTGGTTGACTTATTTTCAAGCTTCGATAGATTGTCACCGTAGGAGGGTGTCGGTGTGTACACCATCTGAGGATTGTTTATACTTCTTGTGTGGCCGAGGTGATAGTTTTATGCCTCTATTGTATGATCTTTAAGGTTAAGGAGAGCTAATTTTCCTCTTTGCCATCACATTAGTGAATGAGGGTAACGTGATTCAGGGCAACTTAGAGAAGGTAGTTCGAGAGTATCCAAATGTTTTTTGAGAGGACCTCACAGATAGAGAGATTGAGTTCTGTATTAACTTGGTGCCAGGCACAGCCCCAATTTCCAAGGCACAATATAGATTTGCACTAGCTAAGTTGTGTGAGTTGAAGGTGCAGCTTCAGGATTTGTTAGATAAGGGCTTCATAAGCCCTAGTACCTCACCTTGGAGAGCACCAACTTTCCTTGCGAAGAAAAAGGATAGAACTTTGTAGCTATATATCGCCTACCGTAGGTTGAACCGGGTTACTGTGAAGAACAAATACCATTGCCGAAGATAGATGATTTATTTGATCAACTTAATGGATCTCGTTGTTTTTCAAAGATTGACTTGAGATGTAGGTACCACCAGTTGAGGGTAAAGGAGGAGGACATTCAGAAAACGGCCTTCCGTACGCGTTATGGTCATTATGAGTTCTTAGTGATGCCTTTTGGTCTAACCAATGCATCGGCTTCATTCATGGACTTGATGAATCGAGTCTTCCGTGAGTTTCTAGACTGGTTTGTGGTTGTCTTCGTCGACGACATCTTAATTTATTCACCCTTTGAGGAAGAACTTGGGGAGCACTTGTGGGTTGTACTTGAGTTGCTTAGAGCACACTGTTGTTTTGCTGAGTTCAAGAAATGTGAGTTTTCACTTATGGAGGTTAAGTTTCTAGGCCATATTGTATCTAAGGAAGGTGTAATTGTAGACTACTCTAAGATAGACGCGGTATAGAACTAGGAGCAAACTAAGAATGCCTTTGAGATCTAGAGTTTCTTGGGTTTACCAGGGTATTATTGACGCTTTGTAAAAGATTTCTCTAGGTTGGCTTCGTCTTTGACTAGATTAACGAGTAAATGAATTAAGTTTGTGTGGAGTGAGGCTTGTAAAAAGTCATTCCAAGAGCATACGACTAGACTTACCACCGCACCAGCTTTAATTTTCCTGGAGAGGGGTTTGGGTTACTCGGTATTTTGTGATGCATCTCGAGAGGGGCTGGGTTGTGTATTGATGCAAAAAGGAAAGGTTATGGCTTATGGCTCATGGCAATTGAAAATACATAAATAAATAATAAAAAAAAACCCTACGCATAACCTATAGCCAGGGACGGTGATCTTTGCCTTAAAAATCTGGAGACATTATCTTTATAGGGAGAGGTTTGAAGTATTTTCTGATCACAAGAGTTTGAAATATATGTTCTTATAGAAAGATTTGAATTTGAGGTAGAGGAGGTGGATGGAATTTATAGAGAATTATGATTTCAAGTTACTTTACCATCAGAGAAAAGCCAATGTAGTGGCCGATGCATTGACTAGAAAGTCCGTGAGCAATGTAGCAAATATTGCCATCTGAGAATGTGATATGTTAGGTGTTATTGATGAGTTTGATTTGCATCTTGGAAAGTCTTTTGAGTTGGTGTAGGAGCCGAATAAATAGAAGAGTCGGAAGACGCGAACCCCAAAAGATAGATACAATTCGGCTTCATATTGCGAAATAAGGACGCCGAATGCATTAGTGGAGCCGAATAGACGGAGGTCAGTAGCTCCGAATGGACCAAAGGTGAATGGGATAAAAGTAGGCTCAGGCCCTGAGGCCCAAAACGCAAGTATAAATACAAGAGCCACAAATTTAGAAAGGTATGTAAGAATCACTCCACTTTACTTAGACAAGAAGCTATCTTGAGTGTCTGAACTAACTTGTCCGTCGGAGTGCTAATTTCGACACCCCCGATCGGAGTGTTTCCATCTTTTCAAGTGACTAGCTGAGGATCACCAGCGTCTCCCAGGATCTGAAGAGTATTTCCAAACCACTTCTCCACAATTGGCACTGTCTGTGGGAATACTCAAATACATCCATGGCAGCCGTGACTGAAGATCCTCCGATAGCCACCGACAAGACCGCACAGAGAGGTGACCTCATTCCAGCAAGCTCGCTTGGCCCAAAAACCATCGCAGCAAGACTTGCCTCGGACCTCCTCTCATCTTCAATCCCAACGCCAAAGACAATACAAGCGACCATGGCACAAGCTCGGCAAATAAAACAGAGGTTGGACGACATCATCGCTGAGAACGAGCGCCTTCGTCGCGATGTGGCCTCGAAAGTAGCAAAATCCAAACAAACGGTGCACCAGGCTTCTGAGCGACCCCGAGGGCAGATGATCGACGATCTCAGGCCCGACAACAAGAAACTGACGGCCGCTATGCCTCAACAGATCATCCTGAGGAGTTGGAAAAAGACGAACGTCTCCACCAATACGTCCGGAAGCGCGTGGTCGAAACACCTGCCCCTCCGCAGGATGCATTTCAGCTTGACACCGTCCACATGATATACAGCCTACCAGCAGCCCCGGCTATGCATGCGATCCAATCACATCCAGGCCCCCAACAGCAACTCACGCCAGCAAAGCAGCCCCAAGAAACGCAAGTATCACCTTTGACGATTCTGATTTGATCGGTGTAACACTCCCTCACATCGATCCGTTGGTTGTTGAGCTGCGTGTAAACCGTTTCACCGTCGAACGCGTTCTTATCGACCAGGGCAGTACCTCGGAGGTTATGTATTATAAAACCTTCACCAAACTCGGATTCAACGAGTCAGACCTGACTCCGGCCCCCTATCCACTATTTGGCTTCAATGCCACTCCAGAGTACCCCTTGGGAAAGATCAGCTTACCCGTTCGAGCAGGCTCTAGAACGTGGATGTGGAATTCTGGTCGTGAGGCTGCCTTCACTGTACAATCTCATCATGGGCCGATCGTGGTTACATACGTTGCAGGCCGTCCCAAGCACCTATCATCAACTGCTACGTTTCCCAACAGAACACGGCATTGAGCAAATCCGCGGATCCCAGAATCGGCACAAGCATGTTATCTCCTTGCCGCCAGAACGCCAAAGCAACTGCAAGTAAACTCCATTGAGGTGCCGAATCGGGAGATCCTGGATGACGTTGGGCGGTATCCAAATGAGAAGGCCACGGAAGATTTAGACCGAGTTGACATTGATGGAAGCCCAGAAAAGTTTTCATGATCGGCGCCTCTCTGAATCAGGCCGACAGGCAGCAGCTGATCTCTTTCTTGCTCAGCAACCTTGATGCTTTGCGTGGACTCCGTACGAAATGCGGGAATAGACCCGTCAGTTTCACAGCACCATCTGAATGTCGATCCGACATGTAAGCCGATCATTCAGAAAGGCCGGCGATCAGCCGCGGAGCACACTGCCGCCGTTGTTGAGGAGGTAGACAAACTGCTTGACGCCGGGGCAATTAGAGAAGTCACTTACCCTACGTGGCTCTCCAATACAGTGGTGGTGAAGAAGAAAAATGGGACTTGGCGAGTTTGCGTCGACTTCACGGATCTGAACAAAGCTTGCCCCAAAGACTGTTTTCCTCTACCTAGAATCGACCAGCTCGTCGATGCGACGGCACGTCATCAACGCATGAGCTTCCTCGATGCTTATAGAGGCTACCATCAAATCGCCATGCACCAGATGACCAGGACAAAACTGCCTTCCTCACCCCAAGAGGAACCTATTGCTACAAAGTTATGCCCTTTGGGCTGAAAATGCAGGGGCAACCTACCAAAGATTGGTCACCGCCATGTTCAAAGAGCAACTCGGCCACACTATGGAAGTATACATCGACGATATGGTGGTCAAGTCCAAAGAAGAACAAAATCATATAGCGATCTAGAAAAGACATTCAGCATCTTACGCAAATACAGAATGAAACTGAACGCTTCCAAGTGTGCGTTCGGAATCGGCTCTGGCAAATTCTGGGTTACATCGTCAATCACCGAGGAATTAAGCCAACCCGAGGCAAGTCACAGCAATCTTGGAACTCGCTCCCCCCGTTCAGTAAAAGAAGTCCAAAAGTTGATGGGGATGGCCGCTGCACTTAACAGGTTCATCAGCCGGTCTACAGATCGCTGCCGACAATTCTTTCAGACACTACGGCAGGGTAAGGCTTTTGAATGGTCCGCCGAATGCGAATCAGCCTTCAACGGACTCAAGACCTACCTCCGCTCAGTACCTCTCTTGACAACACCCGCCGCTGGTGACCCGCTCATCCTATATCTGGCAGTTTCCGATAGGGCCGTCAGCGCCGTACTGTTAAAAGAGGAGGAGGGGAGCAACGGCCAGTGTATTATGTGAGCAAGGCAATGGTTGACGCCGAAACACGCTACCTTCCGCTGGAAAAACTCATCTTAGCCCTAGTCATGGCGGCAAGAAAACTGATGCATTACTTCCAGGGACATAGCATTGGGGTGCTAACAGATTATCCCCTCCGATCAGTACTACGGAGTGCAGAAGCATCGGGACGTGTTTCAAAATGGGCTCTTGAACTCGGCCAATACGACATTCGGTTTTTACCTAAAACTGCAATCAAGGGGCAGGTGTTGGCCGACTTTGTTGCCGAATTCATCGGCGAGCTTGCCAACCTCAAACCTGATGAAGTTCGACCAAAGGCTGAAGTTCTACCAAAGCCGAACTGGAGAATTTATGTCGGGGATATTTGGCAATTATACTGTGATGGATCATCTAACCAAAGGGGCAGTGGCGCCGGAGTTATAATCATGTCTCCAGACGGCGCAGTAATTGAGCAGGCCGTCAAGCTTGGCTTCGAAGCATCAAATAACGAAGCCGAGTACGAAGCCCTTCTAGCCGGTCTGCGGAATGCGCACCTTCTCGGCGCGCGGCGTCTACTTGTGTTTTGTGATTCAAAGTTGGTAATCAATCAGCTAAAGGGGAGTACGCGGCAAGAAACGACCGCATGGCGGCCTACATGAAAACGGCCAATTCCTTGCTGGCAAAATTTGAACATCACAAACTGAACCAAATAACACGTGACCAGAACACACACGCGGATGCCTTGGCGTGCCTAGCCTCCGCCATCAATTCTAAGATCAAACGGACCATCGAAGTAGGTTTCATCCTGGAGCCGAGTATTGGCCCTTCGGAGGAAATCCATGTCAATGTTATAGAATCCGCACCAAGCTGGATGGACCCCATTGCTGCATTCCTCTCTTCTGAACAACTCCCAGAGGACAAAAAAGAAGCACACAAGCTGCGAAATAAAGCCCTGCGATACTATCTGGATCCGCAAGGAGGGCTTTACAAAAAGTCCCTCTCTGGTCCATATTTGGAATGCGTGCACCCCGACAAAGTGGAGGAGCTTCTGACAGAGATACATGAGGGCAGTTGCGGTGCCCATTCTGGCGGACGCTCCCTGGCCCATCGAGCTATAACGCAGGGATATTATTGGCCGACAATGAGAGCTGACGCGGAGAGTTATGTAAAAAAATGTGAACAGTGCCAAAAGTTCTCCCCATTAACCCATCTGCCTGCCGAAGAGTTGAACTCTATCACCAGCCCCTGGCCGTTTGCTCAGTGGGGACTTGATATCGTAGGACCATTGCCCAGGGCCCCAGGGAACAAGCGATTCTTAATCGTCGCGACAGACTATTTCACAAAATGGGTCGAAGCGGAGGCTCTAACACATATACGAGATGCCGACATTAAACGCTTTGTATGGAGAAACATCATAACACGATTCGGCATTCCGAGAGCTCTAATCTCAGACAATGGCACCCAGTTCGATTGTGGCGTATATCGAGAGTTATGCAGCAAATATGGCATTCGGCCTTACTTCTCGACACCGGCCTACCCCCAAAGCAATGGTCAGGCCGAAGCCTCTAACAAATCCATCTTGGACGGCATCAAAAAGAGGCTGGAAAAAGCTAAAGGCAAATGGGTCGAAGAATTGCCGAGTGTATTGTGGGCTCATCGTACTACGCCGAGGAGATCCACCGGAGAAACACCGTTTGCTCTATGCTTTGGAACCCAGGCAATCTTACCCCTGGAAATCGGCCTCCCAACTCTGAAATCGCAAGTTTTTGACATAGGCCGAAACGACATGATGCTTGCCCTAGATCTGATTCTAATCGAAGAACGAAGAGACCGCGCCCTGGCATCCATGGCACGCTATCAGCAGCAGCTCGCCAAGTCGTACAATCAGCGAGTTCAGTTGCGCCGATACACGCCAGGAGAGCTTGTCCTAAAGAAGGTACTTCCAGCCGACCGAAAACCGGCCGATGGAAATTGGGTCCAAACTGGGACGGCCCCTATCAAATTGAATCCATCGCAGGAACAGGGGCATATCGGCTCTCAGACATGACAGGAAGAAGCCTGCCACGGCCTTGGAATTCTACGCATTTACGTAAATTCTATCATTGACCCGACTTGTGGGCTTGATACTTGTACGTGTTCCACCTTTGTAATATAAAGTTTCTCGTTTTCTCAAGCTCGCCCCAAGCCTTGATTAATAAGGGCCGATTAAGCCTTCCAAGGCCAAAACAAAGACTCCGGATTCGGAGCGCCCTTCGTGGATATCACGATTGGCCAAAATAAAGCCTCCGGATTCGGAGCCCCTTTTGGTGCATGCACCTTAAGGCCGATTAAGCCTTAAGGAAAGACTCCGATTCGGAGCGCCCTTCGTGGATATCACGATTGGCCAAAATAAAGCCTCCATTCGGAGCCCCTTTTGGTGCATGTCACCTTAAGGCCGATTAAGACTCCGGATTCGGAGCGCCCTTCGTGGATATCACGATTGGCCAAAATAAAGCCTCCGGATTCGGAGCCCCTTTTGGTGCATGACACCTTAAGGCCGATTAAGACTCCGATTCGGAGCGCCCTTCGTGGATATCACGATTGGCCAAAATAAAGCCTCCGGATTCGGAGCCCCTTTTGGTGCATGTCGCCTTAAGGCCGATTGAGACTCTGGATTCGGAGTGCCCTTCGTGGATATCACGATTGGCCAAAATAAAGTCTCCGGATTCGGAGCCCCCTTTTGGTGCATGACACCTTAAGGCCGATTAAGCTCCGGATCGATTGGAGCCCTTCGTGGATATCACGATTGGCCAAAATAAAGCCTCCGGATTCGGAGCCCCTTTTGGTGCATGTCACCTTAAGGCCGATTGAGACTCCGGATTCGGAGTGCCCTTCGTGGATATCACGATTAGCCTTTCTGAGATTTGTATTCGGACCACTTGATTGGCCGAATAAATATTCACTAAGAATCGTTCTTAATTGAGACCGGTCAATACATGTCTAAACATTTACGCCATGCAACACAAAATTTGCCAGAAAGTTGAAATAATATGATTAATTAAGCACATAACATTTCAAGACCGAATACAAACGTTGAAAGAAAAGAAATTCTATTTATTCGGTGCACTGTCTAGTCATTCGGCACCCTCATCGTCGCTCTTCTCAATTTCGAAATCGGGATAAGGAAAGTGGTGGCGATGATACAGGGGCAAGGCCGAATCAATTCCCACGGCTTCGAGAGATCCCTCGGTTTGAAGGGCCTTGATCCAGCCGTGCTTGAATCCACGATTTTCACATCGACAGACTTCCTCGGCAAGGTCCTGTTTGGTCTTCTCTATCCCGACCTTCAGGCCATCCTGAAACCCCTTTTCATAACCCGAGGTACGTTGGGTTCCTCTCTCCACAACAACCAATTTAGATTGATCGGCCGAAACCGACGCGCTCGCTCGAACATTCTTCAGTTCCCGAAGCTCACGTTCAGCCTTTTCCGCGCGAATCTCCAAACTGCGATTCCTTTCGTCCTTTTTCTCACTCTCACGTCGCGCTTCCCGCAGACGCATACCGACTTCGTAAGCAGTATATAGTCCTTTCACGGCCCCATGAATGCCGTCTCGAAATACTTCGAAATCTCGACGTCCGACCATCGATTGTTGGACTTCCGGCGGGAATATCTGTCGAGCGAACTCGACTGCCACATCTGGGTCTTTAATGATAGAGTCCGCCTCCGTCATTGGTCTATTCCTCACAGAAACCGCAAAACTCAACGGCCGTGACGTCGCTTCAGGCTCGATTCTCGGTTGGCTGCCCTTTCGGGGCGATCTGCTTCGATGACTAAGGGGCTGCTGTGTTGCCCGATCCTTGGACGTTCTTCTTCCCGAACACGTAGGCTCGCTACTGCGACTCATTGCGACGTCTGATTCAGCCAATCTTCATCCCTCCCCAATTGCCTCGATGGAAATAAGTAGGGCCTCTGGCGTGCACCCACTCCATTTATCCTTCAAAATTTGCAGCTTTCCCGAGGCAACGTCAGTAATCCCAAACGTCAACAGTCGGATGACAATTGTCCAGCTTGCGCCCTAGGACCATTCGGCTTTCCAAGCTCCCACCCTGGCGAAGGCAAGGGCAAATTTATTAATCTGATCGGCCGAGTGGTTAAGCGCAAGTGCCGATCAATATGTGCCTTAGCTAGCCCGCGAGCTAGGACCATTCGGCTTCCCAAGCTCCGCCCTGTGAAGGCAAGGCAGATTTATTAATCTGATCGGCCGAGTGTCAAGCGCAAGCGCCGATCAATATGTGCCTTAGCTAGCCCGCGAGCTAGGACCATTCGGCTTCCCAAGCTCGCGCCCTGGCAAGGCAAGGGCAGATTTATTAATCTGATCGGCCGAGTGTCAAGCGCAAGCGCCGATCAATATGCCTTAGCTAGCCCGCGAGCTAGGACCATTCGGCTTCCCAAGCTCGCCCCTGGCGAAGGCAAGGGCAGATTTATTAATCTGATCGGCCGAGTGTCAAGCGCAAGCGCCGATCAATATGTGCCTTAGCTAGCCGCGAGCGAGGACCATTCGGCTTTCCAAGCTCGCACCCTGGCCAAGGCAAGGGCAGATTTATTAATCTGATCGGCCGAGTGGTCAAGCGCAAGCGCCGATCAATATGTGCCTTAGCTAGCCCGCGAGCTAGGACCATTCGGCTTCCCAAGCTCCCGCCCTGGCGAAGGCAAGGGCAGATTTATTAATCTGATCGGCCGAGTGGTCAAGCGCAAGCGCCGATCAATATGTGCCTTAGCTAGCCCGCGAGCGAGGACCATTTGGCTTCCCAAGCTCGCGCCCTGGCCAAGGCAAGGGCAGATTTATTAATCTGATCGGCCGAGTTTTTAAACGCAAGCACCGATCAATATGTGCCTTAGCCAGCCCACGAGCTAGGCCCATTCGGTTTCCCAAGCTCGCGACCTGTCTAAGGCAAGGGCAGATTTACTTGATTAATCCGATCTAAACCATAACCGAAAGCAATATCATTGATCAACATTTTCCTTAGCTAGTTGAACACAACTCATGAAATTGTGTATATATACTCAAGTTACGAAACAAAAAGCTACAAGCCCGATTTTATATATACTCATGAAAAGTTACTCATGAAATTTTTCATATATACTCAAGTTACTAAACAAAACGATTTACTCATGACTGTAGCAACAGATGAAAAATACCAAATAAAAAACTGTAAAAATACATTCGACATCCTAAAACTGTCAGTCGGCTAGCTCAGCCATCGGAATCAGACTCCAATGGCTCAACATCCACTTGCTCATATGGTATTGGCGTAATCAATGAAGCGTTAGCAGCAGCAAGGGCTTTGTGCCAGCCATGTTTGAATCCCCGATTTTCAAATTTGGGGACTTGGTCAACGTACTCGGCGAGTCCAGCATTTTTCCCAGCCTCGAATACTTTGGAAGACTCCAAGTCGGCTGCTTCCTTCACCGCCTTCATTTCAGCCAACTCTTCCTCCAGTTTGGAGATCGCCTTCTGGGCCAATTTGAGCGCATCTTCGCTCGCATCTGCCTTCTTCTCGGCATCCGTGCTACGAGCCCTCTCCATCTCGGCGTCGGCCCTTGAGGCTTCCTTGTTCGCCCTCAAAGCCTCGACCTCGGCCCTTCTCCTCTGGCCTTCAACTTCCTCGCGTAAATGACCAATCTCTTTAACGGCGTCGCGATGGCGACAGCCCACATCGGTTATCCATCCGATGGTCTGCAAGACAAGAATTTGAAACCATAACTTCAACAATATTCGGGTTAAGTGAAGCTAAGTTCGAATATACCAAAAGCGCCGATTGGGCGGCTAGTGCTGTCGCTTTCAGATCCGTTTCCACCCGGAAAGCCTCCTTGTCAGACGACAATGACACAGACGTAGCCAAGCTGAATGCGACTTCTGGATCTTTAAGCGCCGAAGCATCAGAAGAAACCGGCATGTTCCTTATCATCGGCTGAATGACAAAAGGAACGACCACGTCTGATCCCTCTAATCGAGGACGTTTCCCGCCACGTTCTCCTGAGCCGGCCTCAAACTCAGTAGGGCGTTTTTCTGCCTCAACTTCTTGGCCGGCCTGCACATCCAAAGTAGATTCGGCATTCCGACCTACTGTCGTTTCCACGACAACAACGCGCACGGACTCTGATTCGCTAACAGGCAGAGAGAATTGCGATTCGGTGGCGAGTGGTACTTCAGACGGAAGGGCCTCCACTCTTCACCGCGCGGCCAGCCTTTCCGCATTCGCCTTCCTAGCAAGTTGTGTCAGACTTAACCCGGCCATGTCTTCGGGGTCTGCGGCGGAAATACCCTCCAAGCCGTGAACAATGCCGTCAAGTGAAAGGTCCTCTCGGCCCGATGTGGATGTGGGATCGGCCGAATTCAATACCTCGTCGGACTCGGTTTCGGACTGATCTGATTCGATAACATTAGCTACATCCCCCTCCGAATCGGACCCTCCAAAACCAACCTGCCTCAAATTTTTGAAGTCGGACAAAATAAGGGCAATAAGAGAATCTTCACCCTCAGGAACAGGGATATTTTCTGCTGCCGAGAAGGTCGTGTATGTCGGCTCGTAACGAAGCAGAATATGCGCCGACCTCCCTTGTTTCTGAAGACTTCGACGGCCGAAGTATTTGAGCGCGACTTCGATATCCGAAAGAACGGCGCCGTCAGTTCAAGACACAACTTTCTTCAAACTTCTCCCTGCACAAGCCAAGCCGTCACATTTCAAAGAAGAGGCTTTACAACAAAAACGAACAAATAATAAAAGCGAGAAGGCAATCAGCCACCTGGCTCGCCCCTCCATCTAGGAATAGGGTCGACGCGATCCTCCCCTTCGCCAAATTCCCAGTTACCCTGGACAACGACCATCACATCATCAACTCGTTTTCTAGAACTGGAAAGCATAGTAATCAGCTGATGGTCGATATCCTTGGCCCTAAGGAAGAAACGCCCGTGCCGACCAGAAGACTTAGCCAAGGCATAACAATGCCGGATGGCTGGAATGCCAAGGTTAATTCTTAGGCGACGGTTGAGCGCTATAACCCCCATTATGATTCTAAAGAAATTCACATTAGGTTGAGAAGGGATTAAACCCCAGTAGCGAAGCGCAGCCCTAAGAAACGGGTGAAGGGGGAAACGGACTCCACCCTCTGCAATTGACAAAAGAGGAAAGACAATCGTGGTTTCGTCTTCCCTCTCCATATCAAGAGCGCCGTCCGCCACAAGCGACAGACGGACACCATCAAGAATGGAGAAATGGCGTTTAAAGCCAGCGATTCGATCTGACAAGAGGAGGTCTTTTAAATGTTTCGCCATACTCTATAGTTTATGAGAATATGCCAAGGAAGGAATAAACCAGAAAGAGTCTCCAAAACAAGGGAGGAGAGAACTTACAAAGGACGAAGGGGATATCGGAAAACAGAGTTGCAGGGACTATCCAAAAGGCAATCCAGCGATGAGCGTCACGAAATACATACTTGAAAGGACGCCAAAATTTTAAATCGCAATAAATAGACACGTGCGTAAAGGGGGAAGGTCGACACGACAACCGAAAGGGGTGCACTTAGATATCCGCATGACGATGAGGCCAATCGCCGAATTTTGGCTCTGACTTTTCGAAATTCAAAACCAAGCACTCCAGCCAACTGTCGTCGGTGAAGTGCTTGGGGGACAATTGTGGGAGCCGAATAAATAGAAGAGTCGGAAGACGCGAACCCCAGAAGATAGATACTATTCGGCTTCATATTGTGAAATAAGGACGCCGAATGCGTTAGTGGAGCCGAATAGACGGAGGTCAGTAGCTCCGAATGGACCAAAGGTGAATGGGATAAAAGTAGGCTCAGGCCCCGAGGCCCAAAAAGCAAGTATAAATACAAGAGCCACAAATTTAGAAAGGTATGTAAGAATCACTCCACTTTACTTAGACAAGAAGCTATCTTGAGTGTCTGAACTAACTTGTCCGTCGGAGTGCTAATTCTGGCACCCCCGACCGGAGTGTTTCCATCTTTTCAGGTGACTAGCTGAGGATCACCAGCGTCTCCCAGGATCTGAAGAGTATTTCCAAACCACTTCTCCATAGTTGGCTACTTTGTTTACCATAGTTGCACACCCTTCCTTGATTAGTCGAGTTATTGAGGCATAAGAATGTGATCACGAGGTAGAGATTATCCCAAGGAAGATCTCCGATGGGAACGTGGAGACAGGTTTGAATGTCCACTCTTATTCGAGTGTGAGACACTTAGATGGCCTGTTTGTGCCAGAGTCTAGTAAAGAAGTGGTACTTCGAGAATTCCACTATTCACGTCTTACAGTGCATCTAGGAGGTACGAAGATGTATCATGACCTTTGTTGCCATTTTTGGTGGAGAAGCATGAAGAGAGATGTATCTTTATTCGTTTTAAGGTGCCTTACTTGTCATGTAACACCCCAAAATAAACAGACATTCTACACCATCACATTTATACCAAAACATGCAAAAATTCACCATTATCATGCATTAATGCAACATCCATTCTACTAAATGGATTATGAGACAAGATAGAAATGAAACAAGGATTGTTCTATACAAGTCAATGCCTTAAAGGGTACAAATTGCTAGGGCTTTGTCAGGTTACAATAAATGAGTTACAACTCAATACAAAGAAGCCTTCAGCTCAAATTTAACAACAAAATAAACAAAAAACAATCAAACGAGACTCAAGCTCCAAGATCCTCCAAAGTTATTGGCTTGACGGAGGCACGCCAGTTCACCTAAAAATGGTTCCCCTCATAGGGTGAGCATAAAGCCCAGCAGAAATAGTATTAATGACATGTATGATGCTTAACAATACCATAAGGTGAATGCATATGAAATGCCATGATAAAACATGCATTTTTCTCATTTGAAACAATGCTATGCAAGCATTCAAAAAACCACATTTCCAAGACTTTCTTTTAAAAACAACACAATGGTAAATCTCCAGGGTTAATGTTTAAAAATAGCAGCTATACAAGCTAACTATGCCATTTTACCGAGATTATCTGGATGGAATCAGCACCTACCGCATGGTTTTTAGGTCTTGCACCATGGACAGACAGGCAACTGGATTACCACAACCCCTTACAACTTTACCATTTATTTATCATTTCCAATAACACAACACATGTGTTCAAAACAATATTTTTAAAACATGAAATCTCAAGTTTACCAATCCATGATATGCTCAATACAATGTATGATTTGTAAACATTTACAATCCCTAATCTACATGCAATCTCTACTACAATCAATACAACCCTCTACCGGTTGCCAAAACAATTATATATAATGACATTATTTAAGGATAACAGTAACAACAACAAGAATATCCAAAATGATATCAAAGCTAGAATCCCAATGACTTATACAAAATCTCACAACTCCTGAAAACAACATTCATACTCCTTACAAGTCTTGTGAATCTCAATAGAAAATATTCAATCTTTCCAAAACATTCAATTAGTTCTTTTCAACAATTTCAGACTTTCAAAAAGAGTGATCAATACTTAATGATTTCCAAAAGTTCAAAAACGTTTACCAATCAAAACCTCACAACAGCCACAGTTTTACACCATTTTTCCAAAACACCAACCATCCTTATTTTTGACAAAACTTTAAAACACAATTTTTCCTTCAAAACCTCCTCATTCCACAACGACCACTCACAAATCTCAAACCATAACCGAAAATAAGAGTTTTTCCCCCAATTACGTAACTACAACCTATCTTTTCTGAAAACTCTTAACTAACCAAAATAACAAATAACAAATAACAAAGTTAAACAACACACACATCATTAAGAAATCCCTACCTCAACGCAAGAAGAAAAGAAAGCCCAATAGCTCAAAATTCGACGGCAATAAAAATGCGAACTTTTTCATATTAAAATGAAGCCCTCAACCCCCTCTATCTTAAACTCTTAGGTACTAAGGGTGAAAAATAATTAAAAAGAGATGAAACCAAGGTTTAAAGCTCAAAAAACTCAAAAATGGCAACACAAAGAGAGAGAGAGAGAGAGAGAGAGAGAGAGAGAGAGAGAGAGAAGAAGAAGAAGAAGAATAAGAATAAGAATAATAAGAAGAAGAAGAATAAAAAGAAGAAGAAGAAGATGATGATGATGATGATGATGATGATGAGCTCAAAATAGATATTTTTAGCTTTTGGCTAATATTTATAGACCAGATGCACTGCGGGTGCGAACAACAGGTCACGGGCACAATCAACACCCTCGCGAACATGATGTGCAAATCGTGGCCCACCTCGCGGCCCCTTGCGAGCCACACACTTTCCTCCTATACAATTGACCTAAAGACACATTTTGGTCATGGCCTGGTCATGGCCCATTGTAGGAGCGACCACCACAGACACACTGAGGTCACAATCAAGAAGACCTCAGTTGTGACTAGCCAAATAAGACATGCTGCTCACTGGTTCCTGGGTTCAAGGCTAAGGTTCCTGGCTACTAAAGATGCCTAACACAAAAGAATACAACCCACAACAAGTGTTAACCCAAAATAAAAGAACAAGAAAGATCTGGTCTTAATCCGGACTGCTACATGTCAGCAAGTGAAGGCCGAACACCAAAGACCAACGAGTTTTTTACAACCTTTACCTATAACCAAATGGAAGTGGGAACATGTTACTATAGATTTTCTTATTGATCTTTTGAGAACTCAATGGGGTAATGATATCATTTGGGTAGTTGTGCATCGGTTGACTAAGTCCACTCACTTTATTCCTATGCGCACAAGTGACTCGATAGATTATCTTGCTGAGTTATATGTTAGGGACATAGTTTAACTTCATAGAGTTCCAGTGACTATCATCTCGGATAGAGATCTGTGTTTCACAGCTCGGTTGTTGCAGAACCTTCAAAGTGCCTTGGGTACTAAGGTGACTTTTAGCACCATATACCATCCTCAAACTGATAGGCAATCTGAGCACACTATCCAAATTCTAGAGGACATGCTTTGGGCTTGCTTCCTCGACTTCAAGGGGTCGTTTACCTATAACAATAGTTTTCAGGCAAGTATCAGGATGGCACCTTTCGAGGAATTTATGGCTAATTGTAGCTTGCTTTTCGTGCTCCTTTCGGATACAATAGCCCTACAGTTTGAACTCCCGTGGTTCTGAATCTAATATCACAAGTTCAATGTGAAATAGATAAACACAAATGAGTCCAAATCCAGCAATTCTTTTGGAAAATCGATTTTGAATCAAAGATGCCAAAAATGGATTGCATTGCCAGATTTTAGAGTCGCCACCTAAATATTTTTTGGAGAAATTTAGGAAACTTGAGACTCGTGCCAAAGGCCACTTATCTGTCATCACCAAAGTGCCTAGGCTTGGGAACTTAGGTATGAGAGGGGAAGGTCATGAATTGAGCACCCCACTCACCCGATCAAAGATCAGCCTCTGCTAATCATGATGTGATTCTTATTTACATTATACGCTCTTGTTCCGATTATTATGCTAATTTTACTATGTGTTGCACACAACTATAGGCTAATTTATGAAATTTGGAATGCATTGATTTTATGTTTGTTTTTTGAAAAAGTGCTCTGAATACATGTCACTTGAAAAAGCAAGTTCATATTTAAATTTAATCAAATTATTCCAACTTAAGTAAAAGGCCTTCATTCACAAGCATTCAAACAAGTATATCACTTAAGCACTTAGTCTCATGGAAAGCATGCTCGATATGGCAACAATCACGTGCATGCAACATGCTAAAGCAATAAATGCTCACCTAGCACTCCAAGGCAAGCCAAACAAAGCAAAATAATTAGAAAACATGCATGCTGCTAACTAATGCAACATAACTAATGCAACATGACTAATGTCACACATACAATCATGCAATAAATACGCTCGGCTACTAGCATGGTGTAACAAGCCCGCGGGGGACCTCGCTACAGCTCGGACTCTTCCGTTTTGTTTGGATGGTGCGGTTCTCAATCTGAACCAAAGAGTCCACCTCTAGCAAATCGTTTTGAAGAAAACAGATTTTTGAAAAAAAAGTAGTGCCAAACATGGACTGCTTTGCCAGATTACAGAGTCGCCACCTAAATATTTTTTAAAATGGGAAATTTAGGAAACCCTAACTCGATGCCGAAGGCCACGTGTCCGTCATCACCAAATGTCTTGGCTCGGGAGCTTGGGTACGATCGGGGAAGGTCAGCTATGAGCACCCCCTTTCGCCCGGTTCGAAGACCGGCCTCTACTAACCGTGATATCCGAGTTTGAAAACATTATGCGTTCTTATCCCAATTATTAACCTAGAATTACTATGTTATGCGCACAGCAAACAAGTATAGACTAGATCGCCTAATTTGGAAATAAACATTGCATATCCGTTTTGTCTCGAAAAACGTGTTGGTTTTTGCTACTCGCAAGTAGGCTAAAATACGGATTTCAATGAGTTATTCCAACTCACGCAATCCAACCTCCACCCACAGGCATTCAAACAGTTTATAACACGTAAGCACTTAGCCGCATGGTAAGCATACTGTCATGGCAACATTCACACGCATGTGGCATGCTAAAGCATAAAACTTACATCGTACTCCGTGCCAAAACAAGAAACCAGTTAGCAAAACATGCATGACCTAGTTTATGTTAAGTGACTAATGCAGCGCATACGGAATGTAATCTAGACAGGCTCGGCTATCCTAAGCATGGCATGTGAAATGCGCGAGTAGCACGTATTCAATTTTGGAATTGAAAATTGCAATGCAGTTTGTATGATGTACCGAGCCCGGTGCATGTAAACAAATACATGAATGCACGCATGCATTGCATAAGGTATGCTAATTTAGATGTGCCCTAATCTACCATCATAAGCGGGTAAATAAAAGGGAGAAAGAAGTGGGGATTGGAAGACATACACCCACTCACACACACTTATTACAATTATGCCCTCTCTCAGAGGGACCGAATAATAATACAGTCCAAAAGAATAAATGAATAAATTATTACAAAATTCTAATTATTAAAAATAAATCAAATAAATAAAAGAAATGGGGCCTCAGCCCTGTCTCGGGATGCGCGAATGATGCATGCTCGTTGCGACTTGTCCGGAAAGCCCACACCGTAGCACTGCTGCTTCTGTTTCCACTGCCCTGCCTCTCCAAAAATTCCCAAAGTCCTAGGGAGCCTTCCTTGTGTTCTGCTGAGTGCCACCGGCTGGAGGGAACTACCACCGGCTACTTGTGGTGGCCACCGACTGCACAATAGTCTATCGGCCAGAAATAAAATGCCGGTCGGCACAAAATTCCCTTGAAGATCCAATGAAGAACAAAAGGTCCAGCCCTCTTCTAGTGATCAAAACCAGTCCAAAATCACACAAAACAAACCTCCAAGCCTCCCAATCTCAGATTAAGGTGTAGTAGTGTGTGTAATGGTGCAAAAGTAAGGTGAAATCACACTTTTTGGTCCAAAACACACACACAAGAGGAGAGAGAGGGAAAAAAATATAGAGAGAGGAGATATATGACAGAGGTATAGATACACAAGCTCTGGTTTTTCTATCTCAAATGGCTAACCCTTGAGCAATGGAGAGGGTGGTCTTTATATAGGCCAAGACCAATCCAAGACTTAATGGCTAAGCAAAGGAAAAGGCTCAAAGGGGTCAAGGGGGTGCAAGGCTTCTTGGAGAAGCCAAAACAGCTGGCCAAGCTTCTCCAAGAAGCTTGGCCAAAAGGGGTCAAGCTTCTAGAAGCTTGAAGGGGTTCAAAGGGCAAGGGGGTCAATCCTATGCACGGGGAGGGGTGATGGTGTAATCCAGCTGGCACAGCTGGCATGCACCATCCTCAGGGGGGTTTCAGAACGGTCACCGGCCAGCCAAAAACGTCACCGGCACAAAAAAGTGCCGGTCGGCAACATATAGTGCCGACCGGCCAAAGTTTTTGAGAAAACAGTGCCGACGGACAAAAGGGAGTGCCGGTGGGGTGTGGTGGCAGCCGGGGGATTCAGGGATGGCTAACAAGCCCCCCCTACCCTCAAATGCAAAAACACAAGTGTTTGGTGCCAAAACCGAACACGAAGCAGCCGAGTCAAGAGGTCCTGAAACGAGGCGAGCTGCCGAGGCCTCCGGGAACTCGAGACGAACACAATCATGGATAATCACCGGGTGTCCAAGCGGTGACGCCCAAGTTTGAGGACGGTCAAAAATGGGGTGTCTACAGTTGCCCCTCTTTGACAGAACTCAAAGTCATAACAATGACGGGAGTGAATGTCAAAGCCCAGAGCGACCCATTTTTGACAAGGCCGAAGACTTAGACAAACATGCAAGACAAACAAGGTATGCGCCCGAAGGTAGGGGCAAAATGCAACTGAATATGCAAGAAGCCAAACATAACTTATGATCATGCAAAGGAAGCTGTAATGAAGCACACAGGCGACAGTTATAAGCTAGCATACCCAAACTACACTACGATGCAGAAAGGATGTAAGAGAATTATGGAATTCTCAATACGTCTCACTCGGGAGTACAATACCTGTCCGGTCGTCTGGTCACGCCAGCTTCAAATGAACCGTACATACAATATCGTGCCTGAAAAGAAAGCAAACTTAACAGGTATGACATTGTTAGCAACATTCATAACAGTGCAATCGGAAGTGCGTGACAACGCATGCAATGTGTATAGAAAATTGTAATTGAACACATATAGTAAAGCAGAGCACGCATACAAAGCAATGTGTATATAGGAACTTGAACTCATGTAAGTAAAGCAATGCACGCATACAAAGCAATGAGTATATAGGAAGGAACTTGAACTCATCTCAGTAAAGCAAAGCACACATACGATGCAATGAGTATATAGGAACTTGAACTCATGTAAGTAGAGCAACGCACATACGAAGCAATGAGTATATAGGAAGGAACTTGAACTCATCTCAGTAAAGCAAAGCACACATACAATGCAATGAGTATATAGGAACTTGAACTCATGTAAGTAGAGCAACGCACACATACGAAGCAATGAGTATATAGGAAGGAACTTGAACTCATCTCAGTAAAGCAAAGCACACATACAATGCAATGAGTATATAGGAACTTGAACTCATGTAAGTAGAGCAACGCACACATACGAAGCAATGAGTATATAGGAACTTGAACTCATGTAAGTAGAGCAACGCACACATACGAAGCAATGAGTATATAGGAAGGAACTTGAACTCATCTCAGTAAAGCAAAGCACACATACAATGCAATGAGTATATAGGAACTTGAAAATGATCATGTTAGACATGATGCTGGAATGCAACGTACTGCAACTCCGTGTAATTGAAATGATTTAGAGAATTCACAAGATATAAAAGGATACGGGAAGGGACGTCCTTCGCATGTTCCGAGCATCGCTCACGAGAGTTGTGGTACGAGGTCAACTCGAAGCTCCACTTGCATTCTGACAGTGCATTTTCTTGTATTGTCTTGAATAATGAAGGTGCCAAACCCCATAATTGACCCGAACAAGGGCGCAAAAGGTACGATGACCGAAAGGGGGGAGGTTACCGGTGTTAAACTCAACACTCTGCTACCCTGCTATTCTTCTACTTTATTTTCCTTTTTACTAGGAGTTTAAGCACATTGCACTGCCTTAGGCAGGTTTTATTTCTCAAAAACGCGTGTTTTTGCAAAACATATGATGGAAATGAAACAACTGTTTGTTCAAAAAGTGTTATATTTGCACGTTCTATGCATCGCATCGCAAGGCATCACATAACACTGTGACTGAAATTGAAACCGTGTTTTGAAAATCAAAGCATCGCATCGTAATAATTAGGTAGTAAACCAATTACAACTCGATAAGCAAACAGGGTGACCCAGCAAACTAGCCAAATACGAGTATACCTTGACAAACATTACAAAGACTCAAAGAGAGTGAAATACAACTCGATAAACAAATATGCAACAACTCGATAAGCAAATGGGCGCGCCCTCGTAAGAATTGATCACTGGAGGGCATCGAAAGTGGTGGGATCTTCCAAATTTCTAGCATAAACAGCTCAGAGGGCAAGGGTGAGCACCACCGGCCTAGCAGAAAGGCTACCGGCCTTGAGGAATGGCCATTGGCCGAAAGGGTGATCCATCGGCCAAAAGAGATGGCCGGTCGGCACTAAAGTTGGCCAGTCGGCACTAAATTGTCAGCACTAGCAGAATGTTGACATCTGCCCTTCACTCAACCTTATCTTCTTCAAAAGGGTCTCAACTTCGTGGTTCTCTTTATTTCCACACTGATTTGCCCCTAATGGAACAATTTCTTGCCCAAAATCTCGCAACTTGGATTAACAACTTGGATGGCTCGGAAAAGCTGAATTCCCGGGCTTTTGGCATAAATGCACTATTCACTCTGCGCCGTACCCCGCTGCATTTTCCATTCCTCCATGCCGCGGCAAGGTTTTGGAATCCGGTGACACATGTCTTTAGCTTTAGCGGGCAAGAGGTGTGTCCTACCTTCGAAGATTTCCAAGCTTTAATGGAGTGCGAACGTGACGAGGAAATTTTGCCTCAACTCAATTTCGGCCACGCCCAAGCCTTGGGACGGATGTGTGGCCTTACCATGTACGATGCTCGATCCCTGATTCGTGACGGAATGCTGGATATTCCTAGCCTGGTTTATCGATTTTCTGATGCCGGTGACCGCAGTGACCATCATTGGCAAGGCTTTCGGCGACATGCCCTCTGCTTGTGCGTGTTGTCTCATTTCCTGCTTGCTTCAGGCTCCGGAGAATCTAGCGTTCGATTGATTGAGGTTGTCCAAGGCTTGAGGGAGGGCAAAAGCTGCATTGCCATGACTCTGGCTGAGACGTTGATAGGCTTGGACGCCTTTTATCGCCGAGAGACAACCAGGTTTGCAGGGAGCCCGCTACTACTACAGGTAATGCTTCCCACCTAATCTCGCATATATATGCTCACGTCACTCGGCTCTCAAGCTCGGTTTTTCTCACAAAAACCCCTTTCTCACTTTTTCTCTCATCATACATCTCTCTATTCTTTATTCTCTCATTTTTTCTTCCCTCCCCAGGTATGGTTGATGGATAAACTGCAGGTTGTGGACTCTTGTCCGGCATATTCAGCTCGTGGCTACTTCTTCAGGCAACGCCTAGTTGACGCCCTTGATGAGGGTTGGTGGTTTGAATGGATGTGCAGCTTGTCCGCAGACAATATTGCTTGGCGATGTCCTTGGCTCAATCTCCCGGCGATGAGTTATAGCATGTCTCGGCAGACTGGAATTCGGTTGATCGGCTTGAATCACTGCGTGTTCTATTTTCCATTCCGTATCCGGCGCCAGTTTGGCCACGATCAGACTTGTCCGCCGGAGGGGATGAAGTATCCGGCCACATTTCCGGTCGGAGGTACGCAGCTTATCCGACAGGCCGCCGCGTGGAGGACTAGAGAACTCCTTGTCCCCGCTCCCACTTTTAATTACACTTTGTCTGACGAGTGCTGGGACTGGCTCAATGAAGAGGCACAGGAGGGGCCCACTTTGGCATCAGAGGCTTCGACTAGCTCTGGGAGGGGGCGCAGGGACATTTGACTTGATCATGCCCCGGATTTATTGCTTTATTAGTACTTTCAAGTTTTCTTTATGAATGTAATAAAAAGCAACTTCGATTGTATGCAAGAGCAAGAGAACTCTATTTTGAAATCAATGAAATTGAAGGTTGTGGTACTGAAAATTCTCCGTTTTGGTCCAGAAATGGTCCTAGTTGTAAAAAGATTTATTTGAACAAAGTCAACTTTTATTAAAACCTTTCAAAACTATTTTCAATATGGATCAGAACTGGACACGCTTGAGATTTGTCGCTGAGGTGCACAACCCCGGATCCTAGCAACTGGAAAGTTGCCCCTTGTTTGAACGGTACCGCGGCACTGTACGGCAACGGAAAGTTGCCCCTAGTCTGAATAGCACTGTACCGGAGATTGCGACAAATGCTGATGGGCAAAGATGACCGAGATGATCAAATGGACAAAGTTGATCGGGGGAAAGTTTATGGCTGAACTTCAGGATGAAGTTGCCTACGTATCCCAATGATGGGAATCAAGCCTTACGTAGTTCAGGCTTGGGTTCACTCGAGTATTTTCACTCTCCTTTTGCGCTCTAACTTTTGCCAAGGCCGCCCTTTGCGGGTTTTCAACCTTGCGAGCTCAGTTTTTATACTTTCTAATTTTTTGTGCTCTGAATTTTGCCTAGGTCGCCCTTTCGGGTTTTCGGCCCAGCGAGCCTCTCAGGGGTAATATTTCTTCAACTTGTCCATGTTGATCGGTTGGGAGAACTCTAGGCCATCTAGGTCCATCAGAACCACAGCTCCACCTGACCAGATGGACTTGATGATATAGGGACCAGTCCAATTGGGTCTGAACTTGCCCCTTGGGTCGTGGATGGGAGCTCGGTTGTCTTTGAGCACCAAATCTCCTTTCTTCAAATTCCTGGACTTAACCTTCTTGTTGAAAGCCCGGGCGATTCTGCGCTGATATCCTTGGACGTGGTACAGTGCTTTTAACCTCCTTTCATCAAAGAGCATGAGTTCCTCGAATCTACTCTGCTGCCAATCTGCCTCGGCTATCTGACACTCAGCCAATACTCGTAGAGACGGAACCTCAATCTCTATAGGTAGAACGGCTTCCATCCCATATACCAAGGAATACGGAGTCGCCCCGGTAGAAGTTCTAATTGAAGTTCGGTAGCCCCACAGAGCAAACGGCAACTTATCTGGCCAGTCCCGATAGGTTTCCACCATCTTCTGCAGTATGTGTTTGATGTTTTTGTTGGCGGCCTCAACTGCTCCGTTGGTTTGCGGCCGATACGTGGATGACTTATGAAAAGCTACATTATATTTCTCCAACAAATCAATCACCTCTTTCTTGAAGTGAGAACCATTGTCCGAAATGATCTCATTCGGGACTCCATAACGGCAGATAATGTTGTTTCTGATAAACTTTGCGACATGCGAAGCCTTCAACACGGCATAAGATTGGGCCTCGACCCACTTCGTGAAATAGTCTATTGCTACCAAGATAAACTCATGCCCATTCGACCCTTTCGGAGTAACAGCTCCAATCACATCGATCCCCCAAACTGAAAATGGCCATGGCGACGTCATGTTGTACAGCTTTGACGGCGGGATGTTCATGCGGTTTGCGTGAATCTGGCATTTGTGGCATCGCCGAACAAAGCCGATACAATCTTCCTCCATGGTAGACCAGTAGTAGCCCTGTCTGAGGATCTTTCGTGCCAGCATCACCCCATTCATATGTGCCCCACATTCTCCTCCATGGATGGCCTCCATCAGGCGCTTCGACTCTTCGGCTTCCACACACAGCTTGTGCATTCCCAGATGACCTCTTTTGTACAACTTACCCCCGCAGATGATAAACTGAACAGCCATTCTTCTAATTGCCCTTTTGTCTTTGGCATTTGCCCCTGGTGGATATGCCTCCTTTCCAAGAAGTTCCATATGTCGTAATACCAGGGTTGTTATCCTGCACTTCATCTATGGCAGAGATTGACTCGTAGGCAGGTGCAAATTTCTGGTCAATAATGACTGGACGCATCCGGACCCCAGATGGGATGTCTATCATGGAAGATAGAGTTGCTAGCGAATCTGCGAACCTGTTGTTCTCTCTTACTAGGTGAGTGAAACTTAGCTTTTCAAACCGAGGAATTAACAAATCCAAGGTCTGGTGGTAAATTATCATCTTTTCCTCTTTTACTTTCCAATCTCCTTTAGCTTGAGACACAACTAAGTTCGAATCCCCAATGACGTCCAATCGTCTTGCCCCTAGTTCTAGGGCAGCCTCTAGACCGGCAATACATGCCTCATACTCTGCCTCATTGTTCGAGACTTTGAATCGAAGCTTGAATGCTAAAGGGATACGGGAATCGTCAGGCGCTATCAGCAACACCCTATCCCATACCCGTATTGATTTGACGCTCCGTCAAAGTACATCGTCCAAGTTTCATCTTCGATGTGCAGAATGGCTTCATCTGGGAACAGGTACTCAACCGCTTCATCCCCTTCAACCGGGTGGTCGGCAAGGAACTCTGCTACCGCTCTTCCTTTTACTGACTTGCGCGTCACATACTTGAGATCAAATTCGGAGAGCAACAGCAACCAACGAGCTAGCCTACCCGTAAGCGCTGGTTTCTCGAAAAGATATTTGATGGGATCAAGTCGTGAAACCAACATTACAGAGTGAGCTAACAGGTAGTGCCGCAGCTTCCTGGTAGCCCATACCAAGGCCAAACAAGCCTTCTCCAACGGAGTGTAGCGGGTCTCGTAATCCAGCATCTTCTTGCTCAGATAGTAAATGGCCCTTTCCACTTTATCTTCCGACTCTTGTGCGAGCATGCAGCCCATTGTAGTTTCAGTCACTGACAGGTACAGTATCAACGGTTTCCCTGGCTTTGGTGGCGACAACACGGGTGGATTCTGTAGATATTCTTTAATCTGTTCAAATGCAGCTTGGCATCGGCCGTCCCATTGGAACTTCTTTCCTTTCTTCAGGAGACCAAAAAGTGGTTCACAAGTTAAGGTTAGTTTAGAGATAAACCGCCTTATGAATTGCACTTTACCCAGAAAGCCTCGCACCTCCTTTTCAGTCATTGGTGGTGGCATTTCTAAGATGGCCTTGATTTTGGAAGGGTCGACTTCGATGCCCCTTTGTGTAATCAGAAATCCTAGCATTTTCCCCGCTGTAACACCGAACGTACACTTCTGAGGATTCAACCGCAGCCGAAATTCCCTGATCCTTTGGAAAAACTTTTGCAAGGCGGTGTAGTGGCCCTCTCTTTCTTTGGACTTGACAATCATGTCGTCCACATACACCTCGACCTCTTTATGGATCATGTCATGCAATATTGTTGTTGCAGCCCGTTGATATGTAGCCCCAGCGTTCTTCAACCCAAATGGCATCACTCTGTAGCAATATGTACCCCACGGGGTGGTAAAAGCAGTCTTTTCCCGGTCTTCGGGTGCCATTACTATCTGATTATAACCTGAGAAGCCATCCATAAACGAAAGCAAAGCATGCCCCACTGTGAAATCTACCAACTCGTCAATATGCGGCAAGGGAAAGTCATCCTTCAGACTGGCTCTGTTCAAATCCCTGAAATCCACACATACCCGGATTCTGCCATCTTTCTTCGGCACTGGAACAATGTTGGCCAACCAAGTCGGGTATTCGGATACCAGCAGGAAGCCTGCGTCAATCTGCTTGGTGACCTCTTCCTTGATCTTAATGGCCCAATCAGGGCGGATCCTTCTGAGCTTCTGTTTGACAGGTCGGGCCTCGGGGTCAAGAGGGATCCGGTGCTGTACAATCTCAGGATCGATTCCAGGCATGTCTTCGTAGGACCACGCGAAAACATCTTTGAAATTTTTAATAAAGCGACTAAGCGCTCGCGTTCCTCGAAGACAACGTGGACCCGATCTGGACCAGCCGCGGGTCCTTCTCAGTACCAATGTTCACGGTAGTGATTTCATCCATTAAGGGTTTAACAAACCTCTCCTGCTCTTGTTCAATTAGTCGTTGCAAAACCGGAGGAATTTCGTCCTCGTCGTTTTCATCAAAATTTTGAAAGTCCTGATTTAAGCAATAAACCAAAGGCACAGAAAAGTACTCGGAAACCACAGTCACCTCATTCTCATTAGATACTTCCGAACCGTCCAATTCTTCTGTTACAACAGACTCAAAAGAGAAAGAAAAAGACGACCTGGACAGGACTGTGGCATCCGGGTTATCACCCCCAGGAATACCGAACTCAGACTCAGACGAGCTGGAACCTGATTCCGACTCACAAGACTCGGTGGAATCAGATTCCGGCTCACTACCTGATCCGGTGCTGCTAGATAAAAATCCCTCCTCGTACTGCCAGGTGAGGGAGGGTGCGATGGATGCATCCAAAATAGCTGCTGGTAGGCCCGCAGCCGTTTCATCTCCGATCATAGACACCGAGGAGTTATCCCCCAAGCACAACTGGTCGATCGAAGGATCTGAAAGTAGACATGCCAGTGCTACCCCCATTTCAAACTCTGTGTCCGCAGACTCTGCTTCCTTGCTATGCTCAGTCTCAACTGTTGGGTCTGTCTGCTTTTCAACAACATCATCCCCAGATAACTGTAGGTCAAAGAAAATTTCGAACCCCGGCACGCGCTTCTTCTCTGCGTTCCACCACGGCTCCGGAAAACCACAGAATGGAAAATCCTCCCCCTCCCGGACGAAGCGTCCGTTCAGGGTACCTCGGATGGGCCGATGCATCAATTCGAAAGGTTTCCCCATCTGTTTTGCTTTGGCTCTTGCAGCCGTCTCTTTTCCTTTTCTTACCCAATCTTCCTTGGTGGGCGTATATCCCAGGCCAAAGGTATGGGGGTTGTGCGGCACTTCGGCCAATGCTGCAATGCCTTTACGGCCGCTCTTTCCTAATCCCATCCCGGGGATGTATTGGAGCTTGTTCATGAGATACACTGCTTGGGCACTGACATATATCCCTTCATTCGTAGCCATGATATTCTGTACGACCTGAGCCTCGGCCAAGGTAAAACCTGATATGAATACATCCTCCATGCCATGCTCAATTTCTAGAACAGGCGTGGATACCTCTGGTGGTGGGTGGATTGACGAATTCCCAAAGACAATGGCTACTCCCTTCCCGTAGGGGTATTTCACCATTTGATGCAAAGTAGATGACACTGCCTTCACCTGATGCAGCCACGGCCGTCCTAAAAGCAAATTGAAGGTTGCAGGGACCTCTAGGACATGGAAATCTATCTCGTGCTGCCCCGGCCCAACCTTTGTCTGAACTTTAACTGTTCCCATTACTTCTCTACTTGTATTGTCATATGCCCGGATGACCTGGGCTGTTGGTACAAAATCCACGGTTTTCAAGCCAATCGCATATGCCGTCCTCGCTGGGCAGACATTAATGGCGGACCCGGTATCAACAAGTACCACCGGTATCCACTTATTTCTACACTCCACGGAGATGTAGAGGGGTTTATTGTGATTTGTGCCCTCGGGCGGAAGTTCTTTGTCGGAAAAGGTCAGCATCGGGGTACCTCCCCCGGGAAGACCAATCCTACCAGCTGCTCTGGCGTGGTTTCTATTGAAAGCTTTGCTTTGTCCATGGCTGATAAAACAGCCTCTCTATGCACCCGTGATGCCATGAGCAGTCCCCAAATGGAGATGTCTGCTTGTATCTTTTTCAGCTGTTTGAGTACAGCTTCTTCCTCAAGTTGCTTCTCCTTTTGCTTCTCGGCTTCCCTATCCTTTCCCGAGGCTTCCGGTTGATCTAAGTGTGGGGGTTTGAAATACCGTCCACTCCGCGTCATGTGGTCAACCTCTCCGAGGTACCAAGTGTTATCAGGTTGGTTATTCCCCCAATCTTCGTCGGTGTGAGCAAGACATAGATCTTCGTCTTCCCACCACATTCCATCAGCGGCTGACAAACACTTATCTGGCTCTGGTATGGCTGTTTTTGCGCTTGCAGCATCTTCCATCCACCTGCCTGTAGTATTCTCGTTTCCTGTGCACACAGCAATTTCAACTCCTACATGGGCCTTTGCTTTCCTGATCCTTTCGGAATCTTCAAAACTTGCTTGTTCTGACGTGACTGACTGTTCAATCATCTTCGTACTCAAAATGTTCTAATCTCGGGCGAAATTCTTGACACCGGCGCCCTCCGGTGATGTGTTCTGCTCTTCGACTCTTCCGGCCGTCGCTGATAGTCTCATTCCTGCTGAACTCTGCTCTACCTGAAGTTCCCCTACCACATCGGGCTGATCGTCCAACCACCCTGTAGGTTCTGCCGAATCTTCGTAATCGAACCATACGACTGCCGCGTCCTCTGGGTATTGGTCATTGTAAAACTGGAGATCGGCAAGATCCCCCCCCACAGCTGTTACATCATCTGTTCCCTGCCCAGGCTATCTCCTTGGATCATACACAACTCTCCCCCTGTTGGCAATTCTACTCCGGGCCCATCTTGGCCTTTTGATGAAATGTAGTCACTCGGACTATATGTCTTCCCAACGTAACTCCCAGATTCCGCAGACTCTGACTCAAACAACTGTTCTCCTTTGGGATCTCTCTTTCCTTGTTCTTGACGGTCACCGCCACTGGCTTGGATTGGGTCATGGAGATGTCCATCATGCACAAGTCGGTGCAATCAGGGAGGAACACCTCTGGTTTAGGCAGGTGGGTAGGTGTGATATAGATACTAGGGTCGTAGGACACGGTCCCAGCATAGATGAAATTGAGTCTTTTGGGTGGTGGAGCTTGGTTATGTGCGGGGAGGGGATTTGTAGTAACATTGGGTTTTTCGGGAGGCAAAATCACCCCATTGTCGATGAGATCTTGGATCTCATGACGCAACCGGAAGCACAGATCGGTGTCGTGACCGTGCTGTTGGTGAAAGGCACAATATTTGGCCGGGTTATGGGTAGGAGGGAGTTTTTCTGGTAAGGGCCGCGGCTCCAGGGGCTTCAGGTGCCCTTTTTTGATCAAAACCCCCAGAGCTTTGGATAGGGGCATATATAGTGGGGCGAAGGTTCTGGTATTTCTGGGTGGGTATTTGGTTGTTTGTGGGTTGCTTCCGGACGCGCCGGAGAATGGTGCAGCTGCCGTATTTCTTGGGGGGGGTGGCGGTGACCATGCTTACTTCGGTGGCTCTCGTAGTAGTAGCGCCACTCGGGCCTGCATTGCTACCACGGTTGAAAGTTCGTCGGGGTTGCTCCCGGTCGTTATCAATCAAGCCTTGCTTCAAGGCATCTTCAATCTGCACCCCCATTTCATGTAGGTCAGAAAAAGTAGGAAAGGGGAGAACTATCATCTTTTGCATCAACTTCGGCTGAAGATTGCGCACAATCATCCGAATCTGGTCTTTGTCCGTAGGCCTCAAGGTCATCATCGAAGCCTTGGCCCTCCATCTGGTTACAAACTCTGAAAAACTCTCCTTAGGCTCTTGCCTAGTCGTCTCGAGATCACGGGTCGTAATCTCAATCTGTGTATTATACGAATACTGTGCGATGAAGGCCTCAGCCATTTCGTCCCAATTCCTCTTGACATCATCCTCTAGCTTGGCATACCATATGGCCGCCACACCCGACAGGGTCCGGCCAAACAAAGACAACTTCTGAAGCCTACTGAGGCCCATCGGCCTTAGAACATCTGAAAACAGTCTTAAATGCACCATGGGGTCCCCGGACCCATCAAATCGATCAATATGAGGCATTTTGAACCTGTCGGGCAACGTCACAGCTGCGTCGGTGTACCCATCTTCAATGTCGGGGATGGTCTTGACCCCTTGGGATCTTTTGAACAACTTTTCAAGTTTGCTCAACTTCAGTGCTGTGGGATCAGACTCGAACTCAAAGGGAGAGTCCGGTAGGTTGGTGGGCGTTTTTGATAGCTGAGGTTGGATTTGAGGTAGGGTTGGAGGTGGGGGTGGTCCTGTGGGCAGTTCTGTATCAGTCTGAACATTGGCTGCCTCCCCGACATTAGGAACTCCTGGCGGGGGAGGAACTTGATGCGAAGCAGATGCTCCGGTCTGCTGCTCTAGCCTGGCTATTGTCTCTGCCTGTTCCTTTACCAGTGTGGCCTGTTGCCTGGCGAATTCTGCCTGTCGGACGGCATCTTGCTGCATCATTTTCATGCTTTCTTGGAGGTGGCGCACCATCTCTTCTAAACTAGCCATGCTATTCTGCTCTGGTTGAAATACCGGTATATATTCTCTCTCTGTTGGTGACACGGAACCCTGATCCCTACTGAACACAGGTGGGGTAGATAAGGCCCTCTGAACTGACTGCTGTGCTAATGTCCTCTGTCTGACTGACCTCCGCTTAGTAACCGGGGGTAGTGAACAGTACACTGGTTGTCCGTCTACCAGATCCTCAGATCGATGGAGTCGACGACCTCTAGTCCAGAGTGCTCGGGGAGTATCTACTGGGTCAGAAGCAATCGTGCTCAACTACCTAGTAAAAACAAAGATAAATAAAACGTATAAATAACAGAAAATCGGACAGCATAACGGCATAAAATAAACAACACACGGTTGGATAACATGCTGAACTCGATTCACTGTCCCTTCAATACTGATCACTATTTCTGAATCATTGCCCTCAAGTCTGAATCTGGTATCCACAGATAACTGATTCCCCAAAATACTGTTACTGGTGCCCTCAGGCCGGATAAAACTTCCAAACTGACATGCGCATTCCCCTGTAGAGGTACATTCTAAAAACACATAACACGTAAAAGAGAACCAATACACCCCTATGTTGGGGTAGGGTTTCCCTGTCCTATTTTGTCGGGAGCTAGGGATTCACTACGCACACAGCGGTTTCAAACAACCTATATCGGGTAAGCAACCTGTCCTAGTTTGGGATGGTCACTATGGATTTCGATATGCACTAGGTCGAATGGTCAAAAAGGGTGCCCCGGTAAAACCGGGGTTTGTGTTCCCATGCTATCAGAGCCCATAACCGGTCAGCCTTACGGTCATGCCTTGACAAGACAAGCCTCCGGCAAACCGTTCAGGAATGGCAGATGGCAAACACGGTGTCCTAGGCGCACCAATGCACATGCAATGCAAAGAGACACATAAACGAAATCAAAACAGGATATCACGAGTTCGAGTCAAGCTCTCTAAAAATCCCCGGCAGAGTCGCCAGAAACTATAACAAGCCCGCGGGGGACCTCGCTACAGCTCGGACTCTTCCGTTTTGTTTGGATGGTGAGGTTCTCAATCTGAACCAAAGAGTCCACCTCTGGCAAATCGTTTTGAAGAAAACAGATTTTTGAAAAAAAGTAGTGCCAAACATGGACTGCTTTGCCAGATTACAGAGTCGCCACCTAAATATTTTTTAAAATGGGAAATTTAGGAAACCCTGACTCGGTGCCAAAGGCCACGTGTCCGTCATCACCAAATGTCTTGGCTCGGGAGCTTGGGTACGATCGGGGAAGGTCAGCTATGAGCACCCCCTTTCGCCCGGTCCGAAGACCGGCCTCTACTAACCGTGATATCCGAGTTTGAAAACATTATGCGTTCTTATCCCAATTATTAACCTAGAATTACTATGTTATGCGCACAGCAAACAAGTATAGACTAGATCGCCTAATTTGGAAATGAACATTGCATATCCGTTTTGTCTCGAAAAACGTGTTGGTTTTTGCTACTCGCAAGTAGGCTAAAATACGGATTTCAATGAGTTGTTCCAACTCACGCAATCCAACCTCCACCCACAGGCATTCAAACAGTTTATAACACGTAAGCACTTAGCCGCATGGTAAGCATACTGTCATGGCAACATTCACACGCATGTGGCATGCTAAAGCATAAAACTTACATCGTACTCCGTGCCAAAACAAGAAACCAGTTAGCAAAACATGCATGACCTAGTTTATGTTAAGTGACTAATGCAGCACATACGGAATGTAATCTAGACAGGCTCGGCTATCCTAAGCATGGCATGTGAAATGCGCGAGTAGCATGTATTCAATTTTGGAATTGAAAATTGCAATGCAGTTTGTATGATGTACCGAGCCCGGTGCATGTAAACAAATGCATGAATGCACGCATGCATTGCATAAGGTATGCTAATTTAGATGTGCCCTAATCTACCATCATAAGCGGGTAAATAAAAGGGAGAAAGAAGTGGGGATTGGAAGACATACACCCACTCACACACACTTATTACAATTATGCCCTCTCTCGGAGGGACCAAATAATAATACAGTCCAAAAGAATAAATGAATAAATTATTACAAAATTCTAATTATTAAAAATAAATCAAATAAATAAAAGAAATGGGGCCTCAGCCCTGCCTCGGGATGCGTGAATGATGCATGCTCGTTGCGACTTGCCCGGAAAGCCCACACCGTAGCACTGCTGCTTCTGTTTCCACTGCCCTGCCTCTCCAAAAATTCCCAAAGTCCCAGGGAGCCTTCCTTGTGTTCTGCTGAGTGCCACCGGCTGGAGGGAACTACCACCGGCTACTTGTGGTGGCCACCGGCTGCACAATAGTCTATCGGCCAGAAATAAAATGCCGGTCGGCACAAAATTCCCTTGAAGATCCAATGAAGAACAAAAGGTCCAGCCCTCTTCTAGTGATCAAAACCAGTCCAAAATCACACAAAACGAACCTCCAAGCCTCCCAATCTCAGATTAAGGTGTAGTAGTGTGTGTAATGGTGCAAAAGTAAGGTGAAATCACACTTTTTGGTCCAAAACACACACACAAGAGGAGAGAGAGAGAAAATATAGAGAGAGGAGATATATGACAGAGGTATAGATACACAAGCTCTGGTTTTTCTATCTCAAATGGCTAACCCTTGAGCAATGGAGAGGGGTGGTCTTTATATAGGCCAAGACCAAGCCAAGACTTAATGGCTAAGCAAAGGAAAAGGCTCAAAGGGGTCAAGGGGGTGCAAGGCTTCTTGGAGAAGCCAAAACAGCTGGCCAAGCTTCTCCAAGAAGCTTGGCCAAAAGGGGTCAAGCTTCTAGAAGCTTGAAGGGGTTCAAAGGGCAAGGGGGTCAATCCTATGCACGGGGAGGGGTGATGGTGTAATCCAGCTGGCACAGCTGGCATGCACCATCCTCAGGGGGGTTCAGAAGGGTCACCGGCCAGCCAAAAACGTCACCGGCACAAAAAAGTGCCGGTCGGCAACATATAGTGCCGACCGGCCAAAGTTTTTGAGAAAACAGTGCCGACGGACAAAAGGGAGTGCCGGTGGGGTGTGGTGGCAGCCGGTGGGATTCAGGGATGGCTAACAAGCCCCCCTCCCTACCCTCAAATGCAAAAACACAAGTGTTTGGTGCCAAAACCGAACACGAAGCAGCCGAGTCAAGAGGTCCTGAAACGAGGCGAGCTGCCGAGGCCTCCGGGAACTCGAGACGAACACAATCATGGATAATCACCGGGTGTCCAAGCGGTGACGCCCAAGTCTTGAGGACGGTCAAAAATGGGGTGTCTACACATGGCATGCGATTTAATGGCACACAATGAAGCACGCATTCGAGTAAGAATTTGAATTTGGCGATGGTTAGTATAATGAGTCAAACCCGAATGCATGCGAGACGAGTGAATCATGGAAAATGCTAAGGAAACATGATGCTCTATGCTACCATTATAAATGGGTAAATAAAAGGAAAAAAGAAATGGGGATTGGAAGACATACACAATTATTACAATTTGCCCTCGTACAAGAGGGTTCAAATGAGTGTCCAAGTTTCCGAATTAAACTAACTATTACAAATCCAAATGAATAATAAATTAGCTAAAATAATTCCTTATTACAAATTTTGGAATGAATACTAAATAACTAATCACCTAATTTATTACAACAAAGGCATTATGATCGGAATTACAACAACAATAACTACAACAATGAAATTGCAACAAGATTATGTGCAACAATAATATGAACGACATTAATAATGCATAAGAATCAGATGCGCGTTTATGCAGACAGTCTGTAGAAGCTACTCTGTCTGCCTTCCTAGGAATCTATCGTATTTCACCCTCAACCAATGCCCCATGTTTCTGCCAAAATACTCTATTTACCAAACATTGGAGCTCGGCAAGGTCCAAATAAGGCCGGCCATGCCCTAATTTCTTGCAAAAATCTATTTTTGTGCTCTGGGGTGAAAATAGTATAGATAGAGCAGCTATAAGCTCTGTTTGTCCTTCCTGCTCTTCTCTGTCATAGGGAACTTCAAGAGAAGGATAGGCTTGGTTCCAAAATCATCAACGAGCACATGTTGATGGCTTGATGATTTCGAACACAATTGGACAAAAACTTAATAAATGCAATGAAGGACAACCACCCCTCTCTCTTATCATGAATTTAGCTCAAAGAGGAAGGTAGACACGCCTCAAGTCTCATCAAAATATCATGAATCGATAAGTGAAAATTCTTGAAGCGATGGACTTGGCATAACGTCCAGCCAAATCCAACCAATTCTAAGCATTTTTTTTTTATGTTGATTTCATTGATTTTAAGCCAATTTTTATTAGTCCTTTCCATTACTTAATCAAGTTGTCCAATAATGAGAGTTAAGTCCACTAAATGAGAAGACGTGTCAAACAAGAAATGATCCATAGCATGAAAGAGAGACCACGCCTTGGCAATGAACCTCCGTAGAGATTAAGCCATTGAGCATAGGTCCCTTTCTCATGCCTTGAATAACAATCAATCATTTGCAATAGCTCTCAAACAAAAGAAAAAAAGAAAGGAGAGAGGGTGCAGAAATGATTATGTGAAGTTAATTATTAAAATGAACTCTTGATATGAAAACTAAGTAAAGAAAGCTATCAACTACAATGAGTTGGTGTCTAAGGCCTAAACAAGCGAAGCCATGAGGATGTACAACACAACATGCAAAGTAGTCAAAGCATAAACTAATTAAATGAATTTTAAAAAAAAAACTAAACGGCCCCTAATATGTAAAAAAACAATGGCTAAAAATTATGTTTAAGAGCACAAAAAGATAGGAAATAACAAGGAATCATAAGGCTAGTAAACAACAGCAAGGAGAGGTGGCTAACCCTTTCATTTTGGAACTTCTAAACCATGTTTTTCAGCCCTTTTAAACTCTTTGAAGGCCAAGGAAAATAGTGGTAAAACTAAGGAAATGAGCTATGAAGTAAGGTGCAAGAAAGGGTGTTAACCTTCTCTACCTTTGGTATCTATTCAACCCCAAATTCCAACACTTGAAATGGATTCAAAACAACACAAAGACGCAAGAAATAGATAGAAAGAGAAAGAAATGAAAGCAAGAGAAAATGTGACAAGCTTATACCTCTTGAAGAGAGCAAGCTTTGGTTGTAAACCAAACTTGATCCTAGCACACTCTCAAGGTTGAATTATGATTCACAAGTCTCAACCAAGGCACTAAGGTTCAGCTCTAAGGGTGTATATAATGTATAGATATAGTTCAAGGATGATATAATATCTCAAAGCTAGCTTGCAAAGGAAGAAGGAGCTCTCAAAGGAGTTTTTGCTTCTTTGAAAAAAAATTTAACCCTCAACACAATAGGATTAGTTCGTATTTATAGAATTTGAGCAAAATACGTCACAAATATCTTCAAAAATAGACAGCTGGCTGATTCCCAACTAGAATGGTGCTTCTTGCCAAAAAGGCACTGCCGGCCCCAAATGGCCACGGCCGGCCCTCAATGAGGCATGGTCGGGCCCCAATTTCCTCTGTTTAAGGCTCAGTGCAGGGTGGCACAATGTTCAAAAAAGGACCTCTAAGGTAAGAATAATGTGAGTATGAAGGTTTTGGGATTGTTTCAGAGCTTGAGCTTAAATTCCTCTATTGAGAATTCGAATCATACACAATGTAACTTTCATTATCGAGTGCACAGGACAAAGCACCCAAGTCTTACAGGCGGTGAAAAATGGGGTGTCTACACCAACCTTGTAGATCATATGTTTATTGGGCCGAGGTGGGTGATGCACCTATGTTGCGTCCAGAGTTGGTCCATGAGACAATTGAGAAAATTGCACTTATTCATAGGAAGTGGGTGATGAACCGATGTTGCTTCCAGGTGAGGCACCTATGTTTTGGTGATTATTGTCTCAGATAGAGATCTGCATTTCACGGCTTAATTGTTACAGAACCTTCAACTTGCCTTGGGTACTAAGTTGACTTTTAGCTCCACCTACCATCCTTAGAACAATGGGCAATCTGAGCGCATTATCCAGATTCTAGAGGATGTGCTTTGGGCTTGCGTTCTCGACTTCAAGGGGGTGTTTACCTATATCAATAGTTTTCAGGCAAGTATCGAGATAACACATTTGACGCCTTGTATGGACGCCCTTCTAGATCACCTGTTTGTTAAGCCGAGGTAGGTGATGCACCTATGTTGCGTCCAGAGTTGGTCCATGAGACGACTGAGAAAATTGCACTTATTCGTAGAAAGTTGGTTACGGCTCATAGTCATTAGAAGAGCTATGCTAACCGGAGAAGGAGACCATTGTCCTTTGAGGTGGGTGACCATGTAGTTCTTAAAATTTTACGAAAATAGGATTTGATGAGGTTTAGGAAGAGTATGAAGTTATCTCCAGGGTTTATTTGGACTTTTGAGATTTTAGAGCGAATTGGGGATGTAGCTTACTATTTAGCTTTGCTGCCCAACTTTTCGGGGTTCACAATGTTTCTCTGTTTACATACTTTGGAATTATGGGCCATTCATTCACATGTTCTAGATTGGATTAACTTAGAGGCAGACGAGGATGCCTCATATGAGGAGAGGCCAGTGCAAGTTCAGACACACGAGAGCAGGTCTTGTGAGACAAGACTATTCCTTTAGTTAAGATGTTGTGGTAACACCATGGAATCGTGGAAGCGACTTGGGAGTGTGAGGCTCAAGTCCGTGATAATGATCCAGACTTGCTTACTAGTGATTGAATCTTTTTATAGTTATTTTTATGTTTGGTTGTAGCATATGAAAGTTGTAAACGCTTTGTAAGATTGATGTGATGTTGTGTTGGGTTGGTCTTTATGTTTTCTATATCATTAAGGAAAGTATTGTTCTTGTTGTCACTGTAATATTCTTGAGAATTAAGGTTGCTGGGACAAGTTTTTTATACTATTACATGTTGTTGTTGATGTTGTTATTTACGGTGGAGTATCTGTTTTGTGACATAGTTTAATTTTGGGGAAAGAAATTTCCTGAGGAGAAGAGGTTATGATGTCTTGATTACTTGTGAGACTCATATAGAAATGTAATTTGGATTTCTATTCTATTTTAGGACTATTACTGTCTTTGGAACTTTTAGTTATCCTTGTTGACATCTATTCTTGTTCTTCTAAACTGTTCTTTCCCTATGTTGTCTTTTGAATTGAGAATTGGGTTTGGTAATTCTGGAGGTGGTTTGGTCACTCGAGCGGTCTCTTCGTTCTCCTAGTTTTGGGTTTGCAGTTTGAACTTTTGTGAGGTTGCTTTCTTTTTCTCGAGCATAGGTCTCGTCGCTTGAGTGGTCTATTATGTAGAGATGAACTTTTGGGAGTTTGGTTTCTTTGCTCGAGCTTAGTTTTGATTGCTCGAGCGATATGTTGTGTCTGATGCTTGAGCACAAGTTTCACTGCTCGAGTGGTCTGTTCGAATAAAGTTGTGAACAAAGTCACTTTTTATTCACTTTTTGATACATCTCTCTTCAAAATATCGTTTCCTCTTTTGCTCTAACCTCTCTCTAAAAACCTTTCATAAATTCTCCGACCTACCTTGATCCATGGATTTCTCAATCTTCATGCTTTAGGATAATAGGTTGAACTTGAAAAGGGGATCGTTTTAATCTGAAAAGTTCAAGTTTCCGTCTCTGTTGATTTTTTGTTCTTCTCTTTCTCTTACTTTGGGGTAGAGATTCCTTTAATGATTTGCATGTTATTTAGTTATGTTATGTGTTATCTTGTAAATTCAACACTTTGTGAGATTAGAGTTTGATTTATATGTATTTTTGTGCATAAAAGAGAGGGTTTTCTCACAATTGTTCTTTAATCTTTATTTGGTTTTTGATGATGATGGTGGGTATTAGAAACTTGAAGAAATGGGTTTAAAAATGAGAAACCTCAATTTTATTTTTCAAAACCCTAGGAGTTGCATAAGGTTGAGAAGTAAATTACGTTATTGAATTTATGATGAACTCATGAATTTGCACTTTATGGAAATAAATGAGATTTTGAGAGATGTTGAGACAAGATACTTTGTACTGATGTTGTTTGAAATCTTTAGTTATGCTCTAACACACCTATGTTAGATCCAATATTAGTCCAACAAATGATGGAGAAGGTTGTACTTATCTGTAAGAGGTTAGTTTCGGCTTAGGGTCGTTAGAAGAGCTATGCCGACCGAAGGAGAAGACCCTTATCTTTTGAGGTGGGGATCACGTGCTTAAAATCTCATCGAGACTAGGTTTGATGAGGTTTGGAAAGAGTGAAAAGTTGTCACCCAGGCTCATTGGACCCTTTGAGATTCTAGAGTGGATTGGGGAGATGGGTTATCGTTTGGCCTTGTTGCCCCAACTTTTCAAGGTTCATGACATGTTTCGTATCTATATGCTTCGAAAGTACAAACCTGATCCTTCACACGTGCTAGATTAGACCGATTTAGAGGTAGATGTTGATGCCTCGTATGAAGAGAGGTTGATTCGGGTGTTGGATACTTAGGATCAAGTCTTAAGGGGCAACGCTATTCCATTGGTTAAGGTATTATGGCAACACCATGGAGTCGATGAGGCGACTTGGGAGCGTGAGGCTGAAGTTCGTGAGAAGTATCCAAACCTGTTTGTTGGTGTTTGAGTTTTGTTTTAAAAATTCATTATGCTGTAATATATAAACATTATAATGTTTTGGAGATTTAGAACTGCAATGTTTTGGGTTGAATGGCTATGTCTTACCATCGTTACTAACATAAGTTATTATTGCGATTGGAATAATGTGTGATTGATGTTTTGATTTAAAATTTGGGGACAAAATTTCTTAATGGGGGAAGATTATAGTGGCTCGGGTTTAAACTCGCCCCTTTCGTATTCTTTGATTTAGGATCCAGTGACCATGTTTGTTGTTTATACTCCTTGTTGTCTTATTGTTGTTGGGATTGGTTGTTTAGAATTGTTGTTTGAGTTTTGAACATGTTGGGAGTTAGATTTCAAGAGAGTTCCTATATGTTTCTCTTCAGTTCGCTCAAGCAGTCTTTCCTTCGCTCAAGCGGTCTTTGGTACCTCCCAATATCTTTTGCAGGTTTGCAAAACTAATAAGAGTAGAGTGTTTTTAGCTCGAACTGTCTTTCCTTCACTCGAGCGGTCTTTTGCATGTCTACAAAACTTTTTGAGAAGGAGTCATTGTGCACTCAAGCCATTTGTTTTGTCACTCAAGTGGTGTCAGTTCCTTGTTTCTGACGCTTGAGCGGTGTTTTGGTCGCTCAAGCAATCTGTGCGTATATCAGTACAAGGAAAATATATTTTCTATCACTTTTTGATTTCTCACTCTCTAAAATACCTGCAAACCTAATTTCTTTACTCTCTCTCTCTCTCTCTCTATTTCTTGTCTAAATACTCTTATACACTCAAATCTGTTGGTCTAGCCATCATCGTGCTTTGAGAAAAAGCATAGGGTTCATGAAAGTGAATGTTCTAATCGAAAAATTTCTAGATTCCAGCTTCGTCGAACTTTGGGCCTTGTTCAACTCTCTTTCTACTCTTGAGGTAGGGATTTCTTCAATCTCCTTGTATAATTCTTAGCCTCGTTATGTGTCCCTTGAAAGGTGTACAAATTTGGGAGTTGTAGGTTTGATTTAGGGTTTGGTTTTGGGAATATAAAAAAGAGGTTTTCAAATGGGTTCATGGGAAGTGTTGTAGAATTGAGCACATTGTTAAGTTTTGTTGAAATCTTAAAAATCTCTTTTAAATCTGTTTTTGGAAAGATTAAATGTTTGGTTGTGAATCTTTGGTTTTTACCTAAGAATAAAGGGTTGGATGTTGAGTTTTGATAAAGATAAAGTGAAATGTATCTGTTGATGATGAGAGTGCAGTTGGATATGTGTTAACACTCCTATAATGAGATTATGAAATTGTAATTAAAGTTGGAATGTATCTTTTATATAGAGATATCTATTTTGGGCTATCGGTGGATGATTGCTTTAATTGTTATAGAAATTGCATGAGGATTATGTTAATTGAAACTAATTACTCATACATCTTGCATTGAACATTGTTTCATATTTGTACATTGAAAATGTATTATTTTGAGAAAAATGAATGCATACCTTGGTGAATCTAATTAGGGGGTGTGATTGTGGTATTATTTATGTTGGCATATGTGTCCTTGGTGAAGGTCCATAAACTCGTACAGTTAGGTACTATTTCTTTTGATTAGTATCGGTAAAATAGCTTTGGTAGTGCTTGCATAGCATACTAGCAGATGCGTACCTAGAGATTCCCATTGTTTTGTATCCACTGCCTTGTTTTCTAATTTAATAAAAAAAAATTATTTTACAAATTTATTTTTAACCATGGTATTGCATTGTTTGAAAGAGAACAAGCTAACATTTTGGTAAATGGCATGCGTATGCATTCACCATATGACTTTTTTAAGAATCATACAGTGTGTTCAAGTATTCTCTACTGGGCTTTAGCTCACCTTATGTGGAAACCAATTTTCAGGTACTGATGGTATGCTTCTACCATGGACTTAGCTTGGAAGGATCATGGAGACAAGGGCTCATTTTTGTTTTCTTTTGTTGTAAATATCTTTTGTACAAGCCTCAAGCTTTTTACTTGTTTTGGACTTGATTCACTTTTGTTGTAACCAAGCATCGTCTTGCAAATATGTAGCCATTAGGGCATAAACTTATTTGTACTTCCTTTTACTCCAATTCATTCATACATATCATATGCTATAGATTTAAGATCTAGGATTTATGAATGTATACATGTATATGACATTTTTTTGTACTGTTAAGGGAAATCAATGAAAGGTTAATATATAGTAAGTTTCCTCTTTTCTATTGTATGTCATGAGATGGTTAGTTATTAGTTCGTGGGGCATTATAGAAAGACTACACTTCAAAATTCCAAACAAAGAGATCAAGTTCTACTTTTGATATTATATATATATAAAAAAACAAAATCCCAATGAATCCCAACATCCAAGTGTTCAAAATACCACATACTCATGTAAATACACATATACAAGAGTAATAAAGATCCCTACCTCAAATATAGAAGAGGATGAGAAAGCTCCAAAATCAAAAGTGACGAAACAAAGTTTTGCTCCAACTAGAACAAAGCCCTTGACAAGCTCTACATTTTATCCCAAAGGGTTAAGGAGAGAAGATTATCTCAAGTAAGTATATTTGAAGCTTATGCAAAAAAGCAAAAGCTTAAAGAGCAAAAATGGTGAGTTCACTGTATGGAGAGAGAAATAAAGAGAAATAAAAGAGAAAAGTAAAAAAGAAATAGTGCCTTGTGGGTCTATTTATAGTATTAGTCAAAGGAAGGATATTTCCCAAACACAACCAAGAAAACAAGTCAAAAATCCCAAAAAGAAAAGTCAAAAGTGTGGCTAAAATTTTCTGCACTTTTCAGCAAGTGGCGCCACCCAAAGAGATGGTGTTGACACTGTAAAACAGTGGTGAAACACTTCTTTAAAGACAGACCAAGTTTCGACACCCTCTAGCCCAAGTGTCAACCCTATAAACTAGTAGCAAAAGAAAGAAAAAAAAACAAGAAGTAAGAGTCGACACCTAGAAGGGTGGTGTCGACCCCAAAAACCAAAAACAAAAGAGGAGAAAAGTGCATAAGGCAAGTGTTGACCCTCTAAAGCCTAGTGTCGACATCCATAATAGAATTTCAAGGTTCCCAAGTCACGTTCCGACAAAACTAAGAGCGAAGGAACACTTCTAACGAGTTTAAATCAAATCTCGTTCCACCAATACAATGATACAACAACTCAAACACCCAATAATAAGAAGTAATGGAAATTAAACATAATTTCAAAAGTTTTTAAAGAACACGTGTTATAGAGCCAGCATTAATGATCCAAACCATTCAATATGTAGGGGGCTTGTCGAGTACTTTATCCTTGCAAAAAAATCACGTTAATCGGATATCAATAGTCACTTGATTAGACCACATTTGTGTCAACAATTTATTTTTAAAATCATATTTACCATTAAAACAAATGTGATATGTTCAAGTGGCTATCTATATTCGATCAACGTGATCGTTTACAGAGATAAATTATTCGATGAGTCCAACACATTGAACGGTTCGGATTATCGATGCAAACACTATAACAAGCCCACAGAGGCCGAACAACACCCTCCAATCCATGGACTAGAGGGAAGCCATTCACTTATTTTTTGTATGAAAGTAACTTTCAATAATTTAGGAAAACATTTTAAAGGATTTGTCTATCCGTTTGATTGAGTTTTTAGAATACGTTTTCTTTTCTTTTCTTTTTTTTTTCAAAAAACTAATTTAGTGAAAATAAATAAATCAAACCATTCATTATTTTCATGTAGTTCTCTACAAAATAATTTTTCAAAAATAATATTTGTTATATTTATTTTTGTTGCAAGTTCTGTTCAAATAGAGAAAAGGAAGATGAAAATAAGAAGAGAAAGGTATAGAGAGAGAAACAATAGAAAATGGGGGAAATGGCATTTTTTTGTAAATTTGAAGATGTAGAGAGGATATTTTCATCTATAAAATTGACCTACTCTGTGACATCCTGAAGAATGCCACATACTATAATTATATCATTATCCATCTTTGTATATCTTAGGTTAAAATAATTATCCCATTAACTATTTCATATCACAGGATACCCTAATTTAATTACCTTACAATGTTCTGGAAATAAAAATATGAATTTTTAGGATAACAACTTGGGAGATGAATACATTAACTAGAAAACTTAAGAATGTATGTGTTTGATATAGAACCTAAGGATCCTAGAAGAATTTGAACATATCCAAGAGATTTAGTAAGTATTGGCGAGTTAGGGAATTCATCTTAAAGTTGAGTATTGAATATTTAGATAATTCTGGAAACTCTAAGTGAGGAGCTTAATGATCTTAATTTAATGAGTAGAGTTTAATAAGTGCTTAATTGAAAATTAAGTGAGATTAGTGTTAATTAAATATGATTAGTGAGACTTAATTAGGATTAATAAAGTTAAGCATGATTCTGTTAAGCCTAGACTAATTGGTATAGACATTGGTTAACTAAGTTAAATAAGCAAGATTAGACAAATTAAGCAAGCACACACCTAGGTGGCACAAGCTAGCTCCTCTCCCTGTTTTTGTCTCCTATAACTCTTGTATTGCTCAACTCAATAAAACCAAACAAAGAGAGAAAATTTTGCAGAGGACTAGAACAAACAAGAGAGAAGAAAGAAGGAGGGAGAAATAGAAGAAAAGAAAGAAGAAAGAAGAGGGAAAGGAAACTCTATCTCAAATTCAATTTAGAAAGTGTTCTAAGGTAAGATTTCAATCCCAAATCTTGTAATAAAACCTCCTAGCATCTAAGATTGAGAAAAAGTTGGATCAATTTGAATTAATATGGACAAAATGAGGAAAAAAATGAGAAAAGTTGGACTACGTTAAAGAACTAGATAGAAGCATAGGAATTCATCATTTTGGTTAAGTTTTGGATATCCTTGACGCATAGAAGTTTTCATCTTCACATGTTCCTTTGATTTTCAGAGTTTTGTATATTCAAATCATGTTTTGAAGGAGAGAAAAGAAGAAGTTAGAAAAAGAGTTGAAAAGAAACTAGACTTGTGGATTTCTTAATCAAAATCATGTTTTGATTCATGAAACTTCAAATTCAATGCATAAAAATGTTTCTCCATGAATCATGTATCATTTATCTATGTTATTGTACCTTAGAAACCATGTTTTGAGTTTTGGAGATGAAGAAAATCAAGTTAGGAAGCCCGAAAATAGGAAGAATAGCTTAAGCGCTCGAGTGGCCACCACGGGGCACACGAGCATGCAAAACCCAATCTACCTCCCCTAAGCCACCGCTCAAGCGGCCAAACCACTGCACGTGCGGCCAAACCACCGCACGTGCGGCTAACCTTGTTTCAACCCACTTTTATGTCATATCTTGCAACTTCAAATCAGCATATATCTCTCATCCAGACTCATTTTGAAGCAAATTCTTGAGTCTAAATTCAAGCTTCAGAAGTCTAGTTTTGAATGGTGGTAGTCTTACATCCAAATTCTAATTATACAAAAAGATATATTAAAATTAATGAATGCTACTCACTTTCTTCCTAACCATTTCATGCTAATTCCTCTCCTAACTCAGTTTTCTTTCATTTCTTCCTATCTCCTTAAAACTTAAACATCTAAACATGATATTTTTCAATGCATAGCATATGAAATTGTTGTAAAAATATTTAGGGCCCTTCAACGTACGTTTTTGGCACACTTTGACATTCTTCAAGCCTTAATCACTTAGAATGCTTCTAGGCACTCATTCGATACATGTTTGACATATGATTTACACTTGAATTAGGCTTAGAATAGTCTTGGATAATCTAAGAAAATATTAAGAAATAATAAGTTAAGTTAGAACACTTTAAGTGAATTTAGGAACTTGCTAGTTTGAGTGTTTTCAATGTCTTGCTTATGCTTTGTGTAGGTCAAGCACTCGGAGAAGGAAACCCTTTGTTCAAGGAGCGATTTGTAAGTAACATTATTGTAAAGTTATGTTTGAAAATTAATTTTGAAAAAATTGATGATATATCATGATTTTGTGAAATTCTTATTTTGTTTCCGAATGAATGAATGTCAAATATTTTATTGAATCTATCAATAGCATCCTTATGTCCTAAGCCATAGGGGACGGCATCATGGACCATGGCCGTTATGAGATCTTATCAGCCACCTGAAGGTGTGGAGTTGTCTAACCGATACCCGGGCCGGTCATTCTATTAAGAGGTTCTAATGGATGTACCATACTATCATGTTTTGAATATGAAATATTCTTATGAGAAATGTTTAAATGATTTTGGAAATGCGATATGATATCTATGTTTTGTAATTGGGCATTCATTTACCACTTTACTATAATATTATTCGCTGGGCAATGGCTCACCCCTCTTCCTTATATATATATATATATATATATATATATGTTGGTAATGGACTCGATTATAAAAGGAAGTAGCTAGAAGATGATCTTGTATATTTTTGTTGGATTTGTAAAATTTGTCATATGTAATGCACTCTACTTTTATTGTATCATCCATGTAATATTCAAGATAATAATCCCAAGAAAATGTATGCTTTCATTTCATATAATTATGCACTACTCTAAATGGATGTCTTAAATGGATACAATATAAGAAAATAATGGCTTCTGCACTTATAAACGGAATAGATTTTCCCCAATTATTATAAGAGTTCAGTTAGTTTTAAAAGTTACGTCTTTGGTAGTCTACGACTACTGATCGATCACAACGCTATCTTGTTTTAGTCGAGTTGGGGTCGTGACTTATCCAGGGGTGTATGGCTCTCATATTCTGTCATCTTTAACAGAAAAATTAATGATGTATTTTAGTCTACAAATCACGTAGGAGTTATGTCAAATGTTAGGGGGTAAACCGCACATAGCCCAAACCACACAAGGTAAAGTGAAGTTTGCCTTTTGTGTATGTGTATGTGTGTTTGTGTGTGTGTGTGTGTGTGTATGTGTGATCCTTTTAATCCTTTTAGATATGTAATGACTCATTTACCATTGTAATCTCCTTAATTGTTGTTATTTGTTGAAATGTTACATTTGAGTGTTACATTTGGAAAAAGTACACTAAGGAGTTTTTATTTGTTGGAGTGTTACATTTGGAAAAAAAATACACTAAGGAGTTTTTTAACAGACTTTCTAGATGTATCCACTGTCACATCATACCAGCCACATTTAAATTGGATTTGAGAAAAATACACTAATGAGTGTTTTTGGAGTGTTTACATTAGACTGTTACATTTGAAAAATGTACATTAAGGAGTTATTTTTCCCAATGTCACATCATATCTGCCACATTGGAGTGTTACATCTAGAAAATGGTAAAAAAATCTTGATATGATATAAAATAAAGTTAAAAAGGATGTTACGTAGCTTTTTTTTTTTTTTTTTTCTCTTATGAGTGTATAAGATTCTGATACGGGACTTAGGAGTATAAATGTGGCTCGGGCCGGCCCATGTCAAGCAACATGGGCTCCCTCCAGAATTCAGGCCAGGCTAGGCCACGGGCCAGAAAACTAGACCTAGGCCCAAGGGCTATTCGAGCCTCATGCAAGTTGACCGGTCAGGCCTACGCTTGAGCTCGGGCTCAAGCTCGAGGCCATCCTAGGCCGGGCCTGACTAATTTTTTATTTTTTTCAATAAAATTTTAATTTTTTTCCACTAAAAATGACACCAGGCCTCGGTTGAGCCAAGCGGGTCGGCATTAAATGGGCCTAAATGGGGCCAATAGGCCAGACCGAGCTCCAAAACACGCAGCCTAGGCCTAGGCCTAGGGTCTCGGGCTATGGGCAAGCGTCGAACAGCCCACGGGGTGGCGGACCAATTTTATACCCCTAATGGGATTTTGGGGTGAATTTCCTAAATAAATAAATAATACAAAGTGAAAATAGTAAAAAGTGAAGTAAAAAAATATATATATTTTTTTTTTTCTTGTATGAATTTGATTGAATGAAAATTTTACAAGAAAATAGGAATTTTAATTATTAGTAACTACTTTTATAATAAATTTATACTTTATTGCATTTTTCTTTTTTCTTTTTTCTTTTCTTTTTTTTTTTTTTTAAGGAAATTAAAAGCTTAGTTACTATCTATTATGAGTTGTATAAAAAATTATATTTCTTATATCTTCCATCACTCTAATACGAGACAAACTGAGAAAAAAATTATTAATTTTTTTTTTATTTCTTTCACTTTCTACTTTTTTTACCCTAACCAAACTGAATAAGAGTTACGAGAACGAGGCTTAATAAATTCAATTAAGTGGTTAAAAAATGAGGGATACACCAATAAATCTCAAATTAATAATTCATACACTGTTTAGTCCTAAAAGTTTTTTTATAGACTGAAAGGTCCCATTACAATGTTTCAAACATCAGATTAATGTTTCGAACATTAGATTTCGAATATCAGATCAATGATTTGAACATTAGATTGATGTGCAAATGGGACTAAATGGAGTATAAGAAAACTTTTAGGACTAAATGGTTCAACTTTTCAAAAACTAGGACTTATGAGTAAATTTTTCTTAAAGAATAAAATAAAAAAAAAATTTGTTGTGAATTCAATTAAAGTGGCTGTGGAAAATTATACAGCCGCTTGTTTTTCCTATTATTATTATGTTTTTTAGGTGATGAATAATGGTATACAGACTATGTTTGGAAGAAATAAATATTTTTTATTTACAAAAGACAAAAGACAAAAGACAAAAGAACAAAAGTATATTTGGATTGAGGGTTGAAAGGGGTACTTGAACCTTTATTGATGTTTTTGGAATTTAGTGATTGTACCTTTCAATTACATTAATAATATTTTCTTTTTAAGGGGAAAAAAAATTGAAAGAAGCAGTGTAAAACCATTTTAACATTTATATACAACCAAAACAATTGATTTCTTAAAATCAGTTTTAATAAAAATACTTTGATAGTAATACCTATAAACCACCTCTGCCATCACCATCTCCAGGGCAGAAACGAATTTTTAAAATGTGACTCTATAAGTTTGACGTTGAGCAATTTTGACAATTTCAAACTAAGTGGATTAAGCGAGTTGAACTTCCAAATAATTATATCTCAATTTAAAATTAAACAAAACTAATAAATTATAAAACTCAATCAATATATATATAAAGTATCTGCATACAAAAGATAAGAAAATGATTTTTTTTTTTTACAAGTAAAGATAATGCTTTTAACCCCAAAAAAAAATATATATATATATATTTAAATTGTCAAACACAAGTTTTTTTGGGCGAAGCTCTATATTAAAGGGTTGTTTGGGGTGTCCTAAATAAGTGTACTTTTTTGTCTTTTTTGACTAAAAAATTGAGGAAAAAAATATGGATGTTTGGGTTAACTTTTTGACTTTTTATGGAAAAATGTGTAATAAAAAATTGTAAAAATTGATTTGTAGGGAAAAATTAGGATTGGGAGTTGTGCAGCCGTAATTATTGACTTTTGGTGAATAGTGTTAACTTTTTAACTTTTTGAGTAACTTTTTGACTTTTTAATTTTTTTACAATATGCCAAACTTGGCCTATGAATTCTATTTTCTCTATCCATTTATTATTAGAGACTGATGAGTTTTTTTTTTTTTTTTTTTTTAATCCACCTAAATCTCAGCAACGTACATGAATTTATATCTAAATTCAACTCCAATTACAATCAACCAACCAAACTCAAATTAGACTTTTATGATTCCATTAAAAAAAAAAAAAAATGGCATTTATTCTATGTACCCTATATACATATACATAGGGACCTAAGGTATGATTCATGTGTGTGATGGGTGTCTGATAAGTTTCTTGTATATGCATATAGGCAGATTAAAAGAATAAGTGCGCAAGCTGGCTCGGACACCGCGAGTTATCCAAAAAAAAAGATTAAAAGAATAAGCTCATGGATTTTACATTTAAATTGGTTTGCTCTATTTGATTGAGACTTTAATAAGAATAATTTTGTTTTTAGACCGAATGTAAGGGTTGTACCTAGGTGGTGACTTAATTTTTTAGTCAAAATTAGAGGCTCTAAACCGCTGCTTTGCTGCCTTTGCTCAACACCAGCCCTAAGCGATCTCCTCCGCCACCACTATTAGAAAAAGAGAACAATAAAATAAACAGATTGATTGAGTTGATTAGTCTCATACTCAATTTAATTTAATCTGCTTAAATACGTTTATTAAATACACTAATTTCGATCATTTTTTTTTTCTAATTTATAACCCTTTTTAACCTACCTATACCGTCCGTATTTTCACTTCTATTTAGATGGGATGGATAGATAAATCAAATTAAAGAATTAGACTCAAAATGGAAAATGTTTCCTATCTTGAAAAAAAATTCTTTCAATTTGACTCATATTAATGTGACTGGATAAGTGTTAATTTTTATTAATTATATATTTAAATATATAAAATTCAACTCACTTATTATATTATTATAGATAAATTTAAGAGTCTAAATTATAGATGTGTGTCATTTTTCAATCAGTTTGATTTGTTTGATGTAACAAAGGTGCCCCATGCATTTTTGCTCATGTACCAATGGTGGCTTTTCATCCATCTTAAACCACAAGCACATTTTGCAAACCATAAAAGTAGTTTTTAGGGGAATGCCTAGTGCCCAATACATAGTGAGAGGTTGGCCAGACAAGAAGCACGTGCTAGTCATGTGCTTGGATGCTTTTAGTTTCTACACATCTAACCTAATACTAGTTGCCTATTAGCGTATGATTACTATAGTCTATTTCAGATTTGAAAAATCTAACCTCTTAACAGTCATAGACTGATCTTAATGCTGTGTTGAGTTAGGAGATTTAGGGAGGAATTTGAAAAAAAAAATGAAAAAGGTAGGTGAAATGTGAATAAAATATGTCTATATTTCACCTAGTTTCACACATTTTTTTCCTTTTCCTTTCCAAATCCCTCCTCAAATCTCCCAACCAAACACAGCATAAATATATATATATATATATATCAGCAATGATAGAGATCACTAAAAAATTTCATCACTAATAGCGCTAATAAGTTGGAAAATGTAAAAAATAAAAGAAAAAAAAAAACACAAGAGACAACCATCACATCAAAGGGAGAGCCACCTCATTAGTGCTCCCCTAGTGCTTCCTTTTTAGTGCTCCCAAACATTAATCTATATATATATTCACCAAAGTCAAAAGACTTAACTGTGTTGAACCAGATTGGAGATGCCTAACCTCTTAACAGTCAAAGACTGATATTAAAAATATAAAATAAAAAATAAAAAACTACAGTCAAAGACTCAATTGTGTTGAACGAATGGGTTGCATATTAGTTTTCAAAAAGTTTATGTACCCAGATTATAAATTCAAAAAATGTCTTCTGATCTCAAATTTATAACGGATATAGTTGATGACAATCAGTATTCAGCAGGTTTATGAAGGTCACTAGGATCCAAGGAGGGAGGTATTAATGACCAGGCCACGCGCCTCCTCAATTTAAAAAAAATATATATATATATATATTGTGTATATAATGAAAATAATTAATAACCGAAAATAAATCATAAATTTTTAATTTTATTAATTTAAACTTTATACTTTGGATTTGTTTTTGTTACTAAGGAGGCAAATCAAAAGAGGGTTGAATTGGATTTCTAAATAAATTACTAAATTAAAAATATTAACCTAATATATAAAAAAATAAATTTGTGCAACAATATTAAAGAATATAATAAAAATAAAATGAATAAAGAGAAAATAAATGAAACACTTCAATTTATAGTAGTTTGGCGTAACCCAAATCTACATCCACTCCCCAAGTATTCTCTTTAAGAATTTCTTCACGATTTTTCAAATAATAATACACCACTAGCTTCACGGATACTGTGAATATTTACAACAAGTGACGAAACGCAATCACTCCGTAACTAATTTAGAATCCGGTGTCTACTCAGACTTAACCAAATGATTTTATCCCTAAAAATTATTCACAAAAACTCTCCATTTTTACAAGAATAATAAAAAGAATGTAAAAACACTTATAAAATTTTACTTAAATTTTCTCACAAAAATATATAACTCAATGAAAAACACAATAGAATATTTTAAGATCACACTCTTACTCCACCTATATTGCTTTGCTTTTCTCTACAATTGATTCTTTTTTCAACTAGAACACCTCTTAGTTTTCAAAAATATAGCCGTTGGAGATCTTTTTACCTCAGAAAGGAAGATTTCATGGCAGCAAAATGAGAAAGAATCTCATCAAAATAGAAGAAGCAAAGGAAACCGAAAAAAAATTGGAAAACAATTCAAATGATGGACAACCCACCGCCACCTCATATATAATAAAATTTGCACATATAAGATGCACAATAAACTCAATTATATATTAAATCGGTGTAATATAAAATTTATTTTCATATTTTGTGTTAAATAATTATAAAAATACGCATATTTTAAAAAACATAATTTATCTAATAACATTTTAGATATCATTAAAATTAAATTATAAGATTAACAATTTTCAATTTAAACTATTTAGCTATTTTCGTTTATTAAAATCAATGAAAACATTTTCAAAATTACAAAAATAATATTAGTTGTTTTGACTTCAAATAAAGAGATCGCAATAAGCCATTATGTATGAAAATTTTATAAAAAAATTTAATACAATGGTGATACATCATTACTTATATGTAAATATAATTCACCTCAATTTGCAGATGTGAAATTATTAAATTGTCAATTACATTTGACCGGTGAGATTCATCATCCATATTGTTTTACTACTAATTAGTAATACTGTATGTCGATGATAATATGGTGTCACAATTATATTATTATTATTTTTTAAAATTTTGTACAAATGACGGGGCTAGGAGGAAGTGGGTTGTCTAATACAAACCTACAAACAAACCTTTAAGAATTCATTGGTGAATGTCTTTCTCAAGAGCCCTCCGACGAACAAATTAGTTATCTTGTAAATTATGGAGAAATATAGAAAAGTAAGTGTTAATTACATTTGACCAGTGAGATTCATCATCCATGTGTTGTTTTACTACTAATTAGTAATATCGTATGTCGATGATGATATGGTATCACTATTATATTATTAATTATTATTACTTAAAATTTTGTACAAATGACGTAGCTTGATGGAGGAAGTCTGTTATCTACTACAAACCTAAACCTTTAAGAATTTATTAGTGGATGTTATGAGAACCCGAATATAAAAATTAAGTAAATAATTAAATAATAATATTACAATCTCAAATATTTTGGTGGTGAATTCTAAGGTGCAAATTAAATATTATTAGAGGATCTTTTAATTAATTTTTAAACCTAAAATAAATTTATGGTGAAAGTCTTTAATTTAGAGGCAAGGTTTATTATAAAAAAATAAAAAATAAAAAAAATAGAGAAGAGGTGTGACTTGAACTAGACCACAAAATTAATAAATAAGGTTCTTACCATTTGAGTTGCATATAACTTATACATATATTTTGTATATTTATCTATTTATTTGACCTACACTAGTATAAATAAAATAAACACAAACCCTAATTCTTATGATATTGTTTTCCCACAACTTTTCTGAGTAGCTGTGAGAGGTAAAGGGAGGGAGAGAGACGTCTAAGTCATTGGGTGAAAATCTGTTGAGTTTTGAGGAGGTCATTGGCAAGGTAAATCCCTTATTATTTTTATTCCTTCACTATCTTTTTCTTCTTCTTGTGAGTTGCTAAGTAGTTGATGGATCAAATCGATGAAGTAGGTACATGTGTTGGGCATGGCTATGAAATATTTGGCTGATTGGGATAGTGTTTTATGTATAAAGAATAGTGTAATTTTTAGTCCAAAAATTTGCACAGAATTACAAACTTTAAAAATCAAGAAAACATATCAAACGGATGAATTTTAATCTGAAATTTTTACAATAGATTAATTACATATTGAATTGCATATCTGATTTTTTTCATAATTTTTGGGAGTGAAAATCCATATAAACTGATGTGTTTAAATCTGTCCAGAAAACTGGTTTTTAACAGTAAATTCGGGAGTGTTGTTCTCTTTGGGTATAAATTCAAAAATTATCAAATCAGCGTCATTAAAACCGGTTACGAGTCTAGCTTCTTGCATTTTTGACCTTGCGTTGATTGCTCGTGTATACTAAGAGAACCGTCAATTTCTTTAAAGTACTGCAGAAAACAACCTGTTTAGATATAATAAATTGTAGATAATTATTTTGATAAGCAAATCAAGTGAAACTAATTGGGTTTGAAACTTAGGATATATTAGTTGATATCTGAAGGTTTTGGAATTTTTCGAATAGCGTGGAGTGGGTTTTGTAATTTTCAAAGTTAGCAAATAGATTGGAAAAACTTGTTTAAAACTCTGTTTTATCTTATAGTTATTTTTAGTTAAGTTTCAATCGGAACCCATGTCTTGGGTGATTTTAGACCTTGAAGAACATGAACTTAGGTAATATTTAAGAGTAACGGTGAGTTGGGTTGAGCCGTGTTAGTGCGCTTTAGTTTGGGGTTACTTAGTTCTTATTCTTTAGTATTTTTAAATTAGTAGTGACGTGTAGTTTTCATACTTAGTTCAGGGCACTAGTTGGACTTTTATACTCTATTCGAGGGTTATATTATTTCGGTTTCAGGTGAATAGTTTCATGCTACATATTTTTATAAATGTTCCCCTACCCTGAACTGTTGAAAAATTAAATTGTTGTTTCATGACTAAACTGTTTTGATAAATTATTATATTATCAATTGAATCAAATTATTTCTGAAACATGTGTGAACTTGGCATACTGTAAACAATTTGTTTTGGTTTCATGTTTATAATGATGAACTACCATGTTTTGCGAAACTGATGTGTATTGATTATTGGGACCATATGTGTATTTAGTCCAGGGAAATTATTCCACTGTGTGTGGTGACTCTGGCCACTAGGGAACAGATCCGGGTTGGGCCGTGATGACTCTAGTGCTCAACGATTGCAAGGAAAAGACCTTAAAAAAAGCTAGGTGACCTTCAATCAGATCGTCTTTGAGAAAAGGCCCAGGTGCCACCCTGAGGATGACTCTTAGTTCGGTATTGGATTCAACGGGGCTTATAGCCTTGAGAACTGTGTGGCATATTATTTGTTTTTATTGATACCCAGAAAATTATTGGTGTTCATGTTATAATCTGTTTTAAGTGAAAAATGTCATTTATCATGTTCTTGCGAGACATGAGTATTTTAAGTGTTGAACTGTGGAACCTTCTTTTTGAAACAGATTGTATTTACCAAACTGTATGCCAATCTAATTTCTGTGATATATATCTTATTTTGGAATTGAACCCTGTTTTCAAAACTGTATTTACTATCCATATTGCTACTCACTGAGCTATCAGCTGACTTAGTTGTTTACCATTTCCAGGTATTAGAAGGACTTAGAGTAGACTCACAGCGTAGCGGGGACTCAATTACATGGACCTCTAGGGCATTTATTTAAGTTGTTTTAGGTTGCTTTGTCGAGTTTTGTGCATACATTGTGGTTGGGTTTTATTTAGAATTATTTTATTTTGTGGGCGGTTTGTATCCCATTTAGTATATATATATATATATATTTTTAGGAAGTTGGTTATGACTTGTTTTTCACTTATGGCATGTCACTGGATTGAGTTTTGGTTATTTATTATTGGACTATTGTTTAATTGTTCAATGTGATATTGGATTCGTGTTTAGGCTTACGTGTGCCTTGGGCTAAGGTCCTGTGGGCCACGACCGGTCATACCCGGGTTTGGGGTGTGACAGATGTCATTCTCAAGAGCCTTTCTATAACAACCCCGATCCATGATTAACGTTAATCCATGCTTAATTATGCCTAATAAATAATTAAAGTGACATTTTACATCATATGTTGCCTCATGTGTGTTTATATCTGTTTAACGTAGAAAAATCTGTTCATGTTTCCCTTTCAGTTTGCAAATTGAAGGCCTTATTAGCATCCAATTCAGAAATTGACTTGATTTATGTGTTAATTGGAATTTTTAGAATTTTATGGTAGGTTTAATTGAAATTCGATTTGGAACAATTAAATTAAAATAATTAATGCTCAATTGATTAATTGATCAATAAAGTAATTAGGCCATTAGCCAAGCCTATGTAAGGCCACCTCAACACCTCATATACACTTTTTGCACTTCCAAATCCTCTTGATTGAGTTCAAACGTGTGAGAAAGAAAGGAGGAGAGATATTGGGATCAAAAGCTAGAGAAAAGTGGGATTGCTAGGAATTGTTGGAGAATTGAAGAGCATTTAGAAGTTTAAGCCTCTACTCTTGTGAATTCAAGGTCTAGGTAAGAAATCTAACCCTTAGTTGTGTAATTGAGTTAGTTTTTGGATGAATTCAAGTAAAGGAGGTGAACTAACATGAGAATGAGCTAGGATTAGAGAATTGTAGCTCAAATCATACATGTATGTGCATATCATGAAGTTTTGAAGTTGATTTTACAAGAATTCTCGTATGCATGTTCATATCTTGATTTTGTTCAAAGAATTCAACTTATTCTTGAGCTTAATGACTCATTTGATCATGTTTTATAAGATTGGAATTCATGACATTACATGCAAGTTATGTTATCTAAGTTTCAAGTTTTGTTTACTACAATTGGCCTAGTTTTTTGGCTTGATTTTGCAAAATAGTTTGTAATTCATCACGTATTATGAGTTCCTCAATGTTTTACTAAGTTTTGGTCCAAAATGATGTGTTTTGAAGGATTTGAAGTTGAGTTTTGAGCTTGGGAGCAAATCTGGAAATTCCAGAATTCTGTTCCTACGCTCAAGCGAAGAAACCCATGCTCGAGCGACCACTCTGAGTGCGTGCACTTCCGCTCGAGCGACCAGAAGTCCGCTCGAGCGTGAAATGCATGCTCCCAAAAGTTCTCATGTGTTGCAGTCCGCTCGAGCGACAAAAGTTGCGCTCGAGCGAAGGCATGTCTCTAACGCTTGAAGCGAGCGTCGAGCGAGCATCGAGCGAAAAAAACAAGCAACCAACACTTTTGCAAAAGTTTACAAACCGCTCGAGCGACAGATTTTGCGCTCGAGCGACCACTCACATTTTGCATATCCGCTTGAGTGTAGAAAGTTGCGCTCGAGTGAGGACCTTGTTTCCAGCAAGTTTTATTAAATATTTTTAAGTGCATTTTTGCATCCTCATTCCATCATAGGCATTCCTAGGCCATGATAAAGGCACAATAATGAGGATAAAAGTATAAACACACCAAGATAAGAAAGAACAAGATAAATGCTTATGGGTGTGCAATTCAATATGAATTCGTTTTGTAACTGTGTAGGTCACGCGCCACAAAATATTTGAATTGCCTGCTCTATTCGTCTATTTGGAGCCATCTGTTATTTGTGGGTAATAACTCTGTAAAGTTATGTTTAACTTTAATTATTTTCTGATGATATGAAATGATCAGTTTTTTGAAATGCTATGTTTTGTATGAATGAATGATTGTCCAAGTTTCTAAAATGTATTCGTGGCATCCTTAGTATCATATGATATGCGTCTCTTTATGGGTCATCGGAATACCTTTATGGTCGTCCCTTTATGGGTCATCAAAATGCCTTTATGGTCGTCCTTTTGTGGGTCCTCGAAAATGTCTCTGTGCACATGAGTCATCAGAGTGCCTATACGGCCGTCCCTTATGGGTCATCCAAATGCCTTCACAGTTGTCCCTTATGGGTCATCGGATTTGTTAACGCTAATGGATATGCCACGTACTATGATGTGAAATGTATGAACTTTAAAAATGAATATGAACAAGTGTATGAATCTATTTCTGATTTAAAATCTAAATTTGCTCTGAATTTACATAAGACTCTAATTTTTTTTAACTCTATGATGGACATCATTCATTAAAAGCCCTTTACTTTGTTATTATTTACTGGGCTCCCGCTCACTATTTATATTTTATATGTAGGTGACCAGGCGCGCGACCAGGCCTAAGATGATGCCTAAAAAGTCTTGTGTTTGTCACCCACCCTTTGTGCCTCCCGAGGAGGTTCTAGATCATGTCAATCATATGGCTATGTTTTTGCATTTAAGACTTTGCTTCTTTTGTTTTAACTTTGGACAAATTTCTGCTTATATGTTCAGTACTTGGAGTGACGTGTATCAACTGTATCTTTTGACGTCACACGTATCTTTATTTAAGTTTAAGAATATATGTCTCATGAATGCCTTCACAACTCAATGGACTATGTATATTTCTATTTATTGCTTCCGCAACCCCTAATTTTATGTTATTTTGTTAAGAGGCCTTCGGTAATCCAAGGATTACTGGCCAGTTACGACGCTAAACCTATAGGAGTGGGTTTGGGTTGTGACAGAGTGGCATCAGATCACGTGTTCTACCGCACACACGAGTCCATATGAGCTTAGGATGTCCTAGTATGAAGTAGGGGCATTCCATCTGCATGTGTAAGTGTGTGTTTATTGAAAATGAAAACATAAATCTGATTATGATTGCATGATATGGAAATAAATGATCTGAATATTGTAAAAAGACTATTTGCCTATGTTTATAATGTTCCGTTTACCTATAGCAAATGAAAAATACAAGAAGTGATGGAACAACTGAATCATCTGAGGCTCGAATAAGCCGTATGGAACAAATGCTTGCAGCTTTAACTGAGGCAATGACTCAACAACAACAAAGGCAACAACAAAGGCAACAACCTTTATCTCCTCCGCCTCCGCCGGAACAAGTTGAACCGGACAATAATGACATTATCAACTTGACTCAAAAGTTCATAAAAATGAAGCCACCCACTTTCCTAGGTGGCATTAAGCCGTTGAAGATAGAAACATGGCTACTTGAGATAGAAAAATTATTCGAGGTCTTTCCTTGTTTCGCGACTCAAAAGGTTCTTTTGGCCACCTATACCTTAAAGGATGAAGCACATAGATGGTGGTTGCTAGTCCAGAATAGTAATGAGAATATGACATAAGCTCAATTTAATACAATTTTCTATGACAAGTACTTTCCGCAGTGCTTTCGGGACCGAAAGGTTTCTAAATTTCAAGAACTCAAGCAAGATAGAATGTTCGTAGTTGAGTACGAGGTTAAGTTTACTGAGTTAGCCAGATTTGCTCCTCACATAGTGGACATGGATTATAAGAAAGCCCGCAAATTTGAGGCTGGATTGGATTTAGATATACTAGATCGGGTAGGAGTCCTCAACCTACCTATGTATGTGAATGTATTGGATAGAGCATTGATGGCGAAAGCCATTCTGGCAACTAAGAAACAAACTCTTGTTCAAACAAGTGAATGGAGGGGCAAAAGATCGGGGTCTAATTTCAACGATAGATTACGTTTTGGATAGAGAATTCGAGACTTGGAATTTCCATATTTTAGCAAAAATAAATATATATATATATATATATATATATATATATATATATATATGTCATGAAAAAGGTAAACAAAAAGGTACAAAAAGTAAATGATATCTCCTGTAGCAGTTTCTTTGCAAAAATCCATACCCTTGCAATCTTATAGTCATCGCTAGAAATTATGTAACATCTAATCAAAATCGCTGAGATTCTTAAAAATATAGAGGATGAATAAAAATAAATTATGTTTCACTCTAAAAGTGTTATGATTTCACAATAATCAGAAAAAATTATAAATGAGAACTGTATAAGCCTCCGTTTGGGAAGTGGGTTGGCTTTTTGGCTTTTTTGGCTATTTTAGCCTGGGGCTAAAAAGCCTTTGGGAAGGGTTTTTTGGCTTTTTTGGCTTTTTAGCTTTTTGGTGAGGTGTCATCATATTAAATTACCAAATTGCCCTTTTTTCCTTTTTTGTTTAATTTTTTAGGTTGGGTTTGGATTTGGCATATTTTCGGTTTTTTTTTTCGGTTAAATTTTATTTTATTTTATTTTATTTTTATTTTATTATTTTCTTTTTTTTGGCTTTTTGGTTAAATTTTATTTTATTTTTATTTTTATTTTTTTACTTTTTTCTGCTTTTTTGTTAAATTTTTTGTTTTTTTTTTTTTTTTTTGTGGTTTGGATTTGGCATATTTTGGTTATTTTTTATTTTAACTTTTTTATGTTGGGTTTCGCTTTGGCGTATTTTGGTAAATTTTGTTTTTGTTTTTTTTTTGGGAGGGGGGGTTTGGATTTGACATTTTTTGCTTTTTTTTTTTTTTTTTTTGTATGTTTGGTTTCGATCTGCCGAATTTTGCTTAAATTTTTTATTTTGATTTTTTTGATTTTGGGTTTGGATTTGCCATATTTTGGTTATTTTTTTATTTTAATTTTTTTATGTTGGGTTTTGATTTGGCATTTTTTGTTTTTGTTTTTGTTTTTTTTTTTTGTATGTTGGGTTTCGAGCTGGCGAATTTTGCTTACATTTTTAATTTTTTATTTTTTTACATTTTGGGTTTGGATTTGCCATATTTTGGTTATTTTTTTATTTTAATTTTTTTATGTTGTGTTTCGATTTGCCCTTTTTTTGGTAATTTTTAGATATTTCTTTTCTTTTTTTTGGGTTTGGAGTTAGCATTTTTTGCATATTTTTTTTTTTTTTTGACAATTTTTTTATGTTGGGTTTCGATCTGCCGAATTTTGCAAACCAATTTGGTAGTTTTTTTTTTTTTTTTTTTTTTTGAGTTTGGATTTGGCGGATTTTGCTTTAATTTTTTTTCTTTTAATTTTTTTTATTTTGCATTTGGATTTTTCATTTTTTGCACAAATTTTTTTTCTGTTACTTTTTTTTTATTTTGGGTTTGGAAATTGTTGTTTTCAACTTCTGTTTTTATGTTTTTAATTGACGTCGCACATGACAATTTTTGTATTAGTTTTCTTTTTCATTTTTTTTTTTTGTTTCACCTTTTTTTGTAATACGAAAAGCTTAATTCGTATGGATTGTTGTTTTTCAAAGTTAGGCACGTCACCAAGTGGAAGGGGGTTACATTCCCGTGGAAACTCATACATATCGTACATGATAATATATTTTAATACAGTCTGTTTCGCGTGTGTCATTATGTGACAACCATACGAAAATTATATGTAGATATTATATATTTCCTAACATTCCGTTATTACGCATGTAACATAATTTGTCGCGTATGTGAAGGCGCACCAATGCCATATGGGGGTCCTCATCCCCAACCATTAAACCATCCTCGTCATGTTCAACTTCTGGTATGGCATTTACTATTGTCATAGCTTCTTCCTCGTCACAGATTGGCTGAACAGTTGTTGGGTTACCTGTGTTTCGTCGTACATAATTATGTAATGCCATTGACGCACCTACTAACTGAACTTGCACATTTGCGAAGTCATACCGAGGCATGTCTCGAATAAACCCCCATCGATTTTTCCAGCACCGAAAGTGCGTTCCACCACACTGCGTAAGGACGAGTGCACTTTGTTAAATAATTCCCTTGGCGTGTTTGCCGTCGTGTTCCGTGCAATACGTCGGAATTCTTGTTGGTGGTAACGGTGGCCTTTGAATGGTGCTAAGTAACCAATCCTGTTTGGATAGCCAGAATCGACAAGATAATATTTGCCTGCATACATGACAACAATGTATGACACCAAAACCGAACATCGTGCGTCATTTTGGAGTAACGTTGTTTCAGGAAAAATTTATAGCCCCCAACATCTAATAAAAGGACGATGTGTTACCTTTGTCAGGATGTGGGAATGGGACATTGTCATTTGTTAGTATCTCGTTGAATATGCGACTATCATGCATACTTCCTTCTCATCCGCAGGAAATGAATATGAAACACATGTCAAAATCGACAGCGGCCATGACATTTTGCGTGTGACAGTATTTCCTACCGAAATATGTTGCCGCATCTGGCCCCGTAACCCATGCACTGACATGTGTTCCGTCTATTGCGCCAATGCAGTCCTGCAAACAACCGAATTGTTTTGTTGCATAAATGGGTAACAAGTGTTTCGTTTTTTTGTGTCTCCGTCACGTGCAGTTAATAATAAAAACAAAATATATTTTATTGTCTTGATAATCATGATAATATACTGTTTTGCAGAAGTACCTTGAACGGTAGGTATTTCCGTCTAGACCGCACGTATGGATGTATACGATGCTGACTGTATGTGGGCCGGCAATGAACAACAGTGAACTCTTTCATGGCATTTAATACGTTATGCACGTGCCTCGACACAGTCTCCCCGGAATGTTGGAACCGTTCTTGGATTTCCCGATTTTGCTTCCCTTTCAACACATGGATAAACATTGCAACGCTTTCTTCAACAGCTAAGCCATGTGGACGTTGCGGGACTTGTAACCCAAAATCATTTACCAATGTCTCACACAATGCGGCAAAAACTTCCTTCGGCATGCAAACATTTTCCTCAAATCGACCCATATGGCCCGCATATAGTTCGCATATCCATGTATTCCCGGTTAGTATAGAAGTGCGACACGGCGTTTTGTCCATGTGTTTTGCGTACCATTCTGTCGCATACTGGCATGCTTGTAGAAATGTGCAGTTCTGTTCTTGTTGCACCTGGACCGCCATTTGATTAAGCATTTCCGTTATTTCATCATTGTTGCTTCCATCCCAAGGATTCATCGCGTCTTCGTTGATGCGAAACCTACAAGAGTGGCAATCGTTCAATCAGTTGGCACGTGATTCATTGACTCAAATTATGTTGAAGTTTGCAATTAAAAAATGGCGACATTGTTTTTAATGTAAGTAATGTCGTCACCAATGTCATTTTCAACGCATAATCATATGAATTTCACAAAAAAAAAAGAATCTGTTCAACTTATGCTTTACAGGGGGGCCCTGGTGGTAACAACCACAAAAATAGCCAGCAAAGTAAACTAACAATTGAACTTGCGACATATAGGCATTCAAAAGCGTGCAAGGAAAACGTAATTCCCTGTATTAAAAATAGCCAGACACAATATTAAAACATAAGCATCCCATTCATTTCCCAAAAACGAAGCACAACCATGCTTCCGTTCCGTCAACCCATGCAGTAGACTAAAACTGTTGGTCACCATAGCTAGCAAGAAAAAAAAAAAACGACAGAAAAAAAACATGCACACACCACCATCCTGTTTTAGTACAGTGCCAACAATACCATAAGTCAAAGTTTTAAAAAGGAAGACAAGGACATGCATCTTCAACACTCCTAACACCGCTACATCACATCCGGCGACCCCCAAACAGGTTTGCAAAAGGCGCCGACGCAGTACACTGGAGCTGCTTCTGTGTAAGCCATCCAATGATGTGTTCGTCATCAGGCTGGCACATCATCACCTCCCGGTAATCGGCGTTATCCATAAGTGTGGAGGCGAAGTGGAATAACGGCGTACCAATCAGGGATGGAATACTGCTCAGTTTATGCATGCACTCCGAAATAGTGTACAGTGATTCGTTGCCTGTGAGGTGCCTCACTGTGACCTGCTGATTCTTCGAACGCACCACATCTGTCATTTTGTTCATGCTTTCCGCAATAACTGACGCACCACTTGTTGCCTTCTTCGACTTTGAAACACTTGTTGATGGCGTCTTTCTACGTTTTGCCTTTTCAATCGGAACATGCTCCAGTGAAGAATCTAACTCCACGTCCTGTACTCCTGGGGGTATCGGATCAGCAAATGGCTGGGCTCCCAAACTACGCACTGAATCAGATGAGTCATCAGCTGCTTCAGGAAGTTTCTCTTCCGGGGTCCAATGGTGCTTCCCAGTAGCTGATGCCCCCATGAAGACCGTCTCCATCAAGTCACGGTGTTCCAAGGTTTTTTTCCTGAACTTCGCACACGCCTTGTTGATCTGCAGAAATAGAGATATATGAAAGAGGCAGATGTTATATTTCATATAATTAAATAAAAGTTAACTGAACAATGTGAAATATGTACTGGTAAATGACAAATATAAAACTTGTTTGTACATGTACTTACTGATTCCATCTTGTCCCACCACTCCTCAGGTGCCTGAAACAAACCGGTGTCACAGTCAAAGCCTATCCCGGACACTCCTTTGCTTGAATCCATCAACTTTGTCCACGCCTGCCACTCTTTTTTCAAGCTCATGTACTTATTCTTCAACTATTTCAGTCCATGCTTTCTTCCTGTTTTTTTCTCAAATTTCCTTGCCAACGACTTGTACCCTGCTTGGCTGAGGACTAGGAATGGGCGATTTCCTTTACTAATCTCATTTGCAATCAACTGCAGGAAAACTCGGATTGAGTTACTGTCCCATGACGCCTTGTGACTGAACTGATTTTGTGTCTCCTCAAGACTGCTTGACTTGTCAGTGACAACGCCTTTGCTTTTCGATTGGTTACGCGGCGAAGTACGTGTGGAAGCCATTACTAATGTACGGTTACAAAAGATTACAATGACAAATTTGGTTGTTATATACACACGCATAAAGCATAACACATTAATAACAACAAACAGAGATATAGGATGCTAAAGTTAAATTTGCATATAACCATTGCACATTAATATGGTACATACACAGGTTCCATGGAAGTTAGTAGTGGACAAAAATATGATAGTTCTTATTACGGCTCCCATATGCGACAACATGCTACCAACATACTACGAACATACTAACTACATACTAACAACATACTGATAACATACTAACGTGTTTCTACATACTGACAACATGGTAACGGTGCTTACATACGGCACAACAAAATGACAACGACAATGCAAAGCACATACACAATGGTCTTAAGGACCCGCAAGGATTGTTGAATGTCTATGACATCAGGCCGCAATTGGATGGCAATTTCATCTCCGGGTGACGCATAGTCTTGGTTCTCTCGCCTTCGTTCTTCACACCAACCAATCCAACTGACACAGGGCTAATGAGTGGAAATTATGGAACTATTAGTTTCATGGGTTGTTAATGTTCATACAGTTATGACCGGTAAAGATTAGGTCACTCACCACAGGGCGGGGACAGACAAAGTAGGGACACCTTGGATTTTTGGTGGACCTGGAAATCTTAACAATACAGGGGCCATGTCCACAGGCACACATTCGTCGTGGCCATGTACTGGAAGTTGCAGTAGAGGTGAACGACGCCATGGTACGCTTTAAATTGCAATTAAATTTACATGAATCAACATGAACACATACAAAGACTAACGCAAGTTTATATTTTATTCCATGAACTAACTACATTGTTTGTAAAAGTATTGTGCATCATGAATTTAGGTATATTGGTAATATATTTTGAAATTTATTTTTTATTAGATTTGTGAATATATTGTTAATATATTTTCTAATAATTTATTAAATTAATATATGTTTACTAAAAATTTTACTGACATATATTGTTGAACATATTTTTTACGAAATTTTGTTTAAGATAATTGTACAAAATTTTTTATGTAATTAATATATTGTTCACAAATGAGAATTGAGCAATTCGTATTGAGTAAAAAATATATTGAAATTAATAAATCTATTTTGTAATATATTTTAAATATATTTTATATGATACTTTAAAAATATTTTTGAATATATTTGTACTATATTTTTTAATAATTAGATTTTGTCATATATGTTTAATGAAATTTGCACACTCTTTACTTTTGAAATCAAAAATTGTCATATATATGTTAATATATTTTTAATATCTTTGTAATATATTTCTTAATAAAGCATATTTTGTAATATATTTGTAATATAATTTTAATATATTTTGGATAAAATTTGTTGTTAATATATATGGATAATATATCTACCTTCCTTCCCAAATTTAGTTTGAAATATTTTTTTTATGTAATTAATATATTGTTCACAAATGAGAATTGAGCAATTCGTATTGAGTAAAAAATATATTGAAATTAATAAATCTATTTTGTAATATATTTTAAATATATTTTATATGATACTTTAAAAATATTTTTGAATATATTTGTACTATATTGTTTAATAATTAAATTTTGTCATATATGTTTAATGCAATTTGCACACTCTTTACTTTTGAAATCAAAAATTGTCATATATATGTTAATATATTTTTAATATCTTTGTAATATATTTCTTAATAAAGCATATTTTGTAATATATTTGTAATATAATTATAATATATTTTGGATAAATTTTGTTGTTAATATATATGGATAATATATCTACCTTCCTTCCCAAATTTAGTTTGAAATATTTTTTTTATGTAATTAATATATTGTTCACAAATGAGAATTGAGCAATTCGTATTGAGTAAAAAATATATTGAAATTAATAAATCTATTTTGTAATATATTTTAAATATATTTTATATGATAGTTTAAAAATATTTTTGAATATATTTGTACTATTTTGTAATATATTTTAAATATATTTTATATGATATTTTAAAAATATTTGTGAATATATTTGTACACTATTTTTTAATAATTAAATTTTGTCATATATGTTTAATAATATTGTTTTTCATAATTAAATTGTGTCATATATGTGTACCTAAATTTTGACACTCTTTCCTTTTTAAATCTAAATTTGTAATATATATTTCAGATATATTTTAAATATATTGCTTAATAAACCCAATTTTTGTAATATATTTGTACTATAAGTTTTATATATTTTGTAATTTGTTGTTAATATATATAGATAATATATCTACCTTCCTTCCCAAATTGAGTTGGAATTATATTTTTTTATGTAATTCATATGTAACCATACAAATGGGAATTGAGCATTTCTATTAGCAACAATTCAGAGTATAAACAAAAAAAAAAGAAAAACAAATCTGGCCCAAATTTGTGATAACCGAACAGAACAGAGTTATACAAGACCTGCTAATTGAGCATTTTGTAAACAAGATCTAATAAGAACAGATTTGTAAATCAAAACAGATATAAGATATGGTTTTCCTTCAGTATTAACAACGGTTGGTTAAGTTTGTGATCAACAGATCTAATTTTCATAAATAAGAACAGATATTTGAATAAGAACATATATATTTTATATACATATATATGTATATATATATATATATATGTGTGTGTATATATACAAATCAGCCCCAAATTTGTGATAACCGAATAGATTTTGAAAATAAGAACAGATCCATAACCCAGATTTGTCACAGAGACAGATCGGTGCCCCAAATGTGTGTAATGTAAGCGTAATCAACCCAATCACGACCGAAAAGCAACAGATCGGTCATGAACCGATGCCGTTATCAACCCATACTATGCAGATCGGAAGAAGGAAAAGATCAATCAGATAGGCCATAAAGCATTACCTGAATCAGATCGGTTTGAGTTTGAGAGGCTTGGTTCGTGTTTGCCGTCGCGGATGGGTACTCCGGTGGCGATTATCTCTGCGGGGGGCCCTGGTCAGATGTCCTCCGATAGCTCGGTGGTTCTTCTTTTTGTCTTTCTCCAAAGGGTGTGTGTTGCGCAATGAGGCGTTGAATACAGAGTGATGAATGAAGAGGGTTGTCTTCGGGGCATTTGGGTCAATTTACACGAGTAAGGGTTTTTGGGTACCCGTGAATGGCATTTTGTCGGGACGTGGCTGAAACAGCCAATTTTGTCGCAACGTGGCTATTTTAGCCCGGCTTCTCCTTCCCAAACACCACCTAAACAATTGCCCTCAATTATGTTTACATGTTTACATAATTATTAGTAGAACTGACCGACATCAGTGGTGCAAAAAGGCGATAGCAACAACAGTAATGATAGTGGTGAAAATAATGGCGGCATGGTTAAAACTCTAATTTTGAAAATATTTTCGTCCTCTTCAAAAATAGAAATGTTTTTTTGGATCTAAATTAACTCATTATCACAATGGTGTTAACAATATATACATTTTTTTATTAGAGATGAGAGTTGTTGAGTCTCTGTGAGTCAACTACGGAGGTCGCTTTGTGATTTGATCAAGTGACTATCAATATTCAATTAATATGATTTTTTGCAATAATGAAATATTCGATGAGCTTTACACTTTGAACGGTCTGAATTATCAATGCGGCTTACACGGTAGACTCACGGAATTTGAACAACACCCTCCAATTAGCCAAGTCCATTTTTTATTTATTTATTTTGTAATCATAACTTCATACAATCTTACTGCAATAATCTAGTTGGGCTGTGATGTGGTCTTTTATTTTTTATTTTTTTTGATTCAAATTACAACGATTCAACATTTGGGTCAAGCCTGGAAATCAGTTTATCCAATTTAGAAAATGTTCGTAACTTCTAAATGGGCCATTAGTAGTTGGACATTCTGCCCACTTGGCTGGCCCATTAAGGACGCGTGTGAAACAGAGAAAGAAAATATGGTTTGTTGCCGGGCTTCAATGTCGAGTTTTTCGATTCAGATTTTCTCCACTTTCTGTTTGGTTCCTAGGAAAATGTGGGAAAATCAAAAGAAATTTTGAAATTTTGAGCCCAAGGTTATGATAAAGATTGGATAGCAGAGATGCTTATTCATATCCAGTTTTGTATATCCCAATAAATCTTCGAAACAGTTTTGGACCCTAAATTCATAGACATTTGAGGTTTTGAATTCATATTATAACTATAATTTAATTTTAATATTATCTATAGTTTGTAGACATAAAAATTCGAGTTATTGTCTTGGGTACTTTGTGGATTTCTCGGAAGCTGAAGAAGAAATTGATTATGATTATGGATTTGAGGATTCATCAAGGGAAGGATACTCAGAATCAAGATGCAGAGAAATTGCCAATTGAATTAGTACTTGTGACAAGGTTTAGAATATAATTTTTCAATGTTTTTGTGGCTTTGATTTATCCCATAATATATAAATTTTAAATAATGATTTATTTCATGATTTATCTATATATATATCTATATACTATTGTAAAATATTGTCATTCCATTAAGATTGAAAGTTGTAATTTTTTTTTCTCATTTTTTTTTTATTTTGTTTAATTTTTGTTAATACGTGTTATAATATGATTGGTCTATAAATTAATTTTATATTCTTAAAATAAAATTTCAAATTTAGATTCTGACTTAAATTATGTTACTGAATGAGATCAATATTCATTCCTTAAAATTTTAAATTTAAATTTTTCTTCAAATTATATTACTACAATTAGAATCTATACTATATATATTTATATATCTATATCTATACTATATATTAAGCAAAAAGAGGCTTTTAACCCTAAGCCTTGTGGGAGCTCCAATCTCCTAACCTAAATTTCCTGTTTTTTTGATTTAAAAAAACTTAGCATTTATTAACTTCTCCCAACCCTCAAGTCTTACCTTCATAATAACACTTTAATGCATTAAGAACAAACATAATTTTTTTTTTTTGAAATCCAACACATATGAATTCCTTGAAAAGTCCCAACACATATGATTATTATCCCTCATAATAATACTTTAATGCATTAAAAACAAGCATAAAAAAAATTTCTTCAAAAGTCCAACACATATGATTATTATTAAAATATTTAATTTTAATATAATATAATAAAAAAAAGATATTTAATTCCTTGAAAAGTCTAACACATATAAAAAAATTCAGTAAAAATAAAAAAAATACTAAAAACAAGAAAATAATTTTTTTTGAAAAGTATTTTTAAAAAACTGGAGACAAACATTGTTAATGCTATTTAAAGAAGTTTACTTAAAACTCTCAGAAACAGCTTAACCTTGCTTGGCAAAGGTTTTTTTTTTTTTTTTTTAGGTTAAAACTTAAAAAATAAAATAAAATAGATTAAAATAATTAATAAAATATAATATCACATCAAATTTATAATCATTTCACTTTTTTCTTTTACAAACGTTATATCCAACTACAAAACAATTCAACATCTTTCTAAATACAAATATTTTAACCTATAAAAAATAATTAAAAATTAAAATAACCTATCAAAATACTTAACTTTCAAACACCCACTTTTATCACTTTATCAGCAATAAAACTAACCCCAACTTGGTCACGCACTTCCCATTCCTCTCTCTCTCTCTCTCTCTCTCTCTCTCTCTCTCTCTCTCTCTCTCTCTCTCATATATATCTCATATATATATATATATAATTGCATTTCCCAAAATACAACGTTACCTTCATTTCATACTAGCATATCACCTATGTTATGCACGGATTATGTTTACAATTATCTATATATGTGAATTGTGATTTTTAAACGTTTTCTTTTTCTTTTTTTTTAAATGTCTTCTTTTTTTCCTTTTTTTATATTATATTAAAGTTTAATATTTTGATAATAGGATTTTTAACCCCAAACTTTGTGGGAGCTCCAATCTCCTAACCTAAATAACCTATTTTTTTGATTTAAAAAAAAAAAAAAAAAACTTAGCATTTATTAACTTCTCCCAACTCTCAAGTCTTACCTTCATAAATTTACCTTCGTGATCCATGGCACAATTTATCCTTTTATTCATAAGAAAAAGTAAAATTAAGTATTTGTTTGGTTTAGTTTTTGAAATGAAATTTGAGTTTTGAGTTGTATTTTGAAGAGAGATTTGGTCAAAAAAGAGAGATTTGGTCAAAATCATCTCATAATAAAATTTTAATGCATTAAGGACAAGTACAAAAAAATTTCCTTGAAAAGTCCAACAAATGTCACTATTATCAAAATATTAAACTTTAAAATAATATAACTTTTGATGTACATGTCGGTTTTTAATAAAATTAATATTTTTAGAATTCTTTCATCAAGATTTATCAAATAAAATTCATTTTGACTATGAAATTTTTTTTAAAAAAAAAATTATTATCGATGAAATTAATGTAGTAACATGTTATTCTATCTCACAGTAACATATTACTCTGTTTGACAATTACTTTATTTGACAGTAATATGTTACTCTGTTTGACAGTAACATGTTACTCTAGAAATATTGTCCAAGAAAGAAAAAGAAAATTTACTTTGTCTTTACTCAATTATGTGTTTTCTCCTTAGGGAGTTTATGAAGAAAAATAAATTGGGCTGTCCTTTTCACCAAACAAGGGTCCATTGGAGAGGTTTTGACTAAATTTTCCTATTTTGAAATATAAGTTTTTGAAATGAGATTTGAAAAGATAAAACTTATTTGGTTATAAGTTTTGAAAAGAATTTTAAGTTTTGAGTTGTATTTTGAAATTGTTTTGGGTTTACTTTTTAAAATATTGAAAAATTTTATTTTTTATATTTTTTTAGGATAAATATTTTTGGGAAATTGAACAATAAATCCTGTTTTATTAACTTATGTTTTAGATGGTCCCAAATGTTTTCTTCAACACCGCATGGTCCTTATGTACATAAACTAACTAAAATGCCATTGAGTGTAGTGTTTAGGGGGTTTTGATGGTGTGGAGGTAACAGACGCCTATGATTGGGTGTAACGTTCACGGGCATCGACATCATCAACGAGATCCACAGTGTGACGTCGCCCCGTCCACCTGACCCATTCATTTTCGACCCTTTTACATCCTCAAATCTCTAATTTCGAAACACCACCTAATTGAGATACGATTGTTACCCTAGAATCAAACGGTGAGATTTCATTAGTCAAAATTCAAATTTCGTCGATCGAATCCCATGTTCGAGATTTGGGGGTGAGTTTCCAAAGATCTAGTAGGTCAAAATGTTCCACATTTATGTGTTGAGTTGCTTTTGTAGTTTTGTTTTGGCTAAACCCTAGCAACGGGTGCTAAGTGACGCTCTGACATCATTAAAGGCCTATTTATATCAGAGGAACACTCTATCTCCACTCGTTGACGATGTTTGCTAAATGTAAGTACCACGATTTTGTTAGCAAATATGTTGATTGCTGTCGTATTTTGTTCATTACATTTGGGTCGTCCGTTGACACTTGTTGTTTGTGATTGCCTCAATTGTTTGTTAGTTGGTGATGTGTTGATTTAGTAGATTTTAGTACGTGTTTGTGGTAATGGGACAGTAGGTGTGACATTTCCACACAGGCTACCTACATTTTTCCAATACATCGCGCAGAGGGTGTGGATGTGTTGCTAATCTTGTGTGTGTGTTTATAGGGTTTCCAATAGAAAAAAATTATTTTTCCCAAAACCATTTATTACAATCCCCCACATGAATGGAATTTGATGACAATCGAAATGTAATAATATGCAGAATTTTTTGAAAAAGTATAAATTGAAAATATCTTGCATCAAAATAGGTAGCTTTCGGCATTGAACATTCCCTAGTGATAACCTATTGGACTTATTAATTAACCAATGGACGCGACACCTTGAAATGTTCAGCCGTTAGTGTAAGCCAAAACAATAGATTTCATTCAAAATATCTTCTTACGCATCGTGGTTCTCACGGTTGTGTTCATTTTAGCCCTGAACGTTCCTGGTTATTCATGAGTGCTCTAGAGAATTTAACCTCTTTATTCTCATAAAACCAGCCCCAATTCGATACTCATATAGGTGATTCTTATTGAGAGTATCCCTTATACTCATCTTGACATTTTATTCCTAAATCAAGATATAGGTAATCATTAAAAGCAAAGCTTACCCTTAATTCCCTACATACAACACATGTTGCAGATATCACTCACATCATAGGAATGGATAGAGAATTTAATCCCTTTTGGGTGTGTTTGATTGGACGGACTGGATAAAGGGGAATTAGAATCTATCGGACTTGAGTCTTGGGACTGTGAATCCCCCGGACTATTTGGTTGGATTGGATATGTATCCTGTGTTTGTTTTTTCATAGGATTAGATATCTGGAAAGGACTATTTTTAGTGAATCCAACGTTTGGTTGGACGGACTGGATAGGATAAATGAACAAAAGACTATTTTACCCTTTTTCAATTGTTTACTAAGTAATAGCAATATTAAATATATCTTTAATATTTTAATTATTTTTAGCTAGATTAAATAAAAATTTATTTTATTTTATTTTTTACACAATTAAATAAATTTATTTTTTTACAAATAAATAAATAAATACATAAAATATCAATAAAAATATATATTATTTTTTTAATTAAAATTTTAAATAAATTTTTTTTAAAAATAATAATAATCAAATAATGAAATTAAATAAAACATCTATTAAATTTAAATAATGAAATTAAATAAAATATAAACAAAATTTTAAAATAAAACATCAATCAAATATCTATAAAAAATTATTTTAAAAAATTAAATAAATAAAACATCAATAAAAAGTTAAATAAAATTATTTTATTTTTAAATTGAGACATTTAAATTTTATTGAATTTTATTAAATATAATACATAATTAAATAGTAGAGGGTCAAAATGGTCATTTTGACCACCTAATCCCAACAGTAGATAGTCCCTCAAAAACTATCCCATACCCCCCCTAGGACACAATAGTCCCCCATATGGGGGATAAGGAGTCCGGCCGGATATGGAGTCCGGCGGACTAAAAAAAAATCAAACGGCGGATAAGGAGCACTATTTGGATTACAATCCAAATATTGGATAGTCCCCCCCCTAATCCGGCGAATCAAACACGCCCTTTGTGATTTTTGGCGAGCCACACATAACTTAGTTGTCCCTTTGAACTTAGTTTTTGGGATCTCCAGTCATCTAAGTAAGGTTACTATTATGATGACTCTTATGTAATAGGCTTTAACCCCATTCCCTTCGATGAATTATACACTTGCTCTTTTGCTAAACCTTTTGTTAACGGATCCACGATATTCTCCTTAGACTTTATATAATCTATTGAGATTATACAATTTGAGAGCAATTGTCTTACGGTATTTTGTCGACAACGAATGTGTCGTGACTTACCGTTACACATACGACTCTGTGCCCTTCCTATTGCAGATTGACTATCACAATGAATGCAAATAGTTGGCACAAGTTTTGGCCACATTGTCTTCTAAGAAATGGTGAAGCCATTCTGCTTCTTCTCCTGCTTTATCTAAAGCAATGAACTCAGATTCCATTGTAGACCGTGCAATGCACGTTTGTTTCGACAATTTCCATGAAACAACTGCATCCCCTACAGTAAAGATATACCCACTAGTGGATTTTGAATCTTTAATATTCGATATCCAATTTGCATCATAATAGCCTTCAAGTACTGCTAGATATCGAGTAAAGTTTAAGTCATGATTACTTGTAAATCTTAGATATCTAGGAACTTGAATCATTGATTTCCAATTATCTTCTCTAGGGTTACTAGTGTACCTGCTTAATTTACTAACAACATATGCTACATTAGGATGTGTGCAATTCATTAGGTATATTAGGCTTCTAATAATGGGGGAGTATTTTAACTGACACTTCCCATTACCTTTATTTTTTGACAAATAAAGATTGACATCTACATGTGTTTTTGCCACATTTGCATCATCCTTGATATATTTACCAAGTATTTTCTTAATATAATGTGATTGAAACAATGCATATCCGTTAGATGTTCTAGTAATTTTTATTCCTAGAATAACATCTGCTACTCCCATATCTTTCATATTAAATCTTTTGTTTAGCATTTGTTTGGTTGATTTAATCATATTATGACTACTACCAATTATAAGCATGTCATCCACATAAAAACAAACTATGACGTATCATTTGTCAGTGTTTTTAACATAGACACATTTGTCACATCCGTTTATCTTGAATCCATTAGTTAGCATAGCATGATCAAATTTCTCATACCATTGCTTAGAAGCTTGTTTTAATATGTAGAGAGATTTTACAAACCGACACACTTTCTTTTCTTTCCCTGGTACTACAAACCTTTCTGGTTGTTCCATGTAGATTTCTTCATGTAAATCCCCATTTAAGAAAGCTATCTTAATATCCATTTGATGTATGTGTTCCTTATTACTTAAGAAAGCTATCTCAATAAGCATGCAAATGGATGTGTTCCTTATTACTTGAGAGTAGGTGTCTAAATAGTCTAGACCTTCCTTTTGTCGGTAACCTTTAACCACAAGTCTTGCTTTATACTTGTCTATTGAGCCATCTGCTTTTATTTTCCTCTTAAATATCTATTTATACCCAAGTGGTTTGCACCTAAGTGGAAGATCCACCAACTCCCAAGTATGATTTTGCATGATGGATTCAATTTCACTATTGACAGCCTCTTTCCATAATGGTGCTTCAAGACCCGACATTGCTTCCTTAATACTTTGAGGCTCATTTTCTAACAGGTATGTCAGGAAAATCTGAACCAAAGGATTTTTATGTTCTCGCTCTTTTACTGCGTCTTGGTTCATCATCTGCTATTTCTTGTTGGTTATGACTAGTACTAGTCTTTTGTTCTTGATTGTCAATAGTATTCTGACCTTGTGTAAAATCATAAGTTCTTTTCTATGAACTTAATTCATGTCATTTCTTATGAGGAAAAATATGTTCAAAGAATACGGCGTTCCTGGACTCTATAATAGTATTTATATGTATATCAGGTATTTCTGACTTATGAGTCAAAAACCGATATGCATTACTATTATGTGCATAACCAATAAACACACGATCAACTATTTTTTGTCCTATTTTAGTCTTTTTATGAACAAGAACTTCTACCTTTGCTAGACACCCCCATACTTTAAAATATTTGTAGAAAGGCGGTCGATCTTTCTATAACTCATAAGGAGTGCTATTCGTTTTCTTGTAGGGTATTCTATTAAGAACATAATTAGCAGACAATATTGCTTCCTCTCACAAGTTCTGTGGTAAGCCTGAGCTTAGTAACATGGCATTCATCATTTCCTTAAGGGTTCTATTCTTCCTTTCTACAATTCCATTTTGTTGAGGAGAATATGGTGCTATAGTTTGATGAATAATGCCATGTTGTGCACAAAATTCATTTAAAGGTTCACCATATTCACCACCCCTATCACTTCTAACCATGTTAATGGTTTTATCTAGTTGATTTTCAACCTCGGTTTTGTAAAGTTTAAACATTTGTAAAGCTTCATCTTTACTTTTAAGTAAGTATACATAATAATATCTTGTGCAATCATCAATAAATGTTATGAAATTCTTTTTGCCTTCTCTAGTTTGAACAAATTTAAGATCACATATATCAGTATGAATTAATTATAGAGATTCAGTTTTTCTTTCAACTAATTTAAATGGTGCCGTAGTTAGTTTCGCTTCTACACATACTTCACATTTATAGTTAGGATCAATTTGAAATTTTGGTATATAACCCAAACTAATAAGCCTACGCAAAGCATCAAAATTTATATGTCCTAATCTACCATACCATAAATAAGACTCAAGAATATAAACAGAAGATGTGTTAATTTTATTAATAGGAGAAACTAGTACAATAGTCATTACATTCAATTTGAAGAGCCCATCGCTCATATACCGTTTACCTACATATATGCCACTCTTAGTTAGTACAAATTTATCATACTCAAATATAAGCCTAAAACCATTTTTACTTAACAAAAATCCAGAAACTAGATTCTTATGAATGTCTGGTACATGCAATACGTTGTTGAGAGTAAGTTCCTTCCCCGAGGTCATTTTCAATACTACCTTTCCTTGTCCAACCACGATAGAGGCAGAAGAATTTCCCATGAAAAGTTGTTCCCCATAGGCAGCCTCACTATATGAAGAGAACATCGTCTTATCCGCTCAAATGTGATGAGTTGCCCTAGTGTCAACCCACCACTCCTCGGGATTTCCAACCAAATTAGCCTCAGATACCACTGTAGAGAGATTGATATCATTTTCCCCATCAGAAATGTAATCTAGTTCTGTCACATTGGCTTGTTTGGTAATCTTTTTACTTATACTTCCGTGATCCTTTTTAAGGTGTCGGCAATTAGAGGCACGATATCCAGTTTTGCCACAATTATAGTATTTTCCTTTGAACTTTTTATTGCCATTGTTGTTGCCTTGTTTAGGACCATCTCCAGCAAATTTCCTCTTCTTGTTATGTGATTTAGGAACTTGTTCCACTACATTAGCCTTGGACTCAATAGGATTTTTACCATTTCTCTTTTTAGCATTCCGGTTATCCTCTTTAATCCTGAATCGGACAATAAGTTCTTCCAATGTCATCTCTTTGCACTTATGCTTAAGGTAGTTCTTGAAATCTTTCCAAGCAGGTGGTGATTTTTCCACAATTGCAGTAACTTAGAAATATTTGTTGAGAGACATACCTTCGATATGAATATCATGCAAGATGAGTTAGAGACTTTGCACTTGGCTAATAGCCGATTTAGAATCAAACATGACAAAGTCCATAAATTTTCCAACAACGAATTTCTTCGTGCCAACATCCTCTATCCTGTATTTTTTCTCCAAAGAATCCCACAATTCTTTTGTTGTTTTAAGAGGGTTGTAAACATTATACAACATGTTGTCTAGGCCATTGAGGATGTAATTCCTGCAAAGAAAGTCAGAATGCTTCCAAGCATCCACCGCGACAACAATTTGTCGATTACTTTCATCCTCTTTAAGTATTGGAGCATCTTCATAGAAAAACCAGGCAAGATAAAGAGTTGTCAGATAGAACAACATTTTCTATTGCCATCTCTTAAACTCTGTACCGTTAAATGTTTCAGATTTCTCGCCATGATTCACAGGAATTTGAACAGGGTTCTGGGTAATGGTCGGTGTTGGTGTAACAACCAAATTAGGCTTACTAGTTTCTGTAGCCATCAAATCTGATTACAAAAATCAAAAAACAAATTAGAAGCAATACAATTTTCTAGTTACAAAAACCAAAAAAGAAAATTAGAATTTTGAATATAATGAAGAAACAAATCTGTCTTAAGATTGTAAGCCAATCTTCACTGTATTTGAAGAATAAATTAAGAAATGAGAGATTTTGTTTCATTAAAATTGGAACATAATATAAACAATAAAAACAAACAAAACAGATTCTTGCTTTTGTTATAAAAACAAAACAGAATCTGGAGGAAAATAAATAAATAAACAACCTACTTACAGTATTACTTTCTCGAAAATTCAAGTTTTTGGAAATTCAATCAAGTCCAGTGTTCAACACTATTTCCTTAAGACAGATTCGTCCTCTCCACGGTTCTTTCAAAATGCGGACGACTATCTTCTAGGATAAAATGATTAACAACAATTAGTAACAGCACTACAAACTAAATGTCCAGCAAACACACTTTGTGTTTATACTCTTTCTTACAAAAAATTTATACAGCAAAATACAAGAAGCAAAAGTAGAAGGAAGAACGAAAATTTAATTAAAAACCAAATTAAGGACTTGTCTATTTATAGGAGACATAATGGCTATTCAGGATAGAGTTAAACAAGTAAAGAACCTGTTCGGGACAAATTTGAATAGGTAAAGAACCTGTTTGGATTGGATTTAAATAGGTAAAGAACCCATTTGGGTTGGAGGGAAAGATGCATTGCACTAAACTGCTAACGTTCAGAAATGTTGGGGTCATTTCGAATTTTATTTTGAATTTCAAACCAAAATTCAAATTCCAAATAGTAAGAATTTAATTTTAGAAAAATAAAATTTAAATGTTTTTGGCTCAAAAAGATAAGCATTGGACTACACAAGTCCAACCTAACCTCACACCTCGCACCCCCGCTTAAGCCCAGGTGGCGCGCTTGTGTGGTTGTTTTTGGAGGAAGTAAAAGCAGAAGGAATAACAAAATTTTAATTAAAAACCAAATGGAGGACTTGTCTATTTATAGGTGACTTAATGGCTATTCAGGACAAAGTTGAATAGGTAAAGAACCTGTTCGGGACAGATTTGAACAAGTAAAGAACTTATTCGGGTTGGATTTAAACATGTAAAGAACCTGTTTGGTGTTTGGGTTGGAGGGAAAGATGCATTGGACTAAATTGCCAACGTTCAAAAATGTTAGGGTCATTTCGGAATTTATTTTGAATTTCAAACCGAAATTTAAATTTCAAATGGTAAGAATTTAATTTTAGAAAAATAAAATTCAAATGTTTTTGGCCCAAAAAGATAAGCATTGGACTACACAAGCCCAACTCAACCTCACACTTCGCACTCACGCCCAAGCCTAGGCCCGGTCCGGGCGCGCAGTAGCGTGCGCGTGTGTGGTAGTTTTTGGGTCTAATAGGTCAAGGCCCACTTTCCCATAACCTCCACTCCACAAAACTTGGGTACCCCTTGGAGCCCTCCCTAAGATGTAAGCTCAAGGCTTATAAACCCACACCAAGTTTGCCTACTCAAGCAATGTGGGACAATCCTTTTCTCCATTCCTTATGGAGACCTCACCAAAACACCATTTTCATCGAGCTTATGTTGGCATTGATTTCCTATTCACCCGATAATAGTTTCGAGAAACCAAATATATGACGTAAATCGTTACGCGGCAAAGAATGTGTTTCCACATAGATCCGCCAACTTTGGGGCATGGGTCCCACTTAAAAAATAGACCAAAATTTTAGAAAAAACTATTTTTCTTAAAACCATTTATTACAATTTGTTCTTTTGGAAAGTTAGAAAAAAAAGTTTTTTTTTTTTTGCTTTTTTCAAATTGACAAAAAGCAACTTCTTTGAGGTATATTTTTATTTGGGAAGAGATAAATAAGTTGAAGGTACAATTATCGAAATATCATAACTTTTTAAGGGTAAAATGGTAATTTCACAAATATACATGAGAGTGATATAGGAATTTCACAATTTTCACTAATAATGTGACATTATATTATAATACTTTTCAAAAAGCAAAAAAGAAAAAATTTAAATGCATTTTTAATGTGATGCTCGAGTATATAACTCATCTCTGTCCCCTTTAATGATGCTTATCCTACTCGTATTGGGAGTTTCAAAAATTAATCTAAGGTCTCATCGGCCGTTTGGGTTCACCATTCTTGAAACCTTTCTCAAATTTCTTTTCTTTTTGTCTTGGTTACTTGGTTTCGGGGTTGAGTTTTTTCTGTCTCGGGTTCAGCCAATGGAATTTCTAGGTGAGTGGCAAAACCACACGTGTAGGGCTTGGGTCGCACGTGTGGAAGTGGGGCCGCACGTACGGAAGGTAGGGCGCACGTGCGGAGAAGGAAGGCCTTCGCTCATTCGCTATTTCTATAATTGCACGAGGAAGGGCAGGTGCAGAGAAGTGAGCTGCACATGCGGGAGTAAGGGTTACACGTGCAGAAAGACGTGCCATACATGTGGAAATGGGTGCCACACGTGCGAGAGTGCACCGAGTCCAAAAATCTGCTTTTTTTCTTCTCATTGGGCTGAGTGTATCTCACTTTTTACACATCTCTCTCTCTCTAAAAATATCTTTTCCTCTCCCTTCTCTCTAAAAACCATTACCCAACATCAAAACTCTTGATTTTTTCCAATCCATGGGAGTTTTGACCCAACATCCTTCATTAAGTTTGGAGAGCTAATCAAGGGTTTCGTTTTGTGCAATGGAGATTGGATTTAAACGTGGTCAAATTTGGGGATTTCTTCTCTTTTCTTCTACAAAACTTGAGGTAGGGATTTCTTTGAGTTATATAAGTGTTTTCTTCAAGTCTTTACTTGTTTGGAGCTATTTCTTGTTGTTGAAACTTTGATTTTTGGGTTATGAACTTCGAATGGGTTTTTGAAGTTTGTTTCTCAACATTCTTTTCAAACCTTTAGAGTAAAGCTCAGGTTGTCTTGGAAATGTGTTGTCTAGGTAAAAACCTTTTCAAAAAAAAAAAGAAAAAAGGGAGTAAAAACCTAGTTTTGGTGAAACCCTAGCAATTGGAGATTTTGGAGAAATGTGGTGGTGTTATGAAATTTATGTTTGATAAAGTGATTTGAGGCATATATGATTGAAGAAATTCTAAGTTGCATGTAAAATGAGAAATTCCACGGCAAAGAGAAGAATTGAATTTCTTTGGAGTTGCCGTTAAGCATGTTGTTATTGTTTGGTCTTGAAATGACAAGTTGAAATGATGAGTAACATGTAGTGAAAGTTCATAGTATGAAATTGTTGTTTAACTCTCGAATTATGTATAATAGAAGCCCATTGAATAGTGAATGTGGATATTTCGATCACAAATGAAAATTTGTGTGGATTAAATTAAAGAATGGAAATATAGAACTGCATGGGGATATATTGCACTAACATCCCATTACGTTATGTTTAGATTTGATTTCATATTACATTGGAGAAATTGATGTTCTAAGAAAAGAGTTATTTTGTAAAACAAGATCATTGGATTTGTTTTGGGTAAATACGTTGGTAAGTCCGGTGAAAAATCGGTAAAGTGGTGAGGAGGTACTACGTGCCTTCCTGTGAAAGACCAGTAAAGTGGTGAGGAGGTACCACGTGGCTTCTGATGAAAGACCGATAAAGTAGTGAGGAGTTGCCATGTGCCTTCCGATGAAAGACCGGTGAAGTGGTAAGGAGATGCCACGTACCTTTCGGTGAGAGACCGATGAAGTGGTGAGGAGGTATCACGTGCCTTCTGGTGAAAGACCGATAAAGTGGGTTTTTGGATAGAGCTTGTTAGGCCTACTTGTGGACGCTAGCCTAGAGAATTCCTGAGTCATATTTACATCCCTTGAAATTACATTTAGAAATTGTTGGAAAACGGTGTTATTAAATTGACAAGGTGCATCATATATATGTTCTTTTGAGACGAGGAATATATTTGAGCCTAACATTTGTATTCATCAATGGAATTGTATAAAATATATATATTTTGTTAAGATTTTCCTACTGGGCGTTGTGCTCACCCTAGTGAATTTTGTGTAGGAAAAGAAGAGGTGAATCTGCCGAATTGAGGGTGGGGAACGTGTGTTTTGAGAGCACGTTACTCTTTTATTTTTCAGTTGTTATTTTTGACAAGCCAAGGGCTTACATGTATGGGTTCCGATAACCATTTTTGTGTAACCGGGCATAAGCCTTGGAACTTGTAGCCTTGAAGGAATTTATCTGTTTTGGATAGTGGTATCACATGTTATAGATTCATGTTCTAGAAATGTTCAATGTATAATTGCATGTGTTGCACTTTTGTTAACCCTTCGGAATTTAATGATTACAAATCTTGGGTTGGATTATTATTGTAAGGAGATGGATTTTATATCGGTGTTGGATGTATGGTAATGCGGAAACCTTGGACTCTTCTTATGTCTTATTTTGGGGGTGTTACATTTAAAAAATTCAAAAAACAAAAAAAATATATTTTTTTTTTTCTATCTTTCCAAAATTCCCCAAAGTTTGTGGGGGGTTTGCCTTCTCCTGAGACACTGTACACACGCTTTATCTTGAGAGTGGGTCTTACAATTTTTTTTTAAATTTTTTTTTTAAAAATCCGAACAAGTTTAGGAACACCCCAAATTACAGTAGGACTAACAAATGCTCCATGAGTATTGTTTAATGTTAAAAAAGATATAAAAACATCTCTTAAATATATAAAAATATTAAAAAATATATCGATTTCAATAAAAATATATTGAATTTAGTAAAAGATATCCTATGTTATTCAATTTTTTTTATCTTTTACTTACGTCATGAGAATATTTGTTACCAAAAACACATTACATTTTATCTTTGTTAGATTCCATTAGGGGTATGCTCACAATCTTCATGTTGTGTGGGTTTGTCTTTGCTCATCGTTCATGTTTTGACTCGTGAGTCCTGAGATTTATTATAGCTCTTATTTCAACAATTCGAACTATTCATATTATAAGATCTCCCATTGCCGTGTTTATTATTTATGAAAAAATATTAAATCAATATGATAATTATAGTCTTTTTATTTTATTACATTTGCTTTAAAAAAATTAATAATCTATTTTATAAAATACTTTTGTCGACAGATTTTTATTTATTTATTTATTTTATTTTTTTGCAACGTGGGATAAAATGAAGATGTTACGATTATTTAATTGATTTAATTTTTTTCACGAATAATATACACAAAATGATCTTACACAATAAACAGTACAAATTATCAATACAGAACTCATAGTGAACTCCACGAATTCAAACACTCTAGCTTAGTTGGCTAGCCTTTTGGCTAACAAGTCTCTCCTCAAGAGAAGTCTTGGATTCCACTTAGGTGTGGAATGAGATGGCAATATTTTCTTACAAGGTGTATAGGTGTGAATTTTAACTTTCCCGATATACTAATCTAACACCTTACTATTGACTTTTGCTGATAAAAAAAAAATTTAAATTAAATTTAAGAGAATCCATATCTCTTTGTTAAAAGTGTCCCATTGTGCTTATATTTTTATTTTTGATATTCTACGGAATTTATTATATATATATATATATATATATATATATATATATTATCTTATATTTAACACACGTAGTGTTTTTAGATTAAAAAAAAGAAAAAGAAAAATCTTTTTAATAACAATTTTAAGGACTATCAATAAGAAATAATAAATGTTAAAAAATTTATAATCTTAATACAATCTTCCTATATTCCAAAATACTTTTACATATTTTAAGGTATTTTTATATATATATTTTTAATACTAACAATAATCTTAAGGATTGTTTTTTTACATTTTCCTTATAAAAAAAAAGTAAGGCCCATAGTGCGTAGGTCCTATGTCTGTTACTATGCATTAATAAAAATTTAAAACAAACTTATTTGGTTTGTATTTCAAAAAAAAAAAAAATCAGAAATTGCCTTTAAAAAAATGGAAACTAATTTGATAAAAATAAATATAAAAAATATTATTTTAAAATTTTAAAAATTATTTCTGATTTCTCAAAAAATAAAATTATGTAAAAATAATAAGTATTTTTTATTCTTTTATTTCTTAGTTTCTACTCTTCAAATTGTAATTTAAGATTTTTTTAAGATCATCTTGTGTAGTTCTAGTATAATAATTTGCTTATTATGTTTCTCTTATTATTTTTGTTTGTTAAGTGGTGTGACATGTGCTATGGATGGATTTAATTGAAAAATATGTAATTAATTAATGCAAATCATGCTCAACTTGGACAGTGAATGGTGATTTCCATAGGCCTATTTTGGGAAGTAGGTTATAATCCACTTATCAGATTATAACCCACTTCCTCTCTCACAAAAAAGTTACTTATAAGCTGCTTATAAATAACTTTCACCAAAAAACTGATTATAATCATCTTCTTAAAATAGCCTCAAGTAATATAAACTTACTAAATTATTAGGGAATTGTCCCACTTTATTTATTTATAAACAAGCTGAAACTTTTATATTTAATATTAAAAATATACATGACTCAATTCCCAATACATATTAAAAGATTAATTTTAGAGTGTATATACCATTTCCCATTATCTTTGACATTCATGTTTTAATTTTCTTACTGGGAAATTCAATGATACACATCATTCTTGGGCGTGCTGCATATATATGTCCCCTAATTACGCCGTTAGTAGTATTTGATTATTTACGATGTTGGTTATGATTTAATTATATTTTAATTATAGATATTATGATATTAATTATGATTTATTATAATATTAATTATAACATTATTTTAGTTATGATTTAAAATATTTTTGGTTATAATTCATGGGATATTTTTTTATGAGTCGATTTTTATTTTTTAATTATGACCTCCATAGAATTAAATTATGACATTTATAATAATCAACTCTATAAATGTTATAACTCACATATCATACACACTATTTTAATATATACATATATATATATATGAGGTTATAATTGGTAATCTTTAAAATATGTTTTAAACTCTTAGAAGACATTCTCTAATTTAATCTACAATAATATGACATATTGTGGTGTTTTGGGAAGTTGGTAAAAAATTAATTTTTTAGTTTTTTTAGTCTATTTTGTCTTTTTGTAGGTAAAAAATGTAAGAGGTGATATGACCCAAAATAAGTAAAAAGCTAAAAGCTAACTCTTTTTTTTTGTTTCCTTCCCAAAACACCCTATTATGTGTCAAGTTTTGATTTGTTACAAATTTAATGATATTAAACTCAACTCCCTTGTCACTTATAGGTGATTTTAAAATTTTAAATTGAAGGTCTCCCGTTTGAATTGGGGGATGGTGCCATAGCATCATGCTGTGACAACAAATAACACCGTTTGCTAGATTACTTTTTTTTCTCCACTTTGTGCAATGTGATTTCAATTTCACTTTCTTTTTAATTCATTTTCAGACAAAGATGTGAGCCTCTCCGCAAGAGTTAAATAAATAAATAAAGTAATTCACATTTACTTAAAAATTGATAGATAAATTATGAATACATTCCCTGAAATTTAGTTAAAATACAGATTATCTATTGTAATTTTAAAAATTATATCTCACCCCTTCAAGTTTTTAATCGCATAACAATTGACTCATTTTTATTAATAAATCATCAAATAATTAGCAGTTTTAACGATATTAGAAATACATTTCAATTAATAATTCATATAATTTTATTGTTGTATATGAAAGTAGTTAGAGATTTTATTTTATTTTTTCTTAATTCTGTTAAATAAAAATATATGGGTATTTGTAAATTCTAAAATCACAAAGGGTAATCCGTAGTTTAAGTAAATCTCAGGAGTGTATTTGTAATTTATCTAAAATTGAATGAGTTGGATTAATTGAAAATTAAAAAAAAAAGGTTAAAATTTGTATAGAAATTGAGTTTTACAATATTTTTATCTGCTTCAAAATCACTTTCTATAAAAAAACAAATTTTAGAAATGTTCAAATTAAACCACTTGAAACAAATAACAATTCACTTATACAACATGTAGCAATCATATAATACAGAAAAAATACATGTAACTATCAAATATATATATATATGGTTGCTACATGTATAATTGAATTGTTGTTTGTTTCAAATGCTTCAGTTTTAATATTGATTTACTTCTAAAATTTGTTTTTACAGAAAAGGGATTTTGAGACATATAAAAAATATTGTATAACTTAATTTTCATACAAATTTTTAGTTTTTTCTACTTTTTTTTATCATCAACTAATCAAACTCATTCAAGTTTTTAGTAGATATGATTTTTTTTTTTTTTTCCAACTAACTTTTGAGCAGGGGCTAGCTTTTTGGTTTGAAAATGAAATTTAAAAATTTTAAAAGGAAAATGAAATCAATTGCACAATGTGAAAAAAAAAAAAAAAAAAAAAAATAAAAAAATTATAAACAGTTAAACGATGTCGTCTGTTGTGACAGCACCTGTCCTCATTCCTTCAAATGATTTATACAATAGATTTGTGCAAATGAGTATTTTCATGAGTTTTCAATTAATTTTCTTACTTACCACTTTTTTGATATTTTCCCAAATTTGAATAATTGATTTTTTTATTTTTTATTTTTTTTTTTAAATAAGAGTTCTGTTTTGCTAAAATGCTATAATTCCTTGCGCTGACTATTTGTGTTAGCTGTCTTCATCAGTAAGCAAGTTGATAGATTTTTTTTTTTTATTAACTGAAACCATAGTTTTGTTTTACATAGAAAATTGCTGCATATATTAACATCAATTGATTACGCCACATTTGAATCTTATAAGTAAAAATGTCATAATTATTTAGATAGGTTGCTTTTTGAATCTTACTTTTAAAAAAGTTACATATTTTTAGGGTAAATTGTGAATACTTTAATTAGGTTGCTTAAAATATAAATTATTCTTTATAGTTTTAAAAATTATAAATATCTTCTTGTCAAAATTTTTATTTAATAGAAAAAAAATAATTTCTAATTACTCTTGTATACAAGAACAAAATTACCTAAATTGTTAATTGAAATATATTTCTAATATCATTAAAAATTATTAATTAAATTGGTGATTTATTAACAAAAAGGGGTAATTTGTTATGCAATTAGAAATTTGAAGAGGTGTGATGTAATTTCTACTACTAGGATAATCTGTATTTTAAGTAAATCTTATAAAGTGTATTTGTAATTTATCCTATTTTTTAATAACATGCATTTATATAAAAAATTGTACAACTATTTTAAATGTGTTAACAAGTGTTTTAGAATATTTGATAATTAAATTTAAAACACATTAAGCAACCACAAAAGACTTAAAAGTGTCTACTATATTATCAAAAAAGAATAATGATAACACTATATTTTTTAGGTCATGTTTAATTGTGAAGATTGGATATAAAGGCGTAAGGAGTATATGTAATACTTAAAAATAAACGATGAGATTGTTGGAACAATCTTCTGTGTACAATAAATTGAAACTAAATTAAACAAATAAAATAAATAACGTACCGAATTTATTTTACCGAACCGAATGAATAATAAAAAGATCAAGCCGAGTGTGTGACACTCTGTTCTTAAAACAGATTTGCCCCGTTATGGTGCTTACGGACTTATGGCGTTTATCTCCCAAGATACAATGATCTACACAAATTGTAATAGCACTTCAAACAATTTGTTCGGCGAACAAAACCTGCGTTCTAAACTCTCTGAATTTTTTCCTAAAATAATATGAAGAATAATTGATGCAAGAGAGCAAAAAGAAGGCAAAAGAAATGAATTTTTTGGACTGCCAAATGCTGAAATAGATCTGGAAATATATAGACCCGAACAGGTACATAATTTGAAGTGAACAAATGCAAATTTAAATTGGACAGGTGCAACAGATAACTGCCCAGCAGTTTCTATCTGTTGGAAAACTGCAGCAGCTCAAAAACCTGTCTGGCATAAATGAATCTGTCCGGGTTCAAACAAATTTGAAAACTGTTTGAACAGTTTAATCTGTTTTGGAAAAATGGACTGGAAGAGGTAACAAAGGTCAAAAAATTAAATTCAAATTTTGAATTAATTTCCCGCAATAATTTTTGGAAAAAATTCAAATGAATTTTGTTCAAAAAATTAATATAAGAATCGATCCGACCCACAACCAACACCCGCACCCGGCACAGCTCGGCTCGACCCGCCGGTCGGACAGACAGCAGCGGTGCGCGTGTGTGGTGGTTTGGGCCTAGGTTCATTTTGTCCATAACTCCTCTCTTCTACAAACTTGGGGTGCCCCTTGGGGCCCAACCTAAGTGTTGCACGTGTAGAAAGACGTGCCACACATGTGGAAATGGGTGCCACACGTGCGAAAGTGCACCGAGTCCAAAAATCTGCTTTTTTTCTTCTCCTTAGGCTGAGTGTATCTCACTTTTTACACATCTCTCTCTCTAAAAATATCTTTTCCTCTCCCTTCTCTCTAAAAACCTTTACCCAACATCAAAACTCTTGATTTCTTCCAATCCATGGGAGTTTTGATCCAACATCCTTCATTAAGTTTGGAGAGCTAATCGAGGGCTTCGTTTTGTGCAATAGAGATTGGATTTAAACGCTGTCAAATTTGGGGATTTCTTCTCTTTTCTTCTACAAAACTTGAGGTAGGGATTTTTTTGGGTTATATAAGTGTTTTCTTTAAGTCTTTACTTGTTTGGAGCTATTTCTTGTTGTTAAAACTTTGATTTTTGGGTTATGAACTCCGAATGGGTTTTTGAAGTGGGTTTCTCAACATTCTTTTCAAACCTTTAGAGTAAAACTGAGGTTGTCTTGGAAATGTGTTGTCTAGGTAAAAAACCTTTTCAAAAAAAAAAAAAAAAAAAAAAAAAAGAGGGAGTAAAAACCTAGTTTTGGTGAAACTCTAGCAATTGGAGATTTTGGAGAAATGTGGTGGTGTCACTACAAGAAAAGGGATCAAAAAACACGGAGCTTTTAGCGACGCCGCGTCCCCCGTCGCGAAAAACGGTTTTTTGCGACGGTAGCGTCACCCGTCGCAAATAATGTCCTTTAGCGACGGTAGTTACCCGTCGGTAATGAAACTTTGCGGAGGCGTCGGAAATGCGGAAGTATTAGCGACGGTAAAAAAACCCGTCGCAAAAGCACCTTTTTTTGAGACGGCATATCTCATTTGCGACGGAAATGTGCCGTCGCAAAAAATTATTAAGTCAAACGGCGCCGTTTTTAGGAAGTTATGCCTTCTATTTGCGACGGCTACAGCATACCGTCGCAAAAACTCAAAATAAAAAAAGCCCCCCTCTTCTTTTTCCCTTTGCCGCTGATCCTTCCTCCCAAATCCCTAACTTCACCCCCAAATTTCTCCAACGGGCTACGAGCAAGACACAGCGGTGGTGCGGTGGTGCGGTGGTGTGGCTCCGGCGACGACTCTCTCTCGCTCTGCGTATGCTCTCTCTCTCTCTCTCTCTCTCTCTCTCGGTCTCTGTATATATATATATATAGATGAATGTCGATATATATATATATATAAATATGTATATATATGCAATGTATATAAATCTATATATATATAAATCTGAAATCTGTCTATATATATATATAAATCTGTCTATATATATTTTGTTTCAATCTGTCTATAAATCTGTCTATATATATATATATAAGCATTGTTTCAATAATATTTTGTTTTAATTTGATGAATGTCGATATATATATATAAATCTGTATATATATGCAATGTATATAAATCTATATATATATAAATCTGAAATCTGTCTATATATATATAAATCTGTCTATATATATATATATATAAATCTGTCTATATATATTTTGTTTCAATCTGTCTATATATATATATATATATAAGCATTGTTTCAATAATTTTTTTTTTTTGGTTCATAAAATAAGCATTGAAGAACTCATTCTTGTTGGAGTGAGAGAGGTTTAACTATAAGAAATAAGTAAGTATAATTTAAAAAATAAAAAAATTGCAGACAAAAGATGAAGAGAAAGACCAATTCATGATTGTTCACTACCTTGCATTGCATGTGGAATTATGACAAGAGATGATAAAATATAAATCATTCTTACTCACCATCATGCATAACATGCTACATATCATTCATAGCCCTTATTAATTAATTTTTAATTTTTTGTTTAAGTTTATGTAGTTTATTAATTTTCATGCTACTATTAATTTTTTTAATTATTTGTAGTTTATTTAAATTAATAGTTGAAATAATATGCTTAACCAGTCGTACTTAAAAAATATAACATATTTAAGTAGTAGTACTTTAAATAGGATGTCGAGTGAATATTTATGTGTAGGTATTATATTTAGAGTTACTTTGGTGAGATATTTTTGTGGATGTGTACAGATGATGGATAAGAGTTGGATTGATTTGCCAAATAGGATGTCGAGTGAATACATTAATGGGATTGATGAATTCCTTGTGTTTGCCTACACCAATAGGGTTGAAGGTTCGATGATCAGTTGTCCGTGTAGGAAGTGTGAGAATCGATACTATTTTGTACGAGATGGTGTACGGGAGCATCTGATTTTGAATGGGTTTTTTAAAAAATACAAACATTGGATTAATCATGGGGAATCTTACATATCTCTGCATAGTAATCGAGAGAATGAAACATTAGCTAATTTAGACATAGGAGATGATATGATTGGAATGATACAAGGGGCTATGGGAAATCCACATGCCGGTACAAGTGTTGAGGGTGATGAACCACAGGGGCCTGATCCCCATGCATCTGAACCCCAGCTCGGTCCAAATGCAGAGACTGCAAAGTATTTCAAACTTCTTCAAGATGCACAAAGTGAATTGTATCCGGGTTGTCAGAAGTTCACATCTTTGTCATTCATTGTTCGACTTCTACATTTGAAGGTGCTTAATCAGTGGACGGACAAGTCTGTTGACATGTTGCTTGAGTTATTGAATGAGGCGTTTCCGTTGGGTGTGAAACTTCCGGACTCATATTATAAAGCTCAAAAGGTCACAACAGATTTGGGCTTCACGTATGAGACGTGGGATGCATGTCCCAACAGTTGCATGTTGTTTCGAAACGAGGACGCCAATCTTGATAAATGTGTCATATGCAACAGTTCTAGATGGAAATCAAATGGTGATGGTGGTTCAAATGGTCCTAACACAGGTGGCAAACAAATAGCTGCAAAACAGATGAGGTATTTTCCTTTAAAGTCAAGGTTGCAGAGGTTGTTTATGTCATCCAAGACGGCCAAGTTAATGAGATGGCATGCAGAGGAACGAACTGATGATGGTGTCTTCAGGCATCCTGCTGACTCCCTTGCATGGAAAGATTTTGACCGTCGGAATATTGACTTTAGTAATGATTGCCGAAGTGTAAGGCTTGGCTTAGCATCTGATGGTTTTAACCCATTCAGGACGATGAACATAGTTCATAGCACTTGGCCTGTTGTGCTCATTCCATACAACTTGCCGCCATGGATGTGCATGAAGCAACCATTTCTAATTTTATCCGTGCTTATTGACGGCCCGAAAGGACCTGGTGACAAGATTGATGTTTATATGCAACCGTTGATTGAGGAGTTGAAAGAACTATGGAATGAGGGTGTGTCAACATTTGATGCATCAACAAATCAAATGTTTCAAATGCATGCAGCTTTACTGTGGACAATTAGTGATTTTCCTGCATACGCAAACTTGTCAGGATGGAGCACTAAAGGAGAATATGCATGTCCTTGTTGCAATAAGGAAACTACATCGTGTTGGTTGAAGCATAGTAGAAAACAATCATACTTGGGTCATCGCAGATTTTTACCTACTGGCCATAAATTCCGGAAGGATAAAGTATCATTTGATGGTAGTCGGGAAGTCAGACTCAAACCAAAATTGTTGTCTGGAACTGAGATGTTGCTACAATTAGAATCTGAGGGTATTTTAACCCAATACAATAGGGATGACCTTAAGGAGAGGCATAGGAGACAGGTAGAGAAGGAGAAAGCTGGACATCGCACCCATAGTTGGAAGAAAAAGAGTATCTTTTATGAATTGCCATATTGGGAGCACAATCTAATAAGACACAACCTCGATGTGATGCATATAGAGAAGAATGTTTGTGACAATGTGTTGTGGACAATATTAGGGGTTGCAGGAAAATCGAAAGATGGTGTTAATGCTCGGCGTGATTTACAAGATATGAATATTAGAAAACCCCTACATTTGCAGTTAAGAGGGTCGAATAAAGCCTATTTACCACCAGCACAATTCACGATGACCAAGGATGAGAAAGATTTGTTCTTGAAAGTGTTGAAGGAAGTAAGAGTTCCCGACGGGTATTCATCCAATATATCACGTCGTGTGCGCTTACATGATAGAAGCATTGGGGGTCTTAAGAGCCACGATAGTCATATTCTGATGCAACAACTTATTCCATTGGCTATTCGCAGATCGTTACCGAAGAATGTAATTGAACCCTTGATTGAATTGAGCAATTTCTTTAGACAATTGTGTTCGAAAGTGAATCGTGCGACGGATTTGCAATATATTAAAGATCGTATCGCTGTAACACTTTGTCATCTAGAGAAAATATTTCCTCCGAGTTTTTTTGATATAATGGAGCACTTGCCTATACATCTAGCTGATGAAGCGTTATTGGGTGGAGCGATTCAGTTTCGATGGATGTATCCAATTGAGAGGTATCTTCTTACTTTGAAGCAATACGTGCGTAATAGAGCTCGTCCTGAAGGATCAATTGCTAAAGGATATCTTATGGAAGAATGCATGAATTTTTGTGCACAATATCTCAGTGATGTGGAAACCAAATCTAGTCGACCCGTGAGGAACTATAGTGGTGCTGATAATTTGGGTCATGCTACTGGTGAAAACACAAGCTTTTATCTTGATAATACTTCTTGGGTACAAGCTCATCGGTACATCTTATGCAATACAAGCGCGGTTCAACCATTCATAAAGTAGGTTAAGTCACTCACTCAATATTTTATTATGTTTTATTGAATTTTCAACTAAATTTTTTGTATGGCTAAAATTTCAATCTACACAGCAAACACCTTGAAGTACTTAAGCTCAAAATGCCTCGTGTCGACGATCATCAACTTCGGCGTGAACATTTTGAAACATTTCACATTTGGTTCAAGGAACATGTATGTATTTAACTCTATAGATTCTAGTTACTTAAGTCGATCTACATTTTAAATTTTACATTTTCGTGTTAAATACGTCCAAACTTTGCGAAGGACTACTGATGTCATACTTTCTGAAGAGATTATTCTATTGGCAAATGGTCCTCATAACCTGGCAAGGAGGTTCAACGGGTATATACTGAATGGGTTTCGGTATCGAGTAAAGGCCATGGATGATCGTCGAGCCACACAAAATTGTGGTGTAGCTTTGAAGGCAGATACCATAAGTTATGCTAGTCGAAAAGACAAGAATCCTCGTCTGGGGTCTGTGTACTATTATGGACAATTGACAGATATTGTTGAGAGTTAGAGCCGGATTTCGCTTTAGGCAAACTAGTTCATTAAGAAACTTGAATTCGAGGAGTTAACGCCCCAAAATCACCAAACGGCGTCGGTTGAGCACGAAACTTGGCACACACGACCGCCTAGGCACGAGAGACTTGTGGAAGAAGACGGGGCTCGAATCGGGTTCCCGGTTTGGGAGTTAGAGCCGGATTTCGCTTTAGGCAAACTAGTTCATTAAGAAACTTGAATTCGAGGAGTTAACGCCCCAAAATCACCAAACGGCGTCGGTTGAGCACGAAACTTGGCACACACGACCGCCTAGGCACGAGAGACTTGTGGGAGAAGACGGGGCTCGAATCGGGTTCCCGGTTTGGGAGTTAGAGCCGGATTTCGCTTTAGGCAAACTAGTTCATTAAGAAACTTGAATTCGAGGAGTTAACGCCCCAAAATCACCAAACGGCGTCGGTTGAGCACGAAACTTGGCACACACGACCGCCTAGGCACGAGAGACTTGTGGGAGAAGACGGGGCTCGAATCGGGTTCCCGGTTTGGGAGTTAGAGCCGGATTTCGCTTTAGGCAAACTAGTTCCTTAAGAAACTTGAATTCGAGGAGTTAACGCCCCAAAATCACCAAACGGCGTCGGTTTAGCACGAAACTTGGCACACACGACCGCCTAGGCACGAGAGACTTGTGGGAGAAACGGGGCTCGAATCGGGTTCCCGGTTTGGGAGTTAGAGCCGGATTTCGCTTTAGGCAAACTAGTTCATTAAGAAACTTGAATTCGAGGAGTTAACGCCCCAAAATCACCAAACGGCGTCGGTTGAGCACGAAACTTGGCACACACGACCGCCTAGGCACGAGAGACTTGTGGGAGAAGACGGGGCTCGAATCGGGTTCCCGGTTTGGGAGTTAGAGCCGGATTTCGCTTTAGGCAAACTAGTTCATTAAGAAACTTGAATTCGAGGAGTTAACGCCCCAAAATCACCAAACGGCGTCGGTTGAGCACGAAACTTGGCACACACGACCGCCTAGGCACGAGAGACTTGTGGGAGAAGACGGGGCTCGAATCGGGTTCCCGGTTTGGGAGTTAGAGCCGGATTTCGCTTTAGGCAAACTAGTTCATTAAGAAACTTGAATTCGAGGAGTTAACGCCCCAAAATCACCAAACGGCGTCGGTTGAGCACGAAACTTGGCACACACGACCGCCTAGGCACGAGAGACTTGTGGGAGAAGACGGGGCTCGAATCGGGTTCCCGGTTTGGGAGTTAGAGCCGGATTTCGCTTTAGGCAAACTAGTTCATTAAGAAACTTGAATTCGAGGAGTTAACGCCCCAAAATCACCAAACGGCGTCGGTTGAGCACGAAACTTGGCACACACGACCGCCTAGGCACGAGAGACTTGTGGGAGAAGACGGGGCTCGAATCGGGTTCCCGGTTTGGGAGTTAGAGCCGGATTTCGCTTTAGGCAAACTAGTTCCTTAAGAAACTTGAATTCGAGGAGTTAACGCCCCAAAATCACCAAACGGCGTCGGTTTAGCACGAAACTTGGCACACACGACCGCCTAGGCACGAGAGACTTGTGGGAGAAGACGGGGCTCGAATCGGGTTCCCGGTTTGGGAGTTAGAGCCGGATTTCGCTTTAGGCAAACTAGTTCATTAAGAAACTTGAATTCGAGGAGTTAACGCCCCAAAATCACCAAACGGCGTCGGTTGAGCACGAAACTTGGCACACACGACCGCCTAGGCACGAGAGACTTGTGGGAGAAGACGGGGCTCGAATCGGGTTCCCGGTTTGGGAGTTAGAGCCGGATTTCGCTTTAGGCAAACTAGTTCATTAAGAAACTTGAATTCGAGGAGTTAATGCCCCAAAATCACCAAACGGCGTCGGTTGAGCACGAAACTTGGCACACACGACCGCCTAGGCACGAGAGACTTGTGGGAGAAGACGGGGCTCGAATCGGGTTCCCGGTTTGGGAGTTAGAGCCGGATTTCGCTTTAGGCAAACTAGTTCCTTAAGAAACTTGAATTCGAGGAGTTAACGCCCCAAAATCACCAAACGGCGTCGGTTGAGCACGAAACTTGGCACACACGACCGCCTAGGCACGAGAGACTTGTGGGAGAAGACGGGGCTCGAATCGGGTTCCCGGTTTGGGAGTTAGAGCCGGATTTCGCTTTAGGCAAACTAGTTCCTTAAGAAACTTGAATTCGAGGAGTTAACGCCCCAAAATCACCAAACGGCGTCGGTTTAGCACGAAACTTGGCACACACGACCGCCTAGGCACGAGAGACTTGTGGGAGAAGACGGGGCTCGAATCGGGTTCCCGGTTTGGGAGTTAGAGTCGGATTTCGCTTTAGGCAAACTAGTTCATTAAGAAACTTGAATTCGAGGAGTTAACGCCCCAAAATCACCAAACGGCGTCGGTTGAGCACGAAACTTGGCACACACGACCGCCTAGGCACTAGAGACTTGTGGGAGAAGACGGGGCTCGAATCGGGTTCCCGGTTTGGGAGTTAGAGCCGGATTTCGCTTTAGGCAAACTAGTTCCTTAAGAAACTTGAATTCGAGGAGTTAACGCCCCAAAATCACCAAACGGCGTCGGTTTAGCACGAAACTTGGCACACACGACCGCCTAGGCACGAGAGACTTGTGGGAGAAGACGGGGCTCGAATCGGGTTCCCGGTTTGGGAGTTAGAGCCGGATTTCGGTCCAGTCAAAATTATTTACTAAACTATCTTTCTAATTATATAGTAGTCAATTTTTTTTTATTTTCTATAATTAAAATATTAACACCATTATATGGTTTTTAATTATTTTTGTCTTGTTTTTTCAGATATTTCTTGAGTAGCAGTTGGCTTCTTCTGGAATGCGGGCGTATCAAGATTATAATAAATTTTTATTTTTGTAACCCACGAACGAATGAAGACGAAAACTTTTGGTTTTGATTTTGATTTATGTTATTTAAATTTGTGAGCAACATTATGTATGTATTATGCGACGTTATGTAGTGCCATAATTTTTATTGTTATGAATTTTTATTTTGTATTGCTATGAATGGAACAATATTATTAATTTTCATTATTTGTCAACTTTTGTTTATGTACGTATTTATATTATTCTGTAATTTTTGAATTTTATTATAGTTATTTTTTATTTAATACAGGTTATTTTTTTTTTTTAATAATTTTTCAGCAGTTTTTTTTTTTTTTTGAGACGGGAGCAGATCCCGTCGCAAAAAACCAATATTGGGCTTTTGCGACGGCACCAACACAGTCGCAAAAGCTGGGCATTTAGAAGTTAGAAGACACCTTTAGCGACGGTAACTGTTGCCGTCGCCAATGCTTATAAGATGCCAGAGTTTTAGCGACGGTAAAGTTGCCGTCTCAAAAAGTCACTTTTAGCGACGGGAATTACGTGCCGTCGCGAAAAATGGTATTTTTTTCCACTATTGGCGACAGTAAATGTACCGTCGCAAAAAACATAACTTACCATCGCAGAAACTAATAGCGACGGTGCTTACCGTCGCTAAAGCTCTTTTGCAACCCCCTTTGTCGCGACCCCCCCTTACCGTCGCAAAAAGCCTACTTACCGTCGCAAAAAGTATTAGCGACGGGTGACGGGGGCATTTGCGACGGGTAGTTACCGTCGCAAAAAACTACTTTTTTTGTAGTGTGTTATGAAATTTGTGTTTGATAAAGTGATTTGAGGCATATATGATTGAAGAAATTCTAAGTTAAATGTAAAATGAGAAATTCCATGGCAAAGGGAAAAATTGAATTTCTTTCGAGTTGTCATTAAGCATGTTGTTATTGTTTGGTCTTGAAATGACAAGTTGAAATGATGAGTAACATGTAGTGAAAGTTCATAGTATGAAATTGTTGTTTAACTCTCGAATTATGTATAATAGAAGCCCATTGAATAGTGAATGTGGGTATTTCGATCACAAATGAAAAATTGTGTGGATTAAATTAAAGAATGGAAATATAGAAATGCATGGGGATATATTGCACTAACATCCCATTACATTATGTTTAGATTTGATTTCATATTACATTGGAGAAATTGATGTTCTAAGAAAAGAGTTATTTTGTAAAACAAGATCATTGGATTTGTTTTGGGTAAATACGTTGGTAAGTCCGGTGAAAAATCAGTAAAGTGGTGAGAAGGTACTACGTGCCTTCCTGTGAAAGACCAGTAAAGTGGTGAGGAGGTACCACGTGCCTTCTGGTGAAAGACCGATAAAGTAGTGAGGAGCTGCCACGTGCCTTCTGATGAAAGACCGGTGAAGTGGTGAGGAGGTGCCACGTGCCTTCCGGTGAGAAACCGATGAAGTGGTGAGGAGGTATCACGTGCCTTCCGGTGAAAGACTAGTAAAGTGGGTTTTTGGATAGAGCTTGTTAGGCCTACTTGTGGACGCTAGCCTAGAGAATTCCTGAGTCATATTTACATCCCTTGAAATTACATTTAGAAATTGTTGGAAAACGGTGTTATTAAATTGACAAGGTGCATCATATATATGTTCTTTTGAGACGAGGAATATATTTGAGCCTAACATTTGTATTCATCAATGGAATTGTATAAAATATATATATTTTGTTAAGATTTTCCTACTGGGCGTTGTGCTCACCCTAGTGAATTTTGTGTAGGAAAAGAGGGGGTGAATTTGTCGAATTGAGGGTGGGGAACGTGTGTTTTGAGAGCACGTTACTCTTTTATTTTTCAGTTGTTATTTTTGACAAGCCAAGGGCTTACATGTATGGGTTCCGATAACTATTTTTGTGTAACCGGGCATAAACCTTGGAACTTGTAGCCTTGAAGGAATTTATCTGTTTTGGATAGTGATATCACATGCTATAGATTCATATTCTAAAAATGTTCAATGTATAATTGCATGTGTTGCACTTTTGTTAACCCTTCGGAATTTAATGATTACAAATCTTGGGTTGGATTATTATTGTAAAGAGATGGATTTTATATTGGTGTTGGATGTATGGTAATGCGGAAACCTTGGACTCTTCTTATGTCTTATTTTGGGGGTGTTACATTTAAAAAATTCAAAAAACAACAAAAAAAAATATTTTTTTTCAAAATGCCCCAAAGTTTGTTTTGGGGGGGGAGGGGGGGGGTTTGCCTTCTCCTGAGACACTGTACACACGCTTCATCTTGAGAGTGGGTCTTACAATTTTTTTTCAAATTTTTTTTTTTAAAAATCCGAACAAGTTTAGGAATACCCCAAATTACAGTAGTACTAACAAATGCTCCATGAGTATTGTTTAATGTTAAAAAAAGATATAAAAACATCTCTTAAATATATAAAAATATTAAAAAATATATCGATTTCAATAAAAATATATTGAATTTAGTAAAAGATATCCTATGTTATTCAATTTTTTTAATCTTTTACTTACGTCATGAGAATATTTGTTACCAAAACACATTACATTTTATCTTTGTTAGATTCCATTAGGGGTATGCTCACAATCTTCATGTTGTGTGGGCTTGTCTTTCCTCATCGTTCATGTTTTGACTTGTGAGTCGTGAGATTTATTATAGCTCTTATTTCAACAATTCGTACTATTCATATTATAAGATCTCCCATTTCTATGTATATCATTTATGAAAAAATATTGAATTAATATGATAATTATAGTCTTTTTATTTTATTACATTTGCTTTAAAAAAAATTAATAATCTATTTTATAAAATACTTTTGTCGTCAGATTTTTATATATTTATTTATTTATTTTATTTTTTTGCAACATAGGATAAAATGAAGATGTTATGATTATTTAATTGATTTAATTTTTTTCACGAATAATATACACAAAATGATCTTACAAAATAAACAGTACAAATTATCAATACGGAACTCATAGTGAACTCCAGGAGTTCAAACACTCTAGCTTAGTTGGCTAGCAAGTCTCTCCTCAAGAGAAGTCTTGGTTTCCACTTAGGTGTGGAATGAGATGGCAATATTTTCTTTCAAGGTGTATGGGTGTGAATTTTAACTTTCCCGATATACTAATCTAATAGCTAACTAATGACTTTTGCCGATAAAAAAAAGAAAAAAGAAAAAATTAAATTTAAGAGAATCCATACCTCTTTGTTAAAAGTGTCCCATTGTGCTTATTATTTTATTTTTGATATTCTACGTAATTTAATTATATATATATATATATATATATATATTATCTTATATTTAACACACGTAGTGTTTTCAAATTAAAAAAAAGAAAAAGAAAAATCTTTTTAATAACAATTTTAAGGACTATCAATAAGAAATATTAAATGTTAAAAAATTTATAATCTTAATACAATCTTCCTATATTCCAAAATACTTTTACATATTTTAAGGTATTTATATATATATATATATATATATATATATATTTAATACTAACAATAAGAGCATCTCCAATGGTTTGTCATTGGAGCTGCCATTGCTATAATATAGCAGCTGTGTTGAATTTTGATGCTCCAATGGCAAAACATAACAGCTGCCAAATTTGAGAAATGCCAAAGCTTGTGTCAAATTTGACACAAGCTTTGGCAACTGCCATTCATGCCAACTCAGCCAAAACCAACGGTTTCCCTCTCTCCTTCCTTCCCGCCCACCCTTCATGCCAACTCAGCCAATTCATCAAACAGATTCACAGATTCACAGAAAAAAAATTGCAGATTCAGAATTCAGATTCAAAGATTCACAGATTCAAATTCATCAAAAAATTACAAATTCAAATTACAGATTCAAAGATTCACAGATTCAAATTTATCCAAAAATTACAGATTCATCAAACAGAAAAAAAAAAGATGACAGAGAGATGAGGGATCTGTTTGAGCATATACCTGGTCTCATCGTCCTGTTTGAGAGATTCATCGACTGACACAGAGCATATACCTGGTCTCATCTCTCTCTCTCTCTCTGTTTCAAACAGTCGCTGATCTGTTCAGAATTCACCGATTGAAGACAGAGAGATGAGGGATAGAGTGAGACAGAGAGAGAGGTAGATCTGGATAGCCAGAGTGAGAAGATCGAAGATAGTGAGAGACATAGACGATGGGGATGGTAGATCGAAGACAGTGAGAGAGAGACAGAGTGTGAGAAGAGAGTGAGAAGGTTCACCGATCGAAGAGAGAGAGAAGAGAGTGAGAGTAAGAGACGAATCTGAGAGTGAGAGGGACATGGAGGAGGAATGAGAGAGACAGTGAGAGGGAGAGGAAGAAAATGTTGATGAACAAATCATCTCAACCATTCAAGATCAACATGTGGACGATGAGGGATGGCATTTGATAGAGCCGTTGGGCTTTGTTTGGCTTAAAAAAAAAAATAAACTCAATTTGCTGGGTGGGTGGGTGGCTTAAAAAAATAAACTTAATTTTTTATAAATAGAGCCGTTGGGCTCTGTTTGGGCATTTGATAGAGCCGTTGGGTCTGTTTGAATTTTTATAAATAGAAACTCTTTATTTGAATTTTTTTTCACAGCAACCATTGCACATTTCATTTTTATTTTCTTCTCTCTTCATCTCAATTTGCTTTCATACTAAATTTCCGAAATTATATTATTTTTAGTTTTTTCACACAATCACTATGGAAGGTTCATCAAAAACAAAGAGAGGAAAATCATTTACTACTGAAGAAGATGTGGCAATTTGTAGAGCTTGGTGTCACATTACTGAAGACCCAATTGGTGGAAATTCGCAATCACATACTCATTTTTGGGCAAGAATTTTTGAAAATTTTTGCTCGCTGCAAAATGATCACTCAAGAACACAAGTGTCTATCTGATTAAGGCCGAATTGTACATCATTGAGGCCGTTAATTAGAATCTCTTAATTTCACTTGCTGGTCAAACTATATACTTTATGTGTGTTGAATGTCAATCAGGTTGTACATCGTCGGAACATAAAATGGGCAAAAAGATAAAATTTGGACAGAGTTGACTTTTTCTAGAAAAGTCAAACTGATGTTTTAAACCTGTTTGGAAGTGAGTAGAAGTATAAAAACAAAAGAAAAAGGCTTTTCTAGGATTCTGAACTTGTTTTGACCTAAAGAGAGAGGCTAGGGTTTGGGAAAGAGAGGGAAACAAAAGCTTCAAGGATATCTCCCATGGTGGTTTCTTCTCTATCTACCTCCTTCCACTCCTCCATAAGTGGCTAGTCTTCTTTTCTAGGATTTTGATGAAACCCTAGCCATGTAATTATTTTGTTTTCTTTTTTATTTTTAATTATGTAAAGGTTTGAACATTTGTATGGTGATTTAGAAGTTTCTTTTATATATTCTTCATTATCTCTTCGAATATTTGACTTTCTGTGATTGTTGAATGTTATCCATACATGTGTTTTCTATTCCTTCACATTCAAGGTATGAGACGAACCATACTACAAGGAACGAGTCGTATCACTACCTTAGTTTAGAGTGAACGATTCGTATTACTTGAGATGGTTCGTGCTCGTACATTGAATGTGATGATCTTTTTGTCAAATGCTTCGAGCTTGTAGTTGCGAAACATTAATCCGTTCAAACCATAGCATAATTGATTTCAATTGGAAACCCTAATTATGTGGTTAGTGGTGAATTCTCTACCCTAGGATTTTTCCCCAATTCAGTAAATCCAATTTCATTTATTATCGATAATTTAATTCCTTAGTTTAATTTATTCGTTATTAAATTAGGTTATGATCATTCAATCTTTTTATCAAAATTAATTTAAGAATTTAACAATTAAATTAGTTTAATTTCACAATAGTCCTTGTGGATCGATACCTGGACTTGCCATTATTCTGATCGAATTTGGTATAGTTTAGTGATTATTTTTGGTGTGTTCAACGACCCATCACAATCTCATCTCGATGGGGTGTAATAATAAAATGTTGCAACAAATTTCGTGGGTGTCTAGCACAAGTTGAAAATCTACATCCAAGTGGGGCGTCACAATTTGATATAGTTAGATTTCATTTTTATTTATTATGTTAGTTTTTTTTTATTTATTTTGTCTTATATAAAAATTAACTAATTAATTAATTTAATATTTTTTTGATATAGATGCTTAAGCAAAATTGTTATACCATCAAGATGAAAACAAACATTTCATTTTTGAACATTGCTGACCAATTTTGCAAAACAATATCAGGCGGCAAGATGTAAATCCTACGAAAATGGTGATGTCAAGGATACATACACCATTTTCCCCTAATTCAGCTCCTGATTCCCCTATGGATAACTGCATTTCTCTTGAAGATGATACCAGTCCAAGTGTTGGTAACAATCCAACTGTTGGTGAGGGCAGTGTCTCTGCAAGGGGTAAAAGGCCGATGGGTAGAAAATCTACAAAAGAATTATTTCGAAAAAAATCAAGTCATTCAAGCTGAAGTTCAAAAAATGAGCACACAATTGGACACATTTAACCAATACCTTGCTAAGAAGGAAACGAAAAAAGATGAAAGAGAAGAAAAAAGAATTCAAGCACTGCAGGAGATGAAAGAACTTGAGATGAAAAAATATGACTTTGAGATCAGAAGACAAGAACATGAGATGAAAAAGGAAGAACATATAATAATGACTACGGACATTTCTCATTTGGACCCTCAGATGAAAGCGTATTACACAATGCGAAAAAATGAGATTTTCGCCAAGTGATTATCAAATGTGAGCAGCCCAAATTTTTATTTCCCCCTACCTCCTGATGAATAATTACGAGATAAATGTTAGTCTTTATTTTTTGCAATATCATTAAATTTGCAATATCATTTATTTTTTGATGTAATTGTTAATCTTTATTTGCAATGTAATTTTTATTTTGTAATGAAATTTCATGTTTTTTTTTTTTTTTTGAGTATTTTGTACTTCACAATGTAATATTATTTTTTCAATGTATAATGTTCACTAATTTGTATTATAATTTAATATTTTCAATAAAGTATAATGCAAAAAAATAAATATATTTTTTCAAATGAAGGCAATAAAAAGATAAAATACATTAGCTGATATTAAACGAAGATAATTTTATTATAATAAAAAGACATTATAATATAAATATATAATTTTTTTCAATTTTTCCAATTTTTCATTTTTTTTATTTTTTATATTTGTTTAGTTGGGAATAATATAAATATATAATTTTTTTAACAAACAGGTAAAAAAATGTCACAAAAGACAAAAAATAAACAAAAATAAAATCACAAAAAACCTATATCCAAACAATACCTACAAACTTGGAGGGAAAGTTGGTTGAGATTTGTCAAAAATAACAAATGACCATTGGAGCACTATTGTTATAAGGAAAATGCTTTGTCCCCCTAAAAAAGTCCCCCCTAATCCCCCTAATGCCCAAAACGACGTCATTTTGGGCATGTTTTTTTTTTTTTTGGTTTGAAATTTAGGGGGATTAGGGGGCCAAAAATTAGGGGATGTAGCACAGCCCTTGTTATAATTTGACAAAATAACACTAGTTATTGTCAAATTATAGCAATAACAATAGCAATATAGCAACTACCATTGGAGATGCTCTAATCTTAAGGATTGTTTTTTACATTTTCCTTATAAAAAAAAAAAAAGGTAAGGCCCATAGTGCGTAGGTCCTGTCTGTTACTATGCATTAATAAAAATTTAAAACAAACTTGTTTGGTTTGTATTTCAAAAAAAAAAAAATTCAGAAATTGCCTTTAAAAAAATGGAAATTAATTTGATAAAAATAAATATAAAAAAATATTATTTTAAAATTTTAAAAATTACTTCTGATTTCTCAAAAAATAAAATTATATAAAAATATTAAATATTTTTTATTCTTTTATTTCTTTCTCCAAATTAATTTTTAATTTTTTAAAATTTTTTTCTAAAACAAGTTTTTGAAAACTAAACCAACCATAACCTTTTAGGAGTGTGGTTTGAGTCGAGGTATATCACTGCTTAAACCCATGGGGACATTTCCAAAACATGAACTCATGGAGAGACCATTAGGGCAAACATTCCTGATCATTGACATGTGACCCAACAATCCATCATTAACCAGTGTCTAAAAAACCTACATATGATCATGTTTATATGTGCTCAGGTTCTACTCTTGAAATTGTAATTTAACATTTTTTTTAAGATCATCTTGTGTAGTTCTAGTATAATAATATGCTTATTTATGTTTCTCTTATTATTTTTGTTTGTTAAGTGGTGTGACATGTGCTATGGACAGATTTAATTAAAAAATATGTAATTAATTAATGCAAATCATGCTCAACTTGGACAGTGAATGGTGATTTCTATGTATGCCTCAAGTAATATAAACTTACTAAATTATTAGGGAATTGTCCCACTTTGTTTATTTATAAATAAGCTGAAACTTTTATATTTAATATTAAAAATATAAATGACTCAATTCCCAATACATGTTAAAAGATTAATTTTAGAGTGTATATACCATATCCCATTATCTTTGACATTCATGTTTTAATTTTCTTAGTGAGAAATTCAATGATACACATCATTCTTGGGTGTTTTGCATATATATGTCTCCTAATTACGCCGTAGTATTTGATTATAACCCGTTACGATATTAATTATGACTTAATTATAATTTAATTATAGATATTGTGATATTAATTATGATTTATTATGATATTAGTTATGACATTATTTTAGTTATGATTTAAAAAAAAAAATTGGTTATAATTCATGTGATATTTATTTATGACTCAATTTTTATTTTTTAATTATGACCTCTATAGAATTAAATTATGACATTTATAGTAATCAACTCTATAAATGTTATAACTCACATATCGTACACATTATTTTAATATATATATATATATATATATGAGGTTATAATTGGTAATCTTTAAAATATGTTTTAAACTCTTAGAAGACATTCTTTAATTTAATCTACAATAATATGACATATTATGTGTCAAGTTTTGATTTGTTACAAATTTAATCATATTAAACTCAACTCCCTTGTCACTTATTGATGATTTTAAAATTTTAAATTGAAGGTCTCTAGTTCAAATTCATAAAAAAATTTGAAGGCGGAATTTTAAAAAAAAAAAATAGAAAATAGAAAATTCAAACCATGATAGTACAAATGATTTATACAATATATTTGTGCAAATGAGTATTTTCATGAGTTTTCAATTAATTTTCTTACTTACCACTTTTTTGATATTTTCCCAAATTTGAATCATTTATTTATTTGTTTTACTTTAAAAAAAAAAAAAACAACAGTTCTGTTTTGCTAAAATGCTATAATTCCTTGCGATGACTATTTGTGTTAGCTGTCTTCATCAGTAAGCAAGTTGATAGATTTTTTTTTGGGTAAATTACACTGACACCCTTGAGATTTATATTTATTACAGTTCCTCTTCTTACCTTTTAGAAATTACATCATCCTCTCTGAGGTTTAAAGTTTCATTACAGATTGCCCCATGAGATTTAAAGTTTCATAACAGTTCCCCCCTCACCGTAATGATCATCATACATAAAATTAAATTAACAGGAGAGTCAGTTTAATTTTTCAAATGTGAGGAAAAAATTATAATAAATATAAATTTCAGTGGGTGTCAGTATAATTTACCCTTCTTTTTTTTATTAACTGAAACCATAGTTTTGTTTTATATAGAAAATTCGTGCATATATTAACATCAATTGATTACGCCACATTTGAACCTTATAAGTAAAAATGTCATAATTATTTAGATAGGTTGCTTTTTGAATCTTACTTTTAAAAAAGTTACATATTCTTAGGTAAATTATGAATACTTTTATTAGGTTGCTTAAAATATAAATTATTTTTTATAGTTTTAAAAATTATAAATATCTTCTCCTCAAAATTTTTATTTAACAGAAAAAATAAAATTTTTAATTACTCTTGTATACAAGAATAAAATTGTCTAAATTGTTAATTGAAATTTATTTCTAATATCATTAAAAATTATTAATTAAATTGGTGATATATTAACAAAAGGGATAATTTGTTATGTAATTAGAAACTTGAAGAGATGTGATGTAATTTCTACTATTAGAATAATTTGTATTTTAAGTAAATTTTATAAAGTGTATTTGTAATTTATCCTATTTTTTAATAACACACATTTATATAAAAAATGTAGAACTATTTTAAATTTGTTAACAAGTGTTTTAGAATATTTGATAATTAAATTTAAAACACATTAAGCAACCACAAAAGACTTAAAAGTTTCTATTATATTATCAAAAAAGAATAATGATAACACTATATTTTTTAGGTCATGTTTAATTGTGAAGATTGGATATAAAATCGTAAGGAGTATATGTAATACTTAAAATAAAGGATGAGGTATAATAAGTTTCAGATATGAAATTAATCATATATGCTATGTGGACCTTTTTATTATGTTTGGTTAGAGTATAATATAAGAGCATTCATATCTGGCTCTTTATAATGGCTTTGAAGCTATTGTAGAGAACAAAAGTTGTAAATACGTGCTCCATCAGACTTTCTATAGCAACTATTCATTTTGACTTTGCCACAGTGTCTCGCTTAGTGTCTCACCTAATTAAGCGAGACACTATTCATAGGTTAATCTATTTTTTTATTATATTTTTCTGGAGCAAAGCTGGGCCAAAAAGCCATGGCCGGTTGTCCACCCGGATGTCCTCCCGGATGTCCCGTGAGTGCCCTGTAACAAAAGAAGGAAAACGCTCAAATTTGGTCTGATCGATCGACCGCCCCTCAGTGGGTTCGGCCCTCTTGTGTTGTTGCTGCTCTGCTGTTGCTCTGTCGTTGATCTGCTGTTGTCTTAGTGTAGCTCGACTTTTTCGCGCCCCCTTTCGGAGAGCTCGAATTGGTCCTACAGGTTGGACTCTTGTCACGGTTCTGAATCTACTCTTACAAGTGCAATGTGAAACTGATAAACACCAAAGAGTCCAATCCGGCAAATCATTTTGGAAAATCGATTTTGAATCAAATAATACCAAAACTGGACTGCTTTGCCAGATTACAAAGTCGCCACCTAAATATTTTGTTTTTGGGAAATTTAGGAAACCCTAACTCGTGCCAAATGCCACGTGTCCATCATCACCAAAGTTGTCTCGGCTTGGGAACTTGGGTATAAGAGAGGAAGGTCCTGAAATGAGCACCCCCGCTCGCCCGATCAAAAGATCGGCCTCTACTAATCATGATATGTTGTTTTATAAACTTCATGTGTTCTTATTCCGGTTATTAATCTAACTTTACTATGTGACGCACACAAGCAAGTATAGACTAGGTCGCAAGACTTCGAACAATTCAACTCATGTTTGTTTTCGAAAATGGTTTGAATTTGCCACCTTCAAGTGGGCTAAAACGCTGATTTGCCACCTCAAGTGGGCTTAAAACATGATTTGCCATTTCGCAAAGTGGGCTTAAAACTTACATTCGTTGAATTGTTTCAATTCAAGCAACAAAGCCTTCATCCACAGGCACGTAGCCTCATGGCAAGCATGCTATCATGGCAACATGGCAATTGCACTCATGTAAGCATGCTAAAGCATAAAACTCACCGAGTACTCCAAGCCAAAAACAAAAACTAGTTAGAAAGATGCATGACCTTAACTATGTTAAGTGTCTAATGCAACACATGCAATAATGCGATTAAAAGGCTCGGCTACTAATATGGCATATGATTTTATTCAATTTGATAACATGCTTTGAAACACGTATTCAAAGAAGTATTGAAAATGCAGTTTGAATGATGCGCCGAGCCTCGGTGCATGCAAGACAAATGAATGGATGCAAACATGCGAGCATAAGGTATGCTAATCGAAACATGACCCTAAACTAACCATCGAAAGCGGTTTAAATAAAAGGGAGAAAGATGCGGAGTTGGAAGACATACACACACGCACGCACACTTATTACAATATTGTGCCCTCGCGAAGGAGGGTCCGAATGAATAAGCTAAGCTAGCTACGCTAATTAAGCTAACTATTACAACACGAAACTAATTAACTATTCTAGTTAACCAATTATTACAAACCGAAATTAAGAAATTAGCTATGCTAAGCTAATTAAATCAATTAAACTAATTAACTATCTAAGCTAATTAAATAATTACAACACTTGTATTAACTAGCTATTCTAAGCTAACTAAAGCAATTAAATGGCCTTGAGGGCGAGGGACGCATGCATGCTCGGTTGCTCCCCCCGAAAATGCCATTGCCTTGCCATCGAATGCCTCTGTTTGCACTCGTTTAATCACTGAAAATTGTACCAACTCCCAGAATGCCTCTGCTCCAACTCAGGGACACATTTGTGCAAAAATTCACTGGTGGCCAGTCGGCTACAAAAAGTGGCTGTCGGCTACTACAACTGGCCCGTTGGCCACTCCAAGTGGCCTTCGGCCACTAAAACTGGCCGGTCAACCACCCCATCTTTGGACTTCTCCTTTTGCTGCAACAGAGAGCAAACAGAGGCAAAGCAATGTATTTTCAAGGAATGTATGTACTGTTGCCCTCTTTATTATCACACAAACGCAAAAGAGGGTAACTTTTGGCCTTCGAACCATCAACCAAGCATTTTCAATGCATGATGGCTAGAGTGTACAAGGTTAATGAGTGCACAAACAAGACTCGAAAGACCACCACCCTATCATACATGATCAAGGGTGACGGTGACCAAGAAAAGTGGCACGTTTCATCACTTTGAGTATGAAACGTCCCATTTTTCTCGTGTTCAGATTAACGTCCAATCCGAACACATGCAATACAACACAAAGATGCTTAATCTTGCCTCTTTTACTTAGTTCATTGTTGTTTACCAATTTTAGATTACCAATCCATTCTTTAATTGGTTAGTCCAAAGGTAAATGTCCTCTAATAGAAAGAGGGCTTAAACCACAAAGTACCTTGAGCATGAAAGAGTCCTCATGCTGTTGGTAATGAACTACCGAAGGAATTAAACTATTAGGCATGAGGGTCTCAATTCCACACTCAAGCCAACAAGGGATTCGAAGTCACTTTCAAAACAAATGAAAGAGTGAAGAAAAAATGGAGATTGCAGAGATTTCAGTGCTGAAATGGAGTGCAAAATGACACTAAATCATGCAAGCAACTCATGCAATTCATGTTTAAAAGCCTAAAACATTAAGCTAGTGAAAGAGATTGCACTACAACCACACAATACAAGCCTCAAAGGGCCAAACCAGCTCAAAACAGAGCTAAGACCAGTCAACCAGCTCAAAACAGAGCTAAGACCAGTCAAAACAATGGCAAAATCATGCTGAGATTAAAGGTACAAAATGCTAGAAAAATATGCTCACATGTTAGCTTGCAAACAAGACTCAAGAGCAACTCTAAAAAGCAAAGAAAGAGTGAAACAAATGAGCATGTGACAGAGCTATTTATGCTGAAATTACATGTAAAAAGACACTACAACATGCAACCAACTCAAGCAAAGCATCTTTAAAGGCCTAAAACACCAAACTAATGAAGCCATTTGCACTACAACTATGCAAAACAAGACTCATATGACTAAAACAGCCTAAAACAGAGCTAAATCATTCCAAATCAGAGGCAAACATATGCTGGAAATAAGCTAAGTTAGGCTATAAAAACATGCTACCATGTGATGCTAACTAGGCATGCAAGTGAGACACAAGGAGGGGAGGCTAACCCCTCCCATTTTGGACTTCAAAACATGCTTTCGACCACTGAAATAACTCTGAAATTTAGTGGTTCAAAGGCCCAAAAAGTTTGATTTGAAAGCCTTGAAAGATGGCACAAAAAGCTATACAAGCTAAGGAACAAAAGGGAGAAACAATCCCCTAACACAAAATAACCTCAGACCACCATTTTTAAAACATAAAAATAGAATTTTTTGTAATTGAAAACTAGGCCAAAAACAGTACAAAAAGATGGTAAAACAAGTTATGCAAAACAAGTTTTAAAGGTGAGTCTTATACCTCTTGAAGCCAAGCACACTTTAGGCACAAATGAGGCACCAAATCAAGCTAAAATCACCTTCTAAAGCTCAAAGAAGGTCCCAAGGAATCTCAGCCCAAAGATAAGCAACTTTGGTTAAGGATGTCTAGGCAAATGAGAAGTGTATCTCTATTTGTATGCACAAAAGGGCAAGAGAGAGAGAAATCTAGAGAGAGAGAATTATAGAGAGAGAGGCTCCCAAAATTTGTTAACCTTGCAATATGAGAGAGATGGCCTCCATATATAGAAAAAAGAGAGCTTTGGTCGAAAATATCAATTCAGAAATATCTGGAGCAGTGTGGAACAACTGGAGGGGAAATATCTTCAAAATATCTGAGTTTAAAACACCAGTGGCCGACAAGCACAACTAGTGGCCGATAGCAAAAATCTGCTCTCCAAGTTCAACTTCAAATGGGCATATCTCCTTTGTCTAGACTCCTTTGAAGGTCATTCTTGTGCCTAAATTGAAGCCCCGGAAGTTTTCTTTCTAATGGTGGCAGCCTCACATCAAAATTCCAAGTGTGTAAAAAGATATTTCTCTTTTAGTGAAGACTGCTCAGTTTTGGTCCTAACCGGATCGATGCCCAACTTCAACCAACCATATCTCCCTCATCCAGACTCAGCTTTAGGAGATTCTTGAGTGCAAAATGAACCCCCGGAAGTCCACTTTCCAACGGTTGTGGCCTCCAGCTGAAATCCAAGTGTACAAATGGATAGGCCCGATTTAGCGAGGGTTACTTGACTCTCTCTTAACGATTCATGCCCAACTTCTTCCCCAACTAGGTTTCTTCTCTCCCCTCTTATTTTCTTCAACTCCAAACCTCTAAATAAGGTGTTTTGAAATTTTTTTCAAAGAGTTCACCTCTCCTTCATTTATTCCATTTTGTTCTTACTCGGTTTACCGAAAAGCACAACATTTAACGAAATATGAGCCTCGGAACATCGTAGAAATTTTTTTCAAAAATATTTTGAAAGAGAAGGTTTTAAGTTCTAAAATTTTGGTCAAAAGGCTTTGGTCCAAAAAGGGGTGTGAGGTTTGGGATTTGACCCTCTCCTTGTCGAAGAAATCGAACCTTTGTACAAGATAGCTTGCACCATCAAGTAAGCAATCAGTGGTGCCCAAGTCTTAAGGGCGGTCAAAAATGGGGTGTCTACAGTTGCCCCTCTTTGATAGAGCTCAGAGTCATGAACTGATGTGAGGGAATGTCAAAGCCCGGAGACGAACTATTTTTGACAAGGCCGAAGACTTGGACAAATAAACAAAATGTAAATGTAGTTGGTTGACCCCGAAGGTTGCCTACGTATCCCTTTGCAAGGAATCAAACTAGCGTAGTTCAGGGGCAGAATGCAAAATGATACACAATATAAAACAGTGCAAATGATATGCAGTTCAAATGAGATAATCAAATCACAAGCAGTGCAAAACCACACAAATACCATAAAGGGATGGAGATGCAAAATCAAACTACGTTTAACACAAAAAAGGCGTCGGAACCCTTAGACCACAATTCTCTTAGTGGAATAGGCGTGTGCACATGCAGAACTATGTGTTTCACAGAAAGAATACAAGTAATTTGGTGGTATGATATAAATGAGGAATGATCTGCTGAGGAAAGATCGTGATCCTAATTGCTGAATGCAACAAAACAAAATATGATGCAATGGATGCAGTGAATAAGGCGCGAGCTGAACCGCATTTTGCCTAGAAAAGGCATGGACATAAATAAAGCACGTCTAATACAGAAAATGTGCCGAAACCCTCAGACCACAATTCTCTTAGTGGAATAGGCGCGTACACATTACCATAGAACCATGCTTCAACGAAGGAAATGTATGAGCACATGCCAAACTAAGCTTAACATGGAAAGGATGCAGGCGATAAAATGGTATGATGTAATGGACGTAACAGATAGTGCAGTAGATGCAAAAGGGTGACATACTCCAACTAAGCTGGAATCATGAGAGGAGGAAGATAAATTCCAAACACGCTGAAATCGTATAAGGAAATGAACACTCTAACCACGCTGAAATCGTGAGAAGAGGTTCAAAAACAACTACTCAGGGGCGCGTTCCACGCAACCTGAGATAAATTCCAAACACGCTGAAATTGTGTGAGGAAATGGACACTCTAACCACGCTGAAATCGTGAGAAGAGATCCAAAGAAAACCAATCAGGAGCGCATTCCACACATCCTGAGATAAATTCCAAACACGTTGAAATCGTGTGAGGAAAGGGACACTCTAACCACGCTGAAATCGTGAGAAGAGGTCCAAAAAAAACCAATCAAGGGCGTGTTCCACGTATCCTGAGATAAATTTCAAACACGCTGAAATCGTGTAAGGAAAGGGACACTATAATCATGCTGAAATCATGAGAAGAGGTCCTAAAAAAAAAAATAATCAAGGGCGCGTTCCACGCGTCTTGAGATAAATTCCAAACACGCTGAAATCGTGTGAGGAAAGGAACACTCTAATCACGCTGAAATCGTGAGAAGAGGTCCTAAAAAAAAAAACCAATCAAGGGCGCGTTCCACGCGTCTTGAGATAAATTCCAAACATGCTGAAATCGTGTGAGGAAATGGACACTCTAATCACGCTGAAATTGTAAGAAGAGGTCCTAAAAAAAAAACCAGTCAAGGGCGCATTCCACGCGTCCTGAGATAAATTCCAAACACGCTGAAATCGTGTGAGGAAAAGGACACTCTAATCACGCTGAAATCGTGAGAAGAGGTCCTAAGAAAAGCTGTCAGGAGAGCGTTCCACGCATCCTGAGATAAATTCCAAACACGCTGAAATCGTGTGAGGAAAAAGAACACTCTAACCATGCTAAAATCATGAGAAGAGGTTTGAAAACAACTACTCAGGGACACGTTCCACGCAACCTAAGATAAATTCCAAACACACTGAAATCGTGTGAGGATAGGAACACTCTAACCACGCTGAAATCGTGAGAAGAGGTCCGAAAATAACCACTCAGGGGCGCGTTCTACGCAATCTGAGACAGCCCCGGAGGACAACAATCCTAAACGCTGCTCAGCGTAAAAGGATAAATGATACAAGATAACACAAGATGCAAATAAATGCAATATGTGCGATGATATGATACATGCTACAAGCAATGTAATATATGATGTTTAGGGAATGCAATAAACAAACAAAGTGGCGCTTTAGAAAGCACCTCATGGGGCAAGTGGCGAAGAACCGCTCTACTCTGACGAGGATCTCCCCTTGTGTTCTTCGAACTCTTACCTTCAACTCACAGTACAAAGGTCCTAAAATACTGACACGGGGTAACCTCTGCATATAGAAGCCATAGATGCCGCTTGTCTTCCTGATCATATTCACAACTTTCTCCATTCTCTAACGGGGTGACAGACTAGGTTGGTTCAGTATCCAGAATTGAGACGCACACATGCTATCTCAATCTATGGGGCTACCATACAAATTTCAAGCCGAAGATACATCCCTGGGTATTTAAACCAGACTTTAGTCTCGGAAATTCTGAACCTTTGTATTCTAGGCATCGCTATTCGAACTATAGTTTCCACCGTCGCAGTTGGTCTCCTAGGAACTCATTACAAACACAGCCAAGATGCCTCTGGTAGGGAATGGTACTTAGGGAGAGCACTTCTGATTGCCATTTTGGCTTGAAGCAGGCTTGAGCTTGAGCTTGAGCTTGAGGTAGAGGTGCACTCATACTTCAGAGCATTGACAAGGCCTGAGAAGGTACATCCAGAATACAATCTCAGAAATTACTGAAGGTGAAACAAACTCAGATGCTCCAAATTTTTCCTCTTTTCTTTTGCTTTGTAGTCTGGAACCTATATAGCTTTAGATAGGTCCTTGTTCTATTGTTTTCACATGACATGGGTTGAACCCTGCAGTTTATGAAAGAAAGAATCCTGTTTTGTTCAAATGTGGAGAATGACACAGCACTTTGAGCACAAAATGATTTATTTTTGAAATTGAATTTGAGAAAAAGTTTTTGACCGGGTATTAAGCCTACGACTGACCACAGTCAAAACGACTTAACAAAGAGAAAATGAAGGTAAAACAACTTGAACACATCTATTGACACTCGAAACGACTCAAAACAAGAATCGAGACAAACAAAAACAACAAACACAACACTCGAATGTTTTTCGCCGGTCGGAGACCTCTCAATTCATGAGGAGCCTGTTTCTTCGGGTATTGTTTCCCATCCTTCCTCATTTGTGATCCTCACATCACTATGGCACTTAATCTCTAGTTTTTTGAAAAAGCCCTTTTCTCACTTTTTCCTCTCAACGTACATCTCTCTATTCTTCAATCTCTCTATTTTTTTTTTTTTTATCCCTTCCCTGGGTGGTTGATGGATAAAGAGGAAGTTGTGGGCTCGTGCCCCTAGTATTTTACTAGATTCTCATTCTTCTGCTCACAACAGTGAGCTTTCCCACAGAGGGGTTGTGATGCGATAGGATGTGCAGCAGATCCGCAACTGACATCGGTTGACGGTGCCCTTAGCTTAGCTTGACTGAGAAGAATTACAGCAATGTCCCACCGGCCAGGTATACAATTGATTAGTCTCACACATTGCATTTTCTATGTCCTCATTCCGGGTCAGATGCCAATTTGGGTGTGATCATCCGAATGAAAGAACTGAACATCCTGCTCCATTTCCAGCACTTGCTTCGCACTTGGCTTGATACCTCACTGCTTGGAGGATGTGAGAGCTTTCAGCCCTTTGCTGTTAGCTTCAGTGTGCCCTTTCTGGCAAGTATGGTGCCTTTTCTGGCAAGTATGGTGCAAACGGGAAAAAGACAGAAAACCTGACTCAACTGTGCCCTTAGTTCATCATTTTGACCATTTTTTGTTTTTGGCTTTCTATTAAAACAATTTTGACCAATATGAGAGTTAGATTAACATGCTTGTTCAACTTTTTGATTTGAAATCATGCAAGTCAGGTTGTGAGCACTGAAAATTTTCCTTTTTTGGGTCCAAGAAATGGTCCAGTTTTGGAAAAATTGAATAATTTTCAAGAAAACTAGTCAACCTCATTAAAAATTCTCAAAAACTGTTTTTGCAAATGGCCACTGCTTGACCAACATATAATTTACTCTTAAGATGCACAACCTTAGATCTGAATTTGATTTGTCTTGCAGCTGAATCTTTCTAACGGAATAGAACAACTAATTTTGAACAAAGACGAGCCAATTTGCACATGGATAAGATAACCGAGTTTGAACAGGGGTAAACTAATCAACATGGATGAGCCAAGCAGGCTGAAAATGATTGGGGCCGAACTTCAAGATGAAGTTGCCTACGTATCCTAAAGATGAGAATCAGGTCGTATGTAGTTCCGGGTTGAGGTTCACCTGGGTGTTGACACTCTCCTTTTGCGCTCTAACTTTTGACAAGGCCGCCCTTCCGGGTTTTCAACCTTGCAAGCTATGTTTTTCTTTTCTTTTCATTTCTTTTCTTTTCATTTCATTTCTTTTCTTCTTTCTTTTTTTCATTTTATTTTTTTCATTTTTGTTCTTTTGTTCTTTTTCTTGCTCTAACTTTTGCTTGGGTCGCCCTTCTAGGTTTTCGGCCTAACGAGCCTCTCAAGGATAGAAAAGTTTAACTTGTCCATGTTGATTGGCTTTGAGATCTCGCGGCCATCTGAATCCAGGAGAATGGCTGCTGTTTGCTGATGATGTAGGAGTCCATCCAATCGGGTTTGAATTTGCCCCTAGTGTTATGGATAGGAACTCGGTTGTCCTTCAGCAATACTTTCTTCTTTCAGATTCTGAAATTTGGCTTTCTTGCCAATCTTCATTGGTTTGCGGAATGACCCATCATTTGAATCTTTGAGCACATCTAACATTTTTGCCCCTAGTTCAAGGGCTATTTCTGATCCAGCTTTGCAAACTTTCTTTGACGACATCTAACCTTATTGCCTCTAGTTCAAGAGCTGCTTCCAATCCGACCATACAAGCCTCATATTTTGGTTGATCGTTTGAACATTCTGAGTCAAGGTTCAAGGTTTGAAAGCAAAGGGGTCGAGTTTTAAGGCCAAGAGTGATCCTATGCTGCACAATCTTAAGATCAATTCCATACATTTCTTCGCAGGACCACGCAAAACATTTTTTGAAATCTTTTAGGAAAGCGACTAATCGTTCGTGTTGAAGACAATGTAGGACCAATCTAGATCAAGCCAGGATCCTTCTTAGTACTCACATTAACGAACATGATCTCATTTATTAAGAACTTAGTATGCCTCTCTTTCTCTCAGTTGATCAAATTTTTACAAATCCCGAAGAATTCCTTCCTCTTTGTTTTCATCACAGTGTTTAGAAAAGTTTTGAAAAACTTGGGTCAATGCAATGAGTTCAAGGCATAGAAAAGTAGGTGAAAATATCTGTCATTTCATTCAGAATTTCTGACGCAACTGGCTCAAAGGCAAAAACAGACTCAAAAGAAAGGGTGTCAAAAAACAAACACAAAACAAAATAGTGATATCTAAGGTAACACCCCCGAAATCACCCGACTCTAACACAACAGGACTGATTCGATACAATAAGACAGACTCAATACAACACAACAAAACTGACTCAATACCCAAGTCAGAAAGTAAAATAACCAGCATTAGCACATTGCTCAAAATAGTGCATGCCATCCACTACATGTGGAGTAAAATAAGCATTATTAGAAGGTGGTTCATCCCCCGATCGCCTAATCATATTATCTCCCAAGTTCATCGATCCAGTACCGATAGACTTTGCAGGACCTGGTGCGATGATGACCTCTTTATCAATCAAATCTTGTGTTTCATGGCAAAGACGAAAACAAACATCAGTGTCATGGCCGGTTTGTTGATGGAAGGCATAATACTTGGCCGGATTATGCTTAGTTGGAAGGGGATCCGGGAGAGGCCGAGGCTCAAAGGGTTTGAGATGGCCTTGTCCTATAAGGATTTGAAGAGCTTTGGACAAGGTCATGTAAAGCGGGGCGAAGACCCTCTGGCCTCTGGGTTGGTGCTTCGAGGTTTGTGGAGTTATGTTGGATGTACCGGCAAAGGGTTTAGTAGATGCTGACTGGGTTAGATGATCTCTTCCGAGTGTAGGATTGGAGCTAAAAGGAACGCTTCTGGTATGACATCCATTTTCCCAGCTTGCTCCTTGATTCGGAATGCTTTCATCCTGAGTGGTAAAAGTGTTATCCATAGTCTTTGCAACAACTACGAGCACTTGCTGTTTGTTCAGTCCTTCAGCCTTCAAAGCCTCGACAGCCCACTGAAGATGTTCATAGGGACTAATGCTTGCCCTGACCTTGTTCTTACCACTTGCCTCCACTTTGCCAAGGGATTGCCTTCTTCAAATGCAGCCCGTTCCAAGATTGGGGAGCCTTGTGGAGCGAAATTTCTGTCATGTAATGTGGTCAATGACGGAGCCAATATCCCAAAGGCTAGATCTGCCACTGTTCTTGAAGATCTTCAATCATACTCATCAGCTCAGAAGTAGTGGGTTCATGGGTTTGAGATGATTGGGGTTCGAGTGCATCCATCATGCATAAGTCCGTGCTTTCTGGAATGAACACCTCAGGCTTGGGCAAATGGACTGGGGTGATGTATATGTTGGGGTTGTAGGTGGATGGGAGTTTATGGATTTAATTGAGATGTGGAGGTGACGGGTCAATACTAGCCCGAGGTCCTTTTGGTGGAGCTATGGTCTCTTCATCAATACGATCCTGAATCTTATGATGGAGGCGGATGCAACAGTTCGTATCATAACCGTGTTGTTGATGATAGACACAGTATTTAGCTGGGTCATATCTTGGTGGAAGAGGATTGGAAGGGGTTGAGGTTCTAGGAGCTCTAAGTACCCTTCTTCTCGTAGCATTTTCAAAGCTTGAGAGAGACTCATGCAAAGAGGATGGAAATTTCAAGCTTGGGGCCGAGTTGAAGTGGTTGATTTTCGGCCATTGAAGGAAGTGGTGACAGTGTTTACTTCTAAGTATTTTGCAGCTGCACTACCATCAGTAGTAGCATTAGAACTGCGAACAACATTCTTCTTCAAAGCCTCATCATCTTCTATAAAGGTCCCTTGTCTGATGGCATCCTCGATTTGAACCCCCGTTTCATGAAACTCTGGAAAGGTAAACAGATGTAGAACGATCATCTTCTGTAGCAACTTGCCATGTAGATTCCGAACAATCATCCTGATCTAATCTTTGTCAGAAGGCCTTGTAGTCATCATCGATGCCTTCGCTCTCCATCTCGTCACGAACTCTGAGAAACCTTCCTTTGGCTCTTGGCGGGTGACTTCGAGATTACGAGTTGTGACCTCGATCTGTGTGTTGTACAAGTATTGAGCAATAAAGGCCTCAGTCATCTCTTCCCAGTTCTGTTTCACAGAGTTCTCCAATTTAGCATACCAGATTACGGCTATCCCAGACATGGTTCGGCCGAAGAGAGACAACTTCTGGGCTGGGGTCAAACCCATTGGCTTTAAGACATCAGAAAACAGGCGAAGGTGCACCATTAGGTCTCTAGAGCCATCGAAGCGGTTAATATGCGGCATCTTGAACCGCTCAGGTAAGGTAACTGCAGATTCAGTATACCCGTCCTCTAAATCTGGGATGGAGTTCACTTCTTGTGTTGTTTGAATAACTTCTCCAGTTTATTGACCTTAAGTGCAATTGGGTCAACCTTGAATTCAAACGGAGCTTCAGTTTGACAGATAGGAGCTTTAGAAATGTTATAGAATTAAATTATGACCTCTATAGAATTACATTATGACATTTATAGTAATCAACTCTATAAATGTTATAACTCACATATCGTACACACTATTTTAATATATATATATATATATATATATATATATATATATGAGGTTATAATTGGTAAACTTTAAAATATGTTTTAAACTCTTAGAAGACAGTCTAAGGCCTTGTTTGACATAAACTAAAAAATTTAAAAAGTCAAAAAGTTACTATCCTATTTAAGTCACATCATCTTATTTAAGTCACATCACCTCTCTATCACATCACTTCAAACCCAACACATATTTCATAAAAAATCAAAAAGTACATTTATTTAGATCATCCCAAATAACCCCTTAATCTACAATAATATGACATATTATGTGTCAAGTTTTGATTTGTTACAAATTTAATCATATTAAACTCAACTCCATTGTCACTCATTAATGATTTTAAATTTTTAAATTGAAGGTCTCTAGTTCAAATTCATAAAAATATTTGAAGGGGGAATTTTAAAAAATATATATATAAAATAGAAAATTCAAAGCATGATAGTACAAATGATTTATACAATATATTTGTGCAAATGAGTATTTTCATGAGTTTTCAATTAATTTTCTTACTTACCATTTTTTTGATACTTTCCCAAATTTGAATCATTGATTTATTTATTTAAAAAAAAAAATAAGAGTTCTGTTTTGCTAAAATGCTATAATTCCTTGCGATGACTATTTGTGTTAGCTGTCTTCGTCAGTAAGCAAGTTGATAGATTTTTTTTTGGGTAAATTACATTGACACCCCTGAGGTTTATATTTATTATAGTTCCTTTCCTCACTTTTTGAAAATTATATCTCCTCCCTGAGGTTTAAAGTTTCATTATAGATTGTCCCCTGAGATTAGAAGTTTCATAACAGTTCCCCCCTCACCATAATGATCATCATACATAAAATTAAATTAAAAAGGAAGTCAGTATAATTTTTCAAATGTAAGAGGAGAAACTGTAATAAACATAAATCTCAGGGAGTGTCAGTGTAATTTACCCTTCTTTTTTTTATTAACTGAAACCATAGTTTTGTTTTATATAGAAAATTCGCGCATATATTAACATCAATTGATTACGCCACATTTGAATCTTATAACTAAAAATGTCATAATTATTTAGATAGGTTGCTTTTTGAATCTTACTTTTAAAAAAGTTACATATTCTTAGGTAAATTATGAATACTTTTATTAGGTTGCTTAAAATATAAATTATTCTTTATAGTTTTAAAAATTATAAATATTTTGCCAAAATTTTTATTTAACAGAAAAAATAAAATTTCTAATTACTCTTGTATACAAGAATAAAATTACCTAAATTGTTAATTGAAATATATTTCTAATATCATTAAAATTTATTAATTAAATTGGTGATTTATTAACAAAAGGGATAATTTGTTATGCAATTAGAAATTTGAAGAGGTGTGATGTAATTTCTACTACTAGGATAATTTATATTTTTAGTAAATCTTATAAAGTGTATTTGTAATTTATCTTATTTTTTAATAACACACATTTATATAAAAAATGTAGAACTATTTTAAATTTGTTAACAAGTGTTTTAGAATATTTGATAATTAAATTTAAAACACATTAAGCAACCACAAAAGACTTAAAAGTTTCTATTATATTATCATAAAAGAATAATGATAACAGTATATTTTTTAGGTCATGTTTAATTGTGAAGATTGGATATAAAGTCATAAGGAGTATATGTAATACTTAAAAATAAAGGATGAGGTATATTAAGTTTCGGATAAGAAATTAATTATATATGCTATGTGGACCTTTTTATTATGTTTGGTTAGAGTATAATATAAGAGCATTCACATCCGGCTCTTTACAATGGGTTTGAAGCTATTGTAGAGAGCAAAAGCTATAAATACGTGTTTTATTAGACTCTCTATAGCAACCATTCATTTTGACTTTGTTACAGTGTCTCACCTAATTAAGCGAGACACTGTTCATAGGTTAATATACTTTTTATTATATTTTTCTAGAGCAAAACTGGGCCAAAAGGCCATGGTCGGTCGTTCACCCAGATGTTTTCCTGGATGTCCCGTGAGTGCCTTGTAACAAAAGAAGGAAAATGCTCAAATTTGGCCTGACCGGTAGACCACCCCTCAGTGGGTTTGGCTCTCCTGTGTTGTTGTTGCTTTGTTGTTGCTCTGCTGTTGTTCTGTTGTTGTCTTGGGCCTTATTTTATACCTATTTTAACATTATTTTGCACTCTAAAGAATAAAAAATAATATTTTAATGAAATAGAATTTTAGAATAGGAAGTTTGATGGAGTGTGTACATAAAAAAGAGACTAGCTAAAATAGAAAAGTGGATTTTAAGTTATAATTTGACTCAAATTTTACTAAGACTGATGCAGATGTAGATGCTCTAACATGGGATAAAACGGTGTTTACACATTTTTTTTTGAATTTGTGAACTATACAAATATTTTGATTGATGTAAGAATAGTGAGGTCTACCACTTTCACATAGGACTTAATGAGAGTGATTATTTCAAGGGTAAATTACACTTTGTCCCCTAAAATTTTATCCATTTCTCACTTTGATTCTTTTGATTTTTTCCACTTTAGCTTTTCATATTTGTAATTTTTTCCACTTTGGCCCTTTAAGTTTGATTTTTCTCACTTTAGCTTTTTATATTTGTAATCCTTCTCACATTGGCTTTTTAAGTTTAATTTTTCCCACTTTGGCCCGTCATGTTTACAATCATTCCCACTTTACTTCTAAACTTCCATCCAAGAAACTAACATAATCTGCCACATCACTAACACATCAACTCCATGTGTGATCTAAAAAATTCACTAAAGATGCAAAAAATAAAAAAATAGAAAACAAAAAATTGAAATTTTGTTAGTCTTTAGTGAACTCCTTTTTTTTTTTTTTTTCAAATTTATTTATAAACATTATTACATTATAGATGCATCTAGATTATATGCACCTAAAAAAATAAAAACAAATTTAACTATAAATTTTTTTTTTACTAAAGACAAAAAAAAAAAGAAATTGAAAATATATTGACTCAAGTATCTGCATTGTCAATTCTGAATTGAAAAGTTTAATATTGTTTTTTTTTTTTGTCTTTAGTGAACTTTTTTTCTTTTTTTAGTTATATTTGTTTTTATTTTTTTAGGTGCATCTAATCTAAATGAATCTATAATGTAATAATGTCTTTTTTTTAGTTAAATTTGTTTTTATTTTTTTAGGTGCATCCAATTTAGATACATCTATAATGTAATAATGTTTGTGAATAAATTTGAAAAAAAAAAGTTCACTAAAGACTAAAAAAAATTCCAATTTTTTTGCTTTCTATTTTTCATTTTTTGCATCTTTAGTAAATTTTTTACATCACACATGAAGCTGATGTGTTGGTGATGTGGTAGATTTTGTTAGTTTTTTGGATGTAAGTTAGTCTAAGAGTAAAGTGGGAAGAATTGTAAACATGAAGGATCAAAGTGAGAAAAAAAAAGGGCCAAAATGAGAAGGATTGCAAACATGAAGGACTAAATTGGGAAAAATCAAACATAAAGGGCCAAAATGGGAAATGAGTGAAACTTTAAGGGGACAAAGTGTAATTTATCCTTATTTCAAACATCATATCTTGTGGTAGTGGATATATAATGCTACCAGAGTGGTATTACATCCTTTACTTTTGGGGATATAATATACTATCATATTTTATATTTAGGCACAAAATAATGGATATGAAAAATTTGAGGCTTATATATATATATATATATTCTTAGAATAATTAGTGAAAAGTCCAAATCTATAATGTTATATGTTATTGGTTTAAGAGCATATTTGGTACGATAGAATAGGTCGAATTGAAATATCCATTTTAAGTTTGCATTACATTTTCCCTACTTAGTATGTCTTATATAGGTGGGAATATTCATTCCAACGAAAACATAGGAATACATATTCCTTCCTTCAACGGAAGGAATGAGCATTCCATTATATCATTGAATCATTCTAAATGAATGTCACTATTACCATTACGTAATTCTACTACCACCACCCTACTTCCACCACTATAACCTATCACCACCACACCAATTAGCACCCTACTGCCACCTTACCACCACACCCTTACTACCCTACTACCACCACCACTGACCATATCCACTATCCTACTATTATTACTACCCTAACCATCCTATAACCATTATTACTGTCGTCGCCACCCTATTACCACCACCACCACCACCACCTATTACCACCATCCACCATGCTACCATCACCATTGTTACCTTACTACCATTATTACTACCACAACTAACTACAAGCTAACCACCATTAACATTGCCACAACTAGCATCCTACCACCACCACCACCACCACCTTACTACTGTGTAACGCTACAAAACAGATACAATAAACCATCCATGACAATAAGTAAATAACAATATAAATCAAAGTATAAGATCCTTCTATTACATAAGATTCAAATGTACAAAAGGGTGACACATGAGGATATATATTGATAAGTCCTAACCCTAAATCTATAGCATGTGTCAACAACAACAACAACTATTTGAAATAGAAGTTAAACAGATAATTGAAATACCTTGAAGGCTACAACTTTCCAAGACTATACTTGATTACATCAAAATGGATTTATATCCAATACATATAAAGCCCTAGGATTGTACAAAACAATAACATGTAAACAAAAATGAAGCCTCTGCTCCAATCCTCCACAACTACTACCTTAGCGGAGACATCTCACCAACACCTGAAAATGGTTTCCCATATATGGTAAGCCAAAGCCTAGTAGAAATAATCCAACACAATATATGAATCTTAACAAAGATATACGGGTGAAATGCATACGCAATGCTTATCACCAAACGTTTTACATTTCTTTCTCAAAAACCATGCCATGCTTAGTTTATATCTTAATTCTCAAATCATGTCCTTTAAAACATAAAACAAAGGAGATTTCTCAACCGATACCACTTTTCACGAATATTTCATCCGTGGGACACCGTCAAATGACACCCATGTAAACGTAGCCTATACAAGCATTACTATTGCCATTTTACAGATATTTCATCCGCAAGAGTCGGTACCCATGTATACGCGCATTTTTCGGGACTTTCACCCTGGATACACAAGCTAACTTAATTTGGTAATACACATCTCTTTCCAACGTTCACCCATTTTTCTCAAATTCATATACATTTGCAATGTATTAAATAAGCAACAATATTCAATGCACATTGATGAAAAATTAGTTTTAATTCTCCTAATCCTCATGCTATTTTTACAACAATTATAGTTATCTTCCACCGATAACCCAAAACAGATATTTCTAAACAAATATAAAAATCTCCAATACAGATAAACTTTTCTAAATTTAAGATGTGAGTGATAATACATATCCAACTCCATCATCCGTATCAATATCCATCCAATTTCACATTTTCAACATCAATTCCATTTATTTATACAAAATAAATATTTGAGCCATTTAGGGTAAAACCCCTTTTTCTTCCAAAATTCATTCCAAGTATCAAAATCAATAGTTTGATCATAACTCAATCTCATTTCCAACCCCACAACCATTTTTAATACATCCATTTGAAAACTCCTCTTTTGATTTTAAAACCAGAACCCTATGTTTGTTCAAAATTCTCCAAAATCACAAAATTCTTTTATAAAAACAAATACCTAAGTTAAAAATCATAAAAGAGTGTAGAGAATCCCTACCTCAAAGCTAGAAGACCAAGGAGAGAATGGAGAAACCTCAAGGAAGCTGAAATCAAACTTTGCTCGGATGAAAACGAAGCTCTAACTGAGCTCTATCTTTTTCTCAAAGGGAGTAGGGTGAAGAAATCAATGGATCCAAGTATTTTACAAGAGAGAAAGTGAGTTTTAAAGAGAGAATGTCTCAACTTAGGGTTTTTAGAAAGTTTAGAGAGAGAGAGAGAGAGAGAGAGAGAGAGAGAGAGATATGAAAAAGTGATGCAAAATGCTCTTTTAACGAACTAATATATGCACAGCTCGCTCGAGCGCCAGAGTTATCGCTTGAGCGACCATACACAATAAGTTGTTTTGCTCGAATTCAAGAAGATTCGCTCGAGCACAGAATACACACTCCCAGAAGTTTTACAAGGAAAAGACCGTCGCTCGAGCGCAAGAAGTCTCGCTCGAGCGAAGAACACTACTTTCCCAGTATCTCTGTAGACCTGCAAAAGTACTGGAAGCTTACAAAGCTTGCTCAAGTGAAGAGGCTAAATTCAGGACAACAACAGCTTGAACCAACTAGTAACCAACCTATTCCAAACACAACCAAGACACTCCAATACCCAAACTCAATAAGAAATAAGGAGAAACACGGTATGAATATCTAAATAAGACAAAAGAAGCCCGGATTCAAAACATCAATAGGTCGGGTCTAAACCATGAACGTTATAACATCCTCTCTTAAGGAATTTCGTCCTTGAAATTTTAAATCAAACGTTAAAATCATGTTTAAACCAATTACAATAATGATAATCAATCAATTCTAACATCATGACCCATCCACTGGTCATTCATTCTCATCAACATGATAAACAAGTTTTCAATACTAAATATAGAATTCACATTTTCAAAACATATACAATGTTTATATTACATCAACATCATAAAAGTTTCAATACATGGTTAAACATTAATAAATAGGTCCGGATTTTTCTCACGGACTTCCAACTCACGTTCCCAAGTTACTTTCTCAACTTCATGATGTTGCCACAATACTTTTACCAAAGGAATTGTCTTGCCTCGTAAGACTTGGTCACAAGTATCCAAGACTCTCACCGGTGTTTTTTTATACGAGACATCCTCATCTACCTCTAAGTCAGTCCAATTCAACACGTACGATGGATCTGGCTCATACTTCCGAAGCATACAAATATGAAACACATCATGGACCCTAGAAAGCTGTGGTGATAAAGCCAAGCGATAAGCTACCTCTCCAATCTGCTCAAGGATCTCAAAAAGCCCAATAAATCTAGGGGACAACTTCACACTCTTCCCAAATCTCATCAAGCCCCGCCTAGGTGATAGCTTCAAGAAAACATGATCTCCTACCTCAAAAGACAAAGGTCTCTTCCTACGGTCAGCATAACTTTTCTGGTGACTCTGGGCAATAACCAATCTCTTACGGATAAGAGTGACTTTCTTAGTCGTTTCCCGAACCAACTCAGGGCCTAACAAAGGTGCATCACCCATTTCGATCCAACACACAGGAGATTTACATAGTCGGCCATATAAGGCCTCAAAAGGTGCCATGCCAATACTTGATTGGAAGCTATTATTATAGGCAAACTCCACTAAGGGCAAGTGCCTCTCCCACGACCCCTTAAAGTCAAGAATATAACCCCGAAGCATATCCTCAAGAATCTGGATAGTACGCTTGGACTGCTCGTCAGTTTGAGGATGGTACGTAGTACTAAAAGTCAATCTCGTGCCCAAGGCACTCTGTAGACTCTTCCACAACCGAACCGTGAAACGCGGATTTATCCTAAACAATCGTTACAAGGATCCCGTGCAACCTCACTATGTCCCTAATATAAAGGTCAGCAAGATAATCTACCGAGTCACTCACGCGCATAGGTATAAAGTGCGCCGACTTGGCTAACCGGTCAACTACCACCCAAATTGCATCACTACCTCGTTGAGTCCTAAGAAGACCCACTACAAAGTCCATCGTGACATGCTCTCACTTTCACTCGGCTATAGGCAAGGGTTACAATAAACTCGCTGGCCTCTAATGTTCGGCCTTCACTTGTTGACAAGTAAGGTCACCTCTCTGTGCTTCTGTCACTCGGTTCACAAGTGTAGGTTGTGCAACTACCGAAAACAAGGCGGCAAACTCCACGGACTCACCAAGATGCAAGTCAAACTCACCAATAGCACCCAACATCTCTCATTCCCGAATGGCAATACTAGCCACACTTCCAATGGATTTCCTACTTAAAGCATCAGCCACAACATTGACTTTCCCCAGATGATAATGCAATTCAAAGTCATAATCTTCTATAAACTCCATCCACCTTATCTACCTTAGATTCAAGTCTTTCTGTGTAAACATATAATTCAGACTCTTGTGATTAGAAAACATTTCAAATTTTCATCATATAGATAATGCCTCCAAATTGCTAACTCTAGATCATAAGTAGGGTAGTTCCTCTCATGTGTTTTCAATTGTCGCGAGCCATAAGTTACTACCTTGAAATGACTTCTCACAAGTCTCACTCCACACAAACTTGATTCCTTTCCTTTTCAGTCTAGTCAATGGTAAGGCTAATTTAGAGAAATCTTTTACAAATCTACGATAATACCTAGCCAACCACAAGAAACTACAGATCTCAAAAGCGAATATGTTGTTCACAATCTTGCACTGCCTTTATCTTGGATGAATCTACAGTCACCCCTCCTTTTGATACCACATGGCCTAAGAACTTTACTTCTCCCAACCAGAATTCACACTTCCCGAACTTAGCATAAAATTTGTGGGTCCTAAGTACTCAAGTACTATCCGCAAGTGTTTTTCGTGTTCTTCTCAAAGGGTGAGTAAATTAAGATCTCATCAACGAAGACGACCACAAAACGGTATAAGAACTCACGGAAGATCCGATTCATCAAATTCATAAACACGGTTGGTGCATTGGTTAGCCCAAACGGCATCACTAGAAACTCATAATGGTTATACCGCGTATGGAATGCCGTTTTCTGGATATCCTCCTCCCTTACCCTCAACTGGTGATTACCCAATCTTAGGTCTATCTTGGAAAAATAACAAGACCCTTTCAATTGATCAAACAGATCATCTATACGAGGCATTGGGTACTTGTTCTTAACAATTACTGGGTTTAATTTCCGGTAATCGATACAAAGTCGCAACGCACCATCTTTTTTTTTGGCAAAGAGGATCAGTGCTCCCTAAGGTGAAGTACTATGGCAGATAAAACCCTTATTTAACAGTTCTTGGAGTTAAATCTTTGACTCACTTAATTCAGCAGGTGCAAACTTATATGGTGCCATAGAAATCAGTGCCGTGCCAGGCACTAAATCGATAGAGAACTCAATCTCACGATGAGGTGGTAAACCAGTGAGATCCTCAGGAAAAACATCCGGGTATTCACAAACTACCCTTGGCAACTCAACTCGGACTTCATCATACTCACTACCCAAAAAGTTGGTGAGAAGACAACTAAGCTCACTCTGCCCATGTAGATCATACACCAGTGATGAGACTCTATCAACCCGGTCCCCTAAGAAATAAAAGCAATCACCTCTCAAGGTATATATAGTAACCCTTTGATGGTAACAATCTATGACAGCTCGATACGATGACAACCAATCCATACCCAATATAGCATCAAAACTCGACATGTCAATCAACACAAATGCAAAAGGAAATCGGCGACTGGCAACCTCTATGTCACAACCCCGACACCCCTGTTCTAAGACAATCTTACCACCAATAGGTGACTCTACACTGAGAGGAGATGCTAACCGAGCCAATTCTAACCCCAAAGCCGATACAAATGCAGAATGGGATGCACTTGTATCAATCAACACATTAGCAATAGAATTGCAAAACAAGAAAGTACCTCTCACTACCGAAGGCGTTGGTACGAGGTCTGGCGCGGTAACAACATACACACGCCCTGTAGGTCTCTGCTCTACCTGCTCACCCTTCGGAACATACGTTTGATGCACTGATAGAGCCGAAGAGGCTCCCTAATTGGCCCTCGAGGCTTGCGCTGACTATGCAGGTTGGTGGCTTTGTGTTTGCCTCGAACCAGACACACCAGGTGTGCCGCCCAACTGAGGAAAAAACCTCTTTATGTGCCCTGCCTGTCCACACTGATAACAAGTGAGTGGTTGCCCTCTCCCTTGACTCTAGCTTTGGGAATGAGCCGAGGACAATATAGATCGCTGCCCTTCTCCTCTCTGCGGGCAAGCTGGAGACTTATGGCCCAACTGACCACACTTAAAACAAGTAAAATCTCCCTAACCACCTGTCCCAGAACTCGAACTCGGTACTGGAAAAGTGGACCTCGACTAAGCTCCTTGGGACTGCTGTGGGTTAGAACTTCTCTGTCTCTTACTGTTCCCTGAACATCCTGACTCCTCTAGGAGCCCTTCATCTGTTCCTCTTCCATTTGCATCATGGTCTCAAGATGAGCTGCCGACTCTACAAGTTTCTCGTAATCTCTAATCATCAAACCGGCTACCTTGAAAAGAAGCCCGATCCTTAACATTTTCTCAAACTCCACACAGCGGCGTTCCTCTATCGCCACTAACTCTGGTGAAAACCTAGATAGACTAGTAAATGCGGCCTCAAACTCCGCCACCGACGTGTTCAACTGCTTGAGCTGTGAGAACTGCTCTCTCAAGTTCTCCCTAACAGTGAAAGGCAAAAAGTTATCCTGGAAGACGTTGACAAAAGCCTCCCAAGTCACTCCAATGCGCTCACACACATACTTCCACCACTGACCCATATCTCCCTTCAGTTGGAAGGATGACAGGGTCACTCTCAGTCCGTTCATTCTCGATACTAAGCATCTCGAACGTCTTTACTATCTGCTCTAGCCACTCATCGACCTTTAGTGGCTCCTTGGAATCACCCAAAAACTCGTTCGGGTTAGACCGGAAGAACTCTCGTTTCAGAAAAGACAGTCTCATCTCAGCAACGTGGGCTTGGACTTGATTCTCAGCCCTAAGAATGTCTACGGATTCCCACAACGCTTATGCCATTTCGCGGGGTAAGGCGCCCACGGTCTGCTGATCGACTGGTTCGGCTACATTGGCCTGACCAACTCCCTCTTCTTGTGCCGGAATATCATCTGGTATCGGCACCTTCTGCTGTCTAGGTCTACCATGCCTACCACCATGAGCACGTTCTAACATCCTAATAAAGGTAACAAAAGAGATTAGCATATTTACAAATGTGCCAAAATTAACTCACTCGAGTCCTGATACGATGGACAACTGTAATTCACTCCACATAAGCACACGGTCACATAAACACATACGAATTTCCTTCCTAGATAATGACCGTCCCACGGCATTACCAAAGTTCCAATTAGAAATAGCAGTGATCAAGTCCTCTCCTAATAGGACTTCTAAAAACCCGTAGACCCAATCAATATCTGAGAAATTAAATCCCATAACCATATATCCACATAAGCATGTTATCACATAGCATACCATACATACTAGTGTCTCTATCAAGCGAGACAAACCCATTGTGGTAATAACCACTTCCCACGTACTCAAAGTTTTCAAACCCGGTACGCTTTGATACCAAGTTGTAATGCCCCGAAACAGATACCATAAACCATCCATGACAATAAGTAAATAACAATATAAATCAAATTATAAGATCATTCTATTACATATGATTCAAATGTACAAAAAGGTGACACATACGGATATACATTCATAAGACATAACCTTGAATCTATAGCATGTGTCAACAACAACAACTATGTGAAATAGAAGTTAAGCAGATAATTGAAATGCCCTGAAGGCTATAACTATCCAAGACTATACTTGGTTATATCAAAATGGATTTAAATCCAATACATATAAAGCCCTAGGCTTGTACAAAACAATAGCAAGTAAACAAAAATGAAGCCTTTGCTCCAATCTTTCCAAGTTATTGCCTTGGCGGAGGCATCCCACCAGCACCTGAAAATGGTTTTCCATATAGGGTAAGCCAAAGCCCAATATAAATAATCCAACACAACATATGAATCTTAACAAAAAAATAAGGATGATATGCATATGTAATGCTTATGACCACAATGTTTTACATTTCTTTCTCAAAAACCATGCCATGCTCAGTTTATATCTCATTTATCAAATCATGTCCTTTAAAATAGAAAACAAGGGGGATTTCTCAACCGGTACAACCTTTCATAGATATTTCGTCAGCGGAAAATCGTCCGCGGGAAATTGTCAAACGACACCTATGTAAACGTAGCCTATACAAGCGCTACTATTGCCATTTTACGGATATTTCGTCCGCGGGAGTCGACACCCATGTATACGTGCATTTTTTGGGACTTTCACTCTGGACACATAGGCCAACTTAATTTGGTGATACACACCTCTTTCTAATGTTCACCTATTTTTCTCAAATTTATATACATTTGCAATGTATTAAATGAGCAACAATGTTCAATGCACATGGATGAAAAATTAGTTTTAATTCTTCTAATCCCCATGCAATTTCTACAACAATCATAGCTATGTTGCACCGATAGCTAAAACAGATATTTCTAAACAGATATAAAAATCTCCAATATAGATAAATTTCCAAAAATTAAGATATGAGCGATAACACATATCTAACTCCATCATCCATATCAATATCCATCCAAATTCACCTTTTCAACATCAATTCCATTTATTTATACAAAATAAATATTTGAGTCATTTAGGCTAAAATCCATTTTTCTTCCAAAATTCATTCCAATTATCAAAATCGACTGTTTGATTATAACTCAACCTCTCACAACCATTCTTAATACATCCATTTGAAAACTCCTATTTTGATTTTAAACCAAAGCCCTAGGTTTGTTCAAAATCCTCCAAAATCACAAAATTATTTTATAAAAACAAATAGCTAAGTTAAAAATCAAAAAAGAGTGTAGAGAATCCCTATCTCGAAGCTAGAAGACCAAGGAGAGAATGGAGAAACCTCAAGGAAGTCAAAATCCAACTTTGCTCGGGTGAAAACGAAGCTCTAAGTGAGCTCTACCTTTTTCTCAAAGGGAGTAGGGTGAAAAAATCAATGGATCTAAGTGTTTTAGAAGAGAAAATGTGAGTTTTAGAGAGATAGGGTCTCAACTTAGGGTTTTGAGAGAGAGAGAGAGAGAGAAAGATATATGAAAAGTGATGTGAAATGCTCTTTTACAAACTGATATACGCACAGCTCGCTCGAGCGCAAGAGTTATCGCTTGAGTGATCAGACACAATAAGTTGTTCTGCTCAAGCACACGAAGATTTGCTCGAGTGCAGAATACACAGTCCCAGAAGTTTTACAAACAGAAAATAGTCGCTCGAGCACAAGAAGTCTGGCTCGAGCGAAGAACACTACCTCTCCAGTATCTCTGTAGGCTAGCAAAAGTGCTGGGAGCTAACACAGCTCGCTCGAGCTCAAGAAGCTTCGCTCGAGCGAAGAGGCCAAATTTTGGACAACAACAGTTTGAACCAACTAGCAACTAACCTGTTCCAAACACAACCAAGACACTTCAATACCCAAACTCAATAAGAAATAAGGAGAAACATGGTATGAATATCTAAATAAGACAAAAGAAGCCCGGATTCAAAATATCAACGGGTCGAGTCTAAACCAGGAATACTATAACTACAACTACTATCACAACCATTACATTAGCATTGCCACTACCACACTACAACAAATTACAACCACCATCGATGTCGTCACCACCACTGCTACTACAATCATCAGTAATACCACTACTTTCATAACTATCAAAACTATCATGATGTAATGCCCAAGATTTTATCACCCGTAACCATTACCATATCCATTATCAAGTCTATTTGAATAGAGAGAAGTAAAAAATAAGTAAATTATAAATATTCGCTCTCGTATATACAGTGAATTACAATGAGTGCCCTTAGGTTTACATAAATAAATATTCAACAATCAAATGATAGAGCAGGAATTAATCCCCTTTTACAAAACATAGGCAACAATCTTCAGATAATAGGCCTTTGGCCAACAAATAAAAGACTTTTCGGTCTTTAACAAGTTTTCAATGCCACACCTAAAAAATGATTAGTAATGTTGTATGAACACAAAGGTCCAGTAGAAATTTTAATGATCCTAAACAATAACAACACATAGATAACTATGATCATGATTGCTCCACATTATAATTATATAAGTAATATGACTTTTCACAACTAAAATATGCTTATATAAATATATTTTTTCAAAATATCCTCTTTAACAGTACAAGAAACAAAATCATTCTATCTTTCTAACCTTTCCATTTTAATTTAAAAGCATTTCCTGATAACATTTTATTTATTTATTTATTTTTTCCGAAAACAAGTTCATACGTTCAAATCATACTCTTATCTTGCATTCTAACTCACTACACTCACAAGGACATCTACCATGTTTTATAACCTTCAGCACAAGGGCAAATGGAGCACCCACAACAATATAAACAAAAGGAAAACAACAATAACATCAAACAACATAACATCAACACATACCCCCATGTTTTACCGACCGTTGGCATAGAAGGAAAATGGTGCACCTCTCATATCACAGTGTATATACGAAAATAAATTAGCAATATTAATACATAAGATAACCTAACTTCGTCAAACCATAACCACCACAACACGCTTTACTTGGCACGAGTCAGAAGAAAACGAAACCTATCTAAAAAAGCCACGCTTTATCGGACCTCAACCGGAAGGAAACAGAACCTCAACATGCTTTACTGAGCGCAAGCTAGAAGGAAACGAAACCTATGTCAAGGCACCACGCTTTACTAGATCTCAGCCGAAAGGAAATGAACCTTCAACACAGTAATTTCACATTCCACAATAATAACTACTCAAACCATTACCAAGCATTCTCATCTAATCATGTGATTACACATTTAATGAACTACACAATACTCATATAATCCTTTCTACAACAAACAATATCATCCTCCATTGATGGCCAAGGAAAAAATCTCTAACAATAAATAATATAAAACCTCATAATTAAAACAAGATAGTTCTCATAATATCCCTTAACTATCAACATGACAAAGGATATCAAGAATAGGAAATAGTGAAATCCTTGCTCTTCTCAATTTCTCAAAAAATACTATAGAACTCAAATTCCTGGTACTCATATCATATTTTTAATTCTTAATAATTACAACAGATCATTAACTATTAAAACATTCCATTCAATTCAAAATATACATCAATTCTTAATAACCCTTCGATTACCCATTTTACCTTGTTAGTTTGCTTTACTAAATATAATCCAACAGATGTTTAAATCATCAATTTAGCTCTTTACTCAAACTCAATAAATAAACAAAAATTACGACTTTACAATTATAGCATCCTAAGCATGCTCACATAACCCATAATCTTGTGTAATCAATGGGAGATGTTACAATGTGCACCCTCAAAAAAGTGCATCTGGTATGCCTTTCATAACTTTTTCACAAAATTTCATAACTTAAACCCAAAATGTCATAACTTTTTCACTACAAAAGTCATAATTTTTTTTCACTGAAAAATGTCATAACAAAATCTCAAAGTGTCATAACAAATTCACATAATATATTCACTATTTATAACTTTACTACAAAATGTCATAGCACACATCACAAACAATCACAATGTTCATCATAAAAAATCATAACTTTTTTACAATGTGTATCATTTGAAAGAGTGCACATTGTAAATTTCTCCATAATCAATTATCAACAAAGTTAAAACACACAAAGCTCTAACCTTAGCCCCCCTATCTTCATGCTTTTGGAAAAATCTCATAACAATTCATGTTTTCACGTAATAAAAGTACCACATATCTATCTATAATGAAATATTGAATAGAATCAAAGAAATCCTTATATCAAAGCAAAAAGAATAAGAGAAGTAAAAACCCCAAAAGTAAAAATTGGCGAAACAACGATCCGCTCAGATTAGAATGAAGCCCTCGATACGTTTTACAATCTATCTCAAAGGAGTAAGGTGACGTGATTATCTGATGTAAGTAGATCTGAGGATATTTGTGAAAAAGCAAGAGTTGAGAGAAAAGTGGGTTACGGTGTAAGAGGGGAACGGGAGAGAGAAAAAGAAAAAGTGGGGAAAGAGGGTGTAAAAGAGTCTATATATATAGTACTAGGACAAGTGTGGAATATTTTCCCTAAAGTCAACCAAGAAAATAAGTCAAAGATCCCAAAAAGAAAGGCTCAAATCGCAGTTGAAATTTTGAATTTTTCCTGTCAAGTGTTGACACCTTACAGCGGAGGGGTCTCATGCATGTCTGAAATAGGCTAGGTGTCAACACCAACAAGCCCTGGTGTCGACACCAGAAAGTAGTGCTGCAACATATACAACCCAGGTCCAACGGTGTCAACACCAGAAACCAGAAACAAAAGAGAAAAAGAAAGAAGGCAGGTGTCTACCCTAGGAAGTCCAGTATCGACACCTTACAACAGAATTTCTAGGTTCAAAACACTTTTATGATATATTTGATTGCAAATGAACAATCCAAAATAAGTTTAGATTGGACTTCACTCAACCAATACAATGATATATCTCCCAAAGGAACTCAATGACAAAAAGAAATAAAATTAAACACACTTTCCAATGACTTAATGAACACAAGTATTACACATGATCTGGGCAATTTTAAATTAGTTGTTACTTGTTTGATAGATAAATAAAAATATATTAAATAATATTCTATTCTATTAATTTAAAAAGTATAATTACACAAGAAAATAAGAATTGTCATTATATTCCTACTTTATTTCATGTGAGCACCTACACAGTGGAATGGAAATGAGCATTCTATTCCATTCTCACTCTCATTTCATTTCCACTTCATTTTATTCTATCGTACTAACTTGCTCTCAGATTTAATCTTATTTGGTGATAATGACATGTTTAATAAAATTATTTGGTAAGAAGTACAAATTATTGTTTTGAAGATTTTTTTTTTTTTTTTCTTCCAATGTTACTCCACTGCCAAACTGCTCCTAGCTGCAATTGAAAAGTTCATCGGAAAAGTCGTTGGAGGTAGCTGACGGCGACAAGTGGTAATTGCCATCGACAACGGTGGTGGTGATGATATAGATAAATATATAGATTAAGTGGATAGATATCTGATATATAGATAAATAAAAAAAAGATATATAGACAAATAAAAGGATGATACATGAACATATAGACAATAAAAGTATGACACATGGACAACTTAAATCTTACAGTAATAAATTCCACCAAATGGGGCTGAAGGATTTGTAGCAAAAGTTGCTAACACCAACCTCAAAATCTCAAAAATGTCCGTAAGCCATCTAGCTGGCCCCATGTGGTTTTCTTTTATTTTTGGTTAAAATAATCGGACCAAACTATTATATCACTCTCCCTTTTATTTTATTTTTGTACTTCTTTTTATAAAATATTAAAAAATTAATTAAAATAATGATTTTTTTTTTTTTTTTGAAGTAATCAATTCTCAAACTAATTATAACATGCATATATGGGTGTAAATTTGACCCGGGCTTAGGCCGGCCCACTGTCAGGCTTATCGAGTTCTCGCAAAAAATTGAGTTGGATCAGATTAGGTCGGGCCAACTCATTTGTACAAAATGTGAGCTTAAGCCCAAGCTTATGCCTCAGGGAAATTTGGGTCTTGGGTTTAGTCTCGGGCTTAGGATCAGGCTTAAGACAGATCTATGCCTGATAATTTTTATTTCTTTTTTCGCTAAAATAATATAAAAATAACATTAGACGTTAAGTGAACCGGGCTAAAAAAATGACCCAGGCCCTAGCTCGAGAAGATCGGGCTGGACCGGGCCGGGTCTTAGGTGGACTTTGAGCAAATAGGCGTTCAAACACCCCCCATATATACCAGACTACACGGAATTGAAAGGCGCGTGAGTCTCACTACTCTCCGTCCCTCACGTTACGAAGAAGGCGATTTCCATCGGGGTTTGGCCAGCCAACTCATTCCCAGCCCAAATGATACACAACACGCCTACGCCTTTCTTTCTTTGACCCTAAACCAATTAGCACTTCTCTGAGCTTCCTTCCTTCCTTCCTTATTAGACGACTCCTTTTTAATTTTTGTTCTCTCTCTCTCTCTCTGGATATATATACACCCATTCCAATAACCAGAGCAACACCAGAAACCCTTCCATCAAAGTACCAAAACCCCATTTGTTCTATTCTCTTTCTCTCTTTCTGTTTCTGCACTGTTGCAGAAGAAGATGGTGCGCTATCAGAGATATCATCACCCCTTCAACAAGGGTGTAGATGTTGTTGTTGATGAAGATGAGGATGAATCACAGACTACCCTTGCTTTAGTCTGTGGAAACTCTGCTACTAACAAGAGAACCAGCCCCAAACGTCTCTCTCTCCTGTTTCTCTCTCTTCTCTCCTGCTGTTTGATTTTTGCTCGTTCCGACTTCTCTCTCTTATGTAAGCTCTTCCCTCTTCCATGCCTTTCCTTCTTTTTTCCCCTTGATTTCTCATCCTATTTCTGTCTCATGTTTTTTCCTTCTGGGTTTTGCAGATTCATTTGGACACGAAGATGCAAGCTTTGTTGCTGAGATCGATGTAAATGCTCCCCTTTGTTCCTCAATCGCAAATGGTTCGTTCTCTCTCTCTCTCTCTCTCTCTCTCTCTCTCTCTATCTATATATATATATATATATATGGGCTATTTTATATACAGTTTGGGCTTTTGGTGTAATACTATCAATATGCAATTGTATTGAGATGACTATCAATAATATCTTCTGTTCATCAATCTCTGATTTCTTTTTCTTCATTTTTTTTTTCTTTTTGTGCTTTTTGGACATGATGAGATGTATATAAAGCATACCCTTTTGTTTTTCAATCGAAACGAAAAAAAGAAAAAAGAAAAATAATATCCACTTTTGTTCTTCAATCTTCAACGAATCCCTTTGTTTGCTTAATGTTTAAGCTTATTGAGATTTGTATGAAATATCCTTTTGTTCTGTAATCTCCAAGATCACAAGTTCATCTATTTTAATTTTATTTTTTGTCATGTGAGATGAGTATAAAAAGTACCCCTGCTTCTTCAATCCCCAATCTTTTTTATTTTTTTATGTCGTTATGATTTACCTTTTAATCATGATGAATGGATAAAACTGCTTCCCATTCATTCCTGAGATTTCAGTATTTTTTTTTGTTTTTTTTTCCCTTCCCATTCTTTCAATTTACAACTCTGGAATGAGACAGTATATGTGCTATCTACTGTTCTTTCAATGTTACAGTTTCGAGGTCTAGATTAAATTTCTTTGCTTTATATGCAGGAACTATATGTTGTGATAGAAACAGTATTCGATCAGATATATGTATCATGAAGGGGGATGTGAGATCACACTCTGCATCTTCTTCAATCTACCTTTATACCTCAAGAAACATCCATGGTTTGATTGATTATGTTCCGGGCTTGGCTGAAGATGGTGATGAAGATGAAGAAGAAGAAGAAGAACTCCGACACGAAAACATTAAGCCTTATACCCGAAAATGGGAGTCAAGTGTTATGGACTCTATTGATGAATTACAACTAATTTCAAAAATAGAGAACCCGAGGACACGACATAGGTGTGATGTCCAGCATGATGTCCCAGCAGTGTTCTTTTCAACCGGAGGCTATACTGGTAACGTTTATCACGAATTCAATGATGGAATTTTGCCTCTCTACATTACTTCTCAACATTTCAACAAGAGGGTTGTGTTTGTTATTCTTGAGTATCATGATTGGTGGTTTACTAAGTATGGTGACATTCTTTCGCATCTATCGGATTATGCGCCAATAGATTTCAGTGCAGACAATAGAACTCATTGCTTCCCAGAAGCCATTGTTGGTTTGAGAATTCATGATGAGCTCACTGTTGATTCTTCATTGATGGAAGGGGGTAAAACCATTAGAGATTTTCAAAATCTCCTAGATCGAGCTTATGGGCCTCGAATTAGGGGTTTAATTCAAGTTGAGGAACGCGAAGCCCAATTGAATTTGAAAGAGACGCTCTCTTTACCACCGTCCTCAAGAAAAGAACAGCCGGAATTGAAGAAACCAAAATTAGTCCTCTTATTGCGAAATGGGTCTAGGGCAATAACTAATGAAGATTTGTTGGTGAAAATGGCAGAGCAAATTGGGTTTGAAGTGGAAATTTTAAGGCCTAGTCGGACATCTGAATTGGCAAAGATTTACCGGGCGCTTAATTCAAGCAATGTTATGGTTGGTGTCCATGGTGCTGCCATGACTCATTTTCTGTTTCTGAGACCAAAATCTGTGTTTATTCAGGTGATACCTCTTGGAACAGAATGGGCAGCAGAGACTTATTATGGAGAACCAGCAATGAAGCTTGGTTTGAAATACATTGGCTACAAAATCCTCCCTAGAGAGAGCTCGTTGTACAATGAATACCATAAGAACGATCCTGTTCTGAGAGATCCGAGCAGCGTGGTCAAGAAAGGATGGGAATTCACTAAAAAAATCTATCTTGATCGTCAAAATGTGAGTTTGAATCTTGGAAGATTTCGAAAGCGGTTGGTTCGTGCCTATGATTACTCTTTTGCTAAGAAAAAGAATTTTCATCTTCAATCACAGTAATCTCTAGTTTTTTTTTTTTTTTTTTTTTGATCTCTCACTCATTTTTGACTCTTGTAGATTCCAAACCATCAGAGTGATCTTACATGTCTTCTTCCTTGTGTATATAAACTTGCAAACAAATATGCTTCTTTTTGACTGTTTCAAACAGAAGTTCATTCTTTTATTTTTCTTTTACTTTTTTGGTCATTGCAATGTATTGTAAAGAGTTCCCACATGAAGTTTGACTGCTTCTATGAAATAAAAGAAGAAAAAAAATGAAATCAATGATGCTATAGTTAATTTTGTTTTTCCTCAAGCCTTTTGATGATTTATTGTGTTAACTATGTCTCCAACTCTCTATCTATTAGATGTTTTTCAATTCATTGGGTTTGCCTTTTCTTGTCCCTGTGAAATATTGAAGTAAATTCCATCTCTAATAAATTCCTATTTATTTGTGCATGTACTCATAATTTCAATCTATTTCGGTTTTTCATAATTTAGGGAACATTGAGTAGTTTGAACATTTCGGACCAGACATTTAATGGGACAATTTTACCTAAGCATGAGATTGAAATTAGGTATGGATCAAGATTGGATATCTTATAGAAACTGATTTTAGAGGTTGATTAGAACAAATTTGAGCAACCATACTTTTGGGTTAAAGAGTCTCTGGTCGTTCACTATGGAGGAAACAAACATGGCCAGAGATTAGGGTTTTACTCTCAAACTTTGTTGGGTCTTTCTTTTGTTTGTTAGATGAGTCTTGTTAGCTTGTGTTTGTAGGGAACATGCGAAGATGATATAAAATGATTGTGCGCAATGCTACATACCTCGAATTTGACCTTGACTCGAATGGCTCGAATTTCTGTTCACCGGTCGTCCGGTAAAAGGGTTGATAGCCGCGGTCGACAAGGTGACAACTGCGGTTGTCAGCCTTTTTGCCGGACGACCGGTGAACAGAAATTCGAGCTACTTGAGGCAAGGTGAATTCGAGGCACCAAGGATTAAACATTATTGCATATATTTTTATGTAGAATGTATAATATTTTTAATTTTCTTAACATGTGTGCTAAAATCACACATTAAGATTATGTTTGGATAATGAATTTAGATAGAGATTTAGAAACAAAAAGAATGTTGAAAAAAAAAAAAAAAAAATTAACTTAACACATTTTTATCACATTTTCCATTTCATTTGTAAAGTTCTCACTCCAACATTACAGATTTGTTGTAAATTACGACTAGTAGTCCATGATGTTTAGAAGGGAAAATAAAATTTGTTCACACATTTTTTTAATGTATGAATAATATATTAAATGTGATTGATCTAAATATGTAGACTTCATACTCCAAAAGTGTAATGACTCCACCCAAAATTGTAAGTCCTACTATTCTCAATCAATTAAAATGTATGTATGTGATCAAACCCTTTCCAAATTTCCCTATTTTGGTTTTCTTGGTTTTGCTGAGTTGTAGTTTTACTTTGATTTTCCTATTTTTGTATGGGTCTTCAGATTTTATGTATATATACAAACTGCAAACACATAATTTTGGAGTTGTTCCATTGCTGTGGAATTTCTCAAATTATTTTGGCCTGAAGTGTCTCAGTCACTCATGTTCTGCGCTTGGATTATAGAATTTGTGGAGTGAGAATGAATGACAAGGGGAAAGTGAACAAAAATACATTTAAGTAACATATGCTCTATTTATTTATTTATTTTTGATAATTATAGAAAATTCTCTTGTGATTTCAGTAATTATACTAATCTCTCTTACTTTTAAAACTATTATTAAGAATTCTCTCAATCTATTACAATTTGTTCAAACGGTATGAAAATGATCATATTACCCTTTGATTTGCATGTGAAAAGAAGAAAATAACAATAAACTATCTCATTCATTATCAACATGGGTAAATTACACTTACCTCCTCTAAGGTTTTGCATATATATTTTCAAAGACCCGTACATATTTTAGTATTATTTAATAAAATTCTTAAATTTCATGCAATATAAAATAAAACCCTTCGATTGTTTAAACATTGAAAGATTTAATGAAAAAAATTTAATTTTCATTTATAAAATACTTAAAAATAAACAATTTCTCTAAAATTAATGTTAGATAATATCTTAATAATTTAACATAAGAATTATTCCATACAACATAAACAATGTAAAATTTATCATTTTAAGTAATGCATTTATTATTTGATTTTTTTAAAAAAAATTGAAATAAATGGATTTATTTTTTTTCCTAAAATTTGCATTACTTATTTATTCATATGTAAAAAAATTATTATTTTAATTTTTCTCAATCATATATTATTCTCAAATTTTAATTTTTATCTTGTCTTTAAACTTCTAGTCGATATATATTAAAAAAAATGCAGGTTAATCTTTTGTTATATGATTAAAAAAAATTAAAAAATAAATATAGAAGTAAAAAAAAAAGTCTTACTTTTAATGAGATTTCTGACAATTAAACCAAACTTTATAAACATTAATTTTAACTTTAAATGCACTGAATTTAATTTATCCTATTAAATATATATGAAATTATTATTTATTTTCTATAACTTTTTCAAAATACAAATGTAATTTCTAGACTCTATGTTTTTCCACAACAAGTTTTTGAACTTTTATTAAAAAATAAAATAAAAATTCAACCATCAATGAAGGTGAGAGATTAATTTCAAAATTTAATTTAATAAAAATAGTTTAAATAAGATAAATCAAGATGAAGAAATAGATTTTAAGAATCATACTGTAACAACCCAAATTTTTAATTATTCTGTAGAATTTATACTAATATTATTTAATCTCAGTTCAGAAAATATATACTTTATTATATATTATTATGTGTAAGTTTATAAAATAATATAATTATTAAAAAATTTAGGAGCCGAAATACAAATAAATAATTAAGTTAAGTTTGGATATGCTTGAATTAATGGAGATTAATAAGAAAGTGACACGTGGCAGTTGGCTTGGGGCTAACGAATTGAATTTGTATAAATGGGGGAGAAGTTGACTCAGTAAGAAGGAAAGGAAAGAAAAGAAGATCAGGAAAGAAAGAAGAGAGGAAAAAGAAAGAGAGGAAAGAGAGGAAAAATTTGTGGAAGCTAAGAAGATCTTTGATAGTGGAAAGAAATAGTAAGGTATTAAAGTTAAGGTGAGTTATATTATACCTTGAGTTACCAAAATATATTTTACTTATATTTTGACTTACCAAAACCTATTTTACAGAAGCTATGTTTTATTAGTATATTAATAAAAGTTATGTTTTATAAAGATTTCTGAATTGTTTTATGAACTCTATTTGTGAAGGTGAAACCCATGGATATGTTTGTTTTGCTTTTAAAAAATATTTGGCTATGACCTTATATGAAAATATGTTTTGTGAACACCACCACGGGAGTCCCACGCGTTGGGGGACTTAAATAACCATTGGCTTAGTGATTTGACCACTCTGTGGTCCAGTGTTTGTCGTGGATCCATTGACCAGTGTAGTGCTTGGCACTTAGTGATGTACCGTGGTTATGGTTGTATAGTGATTTCCGTATTACGTGATCCGAGGTATATGCCAAATGCTTTCCGTACTATGTATGTTATATATCAAGCTCTTTTAGCCAATAACGATCCATGATGAATTTTATGCCCTTATGCTCTCAGTATAATATTTCTCACCCTGCCATGTGCTTATAGTTTTTTTTTTTTACCACTTTCAGGTGACATGTCAGGACCAGCGTGTGGGGTAGGCACAAAGCACTTTTATTGATGTATTTTTTATATGTAAATATCGGTCTTTTTGGTCAATACATTTTGTAATAAAAATAGAAACTCCAATGATTATTTTAGTACCCTTATTTAAATATTTCTTCCGCTTGCGTTTATTAATTTGTTTAAAGATTTGGCCGGAGGTAACCTCGGTTACTGGTCATCACGATGCTGAACCCTTGGGTACGGGGAGCGGGTCGTGACACATACACACAAATTAATTGAGTATTTTATTATTCTCAAATAATTTCTCCATTCAAGTAAATATTAATTTTAATTTCAGATGTAAGAAATGATAAATTGTTTGAGTTGTTTATTACTCTCAAATGATTTCTTAATCCTTCATTCCCTATCAATTAATTTTAATTTATTGTGAGGCGATTATATTTTTTTTTACTTATATATATTTAGTTTTTAATTTTTTTTAATTATGTAAGAAATATTAACCTGTTTTTTTTTTTTTTTTTTTTTTTTTTTTAATATGCACTAACTAGAAGTTTAATGACTCAAAGATAAAAATTAAAATTTGAGAATAATATATGATTAAGAAAAGATAAAATAATAAATTTTAAACATATGAATAAATAAGTAATACAAATTGTAGGGAAAAAAAAAATAAATCTATTTATTTCAACTATAAAAAAATTTAAATAATAAATGTATAACTTAAAATGATAAATTTTACGTTGTTTATGTAGTGTGAAATAAATCTTATATTAAATTATTATGATGTTATCTAACATTATTTTTAGAAAAATTGCTTATTTTTAGTATTTTATCAATGAAAATTAAGGTTTTTTTTTTTTAAAATTTTTTCCCATTAAATGATTTAATAATGTCTTAACAATTTAAGGATTTTATTTAATATTGCTTGAAATTTAAGAATTTTATTAAATAATGCTAAAATCTGTATGATCATTGATAATATATATGTAAAACCTCAGCGGAGGTGAGTGAAATTTCTTATTTAAATAGATAAGGTAACTAATGGAATTTTATCATTTTTGGTATTCTAACCTATGATACCAGCATGACATCATGTGATTTCGGTTAAATAATCTAACAGTGAAGAAATCTTGACAATAGTTTCAAAAATAAGAAAGGTTAGTGTAATTATTGAAATTACAGGAGAAGTCTCTGTAATTATCAGAAACCTCACGAGAGGTAAATGTAATTTATCTTTTTTTTTTTTTTCCTTCACAAATTATTTCACAAATTCAAAATCCAAACACAATCTTAAAATTTAACTTGCCATTTTACATGAAAATGGCGTTCCATTTTCTCACTCATTGGGTCATTTTCCAAGTTGTTCCATTGCTGCGGAATTGGTCAAAATATTTTGGCCTCAAGAAGTGAATAATAATAATAATAATAATAATAATAATAATAATTCGGCATATACTTTAATTTTTTTTTCCCATAAATTAATCTACAAATTTTAGGAATTTGCTATGGTGTTCCCTCATAGAGATGTATATCATATGCACTCAACCACAAAATATACAATTTTATTATAAAATTTTGTAACATCAATCACAAAATGCGTAATCTTATCATAAACTGATGTAACAAAATATCTACAATTTCGTGGTTAGATGTTATAAAAATTTGTGATTTGATTATGATATTTTTTGTTACGACAATTTGTGACAATGTTATGCATTTTATGATTGATATTATAAAATTTTATGATAAAATTATACATTTTGTGATAGAAATGCATATGTGCACAACATAGGAGAACCCCATATTTTAATTTAAAATTTGGATACAATTCTAAATATTTTACTTGTCAATTTCTATGAAAATGAAGTTTCATTTTTTCACTCGTTTGATATTTGTCATTTTCCATGAAAATGATGTTTCACTTAGCCACATTTTTATTCTTGACCTTCAAGTACATTGTCATGACCCGAACTCGCCTTTAGAGGTTAAGATCATAACCGGCCAATAATCATGAAATTACTTACGGTCTCAGACAGAAATCAAATCATATTTAATTATATGAGACTAGAAGCGGAAGCAGAAATATAAAATTTGTCCAATGAGTTTGTGCATAAATGACATGAGCAAAAACATCTTATATAAATTAATAACTCACACTCATACATACATAAGAAATCTCACACGTCCGAGATCACACATATATCATCAACATAAAAACCAAAGCTTATATAACGACGTGGTCAAACATGACAAACAAAAGAAAATAGAAAAAACAAAAAAACAAAAGCCTAGTGCGTGAGACATCCTTGGTTGACTCCACAAAAACTCGGTACTCCTTCACAAGTTCACTAGGGCTGGGGTTGGACATTCCGCTACTCACCTACATACATATATTTATAATGGAGTGAGCGAAAACCCAGTGAATAATATTAACGTAAAGGGGTTATATAAATGAGATCTAATACACAAATAAAATCATTATCATAATAGTTTCGTATCATAGCGGAACGATCTCGGGTCAAATATATGATAGAACAACCTTGGGTCCAACATATACAGAGATACAGAGCAGAACAAATCATGCTTATCGGAATGACCTCGGGTCTATTCATTTACAGTTGTATAAAGACAATTGGATCAACACATAACAGATAGTAGACTTGTTAGATTTACAGAAAATTAGATAATCAGAACGACCATGGGTCCATCTTATCAGATATACAAAACGACCTTGGGTTCATTTCAGTTATACAGAACAACCTTAGGTCCATCATATGTTTTCATGCTTGCCAATCACATTTACAGATCTTTTATGAATCAAACACATAGAAGGCTTATTCATAACACAAAATCATAAGTTCAGGAAACTTACCATATTAGTAACATTTAGAAAATAAGATACATAAAAATATCTTTACTAAGATATTACTTACAATGCTTTGATTGCTGATTTGGCTTCGCGAATGAACCTACACAATTTATAACACACACATATGGAATCACATTGCTTAATCTGTTCATTACTAACTTATTCAACTCTCTTAGGCTTCATTCTAACTCTTTAATTCATTTACGATGCTCAATTTATGCTGAAGGATGCTCAGAAATGAATGAGGATGAAATTATGAACATAATATGACTTTTTAAAATATGCTAAAATAGGACAACACTTCGCTCATGCGCAACATTGGTCGCTCGAGTGGACCAGATGGTCTGCAAAAGTACTGGATGTTCTAAATCTAGGCTCGATGGTTGCTCGAGCCAAGGTGCAAAACAAAAAGGCAGTCGCTCGAGCGGTAACTCGGCCGCTCAAGCCAACTGCCAATGTCTCAAAAATAGTATATGCAAGAGATGTGCGCTCGAGCGACAACTTGTTTGCTCTAGCGATGCGGTCAAATTCTAGGTTTTTCATAACGTAGTTTGAACTCCAAAACACAAGTTCAATGCCAAAGACCTTTGCATGACATGTTCTAAAATACATGAACACCTTGAAAAACATGAATATAAAACCCACTTCAAACCTTATGTTCAAAACTTCATGAATTCACCATGCAAGAAGAAATTAGCTTCAAATTCTCTTCCAACGCTTTAAAAAAATGAAATTGAGTTCCAAAACAACATGATTTATGGATGTATGTATGATATAATCCTTCATTCAAACATAGATAACATGAACCATGCTTAAAAAGGATGAGACACTTCAAAATCATGCATGCATGTAAGATTCAACACCAATTTCTTCATTCTAACTTTAATTCTCACAATTAATCACATAATCTTTTTGAATTCACATAATAGGTGGCTTAAATTCATGAATTGAGGATTAATTACTCACCTAAAGTCTTGAATCAAGCCTTCTCTAGTCAATTCTTGAGTTCTTCCTCACAATTCGAAAATCTCCAAGCCAAATCTTCAAATCAAGTTCCTCCTCTCTCTACAATTGAACTCCTACTCTCTCTAAAATGTTCGCAACAGATTTTTGAGTGTAAAATAATGAGCCTAATCTCATTCTTAATATATACAGGCTTAATTAACTTAGCTGACTAATTAAGGTTTAAGCTAAGTAATTAAAGCTTAAGTTAATTAATCCAAGGCTTAATTTATTCTAAATCAAATTTTAATCAAATTTCTCAATAGGTTCTAAAAATTATGCCATACACACTAAACTAATCACTTTTGGATTTTTGATGCCATTAAGGTCTTCAATTTCAGATTATAACAAAAATCACAACATATTTTCCTATGATTAACATATATGAATCCAAAAATCACATTAAACACATAATTAGCATCCATATTCACACTAAACAATTAAATAACATTCAAAATCAATGATTGAGAGCATAATACGTGATGGGGTTGTCACAGTCTCCCCTTTTTTAAGAAGTTTGGTCCTCCAAACTTTCGTTAGCTTGAGTCAGAAACAATTTGGGATACCTTTGCCTCATTTCGTCCTCTTTCTCCCAAGTTGCCTCCGTACTGTAATGTTCCTTCCATTCCACCTTGATCATAGAGATCGCCTTAGTACTCAACTGTTTCACCTGTTGATCAATGATTTGGATTGGTTTCTCTTCATACTCCATATTCTCGTCGAGAGCTATCCGGTGATAATCAATAACATGGAACGAATCTCGGAGGTAGCCCTTCAATATTGACACATGGAACACATTATGCATTTGCTCCATCTTCGGCGGTAGAGTAATTTGGTATGCAACTGGACCTAGTCTTTTCAAAATCTGAAATGACCCAATATATCGGGGTGACAACTTGCCCTTCTTGCCGAACCTTGATTGGCCCGTCATCGGAATCACACGAATGAACACATGATCACCAGTTTCATACTCAAGAGCCCTTCTCCTATGATTCGTATAACTCTTTTGTCGGTTCTGTGCTGTTTTAAGCCTTCACTGAATGACTTGAATATTTTCAGTGGTCATTTCCACAATCTTGAGACCAAGCAAAACTCTATCCCTAACTTCTGTCCAAAAGACTGGAGATCTACATTTCCTGCTATACAAGGCTTCGTACGGTGCCATACCAATACTAGAATGAAAACTATTGTTGTAAGCAAAGTTTGCCAACGGTAAATAAGTCTCCTAATGTCCTTGAAAATCCAAGGCATACATTCGGAGTATATCTTCCAAGGTCTATAGAGTCCTGTTAGATTGTCCATCGGTTTGCAGATAGAAAGCAATACTAAATTTCAATTCGGTCCCCATTGCTCTTTGAAGACTTTTCCAGTGTCTAGATACAAATTTTGGATCTCCATCTGAAACAATAGATATCAAAATCCCATGCAAATGAATAATCTCATCGATATAAATATTGGCAAGCCTATAAGCATCATAAGTAGTCCTTACAGGTAGAAATGTGCAGATTGAGTCAACTCATCCACAATAACCCAGATCGAGTTCAAACCTCTAGGTGTCCAAGGTAGACCAACAATGAAGTTTATGGTTATGTGTTTTCATTTCCATTCAGAAATAAGGAGAGGCTGATGTAATCCTGCTGGCTTCTGATGTTTAGCTTTGACTTGCTAGCACTAGAGACATACTCTGCAATCTCTTTCTTCATGCTTGCCACCAGTAACTTTGTTTCAAATCCCGATACATTTTGCTGTTGTTCATATGTATTGCAAACTTTGACTTATGAGCTTCTTTCAAAATTCTCTTCTTCAAATAAAAAATATTTGGAATGCACAATCTCCTTTGAAACTTCAACACCTCATTCTCAATACTAAACCCCGATTTTCGATTCGATTCGATTCAAATTCATTAAACACTTTCTAATGAAACTCATCATCCCTTTGCTTTTGCTTAATCTCATCAATGATTACCGATTGAGCTGAAATAGTAGCCATCAATCCGCCCTGTTCATGTAACACCACTTCAATCTCGGATCTTTCTAAGTCTTTCAATATCTCTTTTTGTTCAATCATCAAACATGTTAAGTTCCTCGTTGGTTTTCTACTCAAAGTATTGGCTACTCTATTAGCTTTACCCGGATGATGCTGAATCTAAAGATCATAGTATTTTATCAACTCTAGCCATCTCTTTGACTATATTCAACTCTTTTTGCATAATGAAGTACTTGTGGTCGGTATAGACTTCACACTTTACTCTATACAGATAGCGACGCCAAATCTTCAAAACAAATACAATTGCAGCCAATTCTAAATCAGGAGTCGGATAGTTCTTTTCATGATGTTTCAATTATCGAGACGCATAGGCTATCACTTTACCATTTTGTATCAAAACACAATCCAGACCTTTGTAAGATGTATCACTATAAATCACAACATTCTCCGTACCTAACAGTAGGGTCAAAATCGATGTCGTGGTTAGTCTTGTTTTTAGTTCTTGAAAAGCAAATTCTTTTTCATTGGTCCATTCAAACGGTTGCCCCTTTCGGGTAAGTTAGGTAAGTGGTACTACTATCTTTGAAAAGCCCTTCACAGATCTTCTATAATACCCAGCTAATCCCATAAAGCTTCGGATTTTTGTCACATTTGTTGGTGTATGCCAATTCACAATCGCCTCAACCTTTTGTGGGTCAACTGAAATTCCATCTCTGTTAATTACATGACCTAGAAACACAATTTCATCTAACCAGAATTCACACTTTTTTAGTTTTGCATATAATTTCTTCTCTCTAAGAGTTTGCAAAACAATTCTCAAATGTTGTTCGTGTTTTTCTCTATTTCTTGAGTAAATCAAAATATCATCAATAAATACCACAACAAATTCATCAAGATATGATTTAAAGATTTGGTTCATATGGTCCATATATGTTGCCGGTGCATTTGTAACCTTAAATGGCATAACTAGAAATTCGTAATGACCGTACTTTGTTCAGAATACAGTTTTCTCAACATCTTCAACTTTCACTTTCAATTGCTGATATCAAGATCTCAAGTCAATCTTCGAAAATACTTGTGAACCCTGTAACTGGTCAAACAAGTCATCAATACGGGGTATAGGATATTTATTCTTGATCGTTACCTTGTTTAACTCTTGGTAATCAATACACAATCGTAAGGTTCCATCCTTCTTTTTCACAAAGAAAACTGGCGCACCCCAAGGCGAAGTATTTGGTCGGATAAAACCCTTGTCAAACAAATCTTGTAATTGTTCTTTCTGTTCTTTCATCTCAGCAGTTGACATTCTATATGGAGTCTTTGATATGGGTTGAGTACCCAGCATGACTTCAATAGTAAACTCAATTTCCTTGTCAACTAATTCCCCTGGGAATTCCTCTGGAAACACATCTAAAAATTCTCTAACAATAGGAATATCATCTAACACAATATTCATGGATTGATTAGTCAAAATACTACATAGATAACCCTGATATCCTTTATTAAGTAGTTTACATTCATTGCCGAAATCAAGTAAGGCGGAGGTACTACACCATTTCCCATAAATACAAATTCATTATATCCCTGTGATCTAAACAAAACTCATTTTGTTACACAATCAATAGTAGTACAATATTTAGACAACCAGTCTATTCCGTAAATCACATCAAAATGCCTAATATCAAGAGGAAACAAATCTACAAATAATATAGCATTCCCAACACGTATTTCATAGGCACGATATATAGATGAACACATAACAAATTCCCCAGATGGAATAGATACACATAACAGATAAGGCAATGATTCCATGGGTCTATTTAGTCTAGATACAAACATAGTAGATATGAAAGAATGTGTCGAACCCGAATCAATTAACACATAAGTATCTTGGTTGCAAATAAAAAGGGTACCTGAGGCAATGGCCTCGGTATTTTGTGTATCACCTGGGACGAGTGCAAAAACTCTTTCTTGCCGTAGTGTGCCTCTCGTTGCAGCAGGTTTTTCAGTGTTTCTTGGCATTGGAATAGATCCAGTTGAACTAGCAGTTGGTCTTCCACTTCTTTGTTCAGTTTGGGAACAATCTCTGACCATGTACCCAGTCTTGCCACATCTAAAGCACGCCCCAGAAGTAGGGTAACAGACCCTCCGATGTTTCTTACCATATTCATTACATGTCAATGCGAAGTCTTTTGAGGAATTAGAGGTACTAGATGTTCCCAAGTTCTGCTTCTTCGAAGGCAATGATCCCTTATTAGAATAAGAACCATGTCGTTTCCCTTTCCATTCAAATGGTCGGTTATGTGAGGCCAAATTTGTTTTAGACATTAGAGCTCGGTCAAGAACATCCACGTATTTTGGTAATTTCAAAACATTCACTTTTTCCAAGATTGCATTTCAAAGTCCACCCTCAAACTTCCTTGCTTTCTTGGAGTCTGTATCAATCATGTGCAATGCAAACTCGGCCAACTCAGTGAATCATATCTCATATTCCGCTATAGTCTGGTTTTCTTGCTTTAAGCCCTCAAATTCAGTTACTTTCCGGTCTCGAATGCATTGAGGGAAGTACTTCTCATAAAAGATCTCTAAAAATTGCGCCCAATTAACTCCCGCATTCTCGTCCCTAACCAACATGCACCATCTTCGGGCATCACTCTCCAATGTAAAGGCCATCAATTGAACTTTCTATGCTTTAAAGGCCGTCAATTGACCGTACAGAAATACTTCAAACAATTTCTCTATGCCAAGAACCCATACTTCACCCTTCAGCGGATCAACTCCTTTACAAAACTGTGGTGGTTTCATCTTCTTAAACTTTTTGGTCAGCGCAATTGTGCGGTCACCTGCCTAGCACTCTTGTATTGGAGATGGTATAGGCATTGGTGGAGGTGGGGGCGGTTGTTGCTGCTGTTGGCTTAATGCTTCAGCCATATCATGGATCATTCGTTCCATTCTGTGTAGTCAGGCAGTAGTAGACTTTTCTATCTCATCAGCCATTGTTCTCGACATTATCTATATGAACTTGCATTATAATAAACACAGAAATTTGCACATATACATAGGTACAACAATTTATATCTCATATAGTCACATAATTGCATAATCTCAATGCACACAAGCATATACTTATCAGATGAATGTACCTTAAGTCTTTTCTAGACACCTTATTGCTCATTTGGACAAGTGTGTGAGTTATTAACTCGTGCTCTGATACCACTCTATCACGACCAGAACTCGCCCCTAGAGGTTAGGATCATAACCGACCAGTAATTATGAGATTACCTACGGCCTCAGATAGAAATCAAATCATATTTAATTATATGGGCTATAAGCGGAAGTAGAAATATAAAATTTATCCAATAAGCTTATGCATAAATGGCATGAACAAAAACATCTTATATAAATTAATAACTCACAACCATACATACATAAGAAATCTCACATGTCCAAGATCACACATATATCATCAACATAAAAACCAAAGCTTACATACAGACGTGGTCAAACATGACCAACAAAAGCCTCATGAGTGAGGCATCCTTGGTTGACTCAACAAAAACTTAGTACTCCTTCACAAGTTCACTAGGGCTAGGGTTGGACATTCTGCTGCTTACCTACATATATATATATATATATATATAATAGAGTGAGCGAAAGCCTAGTAAATAACAACAAAGTAAAGAGGTTATATGAATGGGCTCTAATATAGAAATAAAATCATTGTCATAATAGTTTTGTATCATAGCAGAACGACCTTGGGTCCAACATATACAAAGATATAGAGCAGAACAAATCATACTTATCGGAACAACCTCGGGTCTATTCATTTACAGCTGTATAATGACCATTGGGTCAACACATAACAGATACTAGACTTATCATATATGCAAAAAATCAGATAATCGGAACGCCCTTCGGTATATCTTATCAGATATACAGAACGACCTTGGGTCCATTTCTATTATATAGAACAACCTTAGGTCCATCATATGTTTTCATGTTTGCAAATCACATTTACAGATCTTTTACAAATCAGACAGATAGAAGGCTCATTCATAACACAAAATCATAAGTTCAGGAAACTTACCGTATCAGTAGCATTTAGAAAATAAGATATACAAAAATATCTTTACTAAGATATTACTCACAATGATTTGGTTGTTGATTCGGTTTCACGAGTGAACCTACACAATTCATAATACACACATATGGAATCACATTGCTTAATTGGTTTATTACTAACTTATTCAATTCTCTTAGTCTTCATTCTAACTCTTTAATTCATTTAGGATGCTCAATTTATGCATAAGGACGCTTAGAAAGGAATGAGAACAGAATTATGAACAGATATGCTGAAACAGGACACTTCGCTCGAGCGCAACATTGGTCGCTCGAGCGGACCACATTGTAATGTAATGCCCCCAAATAATTAACATAAGAAAACTCAAACATATTCTAACAACATGATCTTGTTTCTAACTTAATAACTTCCTTTGCATAAATGTATATGAGATATAATGCCTCATCATTAACATCATCATCAAATCCCTAACATTTGTATTCATTATACTCCAGAGATTAATAAAAGTATTCCATATGCAATTATGCATTCACATTTTCTAGAATATGAATCTATAGCATGTGGCACATCAAGTCGAATACAATTTAATGCTTTCATGGGCTACAAGTTCCAGGGCTTATGCTCTGTTACACAAAATGGTTATCGAAACCCATACATGTAAAGCCCTCAACTTGTTAAAATAACAACAAAAGCAAAGTGCCTTGTGCCCTCAAAATAAACTCCACGCCTTTAACTTGGCAGAATCACCACATCTTTTCTTGCACAAAATCCACTAGGGTGAACATAAAGGCCAGTAGGAAGAACTTACAAAGTATATACATTTTATACAGCCTCTTGAGATGAATGCATATTCCATTTCATACTCAAAATATGTTTCTTTATCTTTTGGAAATCTTGTGCACAATGCAAATTTGAAAACACAACAATTCAACAACTTCAATATAATTCAAAATGTGGTAAATACGACTCAGGTAATCCTTTGGTTGGTGTTTGCAAGTAAGCATATCAAGCACTACCAATCACTACTTTACTAGTTTCTAACCGGAAAGTACGTGGTACCTCCTCCGCGCGTGTTTTCGGTGTTTCACCATGGATACTCAGGCCAACTTAACCAATACCAAACTACACCCTCTATCCAGACTTACTAACGTATTTACCCCAAAACAATTCAAGATGATCTTGTTTCACAAAACAATTCCTTTCTCAAAGTAATAATTTTCAAATGCAAATTTGAAATTAATGATAATGAAAATGAAATGGAATGGCAATGTAATATGTAACAATACATTATAATAGTTCCATTACACAATCTTCCATTATGATCAAAATTTCCATTTCTCTTCTCAATGTAATTTCACAATGTATCATCCGAGGGATAAATAGCAATACTACATTACATGCATTCTCCACATGTTAATCATCATTTTCAAACTTGGTCTTTTCAAAACAAACCAACAATATGCTATTGATTGAGCTTCAAAACCAAACATTTCTCATTTTTCCATGGAATCCCTCATTAGATACAATTATAGAATTCCCCCAATCTATTATTCACCATAATAACTTATCAAGCATGAATTTCATAATAACTCAACATTTTCTCCAAATTCCTCAAATTTTCCAGGGTTTCCACCGAAACTAGATTTTCCCCATTTTTGAAAGGATTTTTCCATGACAACACTCACAATTAATGACATAGCTCATACTCTCAAAGTTTGGGGGAAATATAGAGACAATCCACTTTTAAAATCATCTAGAGTTCAAGAACCCGAAATCATAGTTCAAATATGAGAGAAAGGTTCCAAACGAGAATAGACTTGCAAATATATATATATATATATATATAACTCAAGAATGTCCCTACCTCAAGCTTAGGAGAGAAAGGAGAGATGAACCCTAAAATTCAATGTTGATGAAATCTTGATTTGATTAGTGAAAACGTAGCCCTTGTCGCCCTATTCGATTTGGTATAAAAAGCCCTATCAAAATCTTGATAGTTTTTGCTAAATCTTAGAGAGAAGTTTAACTTTAAATGGATTTGTAGAGAGATTTAGAAGAAAAAGATGAATATAGGGAGAGAGAGATATGAAAAAGTGTGTAAAACACATTTTTAGCATTAGATTTCAGGAAAATATCTCAAAACTTGAGACAGACGCATCGAAAATCGCACGAGCAGTTCAAATTCCATATGAGCGGAAATCTAAATTTGCACGAGCAGATTCGCACTTTTCTCGCGAGCAGTTTGAGCCAGAGCAAAACCCAGAATTTTAACCAAATCCGCTCGAGTGGTTTTCAAATCTGCACGAGCGGTTTTTCTACCCAAAATTTGCAAAATCCTTGAGTGATTCTGCTAGAGTGGTTGCCAAATCTGCACGAGCGGTTTTGCCAGCCAAAGCCAAAAATTTGACTCCACCCCCAATACAAGTTCCAACGCCCAAAACTCAAAATTTTAAGCTGGAAATGTTAAGAGAGGTTAAGTAAGAGCGGAATTGAAATCTCAACGACCCAATACGATAATCAAAATGCCAAAAGTAAAACAAAGCATCTAACTATGCAATATCGGTTAAGTTTAAGAGCCGGAACATCACAACCTCCCTCCTTAGGAAATTCTGTCCCCGAAATTTGGTCACACCTCTTACCAACAACATCTAAAAGAACAATGACAATTCAACAATAATAGGACTTCAAGTGATGATAACCACACCAATGACAATAAAGAATCAATAACAATAACAATTCAATAATAGTACAGAGATCTCAATCTCAACAATATTCCATTACCGTTATCATTGTTTCCATGGGCCATAGCTACAATACCAATAACCACTAATACGATAATCATAAGCATGAAGTTCAACAAAAATTGTGACAACTCTACAACAGTTCTCATGCTTGAAAAACAACAACAATGATAATAACAAGTGGTTAGCAAGTATAACGCTTCATTCTCAAACACTATAGAATATTTCAATCAAGAACAAACTATGCATTCTCAAATAAATCCGAATACTTAGAATGGGCTTTTACCTCCATTTTCTAAGTTGCTTCCTCAGCCCCATGGTGTCTCCATAACACCTTCACTAACGATATAGTCTTGCCCTTCAACACTTGTTCTCAGACATCTAAACCTTGAACCGATCGTTTTTCGTATGAGGCATCCTTATCTACCTCTAAGTCGACCCAATCAAGTACATGTGAAGGGTCGGGTTCATACGTTCTAAGCATAGATACATGGAACACGTCGTGAACCCCAGAAAGTTGTGGCGATGAGGCCAAACAGTATGCCACTTCCCCAATCCGCTCTAAAATCTCAAAATGTCCAATAAATCTTGGAGACAATTTTCCATTCTTTCCAAACCTTATCAAACCTCGTTTCAGCAAAATTTTAAGAAACACATGGTCACTAATCTCGAAGGATAGAGGTTTCCTTCTCTTAGTGGCTTAAGTTTTCTGTCGGCTTTGAGTCATAGCTAACCTCTTTCCAATGAGAGCAACTTTCTCAGTCGTCTCTTGAACAATCTCTAGGCCCAACATCAATGCATCACCCACCTCGGCCCAACAAACTGGTGATCTACAAGGTTGGCCATACAAGGCCTCATGCAGTGCCATCCCTGATACTTACCTGATAACTATTGTTATAGGTGAACTCAATCAACGATAGGTGCCTCTCCCAAGACCCCTTGAAATCAAGGACACAAGCTCTAAGCATGTCCTCAAAAATCTACATAGTACACTCTAACTGCCCATCAGTCTGAGGATGATAAGCGGTGCTTAGGGTCAACTTAGTTCCCAATGCCTCTTGAAGGCTTTACCACAACCGGGTGGTGAAACGATGATCTCTATCCAAAACAATGGTCACCGGGACCCCATGAAGTCAAACTATGTCTCTAATGTACAACTCTGCCAAATAATCAATTAAGTCGCCGGTGCACATCAGAATGAAGTGCGTAGACTTAGTCAACCTATCAACAATCACTCAAACGACATCATTATCCCATTGTGTTCTCGGAAGCCTAACTACAAAATCCATGGTAACATGCTCCCATTTCCACTAGGCTATAGGTAAGGGTTGTAGCAAACCCGTTGGTTTTTGGTGCTTGGCCTTCATTTGCTGGCAAGTAAGGCATTTCAAAAAGTGTGTAAAACACATTTTGGGCATCAGATTTAAGGAAAAGAGCTCAAAATTCGAGACAAATGTGTCAAAAATTGCATCAGCGGTTCGAATTCCACACGAGTGGATTCACACTCCTCTCATGAGTGATTTGAGCTAGAGAAAAACCTAGAATTTCAACCAAATCCGCTGTAGTGGTTTTCAAATCCGCATTAGTGATTTTTCTACCTAGAATTCCCAAAATCCCAGAGTGATTCTACTCGAGAGGTTACTAAATCCGCACGAGCGGTTCTACCAGCTAAAGCCAAAAAATTGATTCCATTACCGATACAAGTTCCAACAGCCAAAATTCAAAATTTTAACCTAAAAATGTTAAGAGAGATTAAGTAATAGCGGAATTGAAATCTTAACAACCCAATACGATAATCAAAATGCTGAAAGTAAAAAAAACCATCTAACTATGTAATACCGTTCAAGTCTAAAACCCGGGACATCACACACATGGTATGCAAAAATACTAGATGGTTCAAATTTAAGCTCGACGGTTGCTCGAGCCACGGTGTAAAATAAAAAGGCGGTCGCTCGAGTTGTAGCTCGGATGCTCGAGCCAATTGCCAATATCTATAAAAATACTAGATGCAAGAGATGTGCGCTTGAGCGACAACTTGTTTGCTCGAGCAATACTGTCAAATTCTGGGCTTTCTAGAACACAGTTTGAACTCTAAAACACAAGTTCAATGCCAAAAACCTTTGCATGACATGTTCTAAAACACATGAACACCTTGAAAAATATGAATACAAAACCCACTTCAAACCTTATGTTCAAAACTTCATGAATTCACCATGCATGACCCAATTAGTTTCAAACTCTCTTCTAAACCTTCAAAAACATGAAATTGAGTTTCAAAACAACATGATTTATAGATGCATGTATGATATAATCCTTCGTTGAAATATAGATAACATGAACCATGTTTAAAAAGGATAAGACACTTCAAAATCATGCATGCATGTAAGATTCAACACTAATTTCTTCATTCTAACTTCAATTCTCACAATTAATCACATAATATTTTTGAATTCACATAATAGGTGGCTTAAATTCATGAATTGAGGATTAATTACTCACCTAAAGTCTTGAATCAAGCCTTCTCTAGTCAATTCTTGAGTTCTTCTTCACAATTTCACAATCTCCAAGCCAAATCTTCAAATCAAGCTCTTCCTCTCTCTACAATTGAACTCTCTCTCTCTCTCTCTCTCTCTCTCTCTCTCTCTCTCTCTCTCTCTCTAAAATGTTCTCAACATTTTTTGTTGTGTAAAATAATGAGCCTAATCTCATTCTTAATATATAGGCTTAATTAACTTAGTTGACTAATCAAGGTTTAAGCCAAGTAATTAAAGCTTCAGTTAATCTATCAAGGCTTAGTTTAATTGATTTAATCTAATTAATTTATTTTGAATCAAATTTTAATCAAACTTCTCAGTAGGCTCTAAAATTATGCCACACACATTAAACAAATCAATTTCGATTTCTGATGCCATTAAGGCCTTCAATTTCAGGTTATAACATAAATCACAATAGATGTTCTTACGATTAACAGATATGAATCTAAAAATTACATTAAGCACACAATTAGCATCCAAATTCACACTAAGCACTTAAATATAACATTCAAAGAGCATAATACGTGATGGGGTTGTCACATATGTTTTATTTGTATCAATTATATAATCCATGAAAATGATGTTACAGTTGTCTTTCGGGTTTGTGTTTTGATATACAACGCGATTTACATCAAATGTTTGGTAACTACTACTTTGATTATTTCTATTTTCGGGAAAAAAAAATAGAGTTTAATAGTGACATCAACTAATAAAACAAAGGGTGCTCAAGTTATAAATTTAAATTTGAATTTTTTTTTCTCTAAAAGTTCACACGCAAAAATAGTATGTTTATAAGAATATGGTTCTGTAAAATGACCATTACTCATATTTCTTTTACTCAAAGTTCATGCGCTTTTTTAAAGTTAAGAGGACACTTCATTTTTGTTTCTATCTTTACAAATTATAATGGGTTTTAATGATACTTTCTTTCACTTCTCATCTTTCACTTCTATCTCTATTGTCTCCTCTTGTAGCGGTCTCCATCTCTTCTCTCTTCTCTATCTCTTCTTCCCCTGAAAAAACCCTAACCTTAACCAACTCACTTTCTTCTCCTAACCCTAACCCTAACCAATGACATCTTCACTCAGATCTAGCCGAGAGAAGAAGAGACGAGGACTTATAATGGTAATAAAGAAGGTGGTGGTGATAGCCCGTAGTTGTAGAGAGCGGTGGTAAGAAGATGAGGCATCGATGTGAGATGATTAAGAGTAGAGTCATCAGTGAGCCCTCTGAACCATTACTACTGTTCACTTCCATTTTCAACACACAAGCTCTCTCTCTCTCTCTCTCTCTCTCTCTCTCTTTTCATTTCTAAATGTCTCTATATATATCTTAGTCTCTTTCTAATCTCTGATATTCAACTCTAGGAAATGAGGAGGTCAAATTGACAGAGTTTGAAGGTTAGAGAAGTGATAGATCAAATTGGTGGCAATGAGGTGGGCTTGGAGAAGAAGGTTGAACTCAACTTAGACCCTTGCCGCCATGTTCATCAACTCCGATCTCTCTCTAGGTTAGATTGGACTCAATGACCCTTCTGACTTAGCTTCATCTGAGAGGTCCATCAGATTAGGAGCTGTGAATGGGGCAAAAGATAGCTTAGTTGAGAAGAATCTGAAGGCAGAGGAAGATGTGGAAGGAGATGAGAAAAAAGAGGGTAATGAAGATAATGAAGAATTTGACGTATGCGATTAAAGATGAAGCCACCAACATATTTTCAATCTTTGTTTCTATGTTTATCCACTTTTTCTCAGTAGATATTGATGATAATGGTGGATTGAATTGTCGAGGTGTTATCTCGGAACTAAAAATTGTGTTGGAAGCTCGAAGTGGGTTTGTGTGTGAATTTTTTGTTTAAATAGATAGAAAGATGTAACAACCCCAACCTGTGATTAGCTTATAAACCTTACTTAAGAATGCTAAATAAGTAATTATGATGGAAACATGTGTTAATTGTGTGTTATATGTGTTATATGCTATTGTATCTGTCGATCGTAGAAATATATGTCTGTGTTTCTGTTTCATTATGCAAATTGAAAGCCTTATCAGCGTCCAAATGCGAAATTGACTCCGCTTATGTGTTATTTAGAATTTTATGGTAAGTTTAATTAGAATTCAATTCGGAATCAAATAATTAGAATAAAATAAAAATAATGGATTAGCCTTAACTCAACTTAACTAACTAGTGCTAATTGAGCCTATATAAGGCTAAATTGATGCTTGACTATCCAACTACACCCTCATTTCAACATCTTTGAGACTAAAACCGTGAGAGAGGGAGAACTAGAGTGTGAGGAGAGAATTCAAGAAAGAAATGAGGAATTTCTAGAGATTTAAAGGGAAATTGGAGAAATTGAGCAGGAACTGAATAGAATTCAAAGATTTGAACACCTAAGGTAAGAATTCAACCCTTTAGTTATGTAATTGAGTCAAGTAATGCATGAATTAAAGAGGTTTAAGTGTTTTAACATGATAATTGAGTTTGAAGGGTAAAAAGAAGAGTATTCCATGCATGCATGTCCATTTGATCACAATTTGAGTTTGATTTCAAAGAATTCTCACATGCATGTTCTTATCTTGGCTATAAAGTTTGGAGCTTACTGAGCAATCTAGAAATTCTAGAATTCGCACTCTTTGCTCGAGCGGTAGAGTTGGCGCTTGAGCGAAGAATGCGAGCTCTTAGTACTTGTATAGAGTTGAGGGTAGGCTTGAGCGTCAAAACCTACGCTCGAACGACCACTCTTATTTTTTAGCCTTGGCTCGAGCGACCAAAGTTGTGCTCGAACGTAAAATGAGAGTTCCCAGAAGTTTTGCTGACCAAGGGGTTCGCTTGAGCGATCAAAGTGGCACTCGAGTGAATTGCCCTGTTTCAGAAATGTTACTAAGTGTTTTCCAAGTGTATCCTTGCATCCTCATTACATCTAAGGCCTTCTTAGGCCATGATTAAGTAACAATAATGGGGATAAAAGTTAGAAGCACATTCTAAGAGAGAAGAACAATAAGTTAATCACTTTTTGGGCAAATGTTCAAGTGTGTTTGTCACGTGTTTGTGTAGGTCACGTGTTAGCACCCGCCTTCTCGATCTGTTCTGTGCAAGTGATCTATTCTATTACTGGAGCTATTTGTGAGTAACAACTTTGTAAAGTTATGTTTGATTATAAGTATTTTCTAATTGAAATGATATGATTTGTTTTATGAAATGCTATTTGTGAATCATGAATGATTGTCCAGTTTTTTCTAAAATGTATTTGTGGCATCCTTAGTTCACGTGGCCCTCACGTGGGGGTAACAATATCGTGGCTTATGTTCATGTGGCCCTCACCCAGGGGTAACAATGTCGTGGCCAATATGCACGTGGCCTTTGCCTATGGGTAACAATACCGTGGTTTGTGTTCACGTGGCCCTTGCTCGGGGGTAACAATACTGAGGCCTACTATAGCTTAATTTTCGTGCTCCTCGGAGGGGTTTAGTCTCCTTAGATATGATAGCCCTACAGTTCGGACTCCTATGGTTCTGAATCTGGTTTTACAAGTGCAATGTGAAACGCATAAACACAAAAGAGTCCAAATTCGACAAATCACTTTAGAAAATCGATTTTGAATCAAGGATGCCAAAAATGAACTATATTGCCAGATTTTAGAGTCAGCACCTAAATATTTTTGGGAAATTTAGGAAACCCGTGACTCGTGCCAAAGCCCATTAGTCCATCATTACCAAAATGTCTAAGCTCAGGAACTTAGGTATGACAGGGGAAGGTCATGAATTGAGCACTCCACTCACCCGATCAAAGATCGGCTTTTACTAATCATGATGTAATTTTTATGTACATTATATTCCCTTGTTCTGATTATTATGATATCTTTACTATGTGATACATGCAAGTATAGAGTAATTCACAAAAGTTGGAATGCTTTGATTTCATGTTTGTTTCAAAAAGTGTTTTGAATATGTACCATTTAAAAAAATTGATTTCATATGTATATTTATCAAATTATCCCAATTTAAGCAAATTATCCTTAATCCACAAGCATTCAAGAGATATATCAACTAAGCACTTAGCATCATGGTATACATGCTTGACATGGTAACACTAACACATACAACATGCTAAAACAAGAAATGCTCACCTAGTATTCCAAGGCAAGCCAAAGAAAACTGAAATAATTAGAAAAATACATGATCCTAAATAATGTAACATGACTAATGCAATGCATACAACATGCAATTAATAGGCTCGACTACTAGCATGGCATGTGAGTCAATTCAAGACATGCGACAAAGCACGTATTTGAGTGACAAATTTGAAATTGACATTGAGTAGTATGATGAGCCGAGCCTTTATGCATGCAAACATTGCTATGTACACATGGAAAATGCTAAGGAAAACATGATGCTATACAACCAGGATAAGCAAAAAAATAAAAGGGATATGGAAATGGGGGTTGGAAGACATACGTAGATTATTACATATTTGCCCTCACACAGGAGGGTCCTAATGTCCAATTATCCAAATTAACTACTTATTACAAATCCAAATGAATGAATTAACTACATTAACTAATTATAAATTAGAAGTTAAACTACTAATTAGTTACAACACAAAATTAATTAACTAAGAAACTAGCTATTGGAAATTGAAAGCTAATTAATTACAACACATTATGTATGAAATCGAATTTGCGCGAGAACCAAGGAATCACACATGGAACCAAGAATATCCTCCTCTGTTCAGCTACTCGATTCTGTTCTATCTAGAGTCAGAAAATAATTTTGTTTTTGCCTCAATTTCTGCTCTGTTTTGCAAGAAAAATGCCACTGTTTGCTCAACAAAAGGTGGCCAGCCGGCCAAGGAAAGTGGTCGGCCGGATGGTAGGGTGGCCGGTCGGCCACTAATTTTTGATACTGCCCTACTGCAACATAATGGAAACAGAGTGTTTCAAGGGGATGTTTATCCTTTCTGCCTCTCCCTATCATAAAACAGATCAGCGGAGGGGTAGACTCGATTCGCAAACCATTAATGATTGCAAGGTTGTTGCATGATGATCTATGAATCGATGGGACAAAATCTCAATTAATGGAAATAAAAGACCAACAAAACCTCTTCCTTATCATGGAGTTACCTTAAGGGAAGTGGTAGACATTGATTCTTTAGCCATTATTATCACTAAAGAGTATGAAATGACTTAAGACTTAATGAGTTCAATTAACGTCCGATTGAACCCAACCTAATTTTATTACTCTTGTTACCATTTTAGTCCAATTTTATTAGCCCTTTTAATTACCTTTTCCATTCTTTATCCATTTTAGTCCAAAATGAGAGTTATGTCCACTAATGAAGAGAAGTGTCAAACAAGAAGTTGTTCTTGGCATGAAAGAGATGTAATGCCCTGGTAATGAACATTCGAAGGGATTAAACCATTAAGCATGGAAGGTCCCTTTTGCATGCCACAAACAACACTCGTTTGAAATGACTCTCAAGCAAACAAAACCACGAAACGAGAGAGGGTGCATAGATGAGTATTACAAGTGTGAACATATATATGAAAGCTATGAAATAAAAACTATCAACTCAAATAGGTTGGTGTCTAAGGCCTAAACCATCAAACCTATGAGGACTACAATACTACAAGGCTACTATACAAAGCATAAATGAAGTAAACACACTAAAACAGTCCTAAAACTCACAAAAACAGTGCAAGAATTGGTATGAAAAAACTAGAAAAAATGAGCAAAAATGAGAAGGAATTAAAGCTAGTAAGCAAGCCTAAGGAGGGGTGGCTAACCCCTCCACTTTTTGGACATCAAAACCACATATTTTATCTTTTCAAAACTCTGAAAATTAGTGGCCAAAAGTTGAGAAAGGAGTGGGAAACACAAGGACAAAAGCTTAGAGAACAAGGTTCAAAGAAGGGTAATTAACCCCTCCGCCTTTGGTAACTTTAAGTCACAAGTTTCAGTCCATAAAAACAGTTTAAAAACAATACAAACATAGCAAGAAAAGAGAGGGAAGTAGTGTAAAGATGGCAAGAGTTATACCTCTTGAAGAGAGGTTACTCTTTGATTCACAAACCAACAAGTGATCACCCTCAATAGCTGAAATTTTAGCTCAAGAACCTCAGCAATGAGACTCAAATTTTTAGTTTAGGAAGTGTTGGTGTAGTGTATGTGTGTTGCAAGATAGATAGAGATAGAGAGAGAGAGAGAGAGAGAGAGAGAGAGAGAGAGTGTGTGTGTGTGTGTGTGTGTGTGTGTGTGTGTGTTTTGCAAGCTTTGAGCTCTTGGGAATTTTTTGTAACCTAAAAACATAAGGTATGGTCAAGTATATATAGAAAAGAAGGTTGCTATCTCAGAAATATCTGTATTGAGCCAGTTGGTGTAGTGCATGCACATGGGGCACCAACTGATAGCAAAATATCTGCCAGCCGAGAAACCTGGTAGGCTAGCCATGTAGGGGGACGACCGGCCACTAAAATTGGTATGCCGGGACACATGGTCATCTGACCACTTGAAATGGCCAGATTTCTCATGAACTAGCTGGCCGGCCACTGTAATTGGCCGGCTAGCTATTTGAAAAAAAAAATAAAAAAATTGTTTTCAAGCCCGACTTCAAACGGGCATATCTCCCTCATTCGGACTCGGTTTTAGGTGATTCATGAGTCTAAATTGAAGCCCCAGAAGTCTACTTTCCAATGGTGGTGGGCTCACAGCTAAATTCTAAGTGTAAAAAGAGATATTCCTAATTTAGTGAAGGATTCTCATTTTTTTTGTCTTAACGGTTTGATGCTCAACCTTTTTCCCAACTAGTTTTCTTCCATCCCCTCCTATTTCCTTCAACTCCAAACCTGTAAATAAGACTTTTTAAAATATTTTTCAAAGAGTTGACCTCGTTATCATTTATTTCCACTTTGTCCTTACTCAGTTTTCTGAAAAGTGTAATATTTTAAACGAAATGTGAGCCTCGGAACATCGTAAAAACATTTGGAAAAATACTTTGAAAAAGTGGGTTTTAAGGTCTAAAATATTTTTGGTCAAAATGGGGTGTAAGGTTGGGATTAGAAGCTCAAAAATCAAAGCCTTTTGCTGAAGAACTTGATCGGTTGTACAACATAACATTTTATCATCGAGTGTTCAACTTGAGGTGTCCAAGTCTTAAGGGAAGTCAAAAATGGGGTGTCTACACCTACATTCATGTGGCCCTCACCTGGGGGTAACAATACCATGGCTATTTGTGCACAAAGATGTTGATCTTTATGGTCGTTGGTACCGACTATACATGAGTCTTTATGACCAATCTAATCTGTTAGCTAATGCATGTGCCACGTATAAATGTTTATGAAATCTGTATGCGCATGTGAATTTGAATCTATTTTGGACATCAATCATAAACCCCTTTACTTTGTTGATTATTCATTGGGCTCCAGCTCACTGAATTATTTGTATATGTAGGTGATCAAGTGCGGGACTAGGCTTAAGATGTTGCCTGGAATTCTGTTTTGTCAAGCTAACCACAGTGCCTCCTAAAGAGGTTCGCAAGTGTTCAAACGTCCAAGTCAAGTGCACGTGGTGTCTGTTTTATCTTTTTCCTCTTTGGGACAAGACTTTTCTTTAGACTATATAAAAGGGCTAAGTCCCATTTTGTTTTATCCGCTTTTAGGTGACGTAAGGCTGATGTATTTATGATGTCACATATATGTGAATACAAGTCTTCAATTTTACTATCCCATATATGTCTACACAGCTCTATGGACATTATATGTTTGTACAAATGCTTCCGTTAGCCCCTTATTTTGTTAATCTGTTTAGAGGCCTTCGGTAATCCCAGGATTACTGGCCGGTTATGATACTAAACCTATCGGGGCGGGTTTGGGTTGTGACAGAGTGGTATCAGAGCACGTGTTATACCGCAGACATGAGTCTATATGAGCTATAGGATGTCATAGAAAAGAATTAGGGACATTACATCTGCATGTGTGAGTGTGTGACATCATGTGAACATATTTGAATCAATGTGAAATGACTATGAAACGAAATGAATTGAACTAAACACTATGATAAGATTATTCCTATGTTTATTAGTGCTCTGTTTACCTATAGAATATGGAAAATACAAGAAGTAATGATACAACTATATCCTCTGATACCCGCTTTGATTGGCTCGAAAGAATGATGGAAACATTGAGCAAATCATTGAGACTACAACAGGGACAACCGCCTTTGCCCCTTTTGCCACCGCCGGTGTAGGTAGAGCCGGTAAACAACAACATAATCAGTTTGACTAAAAAAATTCAACAAGATGAGGCTACCAACTTTTTTGGGTGGTATTGAACCACTAAAGGCTGAGACGTGGATGCTAGAAATGGAGAAATTATTTGAAGTGTTCCCTTGCTCTCAAACTCAATAAGTTTTGCTAGCAACTTATACTCTGAAAGAGGAAGCACGTCGTTGGTAGATATTTATACAAAACGATAATAGGACTATGATATGGAGCCAATTCAAAGAGGTTTTTTATGAGAAGTACTTCCATCAGTGCTTCCGAGATGACAAAGTGGCAGAGTTTGAACAATTGAAACAAGGCAACATGTCTATAGCTGAGTACGAAGCTAAATTTACTGAGTTGGCCCGGTTTGCTCCACACATGTTGGACTCAAACTACAAGGAAGCTCGAAAATTTGAAAGAGGTCTTAACCTGGATGTATTTGATTGGATTGAGGTGCTAAAGTTGTCTAAGTATGTAGATGTGCTTGATAGAGCCTTGATGACAGAAGCCAATCTAGCATCTATGAAACAAACCAAAGCCCGACTAACCAAATAGAGAAACAAAAGGTCCAGATTCAATTTCAAAATGGGTCACACATTTTTAGTGAATAAGAAACATAATACAGGTTCAACTAGTAGCTCTAGACATGGAAGTGGTTTCGTACCTGCTTGTCCAGAATGTGGTAGGAAACACCAAGGTGTTCGTTACCAAGTCTCGAGTGCTTGTTTTCGATGTGGCAAAACTGGCCACATAGTTAAAGACTACCCACTCATAGTTGAAAATGCCAACCATCCTGCGACAAGTTTAGCCGGATCTGCTCCTGTATCGAGATCAAATGTGAGAACCAATGCTGGGAAAGAAACCCTAAGGCAAGGTTGAGTTTTTGCGCTTGTACCGGGGGACGTCCAGAACATTGAATCTATGGTGTCAGGTATACTCTCTATTTGTGCTCAGAATGCATGTGTGTTGATAGATTCTGGTTCTATATATTCATTCGTATCGCATGCTTTTTCTTGAAAATTGACTAGACCACTAGAACCTATGAATTATTTGTTATCTGTATCTACACCTTCTGGGGGTTCTATGGTGTGTGCTTATGTGTGTCCGGCGTGTGACGTCATTATATGTTGATTTGCTGTCGTTGGGCATTACTTATTTTGATTATATATTGGGTATGGATTGGTTAACTAAGTACCATGAAACTATTGATTGTGTGAATAAATCTGTTGTCTTTCGATCACTTGGCTTGTTTGAATTTTTGTTGCTGGGAATGGGATAGTTCCACCTCCGTATATGATTTTTGCTATGAAAGCCGTCAAATTGCTTAGAAAGAGATGTAGGGGTTATTTGTGCAGCGTTTTAAATGTGACTTCCGATAGCCCTAATGTGGAAACTATTCCTGTAGTCTATGAATTCCCTGATGTCTTGCCAAATGAACTGTCTAGGGATCTAATTGATAGGGAAATTGAGTTTACTATAGATGTAATACCTGAAACCCAACCAATTTCTAAAACCCCTTATAGAATGTCAACTTCTGAAATGAAAGAACTAAAAATTCAGCTTCAAGAACTGTTGGATAAGAAGTTCATTCGTCCGAGCACTTCACCTTAGGGTGCTCTAGTCTTGCTTGTTAAAAAGAAAGATGAGTGTTTGAGGTCATGCATTGATGACCAAGAATTGAACAAAGTAACTGTCAAGAACAAATATCCATTGTCCTGAATAGATGATTTATTTAACCAACTTCAGGGAGCCCGTGTGTTTTCAAAAATAGACCTTAGATCCGGATACTGCCAATTGCAAGTTAAGGCAGAAGACATTGAGAAAACAGCCTTTCGAATGAGATATGAGCAATATGAGTTTTTGGTAATGCCATTTGGGGTAACTAATGCGCCTGCGGCATTCATGGACCTAATGAATAGGGTGTTCAAACAATTCCTTGATGAATTTGTTGTTGTGTTTATTGATGATATTCTGATTTACTCCAAAAGTAGGGAAGATCACGAAAACCATTTAAGATTTGTGTTACAGATTCTGAGAGAAAAGAAATTGTATGCAAACTTTCCAAATATGAGTTCTGGCTTGACAGTGTGACATTTCTGGAGCATGTAATCAACAAGGATGGCATATCAGTTGACCTACAGAAAATTGAAGCCGTTGTGAACTGGCCAAGATCGACAAATGTATCAGAAATTAGAAGTTTTCTAGGGCTTGCTGGCTATTACCGCAGATTTGTGAAAGACTTTTCAAAGCTTGCCATGCCACTTACACAGTTGACACAAAAAAATGTACCGTTTGATTGGAATGATCAAAGAGAGTTCGCTTTCCAAGAATTGAAGTCTAGATTGGTGACTCCACCAATTCTGACTCTACTTAATGGTACATATGGGTTTTAGATTTACAGTGATGCATCGTACAAAGGCTTGGGATGTGTGTTAATGCAAAATGAAAAAGTAATTGCATAGGCTTCACGGTAACTCCGACCACATGAAAAGAATTATCCGACCCATGACCTTGAACTCGCAACTGTGGTTTTTGCTCTAAAAATCTAGCGCCACTATTTATGTAGAGTGACTTGTGAAGTGTATACTGATCATAAAAGCCTGAAATATTTCTTTACTTAAAAAGAGTTGAACATGAGACAGAGGAGATGGCTTGAGTTAATAAAAGATTATGATTTGCAAATTTTGTACCATTCGAGAAAGGCAAATACAGTTGCAGATGCTTTGAGTAGAAAATCCATTGGGCATTTGGCATGTTTTCTTATTGGTTAGAAAGAGTTGTTATGTGATCTAGAAAGAAATGAGATTGAAGTTGTTTTACGTGAACAATGTGGAGTTCTAGCCGCCATTTCTGTACAACCAGCTATACTTGAAGAAGTTAAAGAAAATCAACTACAAGATGAATTTCTGAAGAAGATTGTTGATGAAATTGTATCAAAACCAAGGCCAGGATTTGTGTATGAATATAATGTGTTGAAATTTCAGGGTTAACTTTATGTACCTGACTGTTCTAAACTGAGAAAGCGTATTATGACAAAAGCTTATGACTCCAAATTTGCTATACATCCGGGGAATGAAGAAGTGTGTCACTGAATTTGTAGCCAAATGTCTACATTGCCAACAAGTTAAAGCTGAACATCAATGACCCGTTGGACTACTTCAGCAGCTTCCAATACCGGAATGGAAATGAGAGCATATTATGATGGACTTTATTGTAGGACTGCCTCGCTCCTCTCGAGGTATGGATTCTATCTGGGTCCTTATTAATTATTTAACTAAGTCTGCTCACTTTTTTCCTGTGAAAACATTTTATAATGCGGACAAATTGGCTAACATTTATATTGATGAGATTGTGAGATTACATGGTGTGCTAGTAGCCATTGTGTCTGATATATATTCAAAGTTTACTTCAAGATTCTAGCAGAGTATGCAGCAGGTTTTGGGAACTGAATTGAGGTTGAGTAGTGTATACCATCCACAGACAAATAGTTAATCATAAAGAATGATACAGACCTTGGAAGATATGCTCAGAATGTGTGTATTAGATTTTCAAGGAAATTGGGAAGCTTATTTGCCTTTGGCTGAGTTTGGGTACAACAACAGTTACCATTCAAGTATTGGTATGGCTCCTTCTAAAGCTTTGTATGGTAAGAAATGCCATTTTCCAATTTGCTGGGCTGAAGTAGGTGAAAGACCTTTATTAGGACCGAAACTTGTGCAAGAAACGACTAAGAAAGTGAAGTTGATTCAACAACGTTTGAAAACCGCTCAAAGTCACCAAAAGAGTTATGTGGATGTCCGGAGGAGAGACAGAGAATATGAGGTTGGTGACCATGTGTTTATCAAAGTGACCCCTATGAAAGGGCAAACACGGTTTGGGGTTAAAGGCAAACTAGCACCGCGGTACATTGGCTTGTATGAAATTATTGAGAAAATCAACCCTGTGACTTACCAAGTGGCTTTACCTTCGGTTATGGAGCAAATGCACAATGTGTTTCATATCTCTATGCTTCGGGAATATTTATGAGATCCACATCATGTTATTGAGCCAACACATTTACTCTTGAAGAATGATTATATGTATGAAGAACGACTAATTCATATTATAAACTGCTAAATTAAAAGACTGAGGACCAAAGAAATACCATTACTGAAAGTAGATTGGCAAAATCATAGAGGACGTATGCGACTTGGGAGACTGAAGAGGATATGATAAAGAGATACCTTGATTTGTTCCATCTGGATTCGATATTCTTCTAAAATGAGGGTAATTCAAGTTTGGGGGACCAAACTCTTTAAGAGGAGAAGACTGTAACAACCTCGACCTATGATTAGCTTATAAACCTTACTTAAGAATGCTTAATAAGTAATTATGATGGAAACATGTGTTAATTGTGTGTTATATGTGTTATATGCTATTGTACCTATCGGTGGTAGAAATATCTGTTTGTGTTTTTGTTTCATTATGCGAATTGAAAGCCTTATCGGCGTCTGAATGCGAAATTAACTCCGCTTATGTGTTATTTAGAATTTTTAGAATTTTATGGTAAGTTTAATTAGAATTCGATTCAAAATCAAATAATTAGAATAAAATAAAAACAATGGATTGGCCTTAACTCAACTTAACTAACTAATGCTAATTGAGTCTATATAAGGCTAATTTGATGCTAGACTATCCAACTACACCCTCATTTCATCATCTTTGAGACTAAAACCATGAGAGAGAGGGAGAACTAGAGTGTGATGAGAGAATTCAAGAAAGAAAAGAGGAATTCCTAGAGAATTAAAGGGAAATTGGAGAAATTGAGCAAGAACTCACTAGAATTCAAGGAATTGAACACCTAAGGTAAGAATTCAACCCTCTAGTTATGTAATTGAGTCAAGTAATGCATGAATTTTAAGTGTTTTAACATGAGAATTGAGTTTGAAGGGTAGAAAGAAGAGCATTCCATGCATGTATGTCCATTTCATCACAATTTGAGTTTGATTTCAAAGAATTCTCACATGCATGTTTTTATCTGGGCTATGTTTTAGGAATTCAACATGTTTTTGTGCTAAACATCTCAATTGATCATGTTTTGGAAGGTTTGAGTTCATAACAAGTCATGCGTGTTATGTTTTCACAATTTCAAGTTTGACTTTGAACAATTCACTTGCTTTTGAGCCTTGATTTTGAGAAATGATATCTAATTCATAATGTTTTACAAGTTTACAAGTGTTTTCTTAAGTGTTGTCCTAAAAGAATGTGTTTTGGTGTTTCGGAATTGAAGTTTGGAGCTTAGAGAGCAATTTGGAAATTATAGAATTCGCACTCTTCGCTTGAACAGTAGAGTCTGCGCTCGAGCAAAGAATGCGAGTTCCTAGTACTTTTGTAGAGTTAAGGGTTGGCTCGAGCATCAGAACTTGCGCTCGAGCGACCACTCTTATTTTTGAGCCTTGGCTTAAGCGACCAAAGTTGCGCTCGAGTGTAAAATGAGAGCTTCTAGAAGTTTTGCTGACCAAGGGGTCCACTCGAGCGATCAAAGTAATGCTTGAGCGAATTGCCCTGTTTCAGAAATTTTACTAAGTGTTTTCCAAGTGTATCCTTGCATCCTCATTACATTAAGGCATTCTTAGGCCACGATTAAGTAATAATAATGAGGATAAGAGTTAGAAGCACACGCTAAGAGAGAAGAACGATAAGTTAAGCATTTTTGGGTCAAATGTTCAAGTGTATCTGTCACATGTTTGTGTAGGTTACGTGTTAGCACCCACTTGATCGATATGTTCTGTCCAAGTGATCTATTCTGTTACCGGAGCTATCTGTGAGTAACAACTCTATAAAGTTATGTTTGATTATAAGTATTTTTTGCCTGAAATGATATGATCTATTTTATGAAATGCTATTTATGAAACATGAATGATTGTCCAGTTTTTTCTAAAATGTATTTGTGGCATCATTAGTTCACGTGGCCCTCGAGTGGGGGTAACAATACCTTGACTTATGTTCATGTGGCCCTCGCCCGGGAGTAACAATACTGTGGCCAATATGCACGTGGCCCTTGCCCGTGGGTAATAATACCATGGTCTATGTTCATGTGGCCCTTGCCCAGGGGTAACAATACCGAGGCCTACGTTTACGTGACCTTCGCCTGGGGGTAACAATACCATGGCTATTTATGCATAAAGATGTTGACCTTTATGGTCGTCGGTACCGACTATGTACGTGGGTCTTTATGACCAATCTGATCTATTGGCTAATAGATGTGCCACGTATAACTGTTTATGAAATCTTTATAAGCATGTGAATCTAAACCTACTTTGGACATCAATCATAAATCCCTTTACTTTGTTGATTATTCATTGGGCTCCAGCTCATTGTATTCTTTGTGTATGTAGGTGATCAGGTACTGGACCAAGCTTAAACTATTGCTTGGAATTCTGTTTTGTCAAGCTAACCATAGTGCCTCCCGAAGAGGTTCTCAAGTGTTTAAGCGTCCAAGTCAAGTACACGTGGTGTCAGTTTTATCTTTTTCCTCTTTGGGACAAGACTTTTGTTTAGACTGTATAAAAGGGCTAAGTCCAGTTTCGTTTTATCTGCTTTTGGATGTTGTAAGGCGAATGTATTTATGACGTCACATATATGTGAATATAAGTCTTCAATTCTACTGTCCCATATATGTCTGTACAGCTCTATGGACATCATATGTCTGTATAAATGCTTCTACTAGACCCTTATTTTGTTAATCTGTTTAGAGGCCTTCGGTAATCCAAGGATTACTAACTGGTTACGATGCTAAACCTATAGTAGTGGGTTTGGGTCGTGACAAGAGAAAAAGTGGGTTATTAGAGGGGAGAGAGACAGACAGACAGACAGACAGACAAACAGAGATAGAGAGTTGGGTTTTGAATAGATAAAACAAAGATTTTGATAGATAGAAGGATCTGATATGTTCAAAAAGGATTTGATCTGTTCAAAAAATTGAACAGATAAAAAAATATTTCAATAGATAGGGGGAATAAGCTTTGGCGAATTCAACAGATAGATTAAAATATTAAAATAATTTAGACATATAAGAAAAAATTAAGACATATTCCAACATATAGAATAAAATAAAAATTTCAACAGATACTTGCTAATAAAAATTAAAAGAGTAAAATTGAAAACAAAATGTCTTCAAAAATAACAAAATGGACTTCTCACCATAATATTTTATAAAGAGTGTACTTCTCACCAAAAGAAAATACCCAATAGACTTAATGTCTTACATCCTTTTTAAATTGGACTTTTGACAAATTTTCTCTAAAAAAAATAATCACAAAATAAGGAGAGTTTCCTTAAGACTCCAGAGTCCTAAGGGACTTATGATGGTGATCTGCTCTTATAGGACTTGAAGAAAAGAATAAATACACAAAAATTAGTTTGATTAAAAAAAATTCTCGAATTTGATCCTAGTTTCAAATCAAACGCTGAATTTTTAATTTTTTCAATTTAAACCCTCATTTTTAAATGTCATAGCAATCTCAGCCCCTCTCTTGTTCCTTTTTTGTTTGTTTGTTTGTTTGTTTGTCTGTTTGAAATCAATTAAAAACTAATCTGGTAAAGAAAACACTTTTGTATGCTCTCAATCAATGAATAGAATAATGAATTACAAGATATATATACTACATAAAATGCTAATGTGACAATGTTGTGTGTATGTATCAAATTTGCATTAGTTTGAAATTCAACTGTTTGATTAATAGAATGTGGAGATAAGGATAATGATAATGCATCATCTCAACAATATTAGATTGATTTTCCTAAATTTTGATGAAATTTGTGGTAATTCAACTATTTGATTAAATGAATTTGGAGATAAGGATAATGATAAGGTGTCATCTCAACAATATTAGATTGATTTCCTTAAATTTTGATGAAATTTGTGGTGATGGTAAATGTGATGGTGCATTTCTAGAAGGGCTTGGTGCTGTTGTGGCTAAATGAGATGGTGGAGTGGCAAATGTGGAAGATGGTTGTAGTAAGGGTGCTTTAAGAAATGAAGGCATGGGGGTGATGCTGTGGCTGGGAAAGGAGACGGGAGGGGTGGTTTGGTGGTGGTACAATGGTGGAAGTTGATTTTGTGACGTATGATGAAGAAGAGGCTAATCCTATTTACAACACGAAACTAACTTTACATTCTCAAAATTTTATTTTATTTTTTTACAATTTCTGTAGTTCCATTCGTACTCTCATCCCTATCATCCACTCTTCTTTTTACACTCAAAACCCTAAAATATTGACCACCATTCCACCGTGGCTACCACTTCGTCCATCATCTTACTGCTGCGACCATCACTACTATCATGACCATTACCTTCGTAGCCCCTCATCGTCGTGACCACCACTCCCTTTATCACTCTACTACTACGACCATCACCACTACCGCAGCCACTCCATCTATGTACCCCCCTACTGCGACTAATCATCATTACAACCCATAACCATCGTGGCGAGAAAAGAGGCTCATGGTGGTCAGAGATGGTTGTTGAGCTTTTGCTCAGTGCACCAACTAAACAAAACTAAACAATTTGAAGCCCCACTGCTAAACAAAACTAAATCACACGTACAACAACTACTGAACAAAATTGAAACACCTTTACATCCATTGCCAAATAGGAGGAGACAGGGTTGGGCTTACCCAGACCAACTATTGTGCCTACGCCCCATATATTAAGGGATTTTTTGGGTTTTGACCAATAAATGGGCTAGTATGGGCTGGGCTTATTTTAAAAAAATTAAAACCATGTCCCACCTGTAAGTTCAAATCTTATGGGCCAAAATTAAATTGAATCGGTTTACATATTTTTTTAATTAGACTTATATTATTAAGTTCTACACATTTATTTATTTATTTTTAATAATTCATATGATTGAATTAATTAATACTGTTAAAACAATCAAATTAAAGTATAAATTCACAAAATTAACAAATTATGACAATGTTATATGTAAAAGGTTGAGAGTTAGGAAGATATCACCGGCCACTGTCAAATTCAACTTTAACAAATGGTCTTTTGTGTATTTTTTTTAAAGTACAATTTATAAGGATAATACGAGTTGTCAAATGTTGTTGTTGTTGTTGTTTTTTTTTTTATTTTTATTTTTATTTTTTTTAAATGGAACAATATTGATTTTAATGAATTAAAATTGAATTTAACAGTGTTATTTTTTTTGGACAGGATAGTTTGAGATGGGCTGATGGGATGGTCGAGTTAGATTTACCTATGCAGGGCTTGTTTGGGCTGGGTTCATGTGCGGGCTTGGGTTTCAAACCTTTGTCCAAAGCCCTAAATCATCTTCTATGGAATGGGATGGGATGGGTAGTCAAGCAGGCTAGGACGAGCCATGGAATGGGTTCAATAATATCAGGCTTTTTTGCTCGTGGGCCATTTGATGACCTATATCGCAAAACGTACAGACTCATCATGTTTGGTATCTTACAACTAGATACACTTTGCATGTTCAGCAACCTACAACTAGACAATGGTCATGTGTTTGGCGGACCAGAATTGAATGATGTAGAGGGACAGAAATCCTAAGTCTTGATTTAACCTCCGAGGTCACCTTAATTAAAGGAGAAATTACAAGGAATTGGGCAAAACCCTAAGGAAAATGGGCTAATCAGAAGGCGAAACCATGTCTGACCCACTAGATCTAAGTAGACCCTCTATGACAAAGTACTTGAGGAAACTTGCAGAGGCAGTACTTGTCACGGTCTAGTAGCTGAGGTAACCCACCTCAGTGCCGCCATCTTACTAAAAGGTCATTGCCCCACCACCTTTGAGACAGTACTTGAAGCACACTTGCTAAGGATAGAGTAGCCGAGGTGACTGCAACCTCTGTAACCAAATTTTGAAGCAAAGGCTCTCTAAGATGATAGTAGCCTTTGAGGAAGGCCTCCCCTTTACAAACAGAGACTAATGTTTGGCGTTGATAGCAGGCCCCAAAACATTATTAGCTCGGCACTAATAGTAGGCCCTAAAGCTTACTGGTTGGAGCTAATAGCAAGCTCCCGAGATACTAGTATATTGTGGTGACTCTGAGAAAATAGAAGCAGGGCAGCTTGAAAGCAAAGGACTCCATTTCCATTACCTAGGTCATGGACCTGCCTTAGTCGCATTAGCAGGACCAAGAAAGCCTTCTTAGGCTTGGTACCAAGGCACAACTTGACTGATAGTAGGCCTAGTTGTCACCTTCGCCTTGGGAAGTTGAGAAGTTTGTGGTTAGGTAGCTAAGGGTAGATGAGTCGCTAAGGTAGACACAAGTATGACTGATAACAGGTCATGAGTCCTGAGAATGCATGCTTTGGAAAAGTGAACTGAGAAGGTGGGTGCCACAATAAATACCATCGTAGAGAGTGCCACCAAAGTAGGTGCACCACCTGCAGTTCGTTCTAAAACGACACTCGCTGAGGTTCACACCAAAAAGGTACTTCCTGAGGTTTTGTGCCAAATAGATAGTATAGTGGCAGTTGTTGAGGTTCATACCAAAAAGATACATCTAAAGGGACACGTGTCTACCAAAGCTTAGTGGTTCAGGAAATGGAATATTCCATGTGTCCTATTGGACACATGTCATTACTTTATTTGGCCACTTGGTACTCTTAGTACGAAAGGAAAACCTACAAATAAACCCACTTTCCCAAGGTACGAGAGCTCAAGAAGAGGACCGAGAGGATAACACTCTTAGGAGAACTCTTGAGTAGAACTTTGAGGGATTTGGGGAGGTGCTGCCCATTTTTCCATTGCCACATTCTCTTCTTGAGCCACTTGCTCTACCCTTACCTGGCTACTCACTCTCTAACCTTCCCAGATTATTGACCCATTAACACAACTTTGCCTCTCTAAGTGATATTATCATTATTGTTCATTTTGGACCACCTTCAAATAGTTTATAAAACCTGCGGTCTAAGGTAAGGGATTAGGTAGGGGTGGTTGGCAGGAGGGGTTGGGTGGAAGGGAGGGGTAACAATAGAGGAGATGGGTGAGGTGGAGAGGAGCTGGGTGGAGGAGAAGGGTGGTGGCGGAGAGGTGTGATGGTGGTGGGCCGATGGAGGCGGTAGTGATGGGATGGAAGTGTAATGAAAAATTAGGTTTTCAAATTGGGGATGATATGTCTATTTGGTAATTTTAGATAGGAATAGAAATTTAATAAGAATTAAATTAAATTAAAAAATGTAAAGAGTTAGAAGTATGGTGTAAGCAGAATTACTTGTGAAAAAAAGGTGAAAATGAATAAATGGACCAAATTAACCATTAAACCATGGATAACAAGACTAAATTACTTTCTTTTTTTTTGTTAGTTTAATACACCGAACCAAACAGATGGCTAAGATTCTTATGAATTAAAGAACGGAGTTTAAATTAAAAAAAAATAAAAATAAAAATTTAGGGTTTGCTTGGTTAGTAGGATCAAATTCTATACTTTTTTTTTTTTTTTCCCTATTATTTTTCTTTTGGATGTCTACAAGATGAACTGTTCAGATTACTATTATGGATTCCATGAAGTTTTATTGAGAAGGAGTATTCAATATATAGTAACTATTTTCATAAGTCAAAATGGTTTAAATATTAACACAGGGCTATATAGATCTAGCTATTTACATAACAACTCAATCTACAATTTGAAAGTATTCGAGATATAAATCCTTTCTATTATATGAATGGAATAAAAATGTTCAGAAAGCAGTCGCATTAGGCACAGATTTTACCTGTTTCGGCTTATGCATCAATAAAAGTATTTATTTTGAACTGTTTTGATTTAAATGTAATTTTTCTTGAAACTTTTGTAATTTATCTTAAATTTTACACCGATTTATTATTTTTCAATTGTGACACTAAATTCCCATGGTCAAGTTTTAGTGTAATGTCAAACTTTTGTGCCATTAGATGTACTTATGTAAAATGTATACATGACATTTGTAGAGTGAAACTCGGGTACTACACAATGTTTTATTTCGGTCCATATAACAATGACTCAAAAAAGGGTTATATTACAAATTGATTGTAAGAGTAGGATTTAACAATTATAATTTATAAAAAAAAAAAAAAAGTGAAGAGGCAATGTAAAATTTAGGATGAAGTGAAGCAGTGCAAAATGCATATATAAACCCTAATACTATGTTTGGTTGAGGGATTTGGGGAGGGATTTGGAAAGGGAAAGGGAAAAAGTGTGTGAAATTAGGTGAAATATAAGTATATTTTATTCACATTTCACTTAACTTTTCCCTTTCTCTTTCTAAATCCCTTCTCAAATCTTCCAACAAAACACAGCGTAAAAGTTTTTGTTGAAGTTTTCTTTCCATATAATTTCCTTCCAGGCCTCCTTTTGGTCTAGAAATCATCATGATACTCTAGGCATATGTCAACAAATTCACACTTTCCTCTTCTATGGTTTTCCCATCAAACATTTGGACCAACTGATTCGGCACACAATTAAAGCTTATGTTCAGCTTTGTTATTGAGATAGCAAGTAGGTGGCCCTGAAATGGCAACACAACTTGACCTCATATGCAAAACAGAAGGTAAATGACAACCTTGACTACGAAAATACATTAAATGATAATATTTGCAACTAGGGCCATGGCATATTAATTGTATACTATCATTTTATGGTATGAGGTTATGAATTCAACTCTTGTGCAGTGAAATTAGCAACTTACCACCCGTTGCATATCACTTCGTGGCTCCCCTTTAGGTGTAGGATAAATGTATACATAGTATTTGAATTCTCAAAAATAAATAAATAAATAAATTATTGATGATATTTAGAACAACAATGGAAAGGTTATAATGCACATTCTTTTATCATAAGAAAATTATCATTTTTTTGTGATGCTAATTACGAATTATTTTATATGGGTAAACTACCAATAAGTTCTAATAGTTGGACTTAATTCCCATCAAATCCTATTGAAAATAAGTCTTGATAAAATTGTCGCTAAAAATAATTTTTTTGTGACAATTTTTTTTATATATATCGCTAAAAATTGATAGTTAATGACTTTTTTTAGTCATGATTTTTATAAATTGTCCCTAAAACTTACAATTAGTGACGTTTTTTTGATAACAAATTTTTTTCATAGAGCCTATTAAACAATAAATTTTTTTTATTAAAATTTCCACGTAAGTACCCATTTTATATTATAATACAATTACGATGGCGTGGTACTATTAATTACGGCTCTTTATAGTCCTGTAATAAGTATTTTGATTTTTGTTACTTTTTTTCTTTTTTAAACAGAAAGTAATACTTTTTGTAGTGATAAAAATTATGTTATTTTATAGTTTGTGTTACTATTTTTTATGGTACAACTACAAAAGGGCATATCATATACAATTTATTAGAAGTATGCATAATAATTTACAAAAGGAAATGTAGATAATAGCCTTTCTTGATGAAAATATACATAGTTTTGAGGGTTAAGGGTTGGTGTTGTGCCTTATGGCACAACAATGTTGTTGTGAGAGTTTGTAAAGTATTTACCGAGTGTATTTTAATAATTTTAACCGTTTATATTGTAAGGTCTGTCGAGTATATCATTTACATAAAAAATTAAATTAATTAGATATCTGTAACTCCATGATCAAATCGTAATTGTTTTAAAAAAATTATTAAAATTATGGTAACCGTTGATTTTTTAATTCTACTTTTCAAAAAACACTTTTCAGAAAATTTTACTTTCTTATTTTTCGTATTTTTTTGTTTTTACTGATTTTTTTTTAATATTTTAAGCAATTTTTTTACTTTTTAGACACACCTAACATAAATACACCTAAAAAGTAAAAAAATTGTAAAAAAAATCTTTTAAAAATTCACTAAATGCCAAAAATACAAGAATTCAGTACATTTTTTTGTATTTTTATGTATTTATTAATTTTTTAAAATATTTTTACTTTTTAGATACATCTAAGTAAGGTACATCTAAAAAAAGTAAAAAAAATGTTTAAAATTAAAAAAATATTCACTAAAAACAAAAAAACACGAAAACTAAAAAAGTCAGTTTTCAAAAAACTTAATCCAGAAAACTCAAACCAAACACACTGAATATAATTTTATTACGATATTACAAATATCTAATTTATTTAATTTTTTATATGAATAATCTACTTGATGAATTTTATAATATAAATAATTTAAATTATCAAAAAAAAAAAAAAAAGACTCAAGACATTCAATAGCCTCGCAGCAGCGCACAACAGGATCCCAATTCCTTTGTTTGATGCACAAAACAAAAGCAAGGCATTTGGAATCCACCTAAACCCCCAAATTTGGGTATATAGTCTATTCGTGGGACCAACCCAACCCTTTCCCGACAAATTTGTAGCCAAGTATGAGAGAAGGGCTTTTCCGCTTTTGTACATTGCCACAACTTTTCTCTAGTGGATGCTTTTGGATCTTTGTGAGTCTATTACAGAATTTATACCGATAATTTAAGTTATTTAATATGTAAATTTTGTTAAGTATTTTATTTATATCAAAAATCACTTAATTATATTATATTTGTGTCAATGATAAATATGATTTTTAAAATAAATTATTTTTATAAATATAATTTGATTAAGTGGCTATCGATATCCAATCAACGTAATTTTTTAACGAAATAAAGTACTTGACGAGTCCTACATATTGTACGGTTCAGATTATTGATGAAGACTCTGTGGTGGGCCTATAAAAGTCGAACAACACCCTCCAATTGAAATACTCAACTGGAGAGGGGCATCCCTACTGTACATTATAGATAGTTTGTGTTTGGTTTGAGAGAGAGACACAGAAATGGAAGGGAAAAATAAAAGTGAGGGAAGGAGAGAGGGGACTCATTAGTGATGAAAGTTGCAAGGGAAGTTAATCGTGGTCACAAAAAATTAAAAGTTGAGCATAAAGTTTAATATTTTGAATTCGAGTCATGAAAAAGAAAATTTAAAAATTTATTTAATAATTAATTTTAAGATTTTGAGATTAGTAAAAGTACCCACAAGTTGACCGACACCTAGTTAATAACAAAAATTATAAGGAAAGTTATTCGTTTGGTCAAAAAGAACGGATTATTTATTATTATTATTATTATTTTGGTAAGTTTCAAAGCACACGGATAAATTTTTGAAATATTTTTTTTCTTTTCACTTTATCTTCTTTTATCTCTTCACTTCCTCTCCCTTCAACCAAACACAATCCTAGTCAAAAAACACATAAAAGCATTATAAAAATAGCGGTATTAGAGTCTACAAATTAACCCCCAAAATTTATACATAAAATAATCTAGAAAGCACACAATGGGGGCCTGAATCACGTGCAAAAGAATAATAATCACTTCGCTTGGTTTAAGTTTTTTAAAAATATTTTTTTAAAAAGTTTATTTTTTTGTTTTTATTAAAATTTTTTAATATTTTAAATAATTTTTTAATTTTTAGACACATCTAATATAAATATATTTAAAAATATAATTTTTATGAAAAACATCTTTAAAAAATTTACTAAATGCGAAAATACAAAAGAAAAAAAAATAAAAAATTCAGTATATTTTTCATATTTTGTGTATTTATTAATTTTTTAAAATATTTTATCACAAATATTTTTCTTTTTAGACACATCTAAGGCCAAGTTTGGCATATTGCAAAAAAGTCAAAAAATCAAAAAGTTACTCAAAAAGTTAAAAAGTTAACACTATTCACCAAAAGTCAACAATTACGGCTGCACAACTCCCAATCCTAATTTTTCTCTACAAATCAATTTTTGTAATTTTTTATTACACATTTTTCCATAAAAAGTCAAAAAGTTAACTGAAATATCCATATTTTCTTCCTCAATTTTTTAGTCCAAAAAGACAAAAAGTGCACTTATTTAGGACACCCCAAACAACCCCTAAATAAGATACATCTAAAAAAATAAAAAAAAAATGCTTAAAATTTTAAAGATATTCACTAAAAAAAATAAAAAAAATAAAATAAAAAACTCAATTTTTAAAAAACTTAATTCAAAAAACTCAAACTAAACACACTTAATACTATGCTTAGAATTTGGGTTTTGCTTGTCTCGTGTTGAGATCAAGACTGGACCCGTCCAGTCTGGCCCATGGGCCCCCTTTTTTGGGTTTCGTTTCGACAATCCAAACCGTTTAATGTGTAAAACTCGTTGAGTACTATATCCTTATAAAAAATCATGTTGATCGGATATCGATAGTTATTTGATCGATTTAGAATTCTATCAACCGTTTATTTTTTCACTGTTCATTTTTTTAATACCAATCTGATCCGATCAAATAACTATCGATATCCAATTAACGTGATTGTTTACAGTAGTTGACGAGTTCTACACATTAAATGTTTCGAATTATCGAAACGAGGTCCACAAATGGGCCCATGGCCCAGAATGGACAGGTTCAATCTTGATCTCAACATGAGGCAAGTTAGACCCTAGAATTTTAATTGTGTCTAGTTTTTAAAAATTGAGCTCATTTTCTAAAAAATTAAATTTTTTACCTTTCATATATATATTTTTTTGTTTTTAGTCAAAAATTTTAATATTTTAATTTTTTAGATGCACCTAACTTAAATACACTTAAAATATAATATTTATAGATTTTTTTTTAAAAAAAATTCATCAAATGTAAAAAATATAAAAATATAATATATTTTCATATTCTTGTGCATTTATTCCATTGTGAAAAATTTACTCATAAGTCCTAGTTTCTGAAAAGTTGAACCATTTAGTCCTAAAAGTTTTCTTATGCTCCATTTAGTACCATTTACACATCAATCTAATGTTCGAAACATTAATCTGATGTTCGAAATCTAATGTTCGAAACATTAATCTGATGTTTGAAACATTGTAATGGGACCTTTCAGTCTATAAAAAAACTTTTAAGACTAAATAATGTATAAATTATTAATTTGAGATTTATTGGTGTATCCCTCTTAAATTTTTGTAACACGGTGTGATATGGTGCTTTCTGGGCTAATTGGGGGATAGCACCTTTTTGTTTGTTTTATGGTAACGCTGACTTTCAGGTTCCTACAATGTTACGTACACATAAATATACGAAGAACGATACTGTGTATTTCAGAATCATTTTATTACATGTGTGTCAGTCTCATCATATATGAGTAAAATTTAGATACACAATAGTTTTTTTGGATATTTTTCTACGCACAAGTTTTGTGCATATATCTTGTTTGTTTAAATTATGATTCATATTGTAAGGGGGGTTAACTTGAGACACACAATTAAGTTGTGACATACAATTAAGTGGGTACAATCGCAGTCAGTCAAAAAATCCAAAACCAGCGGTCTCAAAGAAATCTTTATCAAGTGGGCCTAAGTGAATCTTATCAAAAGGGGCCCAGGAAAGAATCAACAAACTGGGCCGAGAAGAGACCAACAAGCTTATGTCTCCTAGAAAGTCTCAACAAACCTATCCAATGGAGTCTTGATCATAAAGGCATTCATGGGAATTAAACCATTACGTTCTTAGGGAGTGATATAGGGTAGGTTTGGTTTGTGTTTCTGAAAAAAATTTCAGAAATTTTCTCTACAAACAAATTTCAGAAATTTTCTCTATCAAATAAATTTTTTCAAAAAAATTTCCCAAAACACACAAACCAAACAAGTTTTCCAAACAAATCTCTCTCACACACACATCAAATCAATCACTTTTTCCAAAACTCTCTCTCAAAACAATTTTCCAAAACAAATTTCCCAAAAAACCAAACCAAACATATTTTCGTACTTTTTATCTCTAAAACACATCTCTCAAACACAAACCAAACATACCCATCATGTTTAGAAGATGTGAAACCCTTTGAGAATATCCATTTTCCGAGGTAGATGCTTTTGACTTGAAAAGTACGGATCCATGAATCTAGAGATCTCTTCAGTTTCGACTCGAAAATTTTTTAAGCAAACTTAAAGATCTGAAACATTTGGCTTCAAACGGATTCAAAAACAATCTAGAAGTCGCTCTGTAAATGAATCCCAAAACACTTGTAGGCTCAAAGCTTTGTGGGATCGACACACCAAAACCATGAGTGTGGCAAGACCGAATAAAGGATCCAATCTTGAGGACGGTGATCTTGAAAATAAATTCGCTCTTCGATTAAACTAGGCTACACTCGGGTCTAGGTGGCATGACTCGAGAGATCCATGAGACTTTGCATCATTTGTGGCAAGACATCCTCTTGGACTACCCTTGATCCTTTGGGATGATTGTGGATTATTAGTTCGGTATGGTTAAGGAGAAAGGTTCACCAATAAGTTGGTGATATTCTCGGGGTTTCATCATTTTTGAACTTATCTAGAGAAATAATGAGTTATCCTTGAAAAGTGTCTTCCTCAGACGAAACAGCTAGGGAGAATCTTTCCCCATGTGCTTGCATATGCTTCCATATGCTTGCACATGAGGCTCAACCTTGATCAGTTACAACCTCTTTGAGAAGTAACTTTTAAGCAGCCTATAAATAGGAATTCACTCCTAGCTTGAGAGGACAATTATAATTCAATTGGAGAAATTGCTATAGTACATTGTTCTTGAGGTGAAAGTGGGAGATGTATGAGAGCTATGCCAATTCTCTCTCTGTCTAGCCCTTTTGCTTTTCTTTTCACCCAACCTTCCGTCCTTATTCATCTCCACTACTTTTGTTCGTATTATAACCATTGAACATCTTTAGCCTCACCCTTCCATTTCCATAGGGATTTCTGGAGCTCCAGGAAACTTGTCTTCTCCAACGAGTTTTTCGACAATCTCCATTAATTCTAGTGATGTTCTCGAATCCTTTTCATACACACATTAAGTTACAAAATAAAAAATAAAAAATTGAAACCTGGAATTCCAAGAGGTAGACAAGAATTTCAAGCATGAAAATAATTGTTTAGAATATGTGAGGTTTTTGTAATTGGCAATCCCGTTTGACAAAGTTCTTTTAATTGTAATTTCAATCTCTCTTTTGTTTTAGTAAGGATGTGAGTGTTTAGATGTAAATCTGACCCAAATTGTGCCTATGAAGAGAAGTTTGTGATGAGAGCCTTTCATGTTTGCCACTTCGCTAACTATGTACGGGGATTGAACTGTCCGGTCAGCTCATAAGGGTCCAAGGGGCAGCGCCCCTTAAGCCAAAGTTGTTTGACTGCTTTGAGTGGTCATTTATGCGCTCGAACGGTGAACGACATCATCTAGTATTTTTGCAGAGTTGACTGAACTTTTGAGAGAATCTGTTTTGTGCTCGAGGAGTGGAGTCTTGCCTCGAGTGATAGGCACACGTTTTAGTGAGTTCCCTCGAGCTATGAAGTGGTTGCTTGAGCGGTCTTCGCGATTCAGTTTACTATAAAGTGCGCAGTTTGCTATTTTTAGGGTTTAAGCCATCCAAAATCTTAGAGAGAAAGAAAATACAAAGTATTTTCTATTGGAGACTGGTTTATATGAGTTTTCTTGTAATATAGAAGGTGATCAATTGATCAACGAACTACTGATTGTTAAACATCAAGGGTTGTTTTTATTATTTTGTTCACAAAAGAGAGATGTGTTTTTTGGTGGATTCTGAAAAACTTGGGCCTGTAGTTTTGGTAGATTCTGAAGTGGCTCATCGTCGTGATTCGATATCAGCATTGTGAATTCAATGTTGGGCAAAACAATTATGAGGGGAAGACGGTGGTGGAAGAGACATATCAGGGTCAATTCAATCGGGGCGTGGATTTGCTTGGTAATTGAGGGTACACTTGTTTAATTTCTTTTTGTCTTCTTAGTGGATTGTTTTATAACTTTGGCCCGTAATTTTTTTTATCACAATTGGAAGCACTCCAATTGTGATTTTTTCCATATTAAATTGTTGTGCTTATTTGTTTGTGATTGTTTCATTAGGATTGTTATTTACTGTTTAAAATTGAAACATAATCACAAATTAATATTTAAGAAATTTTAGTTTTTCAAGAATACTCCAATGACAATAACTGAGCTTTCTTTTTCCCAATCCAGCTCCAACTATAGTATGCAGATGCAACATCTCACAAATGTTTAGCATACAAAAAATGATCTTTGAAATTATATACATGAATTATCAATACAGTAAATGATCAACAAATAGTTTCCTCTAATCAACCATTCCCTTCTGTACAGTGATACATTAACATGAATCATGGCTACTTTGAAATCGATCACAAAATTTACCAAATCTCTTCCGCACAGTTGCGAAAATGCATCTAAATATCAAAATGTCATCATGTTAGTAATCTTCGAGTCAAAGCACTGGCAATTTCCTCTTAACTTAGTGCTTAATGATTTATAGCCACGAATTCATTGTGTTAGCATATGGGTGCTTAACACTATTTTCGACTTGTCCTGTTTTCACCATTAACAAAGTAAGCATTAGCATGAGCTAAAGTAATAGCCAGAGCTACAAAGAGAATACCAATTCATGGATTTTAACTACCTTTTTCTCAGAGCCATATCAGCTTCTCAATCATCCAAAATGTTTTCCTCATTTGAGAGTGAAATCTACAATATCTAAATGCACTGGGAAAAACCAAAAAAGGGAACGCCAAACAAATAATCCAAACTGGAAAAATGCATTTGCATGTCACACGATTAAGTGGCAATTTCTTCAAAAATCTATTCTAAATATCATTGACGAAAAGTAGTGGATGCTAATCATACGACATAAAGTCATTACACCAAAACCCAATAGGTGACCAAATCAACAATAAGGACTACAAGAGACTCATTAAATTATGGTCTTTGTTTCAGGTTAGGAGGTATAATAATTATTGATCAATCTTAAGTGTAAATTAACAAATAAGAGTATACAAAATTTATGGAATAAACAAATTAATCCAGGAAAAAAAAAAATTACAGAAAATAAATAAATATGAAGAACTCATAGCAGTAAACACTTTTAGAAAATCGAAGCAATCGAGTCTAGTATTTAACACTATCTTCTTATGACAGAATTCGCCCTCGCACTGGTGCCTTCGAGTATTTATGGCGTCCGTCTCCCAAGATATAACGATCAAACTCTCACCAAAGTAGCACAACCACGGTGAGCCTGTCGGACCGAACTATGTTTATATCTCTCTCTCTGATAGAATATAGAAATAAAATAGAAGAAAAGAAGAACAAAAGCAAGCACGGAAATTGAAGTACCTAGAATGGCAGAAGGAGGGACTATTTATAGTGTATGATGATTGTTTGGTGAGGTTGCATCCCTTCATAAAACTGTAACAATAAGGAAGGAGGTGAAAAGAGGCACTGGTTCGGGAAGGACCATATTGCAACATTTAAAAAAAACACTGGGGCCATTTCAGAAATATTTTGAATTCAAATTTTACAAAAATTTCCCACAAGATTTTTGGACTTAAAATTCAATTAAATTTGGCCCAAAAAGATAAGACCTTGGTTGGACCAACTCCACGCACCCGAACTTGAGCCTGGCATGGCCAGTCGGGCAACAGCGGTGCTTGTGTGTGGGTTTTTTTTTGCATATACACACTTGTCCATAGTCTTGAGTCCAAGCCCATCCATAACTCCTCCCTTTGCAAAACTTGGGTTCGCCTTGGGGCCCAAACCCAAATGCCAACTTGGTCTATATAAACCATTTAAACTTCTTCTCTTCTAGCAATGTGGGATACTCATTTATTGCATCAAGACTTTTCATATTCATGGAGCTCTCTTTGGTGTCAATTTCTTATTCACCCATTGATAGTTTTGACAAACCAACTTCAAGGTATTATTCACCACATGGCATATTACACGTCATCACTCGGACCCACCAAAAAAGGTATGTACCCATTTTTATTTTGACTTAAACTAAGCCAAAATTATGCGTCGAAACCCAATTTTTCCAACAATAGAAAAGTACCAGATTCTCTCTAATCGACTTTGTTGATTAGACCGTGTTATTTTGGCTCATAAGGTTTATCACGAGTTTCATATTGATGACTTGAATCATTCATTTTTTAGATCACAATGTATAGATCATTTATGCAAAAATCAGGTTGATTTGATAACTGTAACCATGTTAGTTTATGATATTTATTTGCAAAAAAAGTGAATGACAAATATTATTTGAAAACTAGACCATTTATTTTTTGGAAGACAAATGCAATAAATTAACATAGCTACAATTCTCAGATCGACTTTATTTATTTATTTATTTTTTTATTTTTTTATGGATGATCTACATGTTGTGGTGCAAAAAAACATAAGAAGTTTGAATTATCGAGGTGAGACCTACAAGCCCAAGTAACATGGACTAGAGAGAATTTAGTTCCTAATCGAAAACCATAAAATTAAATGTAATTAGATCTATTCAAATATACTTTCTAAAGGGACTAGACTCTCTCTAGTTGGGACGGTTCAAACCGGCCCATTTTATGTCCGTTTGAATAATTCAAATCGTTCAATGTATAGGATTTGTACTTCATCCTTATAAAAAATCACGTTGACCAAATATCAATAGCCATTTGATCAGATCATATTTTATTTAACAATTTATTTTTAAAATTATACTTACTGTTGACACAAATTTGGTCTAATCAAGTGGCTATTAATATCCGATCAACGTAAATTTTTTGCAACAATGAAAATACTCTACGAGTCTTATATATTGAATTGTTCAGATTATTGATGTGAATTTTGTGATGGGCTCACAGAGGCCCAACACTCCAGAAATGAAGGAATTTGAGAACATGTTTTAATAAAGAAAAATGTTGTATTGAAAAAGGAATAGTTCACAAGTAAAGATAACGACCTTATAAATTCCGCTATAATTAGATACTATTACTCAAATTCAATATTTTAAAACTACAATAATACCTAAATTTATATAGACATACTTAGCCGTCGTTTGGCAATCCACACTTGGGCTAATTTAGACACATCCGTCCAAAATAGGCTAAATTAGCCACAAGAGACAAAAAAGAGTCATGTGGATGGGGTAGGGTTCAGCCTGTGTACAAATTACCAAACTACCTCCATTGCCAATCTGTTTGTGTCACAGCAGCACGAAAACAAACCACACACTTTCCCTCACCTAGGCCACGATTAGATGAGAAGAAGGAGGCAAAAATTGAAAACTACCATCGGTGAAGAAGAACAGCAACTCAAGTTGTCCATAGCCCAAGCCCATTGGAGTACACATCGACGGCCAAACTGCAACCATCACGTCCTTGCCACCACCGATCATGAGGCACACAGATTTTTTTTTTTGGTTTTGGGTTGATTTGATCTCCTTCAACCCGATTTGCTGGGGTATTCATTAGTCGTCCATTTTTTTGTTATGTGGATGTTATTTGTTTGTTTGGCATGTGGGAAAACCACAGTATGATGATGGATGCTCCATAAATTCTGATGGATCTAATTTTTTGTTTTTCTTTAGAAAATTGATATATGAAATTACAAGATGCGTGGTCTATTCTATTTTTTTCCTCGACGCTTTGATTCTGCGTAGCATTTATACGCCGATTTTTGGGAAATTTTGTCTTTTTTTTTTTTTTGCATGTCCTGTTTATAGAGACTGAATTATAGATTTTGTCAAGATGAAAACATTGTTTGAAACATGTCTTGTTTTTTCCATTCTCTATATGTCCTGTTTATAGACTGAGTTTCAGATTTTGTCAAGATCAAACATTATTTGTTTATAGATTGAATTATAGTTTGGAAAATTATTTGAATTTTGATGAGTTGAGGGCTAAGTACCTCTTTTTTTTTTTTTTTGGGCTGTTGTTGTTCAAGTTAAGCTTTATTTTTCTGGAGATTTGGATCCTCTCCATTTCACAGGGAAATATTGATTCATTTACTTCCTACGAATACTGATTTCAAACTATTTCTACTTGAAACGCATGTTCAGTGATCATAAAATTTGGTAAAATCAATATATCGATTTGGGTCGGTACAAATTATGTGTTTTGATCTCATTTTTCCCGGAATTATATAAAAAAAAAAATAAAGAAAACAAAAATAATAGGCTGATGTGGCAGCCTTGCAACCCACATGCCCAAGTAAATGAATAACAATGGGAACACGGAATGCCCAAGGGTATTTGGGCAATTTTACATATGGACACCTCACCAAAAAGTCAAAAAGCCTATTCCAAACCAAACTTTTTAGCCCTAGGCTAAAATAATTAAAAAGTCAAAATGCTAAAAGCCAAAAAGCCAACCTACATCCCAAACGAACCCTTAATATGAAATCTAAATTAAACTTACCTTGTGATTTTTAACTAATAAATTTTCTATAGGTGTTGATGTTGAGTGAGAAAATGAACAACCTACTCCCAAACGATATACCTAAAGATTGATTGATTAGCATTGAAAGAAAATAATTTGGGATTATTGATTACATTACATGGGATTGAATTTCGGAGAATTACACATCAGCGGTAAGCAAAAACATTATTTATAAAAAAGTGATAAATATTATACATAGTAATAATTAAAATCATAAATTTTTGAGAAAATTGTTAAAAAGTCCAATCTAAGGAGGATATAAGACATTAGGTCCAATGGATATTTTTTGTTGGTGAGAGGTCCACCCTTTGTGAAATACTTTGGTGAGAAGTCCTTTTGATTGTTTTGAGGGACATTTTGTTTCCAATTTTATCCCTTAATTTTTCTGTTGACTTTTTTTTATTTGTTTGACTTTTTTGACTATCTGTTTAAATTTATATCTATGTGTTCAAATTTTTTCCCTGTCTTTCCCTTATTTATTCAACAACAATGCTTCCGACCCCCAGTACGGACGACCGCCAGCGACCCCCAGTGCCACGTGTCGGCCTGGGGTTGGCTGGAAAAAAAAAAAAGTTTTTTTTTTTGCCCAATCACGGACGACCCCCAGCACCCCCAGCTGGGGGTCTAAGTCATTTTTGTTTATTCAAATATTTGTCCAAATTTTATTATAAGTTTATTTATTTATTTTTTCTATCTGTTTAAATTCCAAGCAAATCAAATCCTATCCTTTGAACCTATCTTCTTAAATTTATGTCTATATGTTCAATTGTTTTCCCTATTTGTTCAATTTTTTTGATATTTTTTGTTCAAATTTTGATCCTATCTGTTGAAATGTTATCTGTTGGAACTATCTATTAAATTTTTTTTATTTGTTAAATTTATTTATCTATTAAACTCATATTTGAAGGCCATTTTGTTATCTGTATAGATTTGTATCTATCCAAATTGGTTTTATTTGTTCAAATTTCTTCACTTCTCTATCTCTCATTCTATCTATACAAATTTCTTCACACTTTTTCAAATCCACCATATATACACAAAAATTTTGAATAGATTTGAGGCCAAGTTCGAGTAGATCTGAGGTGATTTTGAGGAGCTTGATCAGATCGCCGTCATGAAACCATTTTCTAACCAAGATAAAACGAAATTAACGAATGCAATGCAAGCAATTTCTATTGCTTAATGCACAAGAACAATAAATATATATCCACAATAAACATAACTACAGGTTTCAGAATAAGAAAAATTCATTGAGATGTGCTCAATTCATTAGAAAAGTGCAAACAAGCAAAAATCATCATTTAAAACAGAAAGACAAAAAACAATTAGAAAGAAAAGGAAACTAAACAATGTATCCGTTAATTCAGATTTGAGAAAACCTGAACAAAAAAAAATAAGTTGTTCTCACAAATCAAATTAGATTAGAAAGAGTGAAAATCCAACAAAATGGTAAATATCCCCAATTAGAAATCAGTGTCCGAACTCAAGCTATGAACATGAAACATATTGAAAAAATTAGGAATGAAGGTCGGTGGTGGTGGTAAATGCAAGTGTAGAGTTACAGAGAGAGAAGATTCAAGACCTTGATGAGAAATATAAGAAGATAGACAAAGATGTTCCAGCAGAACTCTTTGTCATTAATGGTTTTCTCCATCTCTCTCTTGGAAAATTATTCTTTGTTCATGCGAAATTGGATTTGGAACCTAGATGTGAATCTGAAATGGTGTTCATGGAGAAGGTCTTGCTGGCTGCGGCCAAATTGGAGGAGCTGACCATTAAAGAGTCTCACCATCCATATTCTAATGAATAGCCTATTCTTCGAGCTCGATCCCTTCGAGAACGAGAGTCGGGGAAGGAAACGGGCGAGGGAATGATGATGATTGAGAGGCTGCACTTCAAAGGTGTTAGGTTTTTATTGTTGGCAACCCCGTTTGACAAAACTCCTTTCAATTGTATTTATTTTTGCACTTTTATTTCAGTGAGGCTATGAGTTTATTAGATGCGAATCCAACCCGAATCGAGCCTTGCAGAGAAGTTTGTGATGTCAATGCTTTCAAGATTGCCACTTCGCTGATTATTACGGGGGTCGAGCTGACCGGTTAGCTCGCGACCGAAGCAAAATGCAAAATTGCATTCAAAATTGCATATCCGTCATTGCTCGCTCAAGCCAAGGAGTGCTCGCTTGAGCTAAGGCTTTCTCGCTCGCTCGAGCTAAGGATTGCGTCCACACAAAAATCTGAAAGAAGTGATCCGTCGCTCGAGCCAAGGATCCGTCGCTCGAGCCAAGGCACTAGTAGAAATCATGAAAACAAAGCTCCTCGCTCGAGCGAGCCTCAAAATTTGGATTTCTTAAGGAGTTGGTTTTCTTCCAAATCTAGGATTACTTTTGGTTCTCTATAAATACTTGGTTTTCTCCCAAAACTAGAAAAATTATTGAACTTCTCCAGATCTTCTTTTTGGATCTTAAGGTTTATATCTGGAGATATTTTGCTAGTTTCTTTGATGTTTTATTGAGTATTCAACTCATGGTTTAAAAGAGAGTACATCAAAGGTTTTGTTTGTTATACAAAAGAGAGAGTTGTTCTTCGGTGGATTCTGAAGAATTCGAGTCTGAAGCTTCGGTGGATTCTGGAGTGGCTCATCAGAAAGACAATTCCGTGGTGAAGATGGGGTTGGAAGAGGCACATAGAGGTTGGTTCAATTAAGTGTTGTGGATTCGCTAGATAATTGAGAGTATACCTGTGTAATTCCTTTAAATCTTCTCAGTGGATTGTTCTTGTGGCTGTTGCCCGTGGTTTTTCCACGTAAAATCGTTGTGTCTCTTTGTCTTGATTGTTTCATTGGGATTGTTATATTCTGCTTAAAATTGATACAGAATCACAAATCAACATCTAAGAGGTTTCTAGATTTTTCAAAAGGTATGGCTATCTATCCATCTTTCTATGGAGTCAACTCATTAGAAAAATGGAAGGCAATGTATGAGTTCAATCCTACCTTGTTATCTGGGACATTTCTATATTATTGGTAGGGGATGGCAATAGCCTTATCTCGTTCTCCTCTGCCTGATTGGAGTCAAGCACATTCCTTATTTTGATTCGAATTTGCCATTGATTTTATGAGATGAGTTCTCGCTGTGAAGTGAAGTTTTGTAGACTGAATTTGATTGACATGTTCCGTAGTAGCTTGACTCTACGTGTCTGGCAAGCTTTGAAGGCTCCACGCGTTTCTCCAAGGACTCTATCCTCCCTCGATGCGTGGGCATGATGGCAAATTCTTACATCACAATAGAACATAAGATGTGCCACAAGAAAGTCTTGCTCTGATAGCAACTGTCATGAGGTCTAGCTTATATGTGTCTTACCTACAAGCCTCGTCCCATGACATTATGGCATACACCGTGGCATGTTCTATGGTGCCTAGCCTATGCTACTGGCCAACTACAGATCGATAGTGAGATTCTGATGCTATGCAGAATGCTCGTAATAGAAATTATGATCTTCGTTATCGGGGGATAGATCCATAATTTAGTAAAAGTATGGATCATAGTGCTAGTGATCGGGGTTCTATCTTTCGTGATCATTAGGAAGAGCCGAATACCAGTGATCTATATTTTTATGTTTGGGATCGAAAGATTCTAATGTTCGTAAGCGAGTCCCAGATTTGTACCTAGTCCCAGATCCTCCAACACCACCAGTAACAACAAATAAGCTACCACCTGATCTTGACCCAGCAACAGAAGTAATAGAGGAAGTGAATGAAATGATGTTTCGGCATATGAAACCAAAATTAGATCTGTTTCAACTAATCACTCCTCCAGGAGCCCTGGTTGGCATTTATACCAGCCAGGAACAATTTTTCCGACGCCAACATGGTCACTCCAGACAAAATACCTAAAAATCCTCCCAAGCAGTGACCAAAGAAAACCTAATTAGAGATAGCAAATGACTTGTATGGATTTGTCTATTAAGTTTATGGTCCAGATGGTTTTTGGATACCAGGAGAATACCGGACCGAGTTGGGTCACACATGATGCCTGTGAGTGTGAAGTTTGTCTAGAAAACGCCAACGAGACTGAGTGCGAGTTAGAAGAAGAAAGAAGAAAGGGCCCTAGGCCAGAGTATCCACGAGCCCAGACAGAGCTCTACAAGAATAATGGAGCTAAAAAAAAGAAAAGACGTCATCTCAGCAGAGGCTACATGAAAGACATGATAACAACGATCCCGAAGTCGGCTTAAGTGGTCAATATTTAGGCAAGTTTGGGCACTTTGTTACATATACTCAGAGAGAGTTGGAACCTCCATTCCCAGCGCTAGTGCCAACTTGGCTCCTGCCATCAGAGATCGTCATTACCTCATAGACAACCAAAGTTGAGGATTTTGTCAAAGTCATATGACCGATGCCGCTACGAAAGCCAAATTGGTTTCTCTCCTCACAGATTAGGGCCATGGATCAAGAAACCCGAGAAGAGCACTTCGAGGATTGGTACATTTCAGAACCAATCAACCCACTGGTAGTACCATACATTCATGCAAGCAATCAAACCCATAGGTTGCCTACATAGCCTTAATGCAAGGAATTAGATCAGTGTTGTTCGAGGGAAGTTTGTGTAATCGTTCATATGTGAGTGAGTGTGTGCAACAAGCTCTCAAGCATTCATCCAAGCATGCAATAGTTGAAGAATGAGATAAGACAATACCTACCATACTCACCTTTCCATTCAAAGTAATTTTAATCTTAGCTGTTTCCAAGTTCTCCATGTGAGTCTATTCTGTGAATACATAAGGAAAGCAAACTTGAAGCAATAATACACATCGTAGTGTGATTAGAAATATGGCAACCAAATTATGATGCCAAATCATGCTAGTTCCATACATTAAGAAATATGCACTACGACAGGATATGCAAAATGTACTATGCCATACATTGATTTAGTCATGCACCAAGTATTACCATGATGGGACATGCAATACTTATGGAAATATATACTATGACATGCAATGATATGTATTACGACATGCCATGATTTAAAAGATTATCACTTAACAAATATGTACTACGACATGAAATATGCATAAATTGCTAGGAGATTACCAAATATATAATATGACATAAGATATCTAAATATGTGTTGCGATATGAGTAGATATGTTCTATAACATACGATATATATACTACGACATGAGACATGTGCTATGACATTCTAGTATGACATAAGATATGTACTACGACATGAATTTCTAGATATGTGCTACGACATGAGATAAGTGCTATGACATTCTGGTATGTTCTACAGTATGCGAGGTCAACCATATGTATTCTACGACACACAAGGTTATATGTTTTACGACAGACTAACAACCAGATATGTTCCACGACATATAAGGTTAACAACCAAATGGATTCTATGACACAAGGTTATATGTCTTATGACATACTAATAACTAGATTACTAATAACTAGATATGTTCTACGACATAAAAGGTTAACAACAAGATGTATTCTATGACACAAAAGATTATATGTTCTACGACATACTGACAACTAAATATGTTCTACAATATACAATGTTATATGTTCTACGACATAATTATTAGATTGACTACAATGCAAATAGCTATGAAAGCAGCTACCATACACATGTTACGATGCTAGAGAATTATAATCAAGTAAAGAGAGTTAATGCAATCATGCCAATGAAAGTCGAAATGAAATCATCGAAATAGGGGAAAACGCACTACACCAAAAAGTGCCTTTGGAGACAGAAACTAATGATGAAAATAAATTTTGTCACGAAAGACGTATCTTTAAGTGAAGAAAATAATATTTCGTCTCCAAATATACCATTTTTAGCGAGAAAAATAAAATTTTGTCACCAATCTACATACATAATAAAAAGTTAGGTGACAAAATTATTTTTCGTCATTATTTTTATTTTTTTCGTCACCAAAATTTTTTCCCCTATTAAAAAATTTGGGGGGAATTGTGCCGCCAAGTTAGTGACAAAACATTTTGTTTCCATTAAAAATATTATCAGTGAGGATAAATATTTTATCACCAAATATTTCAATATACAAAACTACGTAGTTTTGTGTTTTGGAGAGAAAATCTATTCCACACCAAATCTATTCTCTTGACCCAAATAATCTATTTCACTTTTATTTCACACACATAGGCAGACTACCTTAATCAAAACCCTTCGTTTCTCTCTTTCGCACCACCGTCCGATTGCAAGCATCCGTAAGCTCGCTCGCTCTCTCTCTCTCTGTCTACCATTATCGTCCAACTGCTCTTTTATTCTTTTGGGATTTTATATTAAAGTTGGGAAAAAAATTGGTAGCCGGATCTATCATTTAGAGGCATATTTATGTTCTAGAATTTAATTTGTTTGATTATATGTGTAAGATTGGTAATGGGTTTTGTGAATCTATGTTCTCCTCTCTTGATGGGTTTGCCTGAAACATTTCATCAAACCTCTTGTGGGTTCACTTAGACCATGTTTTGTTTTACTTCCAAATGTCATATAATGAAATGGGACTCCTAGGATTCTTTGTATCCAACTTGATTTTTGGATTCTTCTTTAAATTTTGGTGCTTTTGCTATTGGGTCAATTTGTGCTTTGTTTCCTTGATGGTTTGTCTGAGACATTTGATTCACTATTTTATTAAATTTACTTATAATAATCAGAAGATATATAGGGGGTGTTGTAGACACCCCATTTTTTACCGTCCTCAAGACTCGGACGTCATCGCTTGTGCATTCGATGATTATGATTGCATGTGTTCATTTTGAGTGCTCGAAGTTCTCGGCGGAGTGCCCCGCCTTTGAGCCTTGAAACCTTATCTATTTTGTGCCATGTTTTGGATCAAAACTTTGGTTTTTCTTGCTTGGACCTTTTGGTGACCTGTCGGCCACCACCATGGGTTGTCGGCCATGGATAATGGCTATCGGCCAGATGTGTGGCCGGTCGGCTACCAGTGGTGGCCAACGGCCACCAATGCCTTTTTCTATATATTTGTTGACAGCTGTGCCAGTTGTTGGCACAATAAGCTGCATCTTCCTACACGTGCATGGTGGGATGTTTCCAAGCTTAGAGAGTTTTTTTTCTATATATATGGAGGTTCCTCCCCCATTTTGAGGGGTTAGCAATTTTGGAACAAAATTCTCCCTCTTTCTCTAGATTTCTCTCTCTTTCTCTCTCTCTCTCTCTCTCTCTTACAATTTTGTGCTTTGTAGTTAGTTTTCTCTGCAGTTTTACATACACTACCTTGATCAAAGTTACTTCTCTTTGAGTTGAGGTTCGTTGAGGCTTGTTTTGAGCTCTACTAAGTGGTTTTAGCTTGGATTTGTGTCTAGAATTGCTCTTTGCTTCAAGAGGTAGTTTACTTGCTTTGTTCACTTGTTTAGTGTACTTGTTTTGCCATCTATTTTAACTATTTTGAGGCTGGTTTTGAACCATAAAAGGCTCTGTTTTTGTGTCTTAAAAGTGGTGGTTTGACCCTTTTTTTAGTTAGGAGTGGTTCACCGTTTTTGCTTGATTAGCTTGTATAGCTTTTGTGCTTTTCATTCATCACTTTCAAACCAACTTTTTTGGGCCTTTTAACCACTGAATTTCAGAGGTTTTTCAGTGGCCAAAAACTCATTTTGAAGTACAAAATTGGAGGGGTTAGCCTCCCTTCCTCATGTCTTGTTTGTATGCCTAGTTAGCTTCACATGTTAGCATGTTTTTCTAGCTCAACTTAGCTTAAGTCCAGCGTGGTTTAGCTTCTGAAATAACCTGTTTTAGCTCTGTTTTGGGCTGGTTAGTTTGTTTGAGTCTTGTTTTGCATGGTTGTAGTGTAACCCCACGCGTTAGCTTAATGTTTTGGGTTTTCATGCCTTAAGTCCAACATGTTTTAGACCATATTTAGGGCTTTTTTGCCTCTATTTATGGTTATTTGTTTCATTTGACTCTTGTATGGCATGGTTGTAGTGTTAATTCCTTCACTAGCTTAGTGTTTTAAGGCTTTAACTCTTATTGGTTTGAGTTGGTTGCATGTTTTAGTGGTTTTGTCATTCATTTCCAGCACTTAATCACCTCTGCAATCCCCCTCAATTCTTCACTTTTGATTTTCTTTGAAAGTGGTTTCAAACCACTTGTTTACCTAAGTGTGAAATTGAGTTGTTACACCTAATGGTTTAATCCCTTAGTGGGTTCATTACCAACAGTGTAATGCCTCTTTCATGCCCAAAGCAACTTGTGGTTTGAGCCCTCTTTCCACTAGAAGACACTCACAATTGGACAAATGGATTAATGAATGGTTTGGTAACTAAAAGGAGTAAACAAAATTGACAAGTAAAAGAGACAAGATAAGCATCTTTTGTGTTGAACTTCTACAAACTTGGTTCCTTAGCCATCATGCATAGAAATTGCTTGATTGATGGTTTGAGGACTAAGAGTTTCTCTCCTTTGAGCTTGTGTGATGATAAGGAGGGTAACAGTACAAACAACTTGTGAGAATACAATGTTTTGCTCTCTGTTGCAGCATGGAGGTGTGAACCAGCAGTGGCCGACAACCACCATTAGTGGCCAACCGGCCACCAATGGTAGCCGATCGACCACCATTGGTAGTCGACCGGCCCCATGTCCCTCTTGTCGGCCATTAATGATTTTTGCAGAGTGCGTTCTTGAGGTGGAGTAGAGGTGTTCTAGAAGTTGGCATAATTTTCAGTGATGAAATGTGCAAACAGAGGCCTGCAGAAGCAAGACAGTGGCTTTTCAGGTGAAGGACCAAGCATGCATGCATTCCTCACTTCTCGGGATTAGCTAGCTAGTTTAATTGGCATTAGATCAAGAATGTGTTGTAATTAATTAGTTGTAGCTAATTAAGGTATCGTAAATAATTATTTAGTTTAACTAGTTATTTAATTTCGGTTTGTAATAATTAGTTAATTAGAATTAGTTAATTAGTTTCATTTTGTAATAGTTAGCTTGATTAGCGTAGCTAGTTAGCTCTTTTTTATTCGGACCATCCTTCGCAGGGGCATAATGTTGTAATAAGTGTGCGTGCGTGTGTGTATGTCTTCTAACCCCACGTTTTTCTCCCTTTTATTTAATCGCTTTTGATGGTTAGATTAGGGTCATGTTTTAATTAGCATATCGCATGCTTGCATTCATTCATTTGTATTGCATGTACCGAGGCTCGGCGCATCATTCAAACTGCATTGTCATTTCAATATTTCTTTGAATACGTGTTTAATCGCATGTTGTTCAAATCAATCCATATGCCATATTAGTAGCCGAGCCTATTAATTGCATTCTTTGTATGTGTTGCATTAGACACTTAACATAGTTAGGATCACGCATCTTTCTAACTAGTTTCTATTTTGGCTTGGAGTACTCGGTAAGTTTTTGTGCTTTAGCATACTTGTATGAGTATGATTGCCATGTTGCCATGTTTCGCATGCTTGCCATGAGGCTATGTGCTTAAATGCTAAACTGTTTGAATGCTTGTGGATGAATTCTTGTTGTTTGAATTGGAATGATTCAACAAAATGTGCGTTTCAAGCCCACTTTGTTGTGGCAAATCATGTTTTAAGCCCCCTATGTTTGGTGGCAAATCCGCATCTTTAAGCCCACTTGAGGTGGCAAATTCAAACCATTTTCGAAAACAAACATGAGTTGAATTGTTCCAAATTGAGCAAACTAGTCTATACTTGATTGTGTACATCACATAGTAAAGCTAGTTTAATAACTGGAACAAGAACACATAATGTTTATAAAAAATCATATCATGATTAGTAGAGGCCGATTTTTGATCGGGCCAGTAGGGGGTGCTCATTTCAGGACATTCCTCTCTCGTACCTAAATTCCCGAGCCGAGGCAACTTTGGTGATGACGGACACGTGGCCTTTGGCACGAGTTAGGGTTTCCTAAATTTCTCAAAAATAAGATATTTAGGTGGCGACTCTGTATCTAGCAAAGTAGTCCAATTTTGGCATTATTTGATTTAAAATCGATTTTCCAAAAAGGTTTGCCGGATTTGGACTCTTTGGTGTTTATTAGTTTCACATTGCACTTGTAAGACTAGATTCAGAACCGTGGGAGTCCGAACTGTGAAGCCTTCTTTTCAAACCCTTTCCAAAAGGCAGGGCGTGGAAAAAGGCGTATCCATAGTTTCTGGCGACTCTGTTGGGGATTTAGAGAACTTGATTTGAACTCATGATATGTTGTTTTATCTACACTTATATGTTTTCTTTGCATTTGTGTTTACATCGGTGCGCCTAAGTCACAGTGTTTGCCATCTGCTATTCCTAAGCAGTTTGCCGGAGGCTTGCTTGGAAAAGCTTGCCAAAAGGCTGACCGGTTGCGGGCTATGCCACGATTGGAATACAACCCTTGGATCTAGACTACCGCTGTACCGTTCGATCCTCGTTTCACTTCTTGGTGTTAGGTGCGAGAGGTATATTAGGTAGTCTTGCTGAGGTACCCTTTTTGACCAATCGATCTAGTTGCATATCGGAAGCCGTAGAGACTGTTCCAACTAGGACATGTTGCTCACCTGAATGCAGGAATTCTATGAAACTACTTGTTTTGCGTAGTGAACCCCTAACTCCTGACAAAATTAGGATATGGTAACCCTACCCCATCATAGGGGTGTTTTGGCTCTCACTTGCTTGATATGTGCTTTTGGAGTGAAACTCTGTAGGAATGTATGTATCAGTTGCAAGTCTGGGTATTAGTTTTTAGGGTGAAAATTAGTGTTTGAGTACAGTTCTCCAGCTTATGATTGCAACTGCGTGTTGTTTCTCTCTGAGCCAAGGTGTTGTGCAGTTTTTGATTTTTGTTTCTTTTTGCTTTATTTTCTTTTTGCAAGGTAGTTTTTCACCATTGCTTTAGACGATTCTGTTACCCCTTAAGCACTCTAGACCCGAGTTAGAAGGATTTGCAGATTCGGGGATCTAGTCAGGGGATAGCCAGTGTTTGTTTCACTCACACCGGTTACCAAACGAAGAAGGATTAGGTAGAACTCACCAATCCAGCAATCACCTTTTGCTTCGCCTGTGCCCAGTCAGGCCCAATCATCTGCTTCTACTCCGGAAAAAGAGTATACACTAGTTTTGATAGCTCAGCATTCTGTAGTCAGCATGGAAGATATGCTTCGCCAACTCCAGCAGACCATTGAGACTATGTAGCTAGACGCTGCCCGCCAAGCTAAGACCACAGCCCGCTAAGCCGAGGTTGTAGCCCGCCAAGCCGAGGTTGTAGAAAGGCTTCAGCAACAGCAGCCACAACCAGCAGTAGCCTCAGTATCCCATCCACCCCCAGCGAGAATTCCTGCACCCGGGGTCACAATTAATGTCTAGGAAAATGCGGGCATTCAGGCAGATCCTATCCCACCTCAGACCTCTAAGACACCAATTTACCAAATGGAGGCGCCGTTTTGAATTTGAGGTTGATCCCACTGCATTGAAGACCAGCAAGCTAGAAAAACTCTTCAAATGGGCACATGGCGTAAATTCAATCCCTGATATTAAGGATGGCTATACTGATTCAGCAGTGACTTTGCCAGATAGATTCAAGATGCCACATATAGACCGGTTTGACGGTTCCGGGGATCCTATGGTCCATCTGCGATTATTCTTTGATATCCTACGACCAATGGGTCTCACCAGACTACAGAAGCTATCGTTCTTTGGCCGGACCCTATCGGGTATAGCGGCCATCTGGTATTCCAAGCTTAAAGACACTGTGAAGAAGAACTGGGAGGAAATGGCCGATGCCTTCATAGCACAATACTCCTACAATACTCAAATTAAGGTCACTACTCGTGATCTTGAAGTGACCCATCAGGAGCCAAAGGAGGGCTTCTCAGATTTTGTGACCCGGTGGAGGGCGAAGGCCTCCACGATGACTATCCGGTCGTCTAAAAAGGACCAGATTAGAATGATGGTCCGTAACTTTGCAAGGAAGATTATTACAGAAGATGATAGTCTTGCCTTTGTCTACTTTTGCTGAGTTCCACGAAATAGGGGTGCAAATGGAGGACGCAATGAAGTAAGGTCTGATAGACCACGAGAAGGAACAACCCAAAAGGCCTTTTACACGTAGCTCCAATGCAGCAACAACTGGTGGCACCTCTGCGCGGCCTTTAGATGTGAGCATGGTCACTACCACACCTAAGACTGCCAACCCTTTTGTCGGTACATCCAATATAACCTCCCAAACCTCAAGCCATCAGGCCCGAGGCCAGAGGGTTTTAACTCCGCTTTACATGTCCTTATCCAAAGCCTTAAGGGTCCTGATAAGAAAAAGGCATCTGAAGTCGTTAGAATAACGCCCACTACCCGATTCTCTCCATCCGAAACACAACCTGGCTAAATATTGTGTTTTCCACCAACAGCATGGTCATGATACTGATTAGTGCTTTAGATTGCGTCATGAGATTCAAGACCTCATTGACAATAAGGTGATAACACCTCCTGAAAAACCCAACGTCACTACAAATCCTCTCCCACCACATAACCAAGCTCCTCCACCCTAGGAAATAAACCTCATTCATACACTGGCCATCCCTTACGACCCTAGTATATATATCACCCCCTCCCACCTACCTAAGCCGGCGTTGTTCATCCCTGAGAGCACAGACTTGTGCATGATGAACATGTCAACAATCCAAACGGAACCTGTGGTGGTGATGGTGGAAGATGAAGGGAGATTAGCCTTGGTGGAAAACATCAGTCCGTTGTTCGAGGGCTTTGAGGATTTATTTGATGGGATATACGACCCGAGCTGCTATGTTATGCCAATCAACCAAGTAAATCCGGAGGTAGTACTGCCAATTGGGATGGAGGTCAGTGTAGTCTGAGAAGACGGATCAAGCCAGGGATTAGATGATCTAGCTGACCTGGAGGAGGATATGGACAATTTGTAGTTCTTTAATGAACTTGATCAAGGGGATGTGCACATTAATTGGTTCGATCTGAATGGGTCAACCGATAATTCAGGATGGCTAAGTGATGAGCCCGATATAGATGAGGGAGTTGAATTGAAGCTGGAATAGCAGAAAGTGGAAACCGCAACAATGATCGGAATGGCCGATAAAAAGGGTAAACTGCCGGAGAACACCGATGCAGAACAAGTGGCTCAGGAGCTGGGCATGGTTAGTGTTGTACATACAGAACAATAAGTCGCGCTAAAGCAGTTTGGGCAGGAAATGAGTGAAAGTGATCAGGAAGCTGGAATAGCTCACCACCCCGTAGGGAATGTTACTGCTGAAGGAACGCTTAGGTCGAAACTGGGCAATTGTTTGTCGGTTGCCGGAGGTATGTGGTAGGAAAATGATGATCTGCATCTTGCCCACACCGATGAGGATTGGGGTGAAGGCCTTCCTGACAATACTTGGTATGTGGAAGAAGTGGACCATATGACAAGAAGTGGCCGATATTTCAAACTCCCGTATCTGGACCAAGCCGAGGCATCCGGGAAAGACAAAGAGGTAGAGAAACAGAGGAAAAAACTGTTAGAGGAAGAGGCTGTGTTGAAATAGTTGAAGAAGATTCAAGCAGGCATATCTATCTGGGGGTTGCTTATGGCTTCACGAGTGCACAGGTAAGCTGTACTGTCAGCGATGGATAAAGCCAAGTTGTCCATCGACACCACCCTGGAATAGCTAGTCGACTTGTTTTTCTCAGGAGGTGCTACACCGACTTTGACCTTTTCAGACAAGGAATTGCCGCCAGAAGGCTTTGCACACAACAAGCCTCTATACATATCCACAGAGTGTCGGGAAAAGTGGGTGCTAGTCGTATTAGTTGACACTGGGTCAGCAATCAACGTATGTCCATGCCGCACCGCTTATGCTATTGGCTTGAAGCCAGCGGATTTTGTGCCTACAGCCCTGGTGATCCGGGCTTATGATAACACAAGCGGAGAGGTGATGGGAACATTGCAGATCAAAGTGTAGGTTGGACCCGCGCAACAGGATATTGAGTTTCACGTCCTGGATGTTCCAGCCACTTTCAACTTATTGCTTGGGCGACCCTAGCTACACCAAGTAAGAGCTGTCTCTTCCACCCTCCACCAAATGTTGAAGTACCCCCATGGGAAAGGGGTGGCCATAGTCTTTGGGAATTCTTCTATACATCCTCCGCCAAAGGTTACTACACCTGTGTTGGAGATTGTGCACAGAGAGGACGATGTTTTCCTTTTCGGGTTTACCTTGGCTGAGGCCCGGGTAGTGCAGAGTATCCTGGCTGTTGATGAGGGCTTCTATGTTAGTGCCCAATCTTTGTACTTCAGTAATAAGTTATAGCACATGCCCGGAATGGATTAGGCGGAAGTGGCTGGAAAGGCATCGCTGCATTGGCCGATGTGCCACATAACCCTCATGGCTTTGGTCTTGGCTATACGCCTACCAAAGAGGACTGGGTGAGGAAAGGGAAAGAAATGGCTGGAAGAGCCAGAGCAAAACACAGCGGGAAGCACTACGAGCTTGTGCACCGACCAATTCGGGAACCCCGAATGGCTATTTTGTTCGGGAAGGGGAAGACTTCCCATTTTGTGGATTCCCAAACCTTGGTTCAACTTTGAGAAGTAGCAGGTTCCTAACTTTGAGATTTTCTTCGACTTGCAGTTGCAAGAGAGCGACACAGAGGATCAGAATGAACAAGCTGTTGAGGCTACTAAGAGCACATAAAGTGATTCCGACAACAGTGAACTTAAGGTAGGAGCACCGCTGGCATGTCTTCTTCAGGATCCTCAGATCAACCCGGAGAGCTTGGGAGATGACCTAACTGTTTCCATGATCGGAGACCAATCATGTGTGGACCCTTCTGGTGGTATCTTGGATGCATCTGATGCATCGTCCCTCATTTGGCAGTTGGAGAAGGGTTTTCTGTCAAGTAGCTCTAAGTCAGGTAGTGAACTAGAATCTAATTCCACAGAGTCTGGGAAGTCAGAATCAGATTCCGGTTCGTCTGAGTCTGGGTCCGGTATTCTTGGGGTTGATAACCCGGATGTCGAGGTTTTGTCCAGGTCGTCTTTTTCCTTTTCTTTTGAGTCTGTTGTAACCGAGGAATTAGATGAACTGGGCTTTGTGAATGAGAATGCCACTGCAGGTTTTGAGTACTTCTCCGTGCCACTTGTATATTGCATTGATCATGACTTTCAAATTTTTAGTGAAAACGACGAGGAAGGAATTCCTCTGGTTTTGAAACATTTGATTGATCGAGAGGAAGAGAGGTTTGTAAAGCCCCTTGTTGATAAAATTATTCCAATTAATGTGGGTACTGAGAAGGATCCGCGTCTGGTCCAGATCGGGTCCATGTTGTCTTAAGAGGAACGCGAGCACTTAGTCGCTTTAATAAAAAATTTCAAAGATGTTTTCGCATGGTCCTACGAAGACATGCCTGGAATCGATCTTGAGATTGTACATCATCAGATCCCTCTTGACCCCGAGGCCCAACCCATCAAACAGAAGCTGCGGAGGAATACGCCCGGATTGGGCTTTGAAGATTAAGGAAGAGGTCACCAAGCAAATAGATGCAGGTTTTTTGCTAGTATCTGAGTATCCGACTTGGTTGGCCAACATTGTTCCGGTGCTGAAGAAAGATGGCAGAATTCGAGTGTGCGTGGATTTTAGAGATCTGAACAAAGCTAGTCCGAAGGACGACTTTCCTCTACCGCACATCGATGAATTGGTGGACTTCACCACAGGCCATGCGTTGCTATCCTTCATGGATGGATTTTTCGGGTATAACCAGATTCTGATGGCACCCGAGGATAGAGAAAAAACTGCCTTCACCATCCTGTGGGGAACCTACTGCTGCAGGGTGATGTCGTTTGGGTTGAAGAATGCTGGGGCTACCTATCAATGGGCCACAACCACAATTCTACATGATATGATCCATAAAGAGGTTGAGGTGTATGTGGACGACATGATTGTCAAGTCCAAAGAAAGAGAGGGCCACTACACCGCCTTGAAGAAATTCTTCCAACGGATCAGAGAATGTCGGTTGAGGCTGAATCCACAGAAGTGCATTTTTGGCATAACAGTAGGGAAAATGCTGGGTTGCTTGATCACACTGAGGGACATCGAGGTAGATCCGTCCAAAATCTAGGCCATCCTAGAAATGATACCACCAACGACTAAAAAGGAGATACGAGGCATTCTGGGTAAAGTGCAATTCATAAGATGGTTTATTTCAAAATTAACCTTGACTTGTGAACCACTATTTGGTCTCCTGAAGAAAGGAAAGAAATTCCAATGGGATGACCGATGTTAGTTTGCTTTTGAGCAAATCAAGCAGTACCTTCAGAATCTGCCTGTGTTGTCGCCGCTAGAGCCTGTGTTGTCGCCGCTAGAGCCAGGGAAGCCATTGATTTTGTATCTGTTAGTAACGCACACAACGATGGGATGCATGCTTGCTCAGGAATCTGAGGATAGGGTGGAGAAAGCCATTTACTATTTGAGTAAGAAGATGCTAGACTGTGAGACCCGTTACACCCCGCTAGAGAAGGCTTGCTTAGCCTTGGTATGGGCTACCAGGAAGTTGACGCACTACCTGTTAGCTCATTCTGTAATTCTAGTTTCGAGATTAGATCCATCATATATCTCTTCGAGAAACCAGCACTTACGGGTAGGCTAGCTCGTTGGTTGCTTCTTCTCTCCAAATTTGATTTGAAGTATGTCACTCGCAAGTCTGTCAAGGAGAGAGCGGTAGCTGAGTTCCTGGCAGATCACCCAGTGGAAGGGGATGAAGAGGTAGAATACCTATTCCCAGATGAAGCTATTTTGCCGGTCGAGGAGGAGATTTGGACAATGTACTTTGACGGAGCATCTAACCAGTACGGTTATGAGATAGGGGTGTTGCTGATAGCATTCGACAATTCCCATATACCCTTAGCCTTCAAACTTCAGTTCAAAGTATCCAACAACGAAGTAGAATACGAAGCGTGTATCGCTGGTTTGGAAGCCACCTTGGAACTAGGGGCAAAAGGTTGGATGTCATTGGGGACTCGAACCTAGTTGTGTCTCACGTAAAAGGAGACTGGAAGGTCAAAGAAGAAAAAATGAAGATCTATCACCAAACCTTGGATGTTTTGATTCCTAGGTTTGAGAAGCTAACCTTTACTCATCAACTAAGAGAGAACAACAGGTTCCCTGGGCCTTATCAACTCTATCTTCCATGATAGACATCCCATTTGGAGTCCGGATGCGTTCGATCATCATTGAACAGAGATATACGTCGGCCTACGAGTTGATCGCCGCAATAGATGAAGTGCAAGATCAAAACCCCTGGTATTATGATATCTAGAACTTCTTGGAAAAGGAGGTTTATCCACTAGGGGCAAATGCCAAAGATAAAAGGGCAATACGGCGGATGGTCGTTCAATTTATCATCTGCGGGGGTAAGTTATATAAGAGGGGTCATTTGGGAATGCATAAGCTATGTGTGGACATAGAAGAGTCAAAGCACCTAATGGAGGCCATCTATGGGGGAGAGTGTGGAGTGCACATGAGCGGAGTAATGCTAGCCCAGAAGATTCTCAGGCAGGGTTACTACTGGTCTACCATGGAGGAGGATTGTACTGCTTTTGTTCGGTGATGCCACAAATGCCAAATTCATGCAAATCGCATGAATATCCCGCCGTCGAAGCCGTACAACATGACTTCACCATGGCCTTTCTCAGTCTGGGAAATCGACGTCATTGGCACAGTCACACCGAAAGGGTCAAATGGACATGAATACATTTTGGTGGCAATTGATTATTTGACGAAGTAGGTGGAAGCTCAGTCTTATGCAGTGTTGAAAGAAGTGCATGTGGCTAAGTTCATCCGCAACAACATCATTTTTCGTTATTGAGTCCCGAATGAGATCATTTCAGACAATGGCTCCCATTTCAAGAAAGAAGTGATTGACTTGTTGGAGGAATACAACGTGGCTTTTCATAAGTCATCTACTTATTGGCTGTAAACCAACAGAGTTGTTGAGGCCGCCAACAAGAACATGAAACACATTTTGCAGAAAATGGTGGAGACTTACAGGGACTGGCCAAACAAATTGCCATTTGCTCTCTTGGGCTACAAAACTTCAACTCGAACATCTACTGGGGCAACTCCTTACTCTCTTGTTTATGGGATGGAATTTGTTTTTCCAATTGAAATAGATGTTCTGTCGCTGCGGGTTATGGCTGAGTGCCAGATAACAGAAGCGGATTGGCAGTAGAGCAGGTTCGAAGAACTAATGTTGTTTGATGAAAGAATGCTGAAAGCACTGTACCATGTTCAAGGCTATCAACGCAGGATTGCTAGGGCTTTTAACAAGAAAGTTAAGTCTCAAAATCTTAAGGAAGGGGATTTGGCCCTAAAAGACAACCGAGCTCCCATCTATGACCGTAGGGGCAAGTTCAGACCTAATTGGACTGGTCCTTACATTTTCAAAACCATTTGGTCAGGTGGAGCTATTATTCTTATGAACCTGGATGGCCTAGAATTTTCCTGACCAATCAACATGGACAAGTTGAAGAAATATTACCCCTGAGAGGCTCGCTAGGCTGAAAACCCGAAAGGGCGACCTAGGCAAAAGTTAGAGCACAAAAAAATTAGAAAAAAAGAAAAAGAAAAACTGAGCTCGCAAGGTTGAAAACCCAGAACGGGCAGCCTTGGCAAAAGTTAGAGCGCAAAAGGAGAGAGTTAATACTCGAGTGAACCCAAACCGAATTATGTAAGGCCTGATTCCTATCTTCGGGATACGTAGGAAACTTCATTTTGAAGTCCGGCTGTAAACACCTCCAAATCAATTATGTCCATATGTTTGATCAAGGCATCCTTGTCTGTTCGTTATTTGAAAGATCGGTTCGGTTGTGATCCTTACCCTGAGAGAAGAGTTGATTACAGTGCTGAGTAGTGCTATTTAGTGTAGGTATAGTTTTCCATTTCTGGATGCGGGGTTGTACATCTCGAGGACAGATTCCATGTGTCAAGTTGTGATCCTTATCGGAAATGGTTTTGAAAAGTTTTGATAAAAGTTGATTTTTGTTCAAAATTAATCTTTTTACAACTTAGACCATTTTTGGACCAAAAAGAAAATTTTCAGTGCCCACAACTTCAATTTCATTGATTTCAATACAAAGTTCTCCAACTCTCGATACAAATCAAAGTTGCTTTTATTACATTCAAAAGGAAAACTTGAAAAGTTAGATCAAAGCAATAAACTTGAGGCATTGAGGAGTCTGGTGTTCCTGCGTCCCTTTCCTGCACTTATGGAAGCTTCCGATACTAAAGTAGGCTCGGTCTATGCTTCTTCTTCAAGCCAAGCCAGGCACTAGCCAGAAAGTGCGCAATTGAAACTAGGGAGAGGAGCCAGAAGCTCCTTTGTCCTCCACGCAGTGGGATATCGAGCCAATTATGAACCTTGGATTAGGAACGAAGCCGGGTACTCTACCCCTTCGTCTGGGCAAGTATGGTCATGTCTGAACTGACACCTGAATCGGAACGGAAAGTAGAACACGCAGTGTGTCAGGCCAATCAGCTGAATGCCAAGTTGCCGAGCCATGCTGTAGCTTATCTCGGGCAGATCAAACTAAGGGCAATGCTAAGCAATGTTAGTAGCAGACTTGTTGCACATCCAATGGCACCACCATCCCTTGTTCAGAAAATCAACTAGCCATTGGCGAAAGAAATAGCCTCGTGTTGAATATACAGGGCAAGAGTCCACTACCTTCAGCCTGTCCATGAGCCATATCTGGGGAGGGATGAAAGAAAAGAGAGATTAAAGAATAGAGAGGTGTATGTTGAGAGAAAAAGTGAGAAAAGGTCTTTGAGAGAAAAACAGATCATAAGTGTCGAGTGATGTGAGAAACACATATTTGAAAGGGTGGGAAATATTACCTGAAGAAGTAGTGGACTTCCTGCAAATTTGTTTGTCTCTCGCCGATGGAAGGCGTCTAAGCCCATCAAAGTTTCGGCCAATACCAAGCCGATGCAACTCTTGCCCTCTCTTAAGCCTAGTGCCACTTTAACTAGCTGAATGCTAGACCTGCCAAAACTGGGGGCAAGAAGGAAATGTGCTAACATGTACAAACAAAGGGCGTTTTGTCGAAAACCCCGCCAAAGAAGATCGCCTCGATCACTGGCATCAGAAAATCAATGAATCAAACTAGGGATATCCAACTCTCTGTTGTGAACCAAGGATCGGGCATCGTGTAAAGTGAGCCCACACATCCTTCTCAAAGCTTGGATGTGGCAAAAATGGGGTTGAGGTAAGATTTCCTCATCGCGTCGGGACTTCATTAGCACTTGAAATTCTTCGATTGTCAGGCATAGCTCTTGTCCCCCAAAGCTAAAAACATGTGTAATCGGATTCCAACATCTAGCTGCGACATGTAGGAACGGAAAACAAAGAAGAGAATGACTTAGCGGGAATAGTGCATTTATGCCGAAACCTCGAAAATTCAGCTTTTCCGAGCCATCTAAAGTTGCAATCCAATTTGAGAGTTTTTTTTGATGAAGAATGGCTCCATTTGTGAAGAGTTTGCAGCTGAAATGAAGAAAACATGAAGTCTGAACCTTTTGTAGCAGATAAGGTAGTGAGTGGAAGCCAAGTGTCAATATTTTAGAAGTTCCTCACATTGGTGGCCAACTAGCCACTAGTGATGGCCGACAGACCACATTGGTAGCCGACAGAAGCCATTTATGGTCGACAGCCCTTTTGCAGGCCTGCTGTCCACCTTTGTGTTGAGAGTACTGAGAACCGTTGTTTTGTTTTGCTCTTTGTATGTTTTGCTCAGTTTTGCTCTCTGTTGCAACATGGAGGTGTGAACCAGCAGTGGTCGACAGCCACCATCAGTGGCCGACGGGCCACCAATGGTAGCCGACGGGCCACCATTGGTAGCCCACCGGCCCCTTGTCCCTCTTGTTGTCCATCAATGATTTTTGCACAGTGTGTTTCTGAGGTGGAACAGAGGTGTTCTGGAAGTTGGCATAATTTTCAGTGATCAAATGTGCAAACAGAGGTCTGCGAAAGCAAGACAGTGGCTTTTCGGGTGAAGGACCAAGCATGCATGCATTCCTCGCTTCTCGGGATTAGCTAGCTAGTTTAATTGGCATTAGATCAAGCATGTACTGTAATTAATTAGTTGTAACTAATTAAGGTATTGTAAATAATTAGTTAGTTTAACTAGTTATTTAATTCCGGTTTGTAATAATTAGTTAACTAGAATTAGTTAATTAGTTTCATTTTGTAATAGTTAGCTTGATTAGCGTAGCTAGTTAGCTCTTATTCATTCGGACCCTCCTTTGAAAGGGCATAATGTTGTAATAAGTGTGCGTGCGTGTGTATGTCTTCCAACCCCACGTTTTTCTCTCTTTTATTTAATCGCTTTTGATGGTTAGATTAGGGTCATGTTTTAATTAGTATATCGTATGCTTGCATTCATTCATTCGTATTGCATGCACCGAGGCTCGGTGCATCATTCAAACTGTATTGTTATTTCAATACTTCTTTGAATACGTGTTTAATCGCATGTTGTTCAAATCAATCCATATGTCATATTAGTAGCCGAGCATAATAATTGCATTTTTTGTATGTGTTGCATTAGACACTTAACATAGTTAGGATCACGCATCTTTCTAACTAGTTTCTGTTTTGGCCTGGAGTACTCGGTAAGTTTTTGTGCTTTAGCATACTTGCATGAGTGTGATTGCCATGTTGCCATGTTTCGCATGCTTGCCATGAGGCTATGTGCTTAAATGCTAAACTGTTTGAATGCTTGTGGATGAAGGCTTGTTGTTTGAATTGGAACGATTCAACAAAATGTGCGTTTTAAGCCCATTTTGTTGTGGCAAATCATGTTTTAAGCCCATTATGTTTGGTGGCAAATCCGCATCTTTAAGCCCACTTGAGGTGGCAAATTCAAACCATTTTTGAAAACAAACATGAGTTGAATTATTCCAAATTGAGCAAACTAGTCTATACTTGATTGTGCGCATCACATTGTAAAACTAGTTTAATAACTGGAACAAGAACGCATAATGTTTATAAAAAATCATATCATGATTAGTAGAGGCCGATCTTTGATCGGGCGAGTAGGGGGTGCTCATTTCAGGACATTCCCTCTCGTACCTAAGTTCCCGAGCCGAGGCCACTTTGGTGATAACGGACACGTGGTCTTTGGCATGAGTCAGGGTTTCCTAAATTTCCCCAAAATAAAATATTTAGGTGGCGACTCTGTATCTGGCAAAGCAGTCCAATTTTGGCATTATTTGATTTAAAATCGATTTTCCAAAAACGTTTGCCGGATTTGGATTCTTTGGTGTTTATCAGTTTCACATTGCACTTGTGAGACTAGATTCAGAACCGCGAGAGTCCGAACTGTGAGGCCTTCTTTTCAAACCCTTTTCGAAAGGCGGGGCGCGGAAAAAGGCGAGTCCACAGGTGTTTGACTGCTCTAATTTTTGCTGTGACAGTAGTGTAAAATGCAGATTTTATTTAAATTTTTTTATTGATTTTTTTGTTTTTTTCGTTATTATTGCAGCAGATCTTTGCTTCGTTTGATGGGTTGCCTAGCAACATTCAATATTCTTATTATTTGAATAATATCACAACTCATTTTCACAGTGTGTCTGATTTATCTTTTTAATGTGGAAGTTGTGTAGATGACCATCAAGAATAAGCCAAGTGACCATGTTATTGAATATTATATGTGCTATATATACATACATGTGTATATATTTTTAAAATTAGTAGCAATTTATTTATAAGTATAAAGCTAATATATCAATTTAAACAACCAATTGTGCAAGGAAATCTAATACTATATAATTTAATAATCATAACTTTTTATTTTATTGTGTTTTGTTTCCAAAAAAATGAATAGTCTATTTGAAAAATATACTTGTCATCTATTTTTCGGAGGCAAACATGATAAAATAAAAATTTTATGATTATCAGATCAATCTAATTTTCTTGCATGAATATTATATATTGATGACCCTACAAAATGAACGGCTCAAACTATCAAAATGAAACATGTGGTGAGCCCCACGGGTTTCTTAAGTTCTCTTAAGTTGAGATGTGAACTTGATAGAAACCGTACCGAAAAATAATAATAACGTTTTAATTGAATCATTCTAATCGTTAAATATATCACAAAAAATTATAATAACGTAAAATATGATTTTGTTAATATGTTATAAAACAAATATAATGATGGGTCAAGTGGTTAGTTTTCATCAATAGAAGAGTTGGTGTTTAGTTTTGATTCATCTACTATTTTTGTTTTGTTTTGTTTGATTGTTTGTTTGTCTGTTTTTTTTTTTTTTAAATTTAAATTTTTTAATTTTTATGTGTTTGATCTTGTTGAAATATTGGTACTTACCTTGTGTACACATTAGTTTATATGGACACTATATCCAATCTTTGCAATTGAATTAAATTTCACTTTTTGTTGATTTCTTTTAAACAAATATATATATATATATATATATATATTAAAGAGGTGTAGACATGTGTGGCGATTGTTGTTGATTTTTAATGATCTTTTTTTTTTTTTGTTAAAGATGTGTTTAAATTATTAATGATCATTTTTGTTAGTTTTTGTTCCTTGCATGCATATAACCTTAGAACTTGTATAAGAATCTTTATTAAAGATCTGTAGATATATTTGGTGAAACTCTTTTTGAATTTTTCAATTTAAACAGCTTATAAATACACAAGTCTATATTTTACTATATTATTCAAAATTTTTCATTTGTGATCAGACATGGATAAAAGTTGGATTGCCCTAGGTAGGACGACTGATAGAAGGATGAGTAAACTACGTAATGATGGGGTCAAGTTATTTCTTCAATTTACAATGGGGTTTTTTGACCAAAATGGTAATATTTTGTGCTCGTGTATAAAGTTTATGAATGTTTGTAGACAAAATCTCCGAAATGTGGAAATTCATTTGCTCCAATATGGGATTATGCAAATTTACACTACATGGCACCAGCACGGGAAACCTCGTGTTTCAAATGAGGCTTATCATGATAATGAGATGCGAGTCGGTGGTGATGAAATTTTAGGTAGTATTGATGCCTTAGTGAAAGATTGAATAAGAGGGGAATCAACTGATAAAAACTAAGGGGAGGAAGTAAGAACTTTTGATAAGTTGTTGAATATCTCAAGCGTGAGGTGTTCCCGGATTGTACAAATTGTACTTTGCTGAAGTTTGTGATCGAAATATGAAAGTAACAAATCATTGGAGCAATAAGTCAGTTGACATGATGCTAGAGTTTTTAACTAAACTTTTACCGAAAGAAAATTTGGTTCCAAAGTCAACTTATGAAGCTAAGAAAATACTACGTGATTTGGGCTTGTCATATGAGCTCATTGATGCTTGCATAAATGATTGTGTATTATTTTGGAAGGAGAATGCAACACTAGAGAAATGTCTGACTTGTAAGACATCAAGATACAAGATCAATCGTGGAAGGGGTAAGAAGATCCCCCATAAAGTATTGCGGTACTTTCCTTTGACACCAAGGTTAAAAAGATTGTATATGTCAAGGAAGAGGGCTGAGGACATGAGATGGCACAAAGACAAACGAGTGGACGACGAGGTATTGAGGCATCCCACTGACAGTGCTGAGAGGAAGGAATTTGATGCACAACATCCTGAGTTTGCCTTGGAGCCTCAAAATGTGAGGCTAGGGTTAGCTGTTGATGGGTTCAACCCTTTCGGGAACATGAACAACTGTTACAGTTTGTGGCCCGTCATACTCATTCCATATAACTTGCCACCTTGGTTGGTTATGAAGGATCCATTTTTCATTCCTAGAGAATCGTAACCAGGGATTGATATTGACGTCTACATGCGACCATTGGTGGATGAGTTGAATGAGTTGTGGACAAATGGTGCACTAACTTACGATGCCTCCGTCAATGAGACTTGTAACGCCCCGAAATAAATACATTAAACCATCCACGACGATAAGTAAAGAACAATATAAGGTAGAGTATAACATCCTTCCATTACACTAGACTTAGTTGTACAAAAGGGTGACACATGCGAATATACATTCATGAGTCCTAACCTTGAATCTATAGCATGTGTCAATAACAAAGATATGAAATAGAAGTTAAACAAATAATTGAAATGCCCTGAAGGCTACAACTTTCCAAGACTGTACTTGGTTACATCAAAATGGATTTAAATCCAATATAGATAAAGCCCTAGGCTTGTACAAAATAATTACAATAAGAAAACAAAATGAAGCTCTTGCTCCAATTCTCCCAAGCTACTGCCTTGGCGGAGGCATTTCACCAACACTTGAAACTGGCTTTCCCATATACGGTGAGCCAAAACGCAGTAGAAATAATCCAACACAATATGTGAATCTTAACAAAGATATAAGGGTGAAATGCATATGCAATGCTCATGATCAAAATGTCACATTTCTCTTTCCAAAACCCATGCAAGGTCCGATTTATATCACAATTCATCATTCATTTCCTTTACATTAAAAAACAGGGCCATGAATCATAACTTTGGGAATTTCAAAGTACAACCTTTCACGGACATTTCGTCTGCGGGAAACCGTCAAATGGCACCTAGGTAAACGTAGTCTATACAAGCACTACTATTGCCATTTTACGAATATTTCGTCCGCGGGAACCGACACCTATGTATATGCGCGTTTTTTGGGACTTTGACCCTGGACACACAGGCCAACTTGATTTGGTGATACACACCTCTTTCCCACGTTCACCCACTTTTTTTTCAAAATCATATACATTTGCAATATATTAAATGAGCAACGATGTTCAATGCACATGAATGAGAAATTATTTTCAATTCACCTAATCCTCATGCAATTTCTATAACAATCATAGTTATCATCCACCGATAACCCAAAATAGATATTTCTAAATAGATATAAAATCTCCAATACATATAAACTTTCCAAAATTTAAGATGTGAACGATAATACATATCCAGCTCCACCATCCATATCAATATCCATCCAATTTCACATTTCCAACATCAATTCCATTTATTTATACAAAATAAACAATTGAGACATTTAGGGAAAACCTCTTTTTCTTCCAAAATCCATTCCCAATATCAAAATCAATAGTTTTATCAGAAGTCAACCTTATTTCCACTCCCACAACCATTTTCAATACATCCATTTGAAAACCCCTCTTTTGATTTTTAACCAAAACCCTAGCTTTGTTCAAAATCCTCCAAAACCACAAGATTGTTTTACAAAAACAAATAGCTGAGTTAAAAATCATAAAAAGAGTGTAGAGGGTCCCTATCTCAAAGCTAGAAGATGAGATAAACACGGATGAAACTCGGATGAAGCCAAAACCCAACTCTATTCAGATGAAAACAAAGCCCGATATGAGCTCTACCTTTTTAACAAAGGGAGTAGGGTGGAGAAATGGGTAGATTTTAGTGTATTTGTAGAGAGAAGGTGAGTTTTAGAGAGAGAGGGTCTCAACTTAGGGTTTTTAGAATGTTTAGAGAGAGAGAGATAAGAAAAAGTGATGTAAAAAGTGACTTTTATGGACTGATATACGCACAGTTTGCTCGAGTGCAAGAAGTGATGCTCGAGTGTCTAGACACAAAAATAATTACCGCTCGAGCACAAAAGGTGACACTCGAGCGTAGAATACACTCTTCCAGTAGTTTTACAGACAGAAGGCCAACGCTCGAGCACAAAAAGGGCCGCTCGAGTGCAATACCGCTTGAGCTCAAGAAGCTTCGCTTCAGCGAAGAATAACAAGTCCTAGTAGTTTTACAGAACTACAAGAGTACTGAGAGTTCACAAAGACCGCTCAAGTGCAAGAAGTGGCACTCGAACGTAGAAGGAAAATTATAGGCGACAAGGTTTTTGAAAAACAAGGTACCAACTTGTTCCAAACGCAACCAACACATCCCAATAGCCAAGCTCAAGGAGGAAAAAGAGTAATAAGTCATGAACAACAATATAAAACCATGAAACCTGAATCCAGGATATCAAATGGGTCGAGTCTTAAACCAGAATTGCTATAACCTCCCGTCCTTAAGGAATTTTGTCCCTAAAATTATAAATCAAACTTTAAAACCATGTTTAAACTGATTACAACAATGATAATCAATCAATTCCAATACCATGACCCATCCACCGGTCATTCATCCTCATTAACATTATAAACAAGTTCTCAATACTTAATGTATAATTCACATTTTCAAAACATATATAATGTTTATATTAAATCAACATAACAAAAGTTTCAATATATGCCCAAACATTAACAAATAGGTCTAGATACTTCTCACGGACTTCCAACTCACGTTCCCAAGTTACTTCCTCAAATCCGTGATGTTGCCACAATACTTTTACCAAAGGAATCAATTCCAATACCATGACCCATCCACCGGTCATTCATCCTCATTAACATTATAAACAAGTTCTCAATACTTAGGGTATGTTTGGTAACCATTTTATTTTTAGTTTACAGTTTATATTTACAAAAATTTAAAAAACTGTGATAAAAACTCGTTTGGTAAAAAAATTGATTTATAATTCGACTTCCGAGTTTATAAATTTTGCCCCAAAAACGGAAACAGAAAAAAGCTGTTTTCGCTGATTTAATAAACTGGCACTGTAGCGGAAGTTACTGTAGCGGAGCTACAGTAACTTAATTGTTGGTCTCTCTTCTCTCTCTCTCCCTCTCCCCTCTCCCCTCTCTTCTCTCTCTCTTCTCTCTCTTCTCTGTCTCCCCTCGAAGTGCTCCGGCGGCTGAGACTCTGCTTGTGGGAGCGGTGGTGGCTCGGCGGTAACGAGCCGCAGCTATCGGTCTCGGAGTCGTAGGAGTCGTCGTCGTCGTCCGATTTTCTTCGGCTTCTGCTTCTGCTTTGACTGGTCTTGGAAGACGAAGCTTCTCTGTTCCTCTTGCTCTTGGTCTTGCTGCTTCCATGGGTCTCCATATTTGTAGTGAAGTCTTAGTTTGACAGGGTAGTGGTATAAAACTGATTGGAGGAACAGTTTGATCCCCAATTGGAGAGAAAGAGAGAGTGAAGAGAATGAGGATGTGGTATAAAACTGATTGGAAATTACTATTCATGAATCATGGTAATAGATTGTGGAAGATTTTTTAAATAAAAAAAATTAGGCCTTAACAAACATGTTTTTTAGTTTATGTTTTCAAAAATTTTCAAACATTTTGTCCAAACCAAGCGGGTTTATTATTTATGTTTTTTTAAAAATAAACAAAAACCAGTTTATAAAATTTTTGTAAATATAAACCAAAAACGTAAACGTTACCAAACGCTACCTTAATGTATAATTCACATTTTCAAAACATATGCAATGTTTATATTAAATCAACAAAACAAAAGTTTCAATATATGCTCAAACATTAACAAATAGGTCTAGATACTTCTCACAGACTTCCAACTCACATTCCCAAGTTACTTCCTCAAATCCGTGATGTCGCCATAATACTTTTACCAAAGGAATCGTCTTGCCTCGCTAAAACTCCAACAGGTCTCTCCTCATATGAGGCATCCTCATCTACCACTGACTCGGTCCAATCCAACACGTGTGATGGATCCGGCTCATACTTCCGAAGCATACAAATATGAAACACGTTATGAACCTCGGAGAGCTGTGGTGGCAAAGCCAAATGATAAGCTACCTCTCTAATCTGTTCAAGGATCTCAAAGGCCCAATAAATCTAGGGGACAACTTCTTACTCTTCCCAAACCTCATCAAACTCCGTCTAGGTGATATCTTCAAGAAAACGTGATTTCCTACTCTAATGGATAATGGTCTCCTCCTACGGTCGGCATAGCTCTTTTGACGACATTGAACCGTGACTAACCTCTTACGGATAAGTACAACGTTTTTCGTTGTTTCCCAGACTAACTCCGAACCCAACATAGGTGTATCGCCCGCCTCGGCCCAACACACAGGAGATCTATACGGTCGGCCATACAAGGCCTCAAAGGGCGTTATGCTAATACTCGACTGGAAGCTATTATTATAGGCAAACTCCACTAAGGGCAAGTGCCTCTTCCACGACCCCTTAAAGTAAAAACACAACCCCGAAGCATATCCTCTAGAATCTGAATAATGCACTCTGACTGACCGTCAGTCTGAGGATGATATACGGTGCTAAAAGTTAATCTCGTGCCCAAGGCACTCTATAGGCTCTCCACAACCGAGCTGTGAAATGCGAATCTTTATCTGAAACAATGGTCACAGGGATCCCATGGAGTCGAACAATGTCCCTAATGTAAAGGTTGACTAGAAAATCTACCGTGTCACTCATGCGCATAAGTATAAAGTGCGCTGACTTGGTCAATCGATCAACTACCACCCAAATGGCATCATTACCCCGTTGAGTCCTCGGAAGACCCACAACAAAATCCATCATTTCATGCTCCCACTTCCACTCGGCTATAGGCAAGGGTTGCAACAAACCTGCAAGCCTCTGATGTTCTGCCTTCACTTGTTGACAAGTAAGGCACCTCGACACAAACGTGGCTACATCCTTCTTCATTCCCCTCCACCAAAACTGATGACTAAGATCGTGATACATCTTTGTGCCGCCTAGATGCATCACAAGGCGTGAATGGTGAAACTCTCAGAGTACTTCTTCTCGGCAAGACTCTGGCATGAAAGACGGTCACTCGAGTCAGAATACACTTTCAAGCTTTTTTCTACCTTTCCACTAGAGATCCTCTCCCGGAGGGATTCTGCCTCAAGGTCACCCCTCTGTGCATCTATAACTTGGCTTACAAGGGTAGGTCGTGCAACTACCGAAAATAAGGTTGCAAACTCAACGGACTCGCCAAGATGTAGGTCAAACTCACCAACAGCACCCAGCATCTCCCATACCCGAATGGCAATATTTGCTACACTACAATGGATTTTCTACTCAAGGCATCAACCACAACATTGGCCTTCCCCGGATGATAATGCAACTCAAAGTCATAATCTTCAATAAACTCCATCCACCCTATATGCCTCAAATTCAAGTCTTTTTGTGTAAACAGATATTTTAGACTCTTGTGGTCAGAAAATACTTCAAACTTCTCACCATACAAATAATGCCTCCAAATCTTCAAGGCAAAGATCACTGCTGCTAACTGTAGGTCGTGAGCGGGGTAGTTCCTCTCATGTGTTTTCAACTGCCGTGAGCCATAAGTTACTACTTTCCCCTTTTGCATCAATACACAACGCAAACCTTCCCGTGAAGCATCACAATACACTGAATAGCCTAAATCCCACTCCGAAATAACCAATACTGGAGCAGGGGTAAGTCTTACCTTAAGCTCTTGAAATGACTTCTCACAAGTCTCACTCCACACAAATTTAATTCCTTTGCTTGTTAGTCTAGTCAATGGTGAAGCTAATCTAGAGAAATCTTTCACAAACCGACGGTAATACCCGGCCAACCTCAAGAAACTATGGATCTCAAAGGCATTCTTAGGTTATTCCCAATCTTGTATGGCTTCTATCTTGGATGGATCTACAGTCACTCCTTCCTTGGATACCACGTGGCCTAAGAACTTTACTTCACTCAACCAGAATTCACATTTTCCAAACTTGGCATATAGTTAATGGGCTCTACGTAACTCAAGTACCACCCGCAAGTGTTTTTCATGTTTTTCCGCAGAGGGTGAGTAAATCAAAATATAATCAACAAAGACCACTACAAAACGGTTTAGGAATTCGCGAAAGATCTGATTCATCAAATCCATAAATATGGCGGTGGCGCTGGTTAGCCCAAAAGGTATCACTAGAAACTCATAATGGCCATACCGCGTATGGAATCCCATCTTCTAGATATCTTCTTCCCTTACCCTCAACTAGTGATAACCCAATCTCAGGTCTATCTTAGAGAAACAACCAGACCCCTTTAACTGATCAAATAAATCATCTATACGAGGCATTGGGTACTTGTTCTTAACAGTTACTCGGTTCAACTTCCAGTATTCAATACAAAGCCGTAAAGCACCATCCTTTTTCTTAGCAAAGAGAGCCGGTGCTCCCCAAGGCGAAGTACTAGGGCAGAAAAAACCCTTATCTAATAATTCTTGGAGTTGGATCTTTAACTCACTCAACTCAGCGAGTGCAAATCTATACGGTGCCATGGAGATCGGTGTTGTGCCAAGCACTAAATCAATTGAGAACTCAATCTCACGGTGAGGTGGTAAACTATCAAGATCATCGGGAAAGACATCCGGGTATTCACGAACTACCCTCGGCAACTCAACTCGGATTTTATCACACTCACTACCTAAGAAATTGGCAAGAAGACAACTAAGCTCACTCCGCCCATACGGATCATACACCGGTGATAAGACTCTATTGGCTCTATTTCCCATGAAATAAAAACAATCACCGCTCAAGGTACATACAGTAACCCTCTGACAGTAACAATCGATGACAACCTAATACGATAATAACTAGTCTATACCTAATATAGCGTCAGAACTCGACATGTCAATCAACATAAAAGCAAAAGGGAGTCGGTGACCGGTAACCTCTATGTCACAACCTCGACACCCCTATTTCAAAATAATCTTACCACCAGTAGGTGACTCTACATTGAATAGATGTGTTAACCAAGCCAATTCTAACCCCAAAGCTGATACAAATGCAGATGAAATAAAAGAGTGGGATGTATCTATAGCAATCAACACATTCGTAATAGAATTGCATAACAAGAAAGTACCTCTCACTACTGAAGGCGCTGGTAATAGGTTTGGCGTGGTAACAACATACACACACCTTGAAGGTCTCTGCTTCACCTGTGCACCCCTTGGAGCATATGCCTGATGTACTGACTGAGCCGGAAAGGCTCTCTGGTTGGCCCTCAAGGTCTGTGCTGACTGTGCAGGCTGGTGGCTCTATGTCTGCCTCGAACCAGACACACTAGGTGTGCCACCCAACTAAGGGCAAAACCACTTCAAGTGCCTTGTCTGCCCACACTGATAGCAAGTAGGCAGCTACCTTCTCCCTTGACTCCAGCTCTGAGAACGAACCGAAGATGAAACAGGCCGTTGTCCTCTTTCCCTTTGCGGGCAAGCTGGAGACTTGTGGCCCAACTGGCCACACTTAAAGTAAATGAAATCTCCCTGACCACCTCTCCCAAAACACGAACTTTGTACTAGAAAGGTGGACCACGACTGTGCTCCATGGGACTATTGTGGGGTATAACCCTCTTACTATCCCCCAGAACATCCTAACTCCTCCTGAAGCCCTACATCCGTTTCTCCTCCATTTGTATCACTGTCTCAAGATGAGCCACCGCCTTCACAAGACATCCATAATCTCTAATCATTGACCGAGCCACTTTAAACATGAGCCCTGTCCTCAAGCTCTTCTCAAACTCTATACAACGCGCCCCTCAGTCGCCACGAGTTCCGATGTAAACCTTGACAGACTAGTAAATGTAGCCTCAAACTCAGCCACTGGTGTGCTCAACTGCTTGAGCTGAGAAAACTGGTCCCTCAACTTCTCCCTAACAGTGGGAGGTGAAAACTTGTCCTAGAAGGCATTAACAAATTCCTCCCAAGTCACTCCAATGCGCCCATGCACATACTTCCACCATTGATTGGCATCTCCCTTCAGCTAGAAGGATGCCAAGGTCACCCTCAGTCCGTCGTCCTCGATGCCAAGCATCTCAAACGTCATCGCTATCTGCTCTAGCCACTCATGCACTTTCAGTGGCTCCTTAGGGTCACCCAAAAACTCGTCCGGATTCGACTAAAAGAACTCCCTCTTCAAGAAAGACGGCCCTGCTTCAGCAACTTGGGCCTGGACTTGATTCTCAGCCCTGAGAAAGTCCATGGATTCCCACAAAGCTCCGGCCATTTCACGAGCCAAAGCACCCATGGCCTGCTGACCAACTGGTTCGGCAACATTGGCTTAACCAACCCCTTTTTCTTGCGCTAGAATTTCATCTGGTAAAGGCACCTCATGCCTTTTAGGCCTACCACGCCTACCATGACCACGACCACGTCTTGACATCCTAATGAAGGTAGCAAAAGAGATTAGAACATTCACAAATGTACCGAAGCTAACTCACTCACATCCTAATGCAGTGGACAATGGTAATTCACTCCACATAAGCACATACTCAGATAAACACATACGAATTTCTTTCCTAGATAGCGGGCGTCCAGCGACATTGCCAAAGTTCCAATTAGAAACAGTAGTGATCAAGTGCTCTTCTAATAGTACTTCTATAAACTCGTAGACCCAATCAATATCTTAGGAATTAAATCCCATACCCACATAATCACATAAGCATGTTATCACATTGCATTACAAACATATAAATATCTCTATCAAGTGAGATAAATCCATTGTGGTAATAACCACTTCCAACGTACCCAAAGTATTCAAACCCGGTACACTCTGATACCACGCTGTAACGCTCTGAAATAAATACAATAAACCATCCACGACTATAAGTAAATAATAATATAAATTAGAGTATAACATCCTTACATTACACTAGACTCAGTTGTACAAAAGGATGACACATGCGAGTATACATTTAGGAGTCCTAACCTTGAATCCATAGCATGTGTCAACAACAAAGATATGAAATAGAAGTTAAACAGATAATTGAAATGCCCTGAAGGCTACAACTTTCCAAGACTGTACTTGGTTACATCAAAATGAATTTAAATCCAATACAGATAAAGCCCTAGGCTTGTACAAAATAATTATAATAAGAAAAAAAATGAAGCTCTTGCTCCAATTCTCCCAAGATGCTGCCTTGGCAGAGGCATCTCACCAACACCTAAAAATGGTTTTCCTATATAGGGTGAGCCAAAACCCAGTAGAAATAATCCAACACAATATATGAATCTTCACAAAGGTATAAGGGTGAAATGCATATGCAATGCTCATATGATGAAAACGTCACATTTCTCTTTCCAAAACCCATGCAAGGTTCGATTTACATCACAATTCACAATTCATTTCCTTTACATTAGAAAACAGGGCCATGAATCATAACTCTGGGAATCTAAAAGTACAACCTTTCACGGATATTTCGTCCGCGGGAAACCGTCAAACGACACCCATGTAAATGTAGTCTATACAAGCACTACTATTGCCATTTTATAGATATTTCATCTGCGGGAACTAGCATCCATGCATACACATATTTTTTGGGACTTTCATCTTGGACACACAAGCCAACTTGATTCGATGATACACACCCCTTTCCCACATTCACCATTTTTCTCAAAATCATATAAATCTGTAATGAATTAAATGAGCAACAATGTTCAATGCACATGGATGAGAAATTAGTTTCAATTCACCTAATCCTTATGCAATTTCCATAACAATCATAGTTATCCTCCACCGATAGCCTAAAACAGGTATTTCTAAACAGATATAAAATTTCCAACGCAGATAAACTTTCCAAAATTTAAGGTGTGGGCGATAATACATATCCAAATCCACCATCCATATCAATATCCATCCAATTTCACATTTCCAACATCAATTCCATTTATTTATACAAAATAAACATTTGACACATTTAGGGAAAACCTTTTTTTCTTTCAAAATCCATTCTTAATATCAAAATCAATAGTTTTATCACAACTCAACCTTATTTCCACTTCCACAACCGTTTTCAATACATCCATTTGAAAACCCCTCTTTTGATTTTAAACCAAAACCCTAGGTTTGTTCAAAATCCTCCAAAACCACAAGATTGTTTTATAAAAACAAATCGCTGAGTTAAAAATCATGAAAAGAGTGTAGAGGATCCCTACCTCAAAGCTAGAAGATGAGATAAACACAGATGAAACTCGGATGAAGCTGAAACCCAATTATATTCAGATGAAAAAAAGCGCTAAGTATGCTCTACCTTTCTAACAAAGGGAGTAGGGTGGAGAAATGAGTAGATTTTGGTGTATTTGTAGAGAGAATGTGAGTTTTAGAGAGAGAGGGTCTCAACTTATGAATTTTAGAAAGTTTAGAGAGAAAGAGAGACATAAGAAAAAGTGATGTAAAAATTGACTTTTACGGAGTGATATACGCGCAGTCCTCTCCAGCGCAAGAAGTGACTCTCGAGTGTCCATACACAAAAATAATTAGCGCTCAAGCGCATAAAGTGACGCTCGAGCATAGAATACACTCTCCAGTAGTTTTACAAACGAAAAGTCAACGCTCGAGTGCAAAAAGGGCCGCTCTAGCGTAATACCACTCAAGCTCAAGAAGCTTCGCTCGAGTGAAGAATAACAAGTCCCAGTAGTTTTGCAGACCTGCAAAAGTTCTGAGAGTTCACAAAGACCGCTCAAGTGCAAGAAGTGGCGTTCGGGCATAGAATCAAAATTCTGGGCAACAAGGTTTTTGAAAAGCAAGATACCACCTTGTTCCAAACGTATCTAACACATCCCAATAGCCAAGTTCAAGGAGGGAAAAGAGTAATAAGTCATGAACAACAATACAAAACCATGAAACCCGAATCCAGGATATCAAATGGGTCGGGTCTTAAACTAGAATCGCTATAAGACTTTTCGAATGCATACAACTTTATTGTGGATAATACCCAATTGGCCTGCATTTGGTGACATATTTGGGTGGAGAACAAAGGGTGATTATTCTTGTTACACTTGCAATGATGAACCATATTTTGAATCTTTAAGACGTAAGACTAGGTACACTAACCATCGATGTTACTTGCCTGAGGACCACCTAGAAAGGCAAAAGCGTAGGGCTTACAATGGTAAGATTGAGAAACAGAAAAGATTTTTGGAGTTGCCAGTGGAAAAGATACAAGAGCAATTGGACAATGTAACTAGTGTCATTTATGGAAAGCATCCAAGTAATAGGAAAAGGCCCCGTCAAGCACCTAATTGGACAAAGGTAAGCATCTTGTATGAGCTACCATATTGGAAGAAGCGAAAACTTAGACACAACATTGATGTCCTGCATGTGGAGAAAAATTCTAGTGAAAATGTTTTCGAAACTATGTTAGGCATTGATGGGAAGAACAAGGACACAGACAAGGCATGGTTAGACTTGGAAGATATGGGTATAAGGAAAGAGGTATGGCTAACACAACGAACAGATGGGTCATATGTCATGCCTCGAGCAAGCTTTTCATTGACACCTGGAGAGGGGGAGGGTTTCTTTGAATTCTTAAAAACTGTCAAGTATCCAGATGGTTATGCGGCAAACATATCCAAATAAATGAATGCAAGAAATGGTAGATTAGCAGGCCTAAAAAGCCACAACTGCCATGTACATAAACAAAGAATTCTTCTCATTCAAATGCGTGGTTACGTAGATAAAGAAATTAGCACAACACTTTTTGAGTTAGGCAATTTCTTCCAAGACCTATGCTCTAGGACACTAAGGTGGAGTGAACTGGAGAAATTAGAGGAACGTATAATACACATTTTATGCAAGCTTGAATAGATCTTTCCTCCAGCCTTCTTCGATGTGATGATCCACTTGGCTGTTCATTTGCCTCGTGAGGCTATTCTTGGAGGACTTGTGCAATATCGATAGATGTACCCAATTGAAATGTATTTTTTACAATTATACTTGTAAATGAGATGTGTCTAATTGTGTTGCACGTGTAATTATACTCCTAATTGGCTCTCTCTTCAAGGTTTCTTGGAGCATTAAAAAAGTTTATGACCAACCGAGCTCGACTAAAAGGTTCAATTACCAAGGCTTACATTGTTAAAGAGTGTATTACGTTTTGTTCAATGTACGTTGATGGGATTGAAACTGTGCATAATTGACCAGAACGAAATGAAGATCGTGGTGAATATCAACAAGGGTTGACAGTATTCACAGAAACTGCACGCCAATTGGTCTAATCACACGGGATGCTGAAATGTCTCAAGAAATTCGTGATATTGCTCATTCGTTTATGTTGTACAATAGCCCAAAGATAGAGAAGTATTTGGAGTATATGTTTCATTGAATTATGTTTATGCTTAGCTTTTTTATTAGTGGTACGTAGTAATCACCTTTTTTTTTTTTTTTTTTTTAAGTAGGGAACACAAAAATCTATTACAAACTCAAGCTGGACATGACATGACTCATATACAATGACAAAAATTTCCCAAGTGGTTCTAAGAGGGTAAAACATTTATAATTTTTCAATATTTACAATTTAAACAAAATTAAGTTTTATAAAATTTCGTCATTTGTAAATTATTTACTTATTGTTTGTTACATGTAATTATAGATAAATAGATTGAGAGTTGAAGAGTCATTAGAGGTAATTGATGAATTGTGGTCATTAGCAAATGGTCCTAATTTGCTAGTGAAAGAGTACTTAGGTTGCATAATCAATAGCAGACGGTTCCATACTAGAGATCTAGACAACCGTCATAAGAGTCAGAATAGTGGTGTGCTTTCACAAGGGGATTACGAGGGAAAATTGCATGACTTCTACGGTCACTTGTGCAAGGTTTTGGAATTTGACTACATATGTGATAAAAAGGTTGTTTTGTTCAAGTGTGAATGGTACAACACCGATAACACTGACAGAAACAAAACAATACGATTTGATACATATTGCACAAGGATTGACATGAAAAGTTAGTGGTACCAATCTGACCCGTTTATCTTACCTAGTCAAGCTAAGCAAGTCTTCTATCTAAATGACACCAAATTGGGTGAACCTCGGAATGTCTTGCAAAGGGTGCAACATAGGGGTGTCTTTGATGTTCTAGAAGCTAGTGATGGAGAATTATCAGATCCTTCCAAAAATAATGATGTGTTCTAACAATAAAACATTACTGATGTTGTTCGAATTGACATTGACTCAATTGTTCGATATTGTAGGGATGATGTTGAATTCAATGTTATTTCGACAGTAGGGTCATTAGATGAGATAATGGAAAAGAATAGAGATGATGAAGGAGATGAAGAACATGACATTCCTGATGTTGATATGGATCCTGATATGGATTATGATATTTAATTTATTTTTTTATACTTTGTTTCTGAACAAATATTATTAATTAATGTAATTTTTACTTTATATATTTATGTTACTTTCTTTTTCTTCTTTTATTTAATGGTGCATAATTGTATTTTCCTTATTTTCCAATTAAAGTTGAATTATGTTATATAATTGTAGAAAATGGTCAAAGGCAAAAAACAATGGCTGAAACTAGGTGATTTGAGAACTAAGAAGCTAACAGAATATGAGAAATAAAGAAATAAGCAAATCAAGAAGAACTGTGAGATAATGAACAATCTTGGAGTGAAGAATATTACAAATTCTTTGTTGAGTGTGGTTCAACCCAAATGTGCAAATGCAAAGGACAAGGGAATTACGGTTGAGGTAGATGATGATGATGAGTATAAATCGTCAGAGAGTAAGGATGACAGTGATGATGAGTCATTGGATTCCTTTGACTGCGAGGTATTATATATATTATTTTGTATTTGTGTGTGAACATGCCTTTTACTATTTAAATATCTGCTTCACATATCTTAAAAATCATATATTTTTTTAAAATATATTTTAACTGTGTTAAATATCTTCTTTACTATTTGATTATGTTATTTCAGGAACAAGAGATGCCACTAGGACTCCGTTTACAGTCTCATTAGGGCCATTAACTCCCACCCCAGAGGAAGGGATGGATCCCCAATGTCAGGAGGTTGGTACCCAACCCTTACCACCTCATAATGTGCAACTTGAGCATGAGGTGACTGCATCTAGCAGTGTTGGTAAGTTTGCAAAGTTGTTTTTATCCAATTTAAGGTCTAACTTGCATTTGTTTAGTTACTAACTTAATCAATATTATGTCCTTACAGCATCACATGCCAAACGTGGTCGTGGACCGACACGCAACATACAAGCCCAGTGCATTGTTGATAAGGATGGATAGATGTTGGTTCCTGTACCTAAACAGTTTCATGCGCTAGTTGGAGATAAAGCCTCTAAGCTAGCCTCCAAGATTGGTATAGTGGTTCGAATGTAGTTACCAGACCTGAGCGTTCGTAGGTGGAAGAAGGTTAACGATGCTAATAAGGAGCCAATGATCCAATGCTTGGCGGTAATTATTGTCAAACTTTTGGTAAAAACCTAAATATGACATCAAAACAACCATATATTTCCCTAAAAGCCTGGGCCTATAAATCACATAGAAGCCTCCTTTGTTGTATATTTGAGTCTATGTGAGACATGATGAGGGAGATTGCAAGAAAAAATAAAAAGAAACAAGTAAGAGAGGTATGCCACATGGAAATTGAAAAGACAGAATTTTGGAAATTTTTTATGACTCACCTAGTTCATATTAGATTTGATCTATCATATATCAGTGGTTGACTTACCAGAATTTTGGAAAAATTTATTCTTTTCTTTTCTTTTTTTTTTGAAAAAACAAAAGAACTATTGTTACATTGCATGGTGGCTTACTCTTGACTTTGAAGTTGTAGCATTGTTTGTGATAAGGCTTCAAATAATAGTGTAGCATATGTGCTTATCTCAGTTTGTTGTTAGGCCAAGGCTTAAATATCAAGCTCTAGACCTATATTTATTTATTTATCAGTATTATAGCCATGTTACAGCCACGAAAATAGGTAAGTATCATGTATGTTATGAACTTAGATACAAGTTTTGGGCACATGATTTATCTGCTTGTTTAGTTTGCCTCACCTCATTCTTAAATTTCAGAAGTTGTGATTGTAGTTGAGTTATCATTGCATCCAATTTTTCTTTGAACACCTCTGCGCTATGTTACATATTTCCTCTTAGGAGGGTGAGTATGGAAGAGGCAGTGTGTTCTCTATTTGGCATTTTCTTGATTTGTATAAACCTTTGATGAGTCATATGACATGGTCATTGGCATGTTGAATTTGACAGATCATATTGAAATCAATATTCTTTTTGATTTCTTTATTATTTCCATTGCATGTTACTGGTTTTGCTATTGCTTTATGGATTGGTGGTTGCTCGTAGTTTGTGTGTGTATTGTGTTTCATATGTGTTATGTGGACAAGGATTGTGGGTTACTCCTATGGCCTAGCTATTGTGTTTCACAATTGATTGCTGCTGTGTCTAATTGTGTATGTAAACAAAATTTAGGTTATTTAACTTATGAAAAAAAAAATGATTTCATTTTCCAGGATCAGTTTGATTTGCAAGGCAATCCGAGTGATGTAACAAGGGCTTTAAACACACAAGTTGGTCGGCGATTGATTGGCTTCACCTATAACTTGCACAAACAATACAAGCTAGTTAAGGATGCAAGAGGGGAGGAGTACGAGAGAAGCCACCCATCCGCAATTGTTACTTTTAATTAGTAGACATCTCTAATTGATAAGAAATGGAATAGTAAAGAATTCTTGGTAAAATTTTGTATGTTATTTGTCAAAAATTAAGTTTCTTCTTACTAATATTAAGTTTTCTTGTTTTTATTCGTGCTTAAATCGTGTAGGAACAATCACTAACTAATGTGAATAATAGGATGCAAATGTGAACAAAACATAGATGTGGATCAAAATCAATCTTGGTCAGGGTGCATAGCTCGGTGCGTTTTACTATTTTATTTTATTGGATTAGTAGGCTTTGTTATATAAATATTTGAAATAACATTCAAAAACGAATGAATCAGATAATTGCAAATAGAAAAGTGCCCGATTTGGCATAATTTTACAAGTCCATCCACTATAATTCGGACATGCATGAATGGTTTTCGTTGGAGAGCTAAGCTAATTATGTATGTATACGGCAATGCATATTAATTTTGATAAAATTATTTATTTTGCTTTGTAGGTTAGAATAACTAATAATTGTTTGATTTATTTCAAATTAATAGGACAACCTGATACAAATGCAAGTAGAACACCTCTCGTGTGCAATCCCCTTGACCCCAGAGGAGTTGTCGGTCAATGTGCTTAAGCCAAGGTCAGGTTATGTGAAAGAAATTGGCATGAGGCCTTCTTCTATGAAGACTACTGTTGCACTTGCTAAAAATAATGACTATGTTCAATGCATTGAGATGCAAATAGTACAGCAAAATGAACAAATTGCATGGTTTCAAAAGTCAAAGAAGCAAGAAGATACAAAGTATCATAGAGTGTTTGAGGCAGAAAGGTATCACGGGATATTTTGAAAGTCGAAAAAGTTTAGATTCTGATGGACAAGCTTCTTGGTTAGTATATTATATTTATATGTTAATTTAGTAAAAAATTTATTCTTCAACAAGGATAGAATAAAAAACTACTTTGACATTTAGGCACGAAAGGTCCCAGGAAAATAGTGAAATATGCATGTAAAGGCCCATGAAACATCATAAACACCTTGAGACAGAGCAACATAAGTTGTGCAAACTTACGGAACAAGCACGTGGCTCCCAATTTGAAAACTACTTTGAAATTTGCACTATTCCAACACTTGGGGCATGAAAATAGATCTTGGGGAGAGAGAGGGAGGGGAACTTGAAATAGGCACGAAAAGGCTCTGGAAACACACAAACACCTCGAGAGGAATCAACATAAGTTGTGGACACTTCGGAACAAGCACATGACTCCCACTGGAACAAGCATGTGACTTCTAGTTTGAAAACTAGTTTGAATTATATATTTTTCCAACACTTAAGCTTGAAAATAGGCCATTGAGGGAGAAAATAGTGAAATACGAACAACAAGGCTCGAGAAACATCATGAACACCTCGAGCGGAACCAATGTAAATTGTGAAAACTTATAGAACAAACACGAGACTCCCAATTTAAAAACTACTTTGAAATTTGTAAATTTCCAACACTTAGGCAAGAAAATAAGCCATCAAGGGGAAAAATTGTTAAATGGGCACAAAAAAGTTTAGAAATTATCATGAAAACCTTAGGAGGGATCAACATAAGTTGTGAAAACTTACAGAACAATCATAGGACTCTTGGTTGGAAAATATTTAGGCTTGAAAATAGACTGTTAAGGAGTAAAATCTTGAAATAGTCATTAAAAGGCCCGGGAAACATCATGAACACCTTAGGAGGAACTAATGTAAGTTGTAAAAATTTACGGAACAAGCATAGTAAATTTTGATTTGAAATTTACTTCAAAATTTTCATTTTTTCTCTTCTAGGTTGCATGTTAACATATTTAGTGAATGGTTGCATGTTACCTTGACCTTTTTTTTTTTTTTTTCCTTCTTCTTCTTCTTCTTCTTTTTTAAATGGCAGATTGGAGATGAATGAATTTGGTAACTTGCATAGCAAGAACTTTTTGTTGATTTTACCAGACACGTATCCATCATAGTGTAGTTTTTCTTTTTGTTGGCATTACCAAACACGTATTTTGACTATGTTGTTGTAGGTTATGATTATATTGCGATGGATCTTATCTTTTTGTTGATACTTTCGAACATATATTTTGACTATGTTGTTGCTTTATGCAAATGAACAGGTTTTTGTACTAATCTATAATGGATATTATATTGAACAGGTTATTAAAATGCACAAGTTATTTTGATTATGTTGTCGTAATTTTTGATTTTGCCAGAATAGATGTTATAGTTTGGATGTAATAAATTAATTTCTTGATACTATGAGACATGTATTTTGCTTGTGTTGTTTTATGAAAATGTGCAGTTTAATTTTATATTGATTTGCATTAGATATTTTATTGAATAGATTATTAAAAGGCAAAGGGATTGTTTATTGAAAAAAAATAGATATATATATTGCAAATATCTCCCCCCTCCACACAATTTTTAAAATTTATTTATTATTGGCAACAAAAAAAAAATTTTGTCGCTAAAACTTTCTAATCCCAACAAGTAACTTCGTCACACACGTTCAGTATTTCGTCACTAAATTGAAATATTTCTTGACAAAAAATTTTATCACTGAAGGGTCTTTTTTTTCTTTTTTTTTTTTTTCTTTTTTTTTCCATCTTTTGGTGATGAATATTTTCATCACTAAATTCTATCACTATTTTTAATGACAAAATATTTCGTCACCTAAAATAGTAGAATAAAATTTTATTTAATTCTAGTGACGAAATGGACGTTATAGGTGACAAAATATTTAACATTTAGTTACAAAATATTTTGTCACCAATAATAGGCAACAAAATAAAATTTCGTCACCAGGTACTTTTAGCGATGACCAATAGACAACGAACGTGGTGACCAAATTATTTTGTCGCAAATCAATTTGGTGACAAAAATTTCACTATTGTACACGAAGTGATTTTGTCATTAAAGAACCATTTTGTTGTAGTGCCAACTAGAGAGAATCTTAGCATCATTTTGGGGAACTTTCGAAAACCTAATTATATCAGAATCATCATAGGAGTGAGCTTGCTCAAATTAGGGAAAAGTGTTTGATAGATGGCTTCAGTATATTGGGGGGAAAGGTATGGATCATGCCCCTCGCTTAATCGATAGCTAATTCAGAGATACTCACGCCCCTAGTGTTCAATCCTATGATCCATACCCACAATTTTCAGAGATTCCCATCACTAGGGACACTGACAAACATGCCAAAGATAGATTAGACAAAGGGAAATGACTCTACAGAGAAAAATGTCTCAATAGACCCTAGACTGTACAAAGCAATCATTTTGTAAAATAGACGGCCTCCATTGTGAATCAACATGTGTTGTTCTACTTCACCTTTGAAATGGTTTGCACTTGTTGATATCATGCCTTCAAAATGGTGATCACCCCAGTGATCTTGTAATGTGGTACTTTTGACTTCACTTTTGCTCTTTTTCTTTTATTTATTTATTTGGTTTCATGCAAATTCCTCACTTTTCACCCACCTCACATCTATATTTTCTTTTATCTTTCTTTTCTTCCGCACACATACCCTCATTTTGTGGTTTTATTGAACAATTTTCCAAGAAAGGATGTGGTATTGACAGAAATTTGGCATAAAGTTTGGCACTCCGATAGTTGGCAAATTGTATGATTTTCAAGATGAAGGGTTCATCAATTGAGGCGACTGACAATGTTGATCTTCTTCTGATGGTTAAAGCTAACTGCAGTTTGAGAGGCACGAGAAAGACTTGTGTAGGAGATTGAAGAGATATATAAATCACAACATGCCCATGATGCAAAACAACAAGACGATTCACCTATGATGTAAGGCAACAAGATGACAATATGCCTACGATTTGAAGCAATAAAGCGATGTACCTACGACACAAGTCAACAAGACAACATACCCATGACACGAGACAAGACACAGATAGCAACTAAACCAAAGGCCAAAGAAAAGAGACAAAAATCAAGGTGAAGATCATTCATTACGCCCTTAGCTTTCTTATGGTTCTATTTTATTCAAGAATTGCTTTCAAAATCCAATTCTGTAAAGTTCAAGTTTCATTTCCTTTCAGGTTTAAGTTAGAAATTCCATTGATAAGTTCAAGTGCTAAAAATTCCTTCACTTATTGATCAAACTAGTTCTTCATTCTTTCCATGCAAAATATGTTATACACCCTAGTGATTGTAGCGTATGAACAATTGAAAAACTAGGGATGTGAATTGGGTAAGGACATAGGGCCGAACCTTGAGGAGAAGTTGCCTACGTATCTCCAGGTGAGAATCAGGATGGATGTAGTTCCGATTTAGGATTCACTTGAGTATTGACACTCTCCTTTTTGGCTCTAACTTTTGCTAAGGTCGCCCTTTTGGAGTTTTCGGCCTTGCGAGCTCTCATTTTTTCATTTTTCATTTTTTTCTTGCTCTAAGTTTTGCCAGGGTTGCCTTTTTAGGTTTTCAGCCCAGCGAGCCTCTCAAGGGTAGTCTTACAACAATTTCAATGAGTGTGATCAAAATTATCTTTACCTTTAGCAATCTAACTTGTTTCACCTTGGTTTGAGCCTAGGTGTCTTCTTGAATTGTGCACTTAAACATGATGGTTTTCTGAATGATTGGTCATCCTCAAAATGTAGTGTCGACTTTTCCCATATAGCAACGATTCGTAACACTAAGCTCTTTCAAATGTTGATGAAAAAACTTTCATTCCACAATTGACTAGATTATATTCCATGAATACTCCTATCTTGATGACATAAAATTTTCTTCTCTCTCTCTCTCTCTCTCTCTCTCTCTCTCTCTCTCTCTCTCTCCATCTCTCTCTCTTTCTTTCTTTTCATTTTTCTCTTTTATTTATTTATTTTTCTTTTTCTTTTTTTCTTTTTTATTCAAGCCAAAAATGCCATAAAGAGGAAATCTGTCGTTGTAAGGTTTGAATGTGCCACAAAGTTTGAAAATAGCTTGTGTTTGCCAAAATAGTCACTCAAATGTAAGGAGAACTCCTAAAATAATGTAGAACATCATGCACAATTTTGAATTTATCCTTGTAAGTCTGTAGAAAAATCTGCTTGAAAATTTTATTTGAAATCTCACAAGCAATCTTGCAAGGACAATTCATAATTCATTTGAATCATTCGGGGGATCCTTTTTAACACTCCCGTTTATTACTGAAATTTCATTCTCATTAGCACATTAGGCAATTTATACTATTCTCTTGCTCAATTGGATTATTAAAACTTTTCTTGTTTTCATTAGGTCACACATAGATTGCTATAGACACAATTTAATGATCAAAACCCAACTCTCTCTTATTACTATAATGAAGGCCAGAGAGTACACGAATACGACTCGACAAAGAATAAATGACTCAAAAACTTAAGCGAAAATAAAGAAACAAAACCTAAGTACGACATGTGACTCTGCTATTGACATGGCACGACTTAAATTTTAATTATCCTCATCTCAAACAAAAAAACGGTTCTATTTTTCCAATCCATATGCAGAATCCGAGACAAGCATTCATCGATCCAAGGTTCATCTTCTTCAAACCTTTTTCATGTTGCCCCTTGTTCAAAAATTCCTTCTAAGGTGCATTCAACAATTGCCCTTAGTTTATCCAAATGAAAATCAATAATTGCCCCTAGTTGATTTTGTGGTTCATCGCTCCATCCACCATTGTTGATTATGGTATAAAGATACCACCATTTTGCTTCAACATTACTAAGGTCAAGCTCATCCAATTCAAATAGGTCCTCTAAATCTTCGAAAGACTTTTCATTATGCTTTTCTTCTTTATCACTTTTAATGAAATAGAGATCCAAGGATTCAGGAATTACCATAATAGGTTTAGGCTCAGTGGCGGATATGATGTGTTGGCTAGGATCAAAGTTGGCAAGAGGCGAGGTTTGGATGGCATTGATGATGCCGTGGTCATCGGAGAATCTCTTTAGGAGGTTAGGATTTTCGGGTGGAGTGATGACTTTGTTGTCAATGAGATCTTGAATCTCATGATGGAGGCGAATACATTCGTCAGTATCGTAACCGAGTTGCTGGTGGAATGCACAACATTTGGAGGGGTCATGGTTGGCTAAGAGAGGGTCTAACAAAGGTCTTGAGCCGACAGGTTTCAGATGCCTCTTGTCCATAAGGATTTGCATGGCTTTAGACAATGCATAGAGTGGGTGGAAGGTTCTTTTTGTGGGGCGGCCGACATTAGTTTTAGAGATATTGGTGAAAGGAATGGCGAGTGCTAGCTGAATATTTCTTGCATTGGAGTTGTTAGGGATATTTCTAATGGACTCTCTCTTTTCATGGCTAGATCCTCATTTGCTTATCAATTTCTGACTTTCAGTATCTTCAACTTGGCCCTCTATGTGGAATTCCCTTGCAGTACTCCCTATCTGACCATTGGGGTATGAAGCAACAAAACTTTTATCGATAGCCTTCTCAAAAATTGCACAGATTTACTACTTGTTCAAACCATTGGATTTCAAAGCCTCAATAACCCATTGAAGTTATGCACAAGGATTGACAATTTCCTCAATGGCTTTGCCACAGAGATGGGTGGATGAATTAGAATAAAGCTCATTGCATTCAACATAGCGTCACCAAGGTACAAGGTGTATTTGGATATTGTATCAAATCTAGTTATTTTTATTTGAATATTGTCTCAAATCGAGCTATTTTCTTTGTATTGTCATTAGTCTTCATAGCATCCTTGAATTTGAGTTGGCTTATTTCATCTCTAGCTTCCCCTATAGTTGAAGTACCTTTTAATTCAATATTCTAAACATAGGATATAGTCAATGATGGAGTTGAAACCCCAAAGGTCAGGTCAGCCACAATTCTTTCAAGGTCTTTGATCATTCTCATCATCTCGACAGAGGTGGGTTAAGCCATGGATAAACTCAGTGCACTTGGATTGAATTGGGTTGTATGGGTTAATTGAGTTGGGCTTTTTTCTAAGCTGATTGGTTTTGACTTGGTAAACATAATTTGAATCGGATTACGATTTTCTGAGCTAGATGGGTTCCGAGTTGAATGGACTTTTTGTTTTTGTTTTTGTATTTTTTGTTTTTTTCTTTGGCATTGATTGCACTTTCTCTAGGTTGGTTGGACTAGGCCTTTTCTAGGTTGGATATTTTGAATTGGATTAGGCTTATTCTGACTTGGACTAGACTTTTTGGATTGAATGGACTAGGCATTTTCTGGGTTAGATCTTTTGAATTGGATCACTATAATAAAAAAAGGGTTTTTACGGCACATAATGCACGTCGTAAAAACCCTTTTACGACGTGCAACGTGCGTCATATTATGACCAGTCATGGAAAGTCATTCATTTTCAACGACATGCTTCGTACGCTGTTAAAAACTATTTAACGGCATATTTTGTGCGTCGTTGTTACATTTTCTACGACGTGCTATAGTATGCCGTTAAAAACTATTTAACGGTAGATTTTGTGCATCGTTGTTACTTTTTCTACGACTAGTTTTGCACGCCATGTGAGACCCCTAACTTTTGTAAACCCTATTAAGTCCCTTACTTTTAAATTATTTCTTTGAAATCGCTCAATTTCTTAATTAATTGCAATTTTAACCCTAGGATCAAAATACATGCACCAACTGAAAACTCACAAACCTTGATCGATTTTGATAACTTAGAAATCATTCTAATACCCTAATACTAATTAATTGACTCCATAAACATAGAATTACTACTTGAAAACCCTAGGTTTTTCCAGTTTTTATCACGCTCATCGGTTGATAGCCTTTTTATTCGAAACAATAAATTCAAACCGAATTAAATTCTCTAACCCTAACTTAGTTAAATTCTACTCTAAAATAAATGTTTCAATTCATAAATTAAGGCCTTAGCCCTCATATTTTACTTAAATCACAAATTAACCCCAAGTTAGTAACATTGTAATTATATATATATGTACGTCTTATTCATCAAATCTTTTTCTACACAATATCTATGGAATTTGTACACAAAATAAATAGAAAAATCCCCCAAATCTTGAGCACATGGCTAGCCATCATGCCTCCTAGGCTATAATCATTGTACTTTAGAGACAAATCCCTTGAATCATGGAAATAATTATGACTTTGGTACCAATTCTATATATATACATGTATATATCTAATGTACTTGTAACTAAAATGGATTAAATTAGACTTAAGCCTAACTAGATCATAATTAAATATATATTTAAGGTCCTAATTATCCACTATTCCATTTCATTTGAACTAAATACAACTCAATTCCATTACATTTCAACCAAAGGACATTTTAGACAATTCACACAATTTTTCCTATAAATACACCACCATTATTCATCTATTTGAACATCAAACACCACACCCACACACCCACATGTCATAGAGAGAGGGAGAGGAGTGGAGAGTGAGCTTGTGGGAGGGAGAAAGAAGAGAAAGAGAGCAAGTCTTGCAAAACTAGTTCCATAAGCATTTGAGTAAGCCACAACACAATTCTCTCTTTTATTTTCCTTTTTCAAATACATGCTCTTAGAAGTTTTAAACATTCACAACACAATTCTCTCTTTTATTTTCCTTTTTCAAATACATGCTCTTAGAAGTTTTAAACATTCACTTCAGATGTGTTTTGATGGTATTCTCATGTTAAAAATGAAAGGAGTTGAGCCTTGATTCAACCCTTCTTGTATTTCTCTTAATCAGTATAAGACTACTTTTTTCCATATCAAACTCTCAAAATTTCCAAAGGCACACCTGCACCTTAAATTTCTGAGTTTAATACATATTATTTAGCAAGTTTTCATCACAAGATAAGTGGAAAATTTGCCCTAGTTGACCTCTTTTCTCACCAAATTTCTATTTTCAAGAACTGTGCCATAAAAATTTATTTTTGATCCAACTTTCGAAAATTCTATGAAAATGTAGAAAAATGTTCTCGACCTCATTTTTATGTCAACATCTTCCTTAAAGAGTTATCTTCCAAGTAAAATTGGTTTCATTGAAAAAAAGTGAGCGGTTTGAAAGAAAATCCAATTTTCGTAATAGTTGACGAATCTGGACAGCGCTGGACTGTTTCTTAAATAACTAAAAATCTAGAAAAGCTATTCCATTTCTGAAACATGTTCTGAAAACTAGATTAAATTATCTACGAACCATAGGAAGGCCGAGTTTGGGAAAAATCTGAAATAGCCCTTTTGCTTTTAATCTTTAAATGCTACTGAATCTGGAAATTTAGTTTTGCATGGGTGTTTTATACTCTTGTATACATGGATATGCTTATTAGTTTATGATCATATCTTGGTATGATATTGCATGTGTTATGGTTACGTTCCTTATCTTCTTCATTTTAATGATGCTCATGCTTATGTGGATATTACTATCTTGTTGAGTTTGTTTTAACTTGACTTAAAACATTGATCCAAATGGAAAACTTAATTGGGATGGTATTAGGTTTTCGATGACTTAAATAATGAAGAGATGATAATGTGTTATGTATGGATTGATGGGATGTGCTCCCTAATTGAAGGTTAAGTCTTGCGCAAGCGGTTGTCGCGTAAACCCTAGAATGGAACAGACGTATTCGGACTCTTTGCGATGGTTTGATTGGTGAGATAAGGTTAGGTTCGGATGGGACATTTAGGAGGATAAAACTTTTTTGGAAGGATAAGGTTGGATTCAGGAAATGAAACTTTTTTCTTTTCGCTGTCCCTTTTGAGGCCCTGCGGTTGGCGCTACGCGGTATATAACCGTTGGTAGACATCCGAGGTTAGTTCTGCAAGAAAGCAGCAATAGGGGGAGTTCAGAATAGTCCAGTGTCCAATTCTTGTGGTTGGGAGGATGAAATCTCTTTGGGGGATTTCTAGAATACTAACCACTAACATTATAACCTTTGTTATCTATTTGAATGACATATTCCTTTTCTCTATTATTGAAATTGCTGTTATTGACTTGAATATCATGCTTCACTACTTGTTTGCCTTAAATGTGATGGTGTATTGGATTGGGAAAAGGGACAGGGTGTGCGTGCGTTTACTGGGCATTCAAAGCTCATGGCGTTCCATGCCAGGTATTGAAGACTATTAGACCGGTCGAAGGCAAAACGGAAGCATTTGAGGACGTACGGCTACCCCTAGGAGGATTAGAAACTAGTTTGTAAACGTGTTTGAGATTGTAAGTGATAGATCCCATGTTGTATTTAAGACAAGATTTGTAATTTGTATATATATAACATTTGTAACCTATCCTTATAGCCCATCAACTCATGTAGGCCTTGTGTTAATACCTTGTCAAGATCTGTCAAAAAGGTAGCTTTGCTATCTACGGTGGTTGGACTTTGAAGGGAGGCTATTTTAACTCCTCCGACCTTCCTGGGATCTTGCTTGGTTATTATCCAAAGGACTCATTAGTGACGTTTCCTACTCTTGTAACCTTAGATAAACCCTGTATTTAATGGTTAATATATTATCTGATGTTCCCGATTTTTGGGGCGTCACACGCCGTTAATTGGTGAGACAAATAACGACGTTGATTATGCACCGTAAAATATGTAATACAACAACTTATTATGTCTGCCGTAGAATATGCAGTTTTTTATTTTATTTTATAAATTCAGCAGGTTCTATTTGACCAATTTTGTACAATCTAACAAATATTACAAACAAGCATCACAAAACATCAATCAACTACCAAAATATTGTTTGAAACATCAAAAAAGAAACTATATCCATAATTATAAACATTCAACAGTTGTCTATACATTCCAAACATTCGAAAACTATATCCTTAAGTTCTAAACTGTACAAAAAGTTTAAACCATCCAAAACTATGCATACCTAACTTCCTAAACATATCGACAACTATTAAGAGATTATCTAAAACTACCGACAACAGTTCCTATAGCAGTTGCAAATCCACTTTCTCCTATCACTGGGACGAGGGTGCCCAATGTATGTGTTAAGGCACCTAAACCCGTGACAATAGCTAGAGCAACTAACCCTATTGCATTTCTTGTCTGCATGACAAAGAAAACTTCACATAAGTACAAAAACCAATGGCTCAGGGACAAAAATATTTCTTGAGGTATTGAGAAATGACCAAGAAATTTTAAAACACCAACAAAACATTTCCAAAATTAATAAGATAATTCAATGGCCCCATAAAAGCAATGTCATAATGAAAAATTATCAAAAATTCAAGATCTTAATAGTCTTAACGTATATGCAAATAAAATCCATATAAAGAAAAACTTTTTTTTTTTTTTTTCATACTTCAAATGAAGTTACCTTTTTTGTTGCAATGTTTCTAGAGGGAAATGAGTAGGAATCTTCAAACAAACCATTAAGTTTGTATAGGAAAATAGAGTTTGGTACTAAATCTAGGCAATAAGAGGCTCAAGTGAAACTGAATCTAGCAACCATGTTTTGTTACAGTGCTCTAAAGTGTGGAAGATATGGTCTAAGCTACTAAATTGGTGGGGTTTTCAGTGGGCAACTCCAGATTCAGCTGAGGGTGTGCTCCAATAGTGTGGTCTGGAGTGAAGCTAAGTAAATTGGAAGTGAAAATTTGGAGCGTAACACCTGTTTTCTTGTTGTGGTTAACGTGGAAACTTAGGAAAGATTGTGTATTTAATAATTGGTAGCCTTCTTGTGTTGAGTTGGGTAAAGTAGTGAAGGTTAGGGTGGCTTTATGGGCTAACTCATTTTTAGGCGGGCTGTCTTACTCTGCCCAAGGCCTGCTATTAAACCTCAGTCAGGTTAGGCAGTGTATTGGAGGTGGTAGTAGAGGCAGGGGATGTGCATAGAAGATGTTAATGCTGAACTAGTTGATTGGGTTAGAGATTTAGGAAATGGGAAAAACAAATATGGAAAGCAACTCCTATGGCAGTCATTTTGTCTATTTGGAAATTCAGTAATAATTGTGTATTCAATAACAACTATACAGGCATTGAAGAGCTGTGTGATCTCATTAAAGTGTGCATCTTGCAATAGCCCATGAAGCTGAACAAATAATCCACACTTTGGTCGTCAAAGAAGTTTTCCTTTCCAATCATATAAATAAAAAAGACAACTGACTTTAGACCAAAATGTCATTTCCTCTACTTTGATTATGCATCATGAATGCTTCTAAAAGCAATCTTTCAAACTATTCTAAAAGCAATCTCTTAACTTTGGCATACGCTTCTTGCCCATAACAAGAAAGGGGCCGTGATTCCATCACTTAGAAAATGTGTATTTTTTAGCCATACACATTGAGGTCCCATTCCATTTTAACCCACAAAAATGATACCTCTCATAAACAAGTTTTATTATCGATATCATTAATTTGTAAAAAGTGCATCCAATTTCATCTCAACAAGTAAATTACATGGATTGAAAGGAAGTTTCTTAGATTAAAAAAAAAAAAAAAATCTAGAAAAATCATCAAATTAAACTATTTCAATTAACCCAGCATCAAGTTAAACAACTTGAACTAGACATCAAATTAAGTTTAGCTGAGTTGAACTGGGTTTTTCTAACAAACATCCAAAGAATCTACTAACTATTTCTTTTTGGCAGAACAACAATAGTGATTGATTTATTTTCTAATGGTGCGTTTTCTCAAGAAACAAACGAATATTATCAAAATTTTCAATTACAGAAATAAATAAAATAATGAAGGAGCAGTAGATCAAGCCCTTATATGATCATTACAAGTAAATCAAACGAAAATATAAAGGGGGAAAAAGAAAGTTGGGTTTAATTAGGGTTTAGTTTGACCTTCCAAAAGATCCATGCATGGAGTGGCGTGAAGAGCTTTAATGTAGCAAATCGGTGAGATTTTGAGATGGGATGAAATATCACAGCTATGCATACAAATATTACAGGTAGTATTAGAACCAGAAATCCCAAATTTCTGGCCATTCCTTGGGGAAAATGAAAACAAACAAGGATCAAGAGAATTTGAGACTGGAAATTTTTGTAGAAGGGCCTTCTCCAGATTTCGACTATTTTCCAATAAAGAATTACTCTCTAAAAAGATAGTTATGAAATCGTTACACAAATTCATTGTCAGACATTCATAAACTTTAGGTTTTTCAATTTAAATCCCATACAGATCATCAATTTACACATTTATTGTACTATTAAAATTTTTGAAGATTCGAGAATAATCGAGATGAACCTATAATAAGCATCGAAATCATAAAATAATTAATTTGAAAATTTAAGTAAATAAATAGTTATAATTCAGATGAAATACCAGAAATGATCTCAGCGCCGATGATAGAGCAACTCCATTATCCCCAATTTTGATGAAAAAATTTGAATCGAAACTTTCAGAAACAATGCCTGCATCCTGAGCCCTCACATATTAGATCTACCATAAATCCTGCAGATTTGAAGCCTTCATATCTTATATCGTCGCCGTCCGAGAATGGCACGAAGATGGTGAAGACGGTGGTGGTGGTGGTGTGCAGTGGATGTGAGGGTGAAGACGACGACGGCCATGGAAGAGGAGCAAAGGGCGAGGAGATCGTCGTCGATTTGGTGAGGAAAAGAGAAGATGAGGAGAGAGAAAAAATATAGAGAAACGTAAGCCGCTGGAAGCAAATCGATGTCCGGAAGCAACAGGCCGAGAAGAGAGAGAGAGGGCGGTAATGGAGGTGATGGCAGCGGCACAGCAGTCATAGTGGTGGTGGCGTGGTAGTGGGCAGAGAGAGAAAAAAAGGAGATGGAAGAGAGAGAGGAAGTGTAACCGTGTATGGTTTGGACCGTATATGATGTGGAAGATTGGATCGAGTGTGGAGGAGTTTGTGGAGGTTTGATCTATTGATGATGATGAGTAGGAGGTTAGGGTTTCTGGTTTTGGGGTTGAAGAGTTAGGGATTTTGATTTTTTTTTTTTTTAAATTTTTTTTGGTGTTTGGCGCTCAAAATTTTTATTTTGGCACCTATTTTTATTTTGGTCATACTATTCAAGAGAGATATTGCGTGTCGTGAAAAGTAAAATATTTTTAACAACTAGCATATGTGTGTCGTGGAAAGTGTACTTTTTAACGGCTGACTTTTTGTGCGTCGTAAAAAGTACTATATTTTTAACGGCTGGCTTTTTGTACACTGTAAAATGTTTAATATTTTTAACGGTTGGTGTACGCGTGTCGTGTATAGTTGATATATTAACGGCATGCCATATGCACGCCGTAGAAAGTTTTATTATTTACTTCTAACATTGCAAGCTGTAAAAAAATCATCATTATTAGCATTCACGGCCTACGCAATAGACACGTCGTGGTTTGGGAAATTATTTACGACATGCAAAAAAAGCATGTCGTAAAAGTGAGAAACCACGACTTGCTTACTGTATGTCGTTAATGGGGAGTCGTAAAAACTCAGTTTTGTTGTAGTGGATCAGGCTTTTTCTAACTTGAACTAGAATTTTTTGGGTTGGATGGACTAGGCTTTTTTTTTTTTTCTTTTTTCTTTTAAAGGATCGACAAAAGCATTCTGGACCAAGTCCACTTGACTTGGTAATTTTGGCATTAAAAAAGTACCTCATTAGATCAAGGCACTTGTCAAAACAAGGTGAGACGCAATCTTTGGTCCAAATTTTGATTCTAAACTTGGTGACTCATTCAAACACAATCTTTGAAATTCTAATTTCCCCACCAAATTGAACACAGTTCCCAACTTCTAAGTTCTATCAAATCGAGCACAATCCCTAAATTTCGACTCAAATTTTGATTCTGATAGGATTTTGTCTTTGGAAATTGATTTTCTCAATATTCTCATTTGACTCTCTATTGATATTTCCCCTTTTCCATGTGATGATTAGGATGCTACTCGAAGTAGATGATTAAATAAGGGTCTCCTGATCAAATATCATTTAACGAATTAGAGTTCTTACCAAAAGTGATCAATCAAATAATTACCTCTCCATTCATATCATTCATTTAAGGAATCCATATTCTATTCAAAAGTATATAATCAAATCACTGCTTCCATATTCAAAATCTTTCCAAGGAGTTCGAATTTTATTCCAAGTAATCAATCAAATAACTATCTCATAGTCAAATATCTTTTAGGGAATTTCAAAATTTTATTCAAAGTAAAAGACTTGATCACCATTTCCTTATCCAACACTTTTTCTTAAAATTAAGATTTCACACAAAGTCAATAACTCAAAGATTATCATTCAATCAAAATTTTCCATAATTTCCAACACTCTACTCTAATAAGATTTTTTTAAGAAGTTGTATCTTGATCATATACTTTCTCATAAAATTTGGATTCTAACTTAAATTCAATGTTAGGAAAGATAATTATTCCTAATTGATCACTATGGTAAGATTCACAACTTAGCACAATTTTTTTATTAGGAAATTATTTCTTAATCTACCACTGATTTCCAGAATCACAATCGCTGCCTAATTGGACCCCAAATTTTCATAATCAAATCACTGCCTTATTGACGACTAATTTGCATAATCATATCACTGCATTTCCATTAATGACAAGATACCATATAAGCACATAATTTGCATTCATGCATATTTGGGTTAAGGTTTTCCTATCCTAGTTTGGAAAGAAGATCTATGGATTCACTAAATCATAAAATAAATGCAACAATACAATCCTGAAAGGGCAGGTTCTTATCCTAATTTGAAAGGTGCTAAAACTTTTCATATACAAGGGTATGTTTAGCCAAGAGGGTACCTCAGTTATGACTATCAATATACCTCTCATGCTACCTTGGAATGCAAGGGGATGATCAAACGATACTAATAGAAACTACTGACGCTTGCTTGTGGACACTAACATAGCCCACGAATAGTGCCCCGGATATTAAGTAACAAAGCTAGATTTTTCTAGCCCACAATAATGCAATGAAATAAACATTTAAACACTAAAATCATAAAATAGAAAATTTCAAGTCAAGCTCTCCTAATTCTCCCTCAGAGTCTCCAATTATGGACACCATCCTTTTTGAGTATTAGGTATGTTTCCACACTATGTTGTATCAACTTGCTTTAACCAATATAGAGTCGCCACTTAATTTTTAAAGCGGAATTATGAAACCTTTAATGATAAAAACTAAGCTAAGGACCTGATTCGTCATAACCAGAGAATCACTAGTTCAGGAGCTAAGGTACAAAAACAGAAGGTCATGGAATGATGCACCCCCTTTTGCCCAATACGAAAATTGGTCTCCACTAACTTTCTATTTTATGATTTTAGAGATTAATTATTTCAAACAAGTCCATTTTAAGCCTAAAACCTTTACTACCCTAAAACTATGTAATTTGAATAAAAGATAAACATCATTTAGTTTAGATTAAAGAATAAAGCCATCTTTTTGAAAATAATGATTTTTTCAACAAAACTTGATTTTTATGATTCATGGCCATAAACTTAATTGAAAATAAACAATGTTTATAAAACATTCAAAACAAATAATTTTGTATGAAAAAGCACACAAACTTGGATTATGGAAAAACAATGCCACCAAAACAAGCATACATGCTATGAAGGACAAGAATACTTACTGAGATGCTTACCACCATGCGCCTTACATGCAAAGTATGACTAAAATTTCTATATAATCCTAAACATGCATCTAAACACACTGTAGACACTCCATTTTTGATCAGTCTTAAGACTTGGGCGCTCTTTCTTAGGTACCCAATGATGAAAACATGATGTGTTAGTCCTATGAATCCCTCAGCAAGAAGTCTAAGATGCAAGTCTTAAACTATCCAAACACTTGTTTTGGTTAAAATGCTTTTCAACCAAATGAGACTCTATTTCAAAACGAGTTTGGTTGTGTAGTTCCAAACATTAGCAATATGTCTCGAGGCTCATTATTTCTCAAAATAGAATGCCACACATTTTCAAACAAACAGAGCAACGGATACAATGGGAATGAATGGAAGAAGTGAAATCCTCAGAAATACCTATTTCTTCTCTCAATTCAAGCTAACCTTAGCTTTTTGATCTAATGATGTACTTTCTGACTAGCCGGACAACATACGATGGCCGATGAAAAGTGCATTTGGCTGGACATCAAAGGGAATGGCCAGCTGAATTGTCCGGGTATAGAGCATTTTCAGAAATTTTCGCTTGTTCAATAAACTTTTCATATATATCTCAGATATTTACACTCGAGGCTCTATAAATAGAACTCGGCAACTCATTTCTAGGGGTTGGAAAATTTGCCCAAGGCTAATATAAGCCTCTTGACTCCTCTTCCTTTCTCCTTCATCTTCTACCTACCACCATCTAACTTCAAACAATCAAGCACCATTAAAGGTTGATCCTAAGTGAAGATTCCTGAACATTTTAAAACATATCTAAAAGGACTTGAGGGAACCAAGAGAGAGTTTAGAAAACAAATAAGCTCATCCTCTTTAAGAGGTGAGATTATCGAACTTTTGACTACCATTTCTTCTCTTTTCCTTTGTTTCTGACCTTGTTCTGCATTGTATAACTATTGTCAATATGTAACAAGTCCTTATGGATGTGGCGAGGGTAGAAATTAGCCACCCAGCCATTGAGTTGATTGTCTTTCTTTCTTTATTTTCTTGCTTTCCCTAGCTAAAGCTTCTTATTATTGCATATTTTGGGACCTTGTGATTGTGATTGGAAGTAGAGATTAGCCATCCATTCACAAGTTTAATACGTAGAGTAGTTTTTCTTATTGTTACACACTTTATCTTCACATATCCTATCTTCTAAGTACTTTGATCCATGTGTCTCAACTCTTTACTCAATGTCAATGAGTGCTATTTCATAGGATTGCTTGGATGATTAATGGGATTTGATGTTGAAAAAGTTGTGTTCTTCCATTTTATTGAGTATTTTGGAAGTAAAACAAGAGATTTTATGTCGAAAGGCATTGAACTCTATCTTGTCAGTCATTTGTGAACATGGAAAGGAGTGGAAACACCCTTGTTCCATAAATATAAGTATAGTTTTCAATGGATTTTTTTATGAATCCCTTATTTTCAAAGCAAAGCTTCCACTAAGAAATTATGTGTATTAATCTGCTCTGTCCAATTAATAGCATTAATTTAGATACTAACCTGCCTTTATTCACAAAAAGATGATGTAGGTTCTCATCTGTTTCTTAGGCTTGAATTTGTGTTTTTCTTTGATCCTCTTAATTTTTCAATTTCCTACAAAATATATGTTGTATATATCTGTTTATGGTATTGTTGAGGATTAAGATCCATCTGCCTCTTCCCTAAGTGATTCCTATGAGTGGATGAGGTAGAAGGAATGAGCACCTTTCAGAATATGTTCTTGGCTTCTGTTCTGGATTTTCTACACTGACCTAAATCATGACCGAAAGAAGAGTTCACCCTGTCAATTTCTTGTTCGGTCGGCCCATTTTTTATTTAGCCGGATAACCTTCCCAAGAATAGAGCAAATAGCTTCTAAAAAGTGCTCTCCTAGGTGGTTCTGGAGCTGTTGGATGATTTATTTTAATTGTTTAGTATGATTTATTAGATTTATCAGTAACTTTGCTGAATTAATTCATTTTTGTAATAATTTCTTTAATCATCCTTGTTTTTATATATAATTATTTATTCAAAGTGTTATAATAATCTCTCTCTCTCTCTCTCTCTCTCTCTCTCTCTCTCTCTCTCTTGTCTTACTCGAATTGTTGTAATAATCTTGCAACCTACGTCTTTCTAACCCTTTTATTTATGCGCTTTCCGTATGGCATCATGTCTTATTTATCACACTCGTGTATTGCATTCATTTTTCATGTATTCCGGAAAGGCTTATTGGAATTTGTGGAGTTTATCATTTCCAAGTTGAATATATGTGCCACCCCATGTCTTGAGATGATGTTCATATCATATCTTAGTATCCAGACCTATAAATCCATGTCATATATGTGTTGTATTAGTTACTTGTATATAGGATCATGCATATACTAAATTATTCTTTAGGCTCCTCTCGGAGTACTAGGAGAGCATTTTTTTGCTTTAGCATATTGTGTGAATATGTCATCTATCATGTTCATTGCCATACCATGAGGGTAAATGCTTAATTGAAATATCTGTATAAATGCTAGTGGATGAAGGTTATATTGCTTATGTTGGAATGTAATTGATTCTTATGCTTCAAAGTTTGTAGAAAGAAGTTTTTTTCAAAAAAATGCATGAAATCAAAGTATAACCAAAACCAGTGACACAGTCTATATTTGATTATCTCATATAGTAATGTTAATGTGGTGGGTAAAAATTGAACCACCCTTGATGCGGCGGTGATGTGGTGGACATAGCTTAATTTCTGAGGACCCTCTGATGCCTAAGTTAGTGATAGAGGTAAATAAAGGTGCATGATTATCTTAGTGTGGTTCAAGTAGAAGTGTTTGCATACCTCTATTGTGTTGATTGCTTCCCATTTTATAGCTTACTCTTACTAACCATTGTTGGCTGTTAGGTTTCCCTCCACTCGTCACGTTAGCCACCTTTCCTTAGGGATTGTGCTCCACCAGATGAGGATTTCTAGGAGTTGGTTGAGCCTAAAATAAAGGGAAGTGGGTTGACTAGGTGTGCGGTCTTCTTGGGTGCACTTTGTTTTGCTTCCCTTTATTCCCAAAACTTCCTTGGCCTAGTCTAGTCCTAGGCTGTTAGACCAAACTCCAACTATCCTAGCTAACTTTTCACCTTGCTGGCAATGTTGCCTTCCTGCTGCCAGCCTAGGAATTCTAGTCCTGCCTTATGTTGATTTTTTTTTTGTCTCCTACAATTTCCCCCAAATCTGGTTTCTTTTTCTTTCTAGGGAAAAAAAGTAGTCAGAGTTTTATTTACACCTGCAAGAGTTTTTGCCCATGATCTTAGGGTTTCATGCTTATCGTTTCAACTTTCAAATAGCATGATGTTCCTTTGCTTGTCACACCGTCTCTATCCCAGGACACGTTGCCTCATGTCATAAGTCTCAAACTGTCGTGTCTGTCATACGAAGCGACAGGCACGTCCATTAAAAATTAAGAGAGGAGATTCCTGCCATAGTTATTTTAGTCCGACGATCTTCCATTACGATCTCCCTTTGGTTGTCCATAAGTCCCCCTATTTCTCTCTCATTTCTTGATTTTCATTCCTTCTCTGGTCTTATGGGCAAGTATCACGTTCTTCTAGAATCCCCTTCCACCTTGGCGGCCTTTTACGAGCGATTTGGAATTCTAGAGGATGTCCATGTTCGCTTGCGGAAGGGTGGTGACAACCTTGAAGGTGGCCCAGATTACACTTGCATGTCCCTTGTCACAATTACTGACGAAATAGTAAGGTTTCCCCTAGACTCACTTTTGAGGGAGTGCATGTACTCTTGGTCCCTTGCCCCCATTCAATACTCTTCTAACATTCATAGAGTTGTGATGGGGTTTTTGAGTTAAACCGAGCCTATGACACCCATCTTCGTCAGATGGAGTTTCTATCTGTTTATGTTTGTATAGCCTATAATGCCAAGGCCCCAACTGAGGACCTTAAGTATTATTTGAGGCCAAAAGGTGCCTCAAAGAGACTCATCACCCTTCTTCCCAAAACTAACAAGGACCTAGAGTAGGATATTGTGATGATTTCTGGGATCTGGGAATTTGAGAGCTCTCTCTGTACCTGGCTTGTACCTAGAGCCTTCGGAAGAGCAGGTCCTTTCTGTTCTATATTCCTTATTTTTCCTTTGAATTTGTATGGCCGACAACTGTTCATTCTCTTTCTGCCAGATCCCAGCACCAATGTAGTGAAGCACCTTCGTGAATACGTCATTCTTCAGGAGGAACTGGAGAAAATCTAAAACCTTCCTGAAGAGGAAAAGTCTACTCCCAAACTTCTGTGTATTGAATCCTCTACCTCCCATCTAAAAGATGAAAAACGGTCATCCCAAGCTTCTTTAGAACAATTGGAAAGCTCATCTAGTGGCCCTGCCAAAAGAATTTCTGATCCTATCATCGACCTTACTAACCCCTCTATAGATGTAGAGGTTGAGGACTTAGCTGCTACCCTTGCGCGTCATTCTTCAAGGACTGCAAAAACCATTATCCCTACCTCCATCAAGAAGAAAAGGAAATTGCAAAAAGATACTGAACTCTAGAAGCTGAAACTGGAAGTAGGAGCCACAATTTCTGTTGTCGGTGCTATTACCACTGGTGCTGGTTCCAGTGCTGGTGAGTCAATTACCCCTAAATCTATGAAATCGAAATGATTTACCCTTCATACAGCTGCCGCTGTTACTGACCCTGCAGATCCTGCTGTGAAACGCCCCAAGACACAAGGAGGTAACAAGACTGTGTCCTATGAGGTTCCTGAAGATCAGTGCAGGCCTCACATGCTGCTCCCTAACTGCCGTTATGTGTCCACAAATGACAGCCTAATGGAGGTTCTTAAACTGGGCTTTCAACTCAGCAAAGGGTTTACCTTGCCCAGGGATATAGCCTCCCTCTAGCCTTTGGATAATGCTTCTCTGATCCATACCGGTGTAGTCAGTGCTTTGTGGGTAAGCGTTTTTGTGCTCAGGCTTTCTTTATTCCTTGCATTTTGACCAAGTTTAATCATTTTTCTCTTCTGTAGGCCATCCAAGTTTGTCATGAAAGTTTGGCTAGGATGGACTCTTACAAGGCTAAAGCTTCCATCCAATCTGTTACAGCCTCTGGTGCTTTGAAAGTAGCCACTGACAAGGAGAAGAGATTGAAGTTGATGTCCTACCAGAATTTGAAGCATACTACAAAAAAAGATCTTACTGAAAATGCAACCCAACTGGCCAAGATCTAATTGGAAAAGTCCAAAGAGAGCCTGGCCTCTGCTCTTGTTGCGAATGAGACGCTGAAGAAAGAAGAGTATAAGAAGCTAGATAAATCTCGTAAGGATGTTATCGAGAAATATTTGCAACAAATCTATAAGCTTTAGGATGATCTGTTTATTGATGGTTGAAAGGCTGCCTTGGCTAAGGCTGGGGTTACTCCTGATTCCTCCCAGTATTCTAACCCAATTCTACCTTGGAAGAAAGATTCATCGCCAGCAAAGGAAGCTGAAGAAAAGGGCTATGAGGAAGACCCTGAAGAGGAAGTGGAGACTGTTCTGGATGCAAGCGCCCAAAATGCGGCCGCTCCTACTGATGAGGTTGAACTTCTTGCCCCTAAGCCTCAAGAAAAGACTTCTTCTAATGCTCTATGTGTTCTTCCTGCCACAGAAATTCCTACCCCTGCTGAATGTAGGGATGTTGGAACTGTTTCTTTTGGATTTGCTGAAATTGGTGCTACCCAGATCCCTGTTGTGACAAAGGATTAAGAAACTTGCCTTTTGCTTTTATTTATTTGTTTGTTTGTTTATTTGGTGTTTTTTTTTTTTTTTTTTTGGACTATGGCCTAGAAACTCTTGTATGGTCCAATCCTTTTGATGTAATTGTACCTTTTTGCAAATAGAAAGCTTTTGTGTTTGATTTTTATTTAAGTGTTAAGTACTTTTCGAAACGTTTTTTCCTGGGTTGAGATGGGTGTGTAAGGCACCCTATTTCCCCCATAGCTTGGATGGTTTTGAACACAAAGACAACTAAGCTACAGAAAAATGGTAGAGTGTTTTGAAGAAATTAGACTAAGGTAAAATTGAAAGAAATTGTAAGGTTGTGGAAATTTTGGAAACAGTTAACTAAGTAAAATTGAGAAAAATTTTGACTAAAGAAAATTTTGATTAAGTAAAATTTTCAATTACCCCCCCCCCCCCCCACATCTATAAGAGGGTTTGTTTTCTTGGATGTAGGAAAACTTTTGAGAAAATTCCCTTTAAGTCCAAGGAATCACAATCCAGGACAGGATTTGCCTACCTTTCTGGTTCAGAAACTGTACTACATTCCTGAGCAAGGAAGTCATTTTTTCTTGGGCTAAAAATTTTTTTAGTCTCAAGAACTTGAATCCAGAGAAGGATTGTTCTACTTTTCTAACTCAGAATCCTTCTTACACTTTTGAATAGGTGTGTTGCGTGGAGAATAGCCATCTGAAAGATTCTTGAACGATTTGTGTTCGTACAAGAACATTGTTGCAATGTAGGATAGGATTGCATCTTGTGCTGGATTGCCACATGTTCTTGTACTCAAGAAATTATTATAAATTATACTTAAGCAAAGAACCATTTGAAAACAGAATTAAAATATCTCATAAAAATTGCGTATTTACAAGCTATTTATGAAACAAATACTTAATGAAAATAAATCCTAAGGTTTGCAGTGTTCGAAGGGCAAGGCACAACCTTGCCATCCATGTCTTCCAAACGGTAAGCCTCATTTTCACCAACTCAACCAACCTTATATGGGCCCTTCTTGTTGGGACCTAACTTTCCATCAGTTGCATTCTTCTGACTACCTAGAACTCTTCACAAGACCATATTTCGTGGATGTAATTCCCTAAGGTGAACTTCCTTATTGTAACCTTTTGAGAGTTGTTTTTGGTAATTTGCCAACCTGACCCGAGCTGTTGTTCTCCTTTATTCGATTAAGTCCAGTCTGCATGACAATAGTTGTTCATTCTGCAACTCTTCGTAAATTTATGATCGCATGGTGGGCAATACGACTTCCAATGGGATAATGACTTCAGTTGCAAAGGCCAGGGCGTAGGGTGTTTCACCCATTGCCCTCCTAGGTGTTATACGATAAGCCTAGAGAACGATGGACAGTTCATCAACCCACTTTCCTTTCAGCCGTTCTAAACACATCTTTATTTCATCCAGCACATCTTGTTAGAAGCTTCTGCCTAACCATTGCTTTGAGGATAACAAGGACTTGAGAAGAAGTTTTTTATTCCCAGTTTTCAGCAATAATTTTAGAAGGGGGCGCAATCAAATTGCGTGCCATTATAAAAAATTAATGCATGTGGGATACCAAACCTGGTTATGATGTTGCGCCAAGCGAAGTTCTTAATATTCTTGTCTTTGACTGTGATCAGTGGCTCAGCTTCCACCCATTTAATGAAATATTCTGTTGCTACCAACATAGATTTTTTACCTCCTCTGCCTTTTAGAAGTGGGCCGATCCAATCCATGCCACACTGGGCAAAAGGCCAAGGGTTGGTTAGTGAGTGAAGATCTGCCACTGGCTGGTGAATCAGGGGAGAAAAACGCTGGCACTTGTCACTTTTTTTTACGTACGCCTGGCCATCTTTGTGCATAAACAGTCACCAATAGCCCTAGGTGATTGAACGTTCTGCTAAAGACCTCCTCCCAGTATGCATTCCACAGATTCCTTCAAAAACTCATATAGGATGTTATCAACAAGGGCTGGGTGGTGGATTATAGGTATAGACATGTGAATGATTTCCTGTATAGGACTCATTTTTCTAAGATCCAGAATCTGGGCGCTCTTCTCTTGACTTTATGAGCTTCTTTCCTATCTTCTTGGAGTATTCCCTCCCTGATGTACTTAATGATTGGATCCATCTAGCTAGGGCCATGACTAGTGCATAAGATTGGCTGTATGTCTTGCTTTGCTTCTGACAAGATACCGAACTAAGGCAAGAACACAACTACAATGGTTCTAGCTTCTATCTTTTCCACTGCTGAATTAAAGGTGGCAAGGGCGTCTGTGTGGAAATTCTATTTCTTGCCTATCTAGACAATTTTGAATTTTCGAAAAGATTTTACCATATCCTGGACTTTGTTTAAATAGGCTTGCATCCTTTCGTCCTTGGTGACATATACTCCAGTGAGTTGGTTAACCACTAACTGAGAATCACAGTGTACTATGAGGTCTTGAATGTTGAGAATTTTTGCAAGTTATAATCCTGTAAGCAAGGTCTCATATTCTGCTTTGTTATTCGATGCTTTGAACCCTAGACAAATTGCTTGTTCGTGGAGAATGCCCTCAAGGGATAGCAAGGCCACGCCAGCTCTGGCTCCTTTCGAGTTTGATGCACCATCCACGAAGAGTTTCTAGTTGTCCATGTCACCAACATATAGTTTCCATCTTGAATCATTGCCCTGTCCTGACTGAGCTTGTTGCCCAGTTTTTGTGGTACTAGACTATTGTGATAATGCCAATTCCAGGTTTTATTTCTCTTGGATCATGCCCTACTGCCCCCTATAGTTTTGCAGCTGGTGACATATCAATTGTAGAACTTTGTTGAGGTTGTTCGATTGAGAATTCCGCAACGAAGTCAACTAGAACTTGGGCTTTGATGGCAGTTCTGGGCTAAAAAATGACGTCAAATTCCCCTAACTCTACGGTGTAGACACCCCATTTTTGACCGTCCTCAAGACTTGGACGTCACCATTTGAACACTCGGTGATCATCCATGTTCATGTTCGTCTTGAGTTCTCGGAGGCTTCGGTTGCGCGCCTTGCCTCAAGACCTCTCGACTTGTTTGTTTTGTGCTTGGTTATGCACCAAACACTTGTGTTTTTGCTTCTGAGGACAGGGAATGGCTTGTTGGCCATCCCCACACCTCACCAGCCTTGGCTTGGGCTGCCGGCCATGCTTTCTTGCTACCGGCCAATGATTTTGGTCGATCGACACTATAGTTGGTCAGCCGGCTATTGATTTGGTCAATCGGCCATATTTTCTGGCCGAGACCTTTTCTTTGCCTTTTTCAGGCATTGTGCATGCTAGCTATGCCAGCTGGTGAGCACAAATCCAGCCCTCCATATACGTGTATGGAGGGATTTCATCCTTTACTTAGCTTCCCTTGAAAGCTTTGGATTGCATCTCCTATAAGAGGAGGGCCTCCCCTCCCTTTCCAGAGGTTGAACAACTTGTGATATATCCATATATCTCTATATCTCCCTCTCTCTCTATATAGTTGTGTGTGTAATAGTGTTCTAAAGGGTTTTTTTGTTCTTAGTTTTGCACTAAGACACCTAGTGTTACACTATACTCCGGTTACTGAGGTGTTGAGGAGCTGGTTTCAGAGTTTTTAAGTTGGTTTTGATCAAAAGGAGGGACTGAAGTTGGTGTTCTTGAAGTGTTCTTCAAGGGTGAGCACTATTACTTTATATTCCCCATTCTTGCATGGGCTCTTAGCTTATCTTGCATACTGTTTTAAGCTTAGTGTTCTACTGATAAAAGTTCTGTATTTTCATGCTTAAGATGTTTGTTTAAGGTTGCTTTCGGGTTGGAGGTTGTCTACCCCCCCTCCCATTTGCCTTGTTTGGCCTCTTTTGGTACCTTTCTCTTTGGGCTTTGGACCCCATCTATTTCGACCTTCTCACCACTGAAATCCAGAGGATTTTCAGTGGTGGAGAAGTGGTTTTGAGGTCATGTATAGGGGAGGGACACCCCCCTCCCTTTGTGTCTCATTTGCTTGCATTTAGGGCTCATAAAGGTAGCATGTTTGCTTAGCTTTAGTTGGCTCCATTCTAGAGGTTTTTTGGTGTTATTTGGTCATATTATATCTCTGTTTTTGGTCGGATTGGTAGTCCATTGCATGCATCATACACTTGCCTTGCAATCCCCTCATTTGCCTAAACATGCATCATGCATTTAGACCACCATGCTTGCATATTTTAGCTTGACTTCATGAAGCTTTTAGTCATCTTTCATCATGTTTAAGCTCTTTTTAGTGTTGATTTGGCCATGCTTTTCATGCTTTGTATAGCTACCATGCATTTTGGCTTGTTTGCTTTGGGTGTGTGGGTCATGAGCATGCTTTATTTGGGTTATTTCAGTGATTTGGAATCACTTATCATGCTATTTCAGTCCATGCTCCATGCTTGTGTGCTTGCATGTACCATCCTTTCAATGCTTTAAAGAGTGGTCCTTTTGTGCCTTAAAATAGGTCATTATACATGCCTCTTTGTTTAAGTCTTTGGGCTGCCATATCAGTGGGTATTTGGGCTTATTTTGACATATCATAGCTCTGTTTTTCCGTGGTTAAGTCTTGCCATGTTTGGTTGCGATAGGTGCATTGTAATTGCCCTTTTTGGCCTCATACGCGTCTTGCTTTGTGCTCATCTTTCTAGCGTGTTTTGCCGTCATCCCACGCATGTTCTAGCTTTATTTTGGTCTGCCTTGGGACTGTTTTGAGTTGTTTTGGCCCTTTGGGGCTTGGTTGATATGGCTAGGGTGTTAGCCCCATGGTTAGCTTCGAGCATTGGGTCCATTAGCATGCTATACTTGTGTATTTGGTTTAGCATTCCTCTTAGCACGATTTTAGAGCTCAGCATGTTTGTAAAATACCCTTGTTTGTCTCTTTTCAATGTGTTTAAGAGTCGCCTCTTCTTTGCCTTAGATGATAGGTCTTTGTGCGTGCATGTTCCCATGTGTGTTTTGTGCATTTGTTGCACCATTTTGGCCACTGTTATGGACACGGCTGAGGTCTGTCCATTTATAGTGTAAGACCATGGATCATGCATTTGTATGTTGTGGTATGCTCATTACATTGCATGATTGTTGTATCCTTGTAGCTAGCGCGTTGTTGCACGCCTATCACTTTGCATAGTTGTCTATTTAGGTTGCATTGTAGTATTGCATACTCATCATATTTCCATGTTGTTTGCATGATAGGTCGCATTGCACGGATTTGGCATGCTCATGTTTCATTACATTAGTTGCATATGTTGCATTGCTCATGTTGCATTGCATTATTTGCATGTTTTGCATTGCATTTGGCATACATGCATTGCATTTTTGTTTGGTTTGGGGTGTCAAACCAAACATGAGGAATGAGGTGTGTTTGTACTTAAAGTGACAAAACACGTCTCAATCCTCGGTCGCCGACACTCTTGATCCAACATGATAGAGTGTGTAGCATTCATTTGTTTTGTTGCATTCATTCTACATTGATTGACACACTTGGCCTCTTTGGCCATCATGCATTGAAATGCGTGATTGGTGGCCCGAGGGTCGAGAGCCATGCTCCCTTGAGTTCATAGCATGATAGGGAGAATGGCCGTGCACACATTGTCTTGTAAATGCCTTGCCATGCACTGTTTGTCCTCTGCTACAGCCAAACCAGTATTCTGCAGGAAGTAATGGCCGGTCGGCCACTTTCAGTGCCGGCCGGCTATCAAAGTCCAGCCGATGGCCCTATTTCTGGTCGATGACCATTTTCTCATGGCCGGTGGATCTTTATCTTGGCCGGTGGCATCCCGCAATGCTCAGGGAGCAATTCAGAGGCATCTCAAGGATTTTTACAGTCCTCAGAGGTATAGAACAGTGCAAATAGAGGCAACAGAAGCATGGCATCGGGTTTTCGAGCAAGGCAAATCGAGCATGCATCATCCAATCATTCCGAGGCAGAGCTGTGGCGGCCTCTCGAATTTCATACTTAGTTTATTTTGTAATTAATTTGTTAATTAAATAAGGGTATGTAATATTTAATTAGCTAGAGTAGTTAATCATTTATTTGGTTTGCATTATTTATTCGGACCCTCCGAGAGAGGGCCAACTGTTGTAATAAGTGTGCGTGTGTGTGTTGTATGTCTTCCAACCCCACGTCTTTCTCCCTTTTATTTACTAGCTTATGATGGTTAGTTTTAGGGCATGTTTTAAGTAGCATCTATATGTTTGCATGTTTGCATCCATTCATCTGTTTTGCATGCACCGGGCTCAGCGCATCATGCTAACTGCATTGTACTTCAATTCCGAGTTGAATACATGTTATTTGTAGCATCTCATATGCCATCTTAGAAAAGCCGAGCCTATTGTAGTTGCATTTTGCATGTGTTGCATTTGCCATCTTAACATGAACTAGGATCATGCATTGATTACTAACTAGTTTCTGTTTTGGCTTGGAGTACTTGGTAAGTATTTATGCTTTAGCATTGTCGCATGCATGTGAGTGACTGCCATGATAGCATGCTTACCATGAGGCTATGTGCTTATATGATATAACTGCCTGAATGCCCGTGGGTGGAGGTTGGGTTATTTGAATTGGAACAATGCATTAAATGAGAGTTTTAAGCCCACTTGAGAGTGGCAAAATTATGTTTTCTAAGCCCACCCGAGGGTGGCAAAATCCACGTCTTAGCCTACTTGCGAGTAGCACCTTCAAACCGTTTTTCAAAACGAACATGAGATGTTTTGTTCCAATTCAGGCGACCCAGTCTATACTTGTATGCTGCGCGCATCACATAGTAATTCTAGGCTAATAACCGGAATAAGAGCGCATAATGTTTTCAAAACTCGATATCATGGTTAGTAGAGACCGATCTTTGATCGGGCGAGCGGGGGTGCTCACGAAGTGACCTTCCCCAATCGTACCCAAGTTCCCGAGCCGAGGCAACTTTGGTGATGACGGACACGTGGCCTTAGGCAACGAGTCAGGGTTTCCTAAATTCCCCCCAAAATAAAATATTTAGGTGGTGACTCTGTATCAGGCAAAACAGTCCATGTTTTGGCACTTCTTTCAAAAAAATCTGTTTTCAAAAACGATTTGCCGGATTTGGACTCTTTGATGATTCATCGGTCTTGCATTGCACTCTGCGAGATTAGATATGGGACCGTGACATTGAGTCCGAACTGTAGTGAGCCCAATGAACAAAATGGGATTTCCTCCTGGGACGTTCGGGGACATCTACAGTTTCTGGCGACTCTGCTGGGGATTTAGAGAACTTGACTCGAACTCATGATATCTTGTTTTGTTTGCACTTATGTGTTTCTTTGCATTTCATTTGCATTGGTGCGCTTAAGACACCGTGTTTGCCATCTGCTATTCCTGAACGGCTCGCCGAAGGCTGCGTGCCATAAGGCTGACCGGTTACGGGCTCTGCCATGATGGGAACACAAACCCCGGTTTTTACCGGGGCACCCTTTTCGACCAATCGACCTAGTGCATATTCGGAATCTATAGTGACCATTCCAAACTAGGACAGGTTGCTTACCCGATTATAGGTTGTTTGAAACCGCTGCGTGCGTAGTGAAACCCTAGTTCCTGACAAAATAGGACAGGAAAACCCTACCCCAACATAAGGGTGTTTTGACTCTCACTTGTTTGTTATGTGCTTTAGAGTTGGCCTCTACAGGAATGCATGTATCAGTTTACAAGTTTGGGTATCAGGCCTGCGGGCACCAGTTCAATATTTTGGGAATCAGTTATCTGCGGGTATCAGATTCAGTTTTGGGGGTAGTGATTTGGGAACAATGATCAGTATTTGAGAACAATCTATTCAGCTTATCAACTGCGTGTTGTGATGCCCAACTGTGTGTTGTGTGTTTATTTACGCTGTTATGATGTCCGTTTGTCTGGTTGTTCATTTCCTTATTATTGTTTTATTTATCTTTTTGCTAGGTAGTTTAGCACAATTGCTTCAGACCAAGCAGATATTCGCCAAGCACTCTGGACTAGAGGTCGTAGACTCCATCGATCTGAGGATCTGGTAGACGGACAACCAGTGCTTCATTCTCTACCCCCGGTTACTAGACGGAGGCCAGCTAGGCAGAGGATATCAGTTCAGTAGTCAATTCAGAGAGCCCTGTCTACCCCACCTGAGTACAGTAAGGATCAGAGTTCTGTTTCTCCCGCAGAGAGGGAACATATACCAGATATTCAGCTCGATCAACAGAACATGGCAGGGATGGAGGAGGTGGTGCGCCAACTCCAAGAAAGTATGAAAATCATGCAGCAGGACGCTGTTCGCCAAGCGGAATTTTCCAAACAACAGGCCGAGGTCATGGCCCAGCAAGCAGAGCTAATCACCCGGCTACAGCAGCAAGCCGGAGCATCAGCTTCACACCAAGCTCCTCCCCCACCCAGGGTCCCACTACTCGGGGAGACGCCAAATGCCCAAAATATCTAGGAGGATACAAACATCCCGACGGGGCCGGCTCCACTCCTGATTCTACCTCAACTATCTAAGGCACTTACGCCCACCAATCAACCAGACTCTCCCTTTGAGTTCAAGGTGGACCCTACAGCATTGAAGTTAAGCAAGCTTGAGAAGTTGTTCAAGAAATCCCAAGGGGTAAAGTCCATCCCAGACATTGAGGACGGGTATACCGACGCGGCTGTGACGCTGCCAGACCGGTTCAAGATGCCACAGATCGACCGCTTTGATGGGTCCGGGGATCCTATGGTGCATCTTCGTTTGTTTTCAGACATACTAAGGCCGATGGGCCTCACTAGACTACAGAAGCTTTCATTATTTGGCCGGACCCTGTCGGGTGTGGCGGCCATCTGGTACGAAAAATTGGAAGATGATGTCAAGCGGAATTGGGATGGGATGGCTGAGGCTTTCATTGCACAGTACTCCTATAACACGCAAATCGAGATTACCACCCGTGATCTCGAGGCAACAAGGCAGGAGCCTAAGGAGAGTTTCTCTAAATTCGTAACCCGCTGGAGGGCCAAGGCCTCAATGATGACCACTAGGCCCACTGACAAGGATCAGATTCGGATGATTGTGCGCAATCTCCAACCCAAACTGATGCAGAAAATGATCATGCTCCCTTTCCCTACCTTTTCAGATTTGCATAAGATGGGGGTACAAATTGAGGATGCGATGAAACAGGGTCTGATTGACCAAGACAGAGAGTAACCCAGGAGAACCAAAACAGGCACAAGCAATGCCGCAACTACCAGAGCTTCAGAAGTAAGCATGGTCACCACCAATCCCCCAAGAACCCTTGCAGCTACGCCATTCATCGGTGTGTCCGGTAGTAGTTCGCAAACAGCCAGATACCCACCCAAAACCAAAGAACTTTCACTCCACTATATATGTCCTTGTCCAAGGCTTTAGGAGTTTTGATTAGGAAAGGGCATTTAAAGCCCCTAGAGCCGCGGCCGTTACCAGAAAAACTCCCCCCCCCCTTCCATAATCCATCCAAGTACTACACTTTCCACCAACAGCACGGTCATGACACCGATCAATGCTTTCGATTACGTCATGAGATTCAAGATCTCATTGATAATAGGGTGATTGTGCCTCCAGAGAAACCCAACGTCACAACCAACCCTCTCCCACCACACAACCAAGCTCCACCTCCTAAACGAATCAACTTTATCCAAACCGGGGTCATGTCATACGACCCCAGCACATATATCACCCAATTCACCTACCCAAGCCAGAGGTGTTCCTTCCCGACAGCACTGACTTGTGTATGTTGGACATCTCCCGAACCCAACCTCAACCAACGGTGGTGACCATCGAAGATGGAACAGGGATGATTTCGGAAGAAAGTGGTACAATGGGTGCAGGAACTGAGGAATTGAGAAGCTTTGCTGAGGAGGTGTACAATCCGAGTGACTACATTGCGTCAGCGGGTCAGATTAAGCCAAATGTGGAATTGCCGGTGGAGGCAGAAATTTGTGTACTATAGGGGGATGGACTTGATCAGAGGTTAGATAATTTAGCAGTTCTGGAAGGGGACATCGCTGACCTCCAGATTTTCAACAAACAAGATCCGGGGGACGTGACAGTCAACTGGTTCGATTTTGAGAAGTCAACAGAGGTCACAGGATGGCTTGACGACCAACCAGATATTGTTGAAGAATCTCAGCTGGAAAGGGGCCCGTCAGGGGCAAGGGCATCAATTGTGGCCGGAAGGGCCGGAAGTCAGAATGCATCGCCCGAGAGCGCCGGTGCCAAGAACTTCGCTCGGGATTTGGACATTTTGAATATAGGGAATGATGAACAGCAAAATGTACTGACGCAGTTGGAACAAGAAGGAATCGAAGACTCTGAGAGAGCCAGAAAAGCCAAGGCCCCCGTGGGGATTGAAAGTGCCGTGTGCACAAGGACAGAGGATGCTGCGAGCACATGGACAGAAGGTACCATGAGTACAAGGACAGTGGTAACGGAGCCGGACAGGTGTCTGTCGGCTGCCGATGGAATGTGGTGGGAAGACGATGATCTATGTCTTGCCCACACGGATGAGGATTGGGGAAGCAATCAACCGGATGATATCTGGTACATTGGTGAAGTTGACCATATGACTAGGAGTAGGCGGTATTTCAAGCCCCCACACCTAGATCAGCCAGAAGCATCCAGGAAGGACAGGGAGTCGAAGAGACAGAAAGAGAAGCTACTTGAAGAAGAGGCCGTGCTGAAACAGTTGAAAAAGATACAAGCAGACATCTCCATCTGGGGACTGCTTATGGCTTCACGTGTTCATAGACAGGCTGTTCTATCGGCAATGGACAAGGCCAAGCTCTCAATAGACACAACGCCTGAACAGCTAGTGGGATTGGTCTTTTCGGGAGGAGGTTCCTCGATGTTGACCATTTCTGACAAAGAACTGTCGCCCGAGGGCGCGAAGCATAACAAACCGCTCTACATCTCTGTGGAATGTAGAAGCAAATGGATACCGGTGGTTCTTGTCGACACGGGATCCGCTATTAACGTGTGCCCGTCAAGGACGGCATATGCAATCGGGTTAAAGCCCGCGAACTTCGTGCCCATAGCCCAGGTGATAAGGGCGTATGATAACACAAGCAGAGAGGTGATGGGGACCGTGAAAATTCAGACCCAGGTTGGTCCGGGACAACACGAGATTGACTTTCATGTCCTGGACGTTCCCGCAACCTTCAATCTACTTTTGGGGGCGGCCGTGGATGCACCAGGTAAATTCGGTCTCTTCCAACTTGCACCAGATGTTGAAATACCCCCACGGGAAGGGGGTGGCTATTGTTTTTGGGAATTCGTCAATCCATCCACCGCTAGAAGTGTCTACACCAATCTTGGAAATCGAGCACGGCACGGAGGATGTGTTCTTATCAGGGTTCACTCTAGCTGAGGCTCGAGTCGTGCAAAACATCTTGGCTGTTGATGAGGGGGTGTATGTCAGTGCACAATCAATATACCTCATGAACAACCTTCAGCACATCCCCGAGATGGGATTGGGAAAGAGTGGCCGGAAGGGCATTGCAGCATCGGCCGAAGTGCCGCACAACCTGCATACCTTTGGTTTGGGTTATCTGCCCACCAAAGAGGATTGGGTAAGGAAAGGCAAGGAGATGGCCGGGAGAGCCAGAGCAAAGAAGGTGGGGAAGCCTTTCGAGTTGATGCACCGACCCATCCAGGGTACCCTAAACGGACGCTTCGTCTGGGAAGGGGAGGACTTTTCATTTTGTGGCTTCCTAGAGCCATGGCTGAATGCAGAGAGAAAGCGCCTGCCAGGTTTTGAGATCTTTTTCGACCTGCAGTTATCCTAGGATGATGTTGCCGAGGAGCAGACAGACCCATCAGCTGAGGTTGAGCAGTGTGAAAATAAGGATTCCGAGAGCGCTGAAATTGAAATGGGGGTAGCACTGGCTTGTCTACTTCTAGATCCTCCGATCGTACAGAAGTGCTTGGGGGATAACTTTCGGTGTCCATGATTGGGAATGAAGCGGCTGCGGGCCTACCGTCAAACATTTTGGATGCATCCATCGCACCCTCTCTCATCTGGCAGTACGAGGAGGGATTTTTGTCAAGCAGCACCGGGTCAGGTAGTGAGCCGGAATCTGATTACACCGAATCTTTAGAGTCGGAATCAGGTTCCAGCTCGTCTGAGTCTGAGTTCAGTATTCCTGGGGGTGATAACCCGGATACCACAGTCCTATCTAGGTCGTCTTTTTCTTTCTCTTTTGAGTCTGTTGTAACAGAAGAATCGGACGATTTGGAAATGCTTAATGAGAATGGAATGGATGTGGTTTTTGAGTACTTTTATGTGCCCTTGATTTATTGTATTAATCATAACTTTCAAAATTTTGATGAAAACGACGGGGAAGAAATTCCTCTGGTTTTGCAACGCTTAATTGATCAAGAGCAGGAAAGATTTGTTAAACCTTTAGTTGATGAAATCACTACTGTTAATGTTGGTACTGAGGAGGACCCACGGCTGGTCTAGATTGGGTCCACGTTGTCTTCGGAGGAACGCGAGCGCTTAGTCGCTTTATTAAAAGATTTCAAAGATGCTTTCGCGTGGTCCTACGAAGACATGCCTAGAATCGATCCTAAGATTGTACAACACCGGATCCCTCTTGACCCAGAGGCCCGACCCGTTAAACAAAAACTCAAAAGGATCCGCCCAGACTGGGCCCTTAAGATTAAAGAAGAGGTCACCAAGCAAATTGACGCAGGGTTCCTGCTGGTATCCGAATACCCAACTTGGTTGGCCAACATTGTTCCGGTGCCGAAGAAGGATGGCAGGATCCGGGTATGCGTGGATTTCAAGGATTTGAACAGAGCCAGTCCGAAGGACGACTTTCCCTTGCCGCATATTGATGAGTTAGTGGACTTCACAACGGGGCATGTTTTGCTTTCATTCATGGATGGATTCTCGGGCTATAATCAGATAGTGATGGCACCTGAAGACCGGGAGAAGACTGCTTTCACCACCCTGTGGGGGACTTACTGTTACAGGGTGATGCCATTTGGATTGAAGAACGCTGGAGCTACATATCAACGGGCTGCAACCACAATATTGCACGACATGATCCACAAAGAGGTTGAGGTGTATGTGGACGACATGATTGTCAAGTCCAAAGATAGAGAGGGCCACTACACCACTTTGCAAAAGTTCTTCCAAAGGATCAGAGAATTTCGATTGCGGCTGAATCCTCAGAAGTGTACGTTTGGTGTTACAGCCGAGAAAATGCTGGGGTTCTTGATTACACAGAGAGGTATCGAAGTCGACCCTTCCAAAATCAAGGCCATCTTAGAAATGCCACCACCAAGGACTGAAAAGGAGGTGCGAGGCTTTCTGGGTAAAGTGCAATTCATAAGACGGTTTATCTCAAAATTAACCTTGACTTGTGAACCACTTTTTGGTCTCCTGAAGAAAAGAAAGAAGTTCCAATGGGATAGCCGATGCCAAGCTGCTTTTGAACAAATCAAGGAATACTTACAGAACCCACCCGTGTTGTCACCGCCCGAGCCGGGAAAACCGTTGATATTGTACCTTTCAGTGATTGAAACAACGATGGGCTACATGCTTGCGCAGGAATCAGAGGATAAAGTGGAGAAAGCTATCTACTATCTGAGCAAGAAGATGTTGGATTACGAGACCCGCTACACTCCACTCGAGAAGGCTTATTTGGCCTTGGTATGGGTTACTAGGAAGCTGCGGCACTACCTGTTAGCTCACTCCGTAATGTTGGTTTCAAGATTAGATTCCATCAAATATCTCTTCGAGAAACTGACACTTACGGGTAGGCTAGCTCGTTGGTTGCTGTTGCTTTCCGAATTCGATCTGAAATATGTAACTCACAAGTCGGCAAAGGGGAGAGGGGTAGCGGAGTTCTTAGCCGATCATCCAGTGGAAGGAGGTGAAGCAGTTGAGTACTTATTCCCAGATGAGGCTATTTTGCATATCGACGATGAATTTTGGACGATGTATTTTGACGGAGCGTCAAATCAGTATGGGTATGGGGTAGGGGTGTTGCTGATAGCACCCGACAAGTCCGTATCCCTCTAGCATTTAAGCTCCAGTTCAAAGTCTCAAACAACGAAGCAGAATATGAAGCATGCATTGCTGGTTTAGAAGCCGCCCTAGAACTAGGGGCAAAACGGTTGGATGTCATCGGGGACTCGAACCTGGTTGTATCTCAAGCGAAAGGAGATTGGAAAGTCAAAGAAGAAAAATTATAATGTACCACCAAACCTTGGACCTGCTGATTCCTCGGTTTGAGAAGCTGAACTTCGCTCATCTATTAAGAGAGAACAACAGGTTCGCAGATGCACTAGCAACTCTATCTTCCATGATAGACATTCCTTTTGGAGTCCAGATGCGTCCGATCATCATTGACCAAAAGTTTGTGCCAGCTTACGAGTCAATTGCTGCCATAGAAGAAGTTCAAGATAAGAACCCCTGGTATTACGATGTCTGGAACTTCTTGGAGAAAGAAGCGTACCCACCAGGGGCAAATGCCAAGGATAAGAGGGCAATCAGAAGAATGGCTGCTCAGTTTGTCATCTGCGGAGGAAAATTGTATAAGAGAGGTCATCTGGGAATGCATAAACTGTGTGTCGACGCCAAAGAGTCCAAGAGCCTGATTGAGGCCATCCATTCGTAAAGTGGAGCACATATGAACGGGGTGATGCTAGCCCGGAAAATTCTCAGACAGGGTTACTACTGGTCCACCATGGAGGAGGATTGCATCGGTTTTGTTTGGCGATGCCACAAATGTCAGATCCATGCAAACCGCATGAACATCCCGCCGTCAAAGCTGTACAATATGACTTCGCCATGGCCATTTTTAGTTTGGGGAATCGATGTGATCGAGGCTGTCACTCCGAAGGGGTCTAATGGGCATGAGTTCATTCTGGTCGCGATAGATTATTTCACAAAGTGGGTTGAGGCCCAATCTTATGCGGTGTTGAAGGCTTCACACGTTGCAAAGTTCATCCGGAACAACATCATCTGTCGCTATAGGGTCCCAAACGAGATTATTTCAGATAACGGTTCCCACTTCAAGAAAGAAGTGATTAACTTGTTGGAAAAATACAATGTGGCTTTTCATAAGTCATCCACATATCGGCCGCAGACTAATGGAGCAGTTCAGGCCGCCAACAAGAACATCAAACATATTTTGCAGAAGATGGTGGAAACTTACCGGGACTGGCCAGATAAGTTGCCATTTGCTCTGTGGAGCTACCGGACTTCGATTAGAACTTCCACTGGAGTGACTCTGTATTCATTAGTTTATAGGATGAAGGCTGTTCTACCTATTGAAATTGAGGTTCCGTCATTGAGAGTGTTGGTTGAGTGGCAGATAGCCGAAGCAGATTGGTAGCAAATCAGATTTGAAGAACTCATGCTCTTTAACGAGCGCAGACTGAAAGCACTGTACCATGTTCAAGGTTATCAGTGCAGAATTGCTAGGGCTTTCAACAAGAAGGTTAAGTCCCAGAATTTGAAGGAAGGAGATTTGGTGCTCAAAGACAACCGAGCTCCCATCCACGACCCTAGGGCAAGTTCAAACCCAATTGGACTGGTCCTTACATCATTAAGTCTATCTGGTCAGGTGGAGCTGTCGTTCTGATGGACCTAGATGGCCTAGAATTCTCACAGCCGATCAACATGGACAAGTTGAAGAAATATTACCCCTGAGTGGCTCGCTAGGCCGAAAACCCGAAAGGGCGACCTAGGCAAAAGTTAGAGCATGAAAAATTTGAAATTACAAAAACTGAGCTCGCAAGGTTGAAAACCCACAAAGGGCGGCCTTGGCAAAAGTTAGAGTGCAAAAGGAGAGTGAAAATACTCGAGAGAACCCGAGCCAAACTACGTAAGGCTTGATTCCCATCTTCGGGATACGTAGGCAACTTCATGCTGAAGTCCAGCCATAAACTTTTCCCCGATCAACTTTGTTCATTTGATCATCTCCGTCATCTTTGTCTATTCAACATTCAAGAGCTTCGATTGTGATCTCCGGTGCAGTGCTATTCAGACTAGAGGGCAACTTTCTAGTTGCTGGGATCCGGGGTTGTGCGTCTCGGTGACAGATCTCAGGCGTGTCCAGTTCTGATCCATATCGAAAGTAGTTTTGAAAAGTTTTAATAAAAGTTGATTTTGTTCAAATTAATCTTTTTACAACTTAGACCATTTTTGGACCAAAGCGGAAAATTTTCAGTATCCACAACCTTCAATTTTATTGATTTCAATACAGAGTCCTCCTCCTCTTGCATACAAATTGAAGTTGCTTTTGGTTACATTCATAAAGAAAACTTGAAAGTACTAATAAAGCAATAAATCCGGGGCATAGCTAAGTCAGGTGTTCCTACGCCCCCTCCCAGAGCTGGTCAAATCTTCTGACGCCAAAGTGAGCCCGATCTGTGCCTCTTCATTAAGCCAATCTATGCACTCGTCAGACAAAGTGCAACTGAAAGTGGGAGCGGGGGCCAGGAGCTCTCTCCTCCTCCATGCTGTGGCATACCGAGCAAGCTGCGCACCTCGAACCGGAAATGCAGCGGAGTACTCTATCCCCTCTGGCGGGCAAGTCTGATCATGGCCGAATTGGCGCTGGAACTGGAAAGGAAAGTAGAACACGCAGTGTGTCAGGCCAATCAACTGAATCCCAGGCTGCCGGGACATGCTATAGCTCATTGCCGATAGACTGAGCCAAGGACAGCGCCAAGCAATGCGGTCTGCAGACAAATTGCACATCCAGTCGAACCACCATCTTCATCCAGGGCATCGACTAGACGTCGCCAGAAGAAATAGCCGCGAGCTGAGTATGTGGGGTAGGTCCACAATCTTCAATTTATCCATCAACCACACCTAGGGAGGGATGAAAAATGAGAGATTAAAGAATAGAGAGATGTATGATGAGAGAAAGTGAGAAAAGGGTTTTGTGAGAAAAAAAAAACGAGCTTGAGGGCCGAGTGATGTGAGCAATATACATGTGAGATAAGGTGGGAAACATTACCTGCAGCAGTAGTGGACTCCCCGCAAATCTGGTCGTCTCTCGACGATGAAAAGCATCCAAGCCCATCAAAGTCTCGACCAATGACATGGCAATGCAGCTTTTGCCCTCCCTTAAGCCTTGGGCAACCTTGATCAACCGGACACTAGATCCTCCGGAGCCTGAGGCAAGCAAGAAATGAGATAGCATGCACAAACAAAGGGCATGTCGCTGAAAGCCTTGCCAATGATGGTCACCGTTGTCACCAACATCGAAAAACCGACAAATCAAACTCGGAATATCCAGCATTCCGTCACAAATCAAAGATCAAGCGTCGTGCATAGTAAGCCCACACATTCGCCCTAAGGCTTGGGCATGGCCGAAGCGAAGTTGGGGCAAGATTTCTTCATTGCGCTCGGATTCCATCAAAGTTTGGAAATCTTCGAAGGTAGGACACACCTCTTGCCCGCCAAAGCTAAAGACATGTGTTACCGGATTCCAAAACCTTGCCGCAACATGGAGAAACGGAAAATGCAATGGGGTACGACTCAGCGTGAATAGTGCATTTATGCCGAAACCTCGGAAATTCAGCTTTTCCGAGCCATCCAAGTTGGCAATCCAATTTGCAAGATTTTGGGCAAGAAACTCTTCCATTTGGTGCAAACCAGTGTTGAAATGAGAAAAACCACGAAGCTGGAGATTTTGTAGAAGATAAGATGTGAGTGGAAGACAGATGGCAGCATTCTGGTGGTCCTTGCCATTTTTGGCCGATCGACCAAAAATAATGCCGGTCGACCACCATTTTGGCCGATCGGCTTGTGATTATGGCCTATGGCCATTTATTGTGGCCGATAGCCTCCTCCTTTGGCCGATGGTCTTCCCTTTTATCCTCAGGACTGCCTGCTTGTTGAGTATGCTGAAAAATTATGATTGGTTCCATTACCGGTGCCTCGGGTGATGATTTTGCAAAGTCACACCTATTTGCTTATCAAGTTGTTGTACATTTGCTTATCGAGTTGTATTTCGTCCTCTTTAAGTCTTTGTTTTGCTTATCGAGTTGTATTTACACTTGATTAACTTGTTAAGGTCTTCATTTTTGCTTATCGAGTTGTTTTGTCGTTAGTCGGTTCACTACCGGATTATTACGGTGCAAGTGCTTAATTTTCAAAACAAAGTTCAATCTCATTTACATTATTATGTAATTTGATGCGATGCAATACGATGTATAAAGGCAAAACCTTTTCAACAAAAAGCTTGTTTCATTCCATCATCTTTTCAAGTACATAGTTTTTAGGAAAATAAAACCTGCCTAAGGCAGTGCAATGTGCTTAAACTACCAGTAAAAAGAAAAGTAAAACAAAATGGGAGAAAAGCAGCAAAATGCCTGAACAGGGCAAAGAAAAGAAAAAGCAGCAGAATGTCTGGATCAATATCGGTGGCCTCCCCTTGTGGTCGATGCACCTCCCATACCCTTGTTTGGGTCAGTTATGTGGTTTGGCGCCTCCATTACCCCAGACAGTGCAAGAAGGTGCACTTTTGAAAACCTTAACCGGCCTTCGTGTTGACCTCGAGCTGTGTCTTCTGTGTGCGATGCTCGGTGCGTGCAAAGTGCATCCTTTCTCGTATCCTTTTGTGTCTTGCGAGTTTCGTAGATCGCTTTAAACTTGTTATATTACAATGCTTTGTTATAACTAGAATAAGCGCACTCACTACGTGTCTTTCTTTGAACAATACTTCGTCTTGTTTTGGTTGCATCTCAATATCGCGAATAGCATGCCTTCACCATACTTATGCTGAACATTATTTTGCTACACACATTGTATGTGTTGTCGCGTGTACTTTACTTACATGTGTTCAAGTTCCTTATTACACACATTGTATGCGTTGTCGCGTGTACTTTACTTACATGTGTTCAAGTTCCTTATTACACACATTGTATGCGTTGTCGCGTGTACTTTACTTACATGTGTTCAAGTTCCTTATTACACACATTGTATGCGTTGTCGCGTGTACTTTACTTACATGTGTTCAAGTTCCTTATTACACACATTGTATGCATTGTCGCGTGGACTTTACTTTCATGTGTTCAAGTTCCTTATTATACACATTGTATGTGTTGTAGCGTGGACTTTACTTACATGTGTTCAAGTTCCTTATTACACACATTGTATGCGTTGTCGCATGTACTTTACTTACATGTGTTCAAGTTCCTTATTACACACATTGTATGCGTTGTCGCGTGTACTTTACTTACATGTGTTCAAGTTCCTTATTACACACATTGTATGCGTTGTCGCGTGTACCTTACTTACATGTGTTCAAGTTCCTTATTATACACATTGTATGCGTTGTCGCGTGTACTTTACTTATATGTGTTCAAATTTCTCTTATTTTCACCAATTGTACACATTGTCGCGTGTACTTTACTTACATGTGTTCATAATTATCTACACTTTCACACATTGTATGCGTTGTCACGTATGCTTTACTTATATGTGTTTGTGCCTACCTAGCATTGTTATGCTTGTTTCAAATCGCATTGTTATGCGTCCTACTCGGCTTGCGTTGTCGCGCATGCCCTCCTTGCATTGTTTTTCGTCCATCCGCATTGTTATGCATCGTACTTAGGTTGCATTGTCTTGCATCTCTTCACCTGTGTTGTCTTGCACGTCACTTGCATTGTTATGCACACTCCACCTGCGTTGTCACGCACTTTTCACTTGCATTGCTATGCATGTTTTCTAACGATGTTGTACCTGTTAAGTTTTCTTTCCTTTTCAGGCACGATATTGTATGTACGGTTCATTTGAAGCTGGCACGACTAGACGAACTGCACAGGTATTATATTCTTTGCGTGAGACGTAGCGAGAATTGTATAATTCTCTTACACCCTTTCTACATGAAATGTAGTTAGATTTGTGTTTGATTACTTAAACTGTTGCATTTATTGTATGTATTTGCTTCGTTACAGCTCTCTTTGCATAATCATAAGTTATGTTCGGCATCGTGCATGTTCTTTGCATCTTGCCCCTGCCTACGGGCACATATCTTGCTAGCTTGTATGCTTTGTCTAAGTCTTCGACCTTGTCAAAAATGGGTCGTCTCTGGGCTTTGACATACACTCCCGTCATTGTTATGACTTTCAAGTTCTGTCAAAGAGGGACAACTATAGACACCCCATTTTTGACCATCCTTAAGACTTGGACGTCACCGTTTGAACACTCGGTGATCATCCATGTTCGTGTTCGTCTTGAGTTCTCGGAGGCTTCGGTTGCGCGCCTTGCCTCAAGACCTCTCGACTTGTTTGCTTTGTGCTTGGTTATGCAGCAAACACTCGTGTTTTTGCTTCTGAGGACAGGGAATGGCTTGTTGACCATCCCCACACCTCACTGGCCTTGGCTTGAGGCCACAGGCCATGCTTTCTTGCTACCGGCCAATGATTTTGGTCGATCGACACTATAGTTGGTCAGCCGGCCATTAATTTGGTCAATCGGCCATATTTTCTGGTCGAGACCTTTTCTTTGCCTTTTTCAGGCATTGTGCATGCCAGCTGTGCCAGCTGGTGAGCACAAATCCTGCCCTCCATACACGTGTATGGAGGGATTTCATCCTTTACTTAGCTTCCCTTGGAAGCTTTGGATTGCATCTCCTATAAGAGGAGGGCCTCCCTTCCCTTTCCAGAGGTTGAACAACCTGTGATATAAGTGATATATCCATATATCTCTATATCTCCCTCTCTCTATATAGTTGTGTGTGTAATAGTGTTCTAAAGGGTTTTTTGTTCTTAGTTTTGCACTAAGACACCTAGTGTTACACTATACTCCGGTTACTGAGGTGTTGAGGAGCTGGTTTCAGAGTTTTTAAGTTGGTTTTGATCAAAAGGAGGGACTGAAGTTGGTGTTCTTGAAGTGTTCTTCAAGGGTGAGCACTATTACTTTATATTCCCCATTCTTGCATGGGCTCTTAGCTTATCTTCCATACTGTTTTAAGCTTAGTGTTCTACTGATAAAAGTTCTGTATTTTCATGCTTAAGATGTTTGTTTAAGGTTGCTTTCGGGTTGGAGGTTGTCTACCCCCCCTCCCATTTGCCTTGTTTGGCCTCTTTTGGTACCTTTCTCTTTGGGCTTTGGACCCCATCTATTTCGACCTTCTCACCACTGAAATCCAGAGGATTTTCAGTGGTGGAGAAGTGGTTTTGAGGTCATGTATAGGGGAGGGACACCCCTCTCCCTTTGTGTCTCATTTGCTTGCATTTAGGGCTCGTAAAGGTAGCATGTTTGCTTAGCTTTAGTTGGCTCCATTCCAGAGGTTTTTTGGTGTTATTTGGTCATATTATATCTCTGTTTTTGGTCGGATTGGTAGTCCATTGCATGCATCATACACTTGCCTTGCAATCCCCTCATTTGCCTAAACATGCATCATGCATTTAGACCACCATGCTTGCATATTTTAGCTTGACTTCATGAAGCTTTTAGTCATCTTTCATCATGTTTAAGCTCTGTTTGGTGTTGATTTGGTCATGCTTTTCATGCTTTGTATAGCTACCATGCATTTTGGCTTGTTTGCTTTGGGTGTGTGGGTCATGAGCATGCTTTATTTGGGTTATTTCAGTGATTTGGAATCACTTCATGCTATTTCAGTCCATGCTTCATGCTTGTGTGCTTGCATGTACCATCCTTTCAATGCTTTAAAGAGTGGTCCTTTTGTGCCTTAAAATAGGTCATTATGCATGCCTCTTTGTTTAAGTCTTTGAGCTGCCATATCAGTGGGTATTTGGGCTTATTTTGACATATCATAGTTCTTTTTTTCCATGGTTAAGTCTTGCCATGTTTGGTTGCCATAGGTGCATTGTAATTGCCCTTTTTGGCCTCATACGCGTCATGCTTTGTGCTAATCTTTCTAGCGTGTTTTGGCCTCATCCCACGCATGTTCTAGCTTTATTTTGGTCTGCCTTGGGACTGTTTTGAGTCGCTTTGGCCCTTTGGGGCTTGGTTGATATGGCTAGGGTGTTAGCCCCATGGCTAGCTTCGAGCATTGGGTCCATTAGCATGCTATACTTCACTTGTGTATTTGGTTTAGCATTCCTCTTAGCACGATTTTAGAGCTCAGCATGTTTGTAAAATACACTTGTTTGTCTCTTTTCAGTGTGTTTAAGAGTCGCCTCTTCTATGCCTTAGATGATAGGTCTTTGTGCGTGCATGTTCCCATGTGTGTTTTGTGCATTTGTTGCACCATTTTGGCCACTGTTATGGACACGGCTGAGGTCTGTCCATTTATAGTGTACGACCATGGATCATGCATTTGTATGTTGTGGTATGTCCATTGATAGTCTGATTGTTGCATCCTTGTAGCTAGTGCGTTGTTGCACGCCTATCACTTTGCATAGTTGTGTATTTAGGTTGCATTGTAGTATTGCATACTCATCATATTTCCATGTTGTTTGCATGATAGGTCGCATTGCACGGTATTTGGCATGCTCATGTTTCATTACATTAGTTGCATATGTTGCATTGCTCATGTTGCATTGCATTATTTGCATGTTTTGCATTGCATTTGGCATACATGCATTGCATTTTTGTTTGGTTTGCGGTGTCAAACCAAACATGAGGAATGAGGTGTGTTCGTACTTAAAGTGACGAAATACGTCTCAATCCTCGGTCGCCGACACTCTTGATCCAACATGATAGAGTGTGTAGCATTCATTTGTTTTGTTGTATTCATTCTACATTGATTGACACACTTGGCCTCTTTGGCCATCATGCATTGAAATGCGTGATTGGTGGCCCGAGGGTTGAGAGCCATGCTCCCTTGAGTTCATAGCATGATAGGGAGAATGGCCATGCACACATTGTCTTGTAAATGCCTTGCCATGCACTGTCTGTCCTCTGCTGCAGCAAAACCAGTATTCTGCAGGAAGTAATGGCCGATCGGCCACTTTTAGTGCCGGCCGGCTATCAAAGTCCAGCCGATGGCCCTATTTCTGGTCGATGACCATTTTCTCATGGCCGGTGGATCTTTATCTTGGCCGGTGGCATCCCGCAATGCTCAAGGAGCAATTCAGAGGCATCTCAAGGATTTTTACAGTCCTCAGAGGTATAGAACAGTGCAAATAGAGGCAACAGAAGCATGGCATCGGGTTTCCGAGCAAGGCAAATCGAGCATGCATCATCCAATCATTCCGAGGCAGAGCTGTGGCGGCCTCTCGAATTTCATACTTAGTTTATTTTGTAATTAATTTGTTAATTAAATAAGGGTCTGTAATATTTAATTAGCTAGAGTAGTTAATCATTTATTTGGTTTGTATTATTTATTCGGACCCTCCAAGAGAGGGCCAACTGTTGTAATAAGTGTGCGTGTGTGTGTTGTATGTCTTCCAACCCCACGTCTTTCTCCCTTTTATTTACTAGCTTATGATGGTTAGTTTTAGGGCATGTTTTAAGTAGCATCTATATGTTTGCATGTTTGCATCCATTCATCTGTTTTGCATGCATCGGGCTCGGCGCATCATGCTAACTGCATTGTACTTCAATTCCGAGTTGAATACATGTTATCTGCAGCATCTCATATGCCATCTTAGAAAAGCCGAGCCTATTGTAGTTGCATTTTGCATGTGTTGCATTAGCCATCTTAACATGAACTAGGATCATGCATTGATTACTAACTAGTTTTTGTTTTGGCTTGGAGTACTCGGTAAGTATTTATGCTTTAGCATTGTCGCATGCGTGTGAGTGACTGCCATGATAGCATGCTTACCATGAGGCTATGTGCTTATATGATATAACTGCCTGAATGCCCGTAGGTGGAGGTTGGGTTATTTGAATTGGAACAATGCATTGAATGAGAGTTTTAAGCCCACTTAAGAGTGGCAAAATCATGTTTTCTAAGCCCACCCGAGGGTGGCAAAATCCACGTCTTAGCTTGCTTGCGAGTAGCACCTTCAAACCATTTTTCAAAACGAACATGAGATGTTTTGTTCCAATTCAGGTGACCCAGTCTATACTTGTATGCTGCGCGCATCACATAGTAATTCTAGGCTAATAACTGGAATAAGAGCACATAATGTTTTCAAAACTCGATATCATGGTTAGTAGAGGCCGATCTTTGATCGGGCGAGCGGGGGTGCTCACGAAGTGACCTTCCCCAATCGTACCCAAGTTCCCGAGCCGAGGCAACTTTGGTGATGATGGACACGTGGCCTTAGGCAACGAGTCAGGGTTTCCTTAATTCCCCCCAAAATAAAATATTTAGGTGGGGACTCTGTATCTGGCAAAGCAGTCCATGTTTGGCACTTCTTTCAAAAAAATCTATTTTCAAAAACGATTTACCGGATTTAGACTCTTTGATGATTCATCGGTCTTGCATTGCACTCTGCGAGATTAGATACGGGACCGTGACATTGAGTCCGAACTGTAGTGAGCCCAATGAACAAAACGGGATTTCCTCCCGGGACGTTCGGGGACGTCTACACACGGCCCATTCAATGATGTGCCCAGAAAAATTAGCTTTGTGAAAATGGCTTGGTACAGGATGCTAGGTTAGCACTATGACAGGGTGACCTTGGAAATAGTGTACAAGCTTCCTAGCTGCAGTCATTAAGGCCAGGGCAAATTTTTCCATGGGCAAATACCTAGTTTTTGCGCTGTTTAGAGTTTTGCTGATGTAGTAGACTGGCAGAAGGGTGCTTTCCACATTTCTGACTAAGACTAAGCTCATCGCGTGCCCTAACACTACTAAATAATTGTGACAACCACCTCCTTAATTAATTAAGCTAATTATGTGAATTATGTTGATCATATGTTTATGTGTTAATTAAGTGCCATATGTGGGATGCAATGTGTTGTTGTGAATAAATATTTGTAGGTGTGAACTGAACCTGTCTCATTTAGTAATTTAAACAAGTTAGAATTACATAAATGGTTAGGGAATTAGAGCCTAATTCATATTAGTATAATTGGGTTTAGCCTAATATCAATTGTAATCTGAGGAATTAATTAAGTATATAATTAATATAATTTAAGTCAATATGATTTATTAGCCTAATTCATTTAAGCCTAATATAAGTATAATAAAAGAATTAATGTCTCACTCATCAATTGAATAGGAATAAGAGAGTAGTATAATGGACTTTGTTAAGCCTAGGAGTATACACATAGAGAGAGAGAGAGAGAGAGAAGAAGAAGAAGAAGAAGAAGAAGAAGAAGAAGAAGAAGAAGAAAGTGAAAGAGAAGCTTAGGGAACCATTGAAGATAAACTTAATTCTTCACAAATTCATTAACTCTAAGTAAGAATTCTTCTCGTGAATCTCATGAATTTGAAGTATTATGCTCCTAAATTATTAAATTCAAGATTAGTCAAGAAGAATATAAGCTTAATTGAAAGTTTTGTTAATGGAGTTAGAAGTTTAGTACATGCATGGTTTAATATGGAAGAAATGATTGAATTAACTCCCAAATTCTCCATGCATGGCATAATTCCAAAAAAACCTTCTTCATACATTTGTTTTCTTGCATGGTTTTTGAGTATTCAGGAGAAAGCTTCCAAAATTTTGAATTGGAACTCAATTTGTACATGTTTTGGTGATGTTACGCCATATTTCAAGATTTTGTTGCTTAATTGGAAATTTTGGTTTTTGATTCAAAGTTATGATTCATATTTGATGTTGGAAAATTTGAATTCAAGGTTGTTGTGATGGATTACAAAGTTGAAATGTATGAGAATAAAGTTTAAATTTCAAAACATTGAGTTCCAAAACTTGGATAGAATTTCGAATAGATTTCTACCGAGTTCTACACGCACGGCCTACGGCCCCGCGCATGCGAAAAACAATGCATGGGAAGCTGAAACATATTGTTTTAATTGCACGTGTGGGGCGCATGTGCAGTGGTGGTTCCGCACGTGTGGCCGCACGTGCAGTTTTTAGGTTTGTCTCAGTTTCATTTTCACTCCATTTTTCTACCTTCAAGGCCTTCGTTTGCATGGTTTTTAAGTGTTTTTCATGTGCATGCGCATCTCATGAACAAAAATGAAATAAAAGAATGAATAGGAATAACCGAACAAACGAGTAACAAAGAAGCCGAATAAGTATAAGTACCGAACTGAATCGAAATGACTGAATGACATGAATGTAATTAAGTTGTGCTTGAATTTGTTTGTTTAGCTTTGACGTCGCATCTTAAGCACATAATTCAGGAAGCCCATTGTGAGTAACAATGTTGTAAAGCTATGTTTAATTGTAATAATTTTCTGATCAATAAAAGGCACTATTTTCTAAAATGTGTGTACTGAATGAATGATTGTCTTATTTTGTGAACTGTGCTCGTGGCATCCATAGCAACTGTTACTACTACTATTACTGCCATTGTTACTATTACTGTTACTATACTGTTACTGCTACTGTTACAAAGATCTCTATCAGGGCAACTAACGTGCCTCACTGTGATCCGAACAACTGACTTAGCGGCTTCAATCCGAACCCTATTTTGTCAAGGCAACTACCGTGCCTCACTGTGAGGTTCCAAACTGTCATGTGTCAAGGCTTTTGGGTGGTTCAGGATTCGCCCATCTGAAAATGTGATCTCATGTTATGGAGCTTTTGTTTAAGACTTTTGTTTTTACCATTTTGCTTGGGATTTAATCTCCAAACTGTGGACTATGTGAATATTTGTATATGTTATATAAAGTTTGTTTTGTTCATTTAAGTCCTCACAGCTCATTGGACGATATATTTTGTTATTAATTGGCTTCCACCAACCCCTTTTACTGTATTACTGTAAAACAAGCCTTTGGTAATCTCGGATTACTGGCCGGTTACAATGCTAAACCTTTAGGGGCGGGTTTGAGTCGTGACAATAAATGTACAACCTTTCACCCCATTGAAGAGTTGAAAGTAGAGGAGGTGAAAGGATGTACTGTAGAAGAGGTGAATCCCTCAGTAAATTCTAAGATGCAAGTCTTAAACCATCCAAACACCTATTTTTGCCAAAATGCTTTTCGACCAAATATGACTCTATTTCAAAATGAGTTTGGTTGTGCAGTTCCAAACATTAGCAATATCTTCCCAAGCTCATTATTTTTCAAAATAGAATGTCACACATTTTCAAACAAACAAAGCAATGGATACAATGGGAATGAATGAAAGAAGTGAAATCCTCTTAAATACACGTTTCTCCTCTCAATTCAAACTAACCTTAGCTTTTTGATGTAACGATGTACTTTTTGATTAGCCTGACAACATATGATGCCCAATCAAAAGTGCATTCGGCCGGACATCAAAGGGAACGGCCGGCTGAATTATCCGGGTACAGAGCATTTACAGAAATTTTAGCTTGCTCAATACACTTTTCATAAATATCTTAGATATTTACACCCGAGGCTTTATAAATAGAGCTCAGCAACTCATTTCTATGGGTTGGAAAATTTGCCCAAGGCTAATATAAGCCTCTTGACTCCTCTTCCTTTCTCCTTCATCTTCTACCTACCACCCTCTAACTTCGAACAATCAAACACCATTAAAGCTTGATCCTAAGTGAAGATTCCTGAACATTTTAAAACATATCTAAAAGGACTTGAGGGAACCAAGAGAAAGTTTAGAAAACAAATAAGTTCATCCTCTGTAAGAGATGAGATTATTGAACTTTTGACTACCCTTTCTTCTCTTTCCCTTTGTTTCTGACCTTGTTCTTCATTGTATAATTGTTGTCAATATGTAACAAGTCCTCCTGTAGAGGGGGCAGAAATTAGCCACCCAGCCATTAAGTTGATTGTCTTTCTTTCTTTCTTTTCTTGCTTTCCTTAGCTAAAGATTCTTATTGTTGCATATTTTGGAACCTTGTGAATGTGATTAGGACTAGAAATTAGCCATCCATTCACAAGTTTAATATGTAGAGTAGTTTTTCTTATTGTTACACACTTTATCTTCACATATCCTATCTTCTAAGTACTTTGATCCATGTGTCTCAACTCTTTACTCAATGTCAATGAATGCTATTTCATAGGATTGCTTGGATGATCAATGGGATTTGATGTTGAAAAAGTTGTGTTCTTTCCTTTTATTGAGTATTTTGGAAGTAAAACAAGACATTTTATGTTGAAAGGCATTGAACTCTCTCTTTTCAATCATTTGTGAGCGTGGAAAGTGGAGGAAACACCCTTGTTCCGTGAATATAAGAAGACTTTTCAATGGATTTTTTATGAATCCCTTACTTCCAAAGCAAAGCTTCTGCTAAGAAATGATGTGTATTAATCTACTCTCTCCAATTAATAGCATTAATTTAGGTACTAACCTGCCTTTATTCGCAAAAAGATGATATAGGTTCCCATCTGTTTCTTAGGCTTGAATTTGTGTTTTGCTTTGATCCTCTTAATTTGTCAATTTGCTGCAAAATATCTGTTGTATATATCTGTTTATGGTATTGTTAAGAGTTGAGATCCATCTACATCTTCCCTAAGTGATTCGTATGAGTGAAGGAGGTAGAAGGGATGAGCACCTTTCAGAAGATGTTCTTGGCTTCTGTTTTGGATTTTCTACACTGACCTAAATCTCGACCAAAAGAAGAGTTCGGCCTACCAATTTCTTGTTCGGTCGGCCCATTTGTTATCTAGCCGGATAACCTCTCCAAGAATAGGGCAATAGCTTCTAGGGAGTTCTCTCCTGGGTGGTTCTGGAGCTATTGGATGATTTATTTTAATTGTTTAATATGATTTGTTAGATTTATCAGTAACTTGGCTGAATTAAATCATTTTTGTAATAATTTATTTAATCACCCTTTTTTTGTATATTATTTATTCAAAGTGTTCTAATAATCTCTCTCTCTCTCTCTCTCTCTCTCTCTCTCTCTCTCTCTCTCTCTCCCCCCTCCTTTCTTATTCGAATTGTTGTAATAGTCCTGCAACCCTACGTCTTTCTAACCCTTTTATTTATGCACTTTCCGTATAGCATCATGTCTTATTTATCACGCTCATGTATTGCATCAATTTTTCATGTATTTGAGTAACGTTCATTAGAATTTGTGGAGTTTATCATTTCCAAATTGAATATATGTGCCACCTCATGTCTTGAGGTGATGTTTGTATCATATCTTAGTATTAGACCTATAAATCCATGTCATGTATGTGTTGTATTAGTTACTTGTATATAGGATCAAGCATTTCCTAAACTATTCTTTCGGCTCCTCTCGGAGTACTAGATGAGCATTTCTTTGCTTTAACATATTGTGTGAATATGTCATCTATCATGTTCATTGCTATAACATGAGGCTAAATGCTTAATTGAAGTATTTGTATAAATGCCAAAGGATGAAGGTTATGTTGCATATGTTGGAATGTAATTGATTCGTATGCTTCGAAGTTTGTACAAAGAGGTTTTTCTTTTAAAAAAAATGCATGAAATCAAAGTACAACCAAAATCAGTGACACAGTCTATATTTGATTGTCTCATATAGTAATGTTAATGTGGTGGGTAAAAATTGAACCACCTTTGATGCAGCAGCGACGTGGTGAAGATAGCTCAATTCCTGACTTGAAAAGCACTCGGATGGGGTGGCTGGAGCAGCTTGGGGACCCTCCGATGCCTAAGTCAGTTATAAAGGTAGATAAAGGTGCAGGATTATCTTAGTGAGGTTCAGGTAGAAGTGTTTGCAGACCTCTATTGTGTTGATTGCTTCCCCTTTTATAACTTGCTCCTGCTAACCATCGTTAGCTGTTAGGCTTCTCTCCACTCCTTACGTCAGCCTTTCCTTAGGGATTGTGCTCCACCAAGTGCGAATTTCTAGGAGTTTGTTGAGCCTAAAATAAAAGGATGTGGGTTGATTGGGTATGCGGCCTTCTTGGGCGTGCTTTCTTCTGCCTCCCTTTTGTCCTAAAACTTCCCCGGCCTAGTCTGGCCCTGGGCTGTCATAGTAGACTCAAACTATCATGGGTTGACTTTCCACCTTGCTAGTGATGCTGCCTTCTTACTGCCAGCCCAGGAATTCCAGTCTTTCCTTATGTTGACACATTTTTTACCTCTTACAATTGCCCCCCAACTTGGGGTTTTTTTTTTTTTTTCTTTCTAGGCTGAAAAAGAAGTCGGAGTTTTAATTACAACTGCAAGACTTTTTGCCTGTGATCTTAAGGCTTCATGCTTATTGTTTTATCTTTGAAATGTCGTGATGTCCCTTTGCTGGTCGTACCGTCTCTGTCCCAAGACACGTGGCCTCATGCCATAAGTCCCAAACCGTCGTGTCTGTCATACGAAGTGATAGGCACTTCCATTCAAAATTATTTCAAGTGTTATAAATTTCCCCCCAGAGTCCCTCATTCTTCAATACTCACTAGTTCCTTCTAGAGAAAAGTAAGAGAGGAGATTCCTGCCATAGTACTTTCAGTCCGACAATCATCCGTTACAATCTCTCTTTGGTTGTCCGTAAGTCCCCCTCTTTCTCTCCCATTCCTTGATTTTTATTCATTTTCTGGTCTTATTGGCAAGCATCCTTCTAGAATCCCCTTCCTCCTAGACCACCTTTCACGAGCGATTTGGCATTCCAGAGGATGTCCATGTTCGCTTGCGGAAGGATGCTGACAACCTTGATGGTGGCCCAGATTACACTTGCATGTCCCTTGTCACAATTACTGACGGAATAGTAAGGTTTCCCTAAACCCACTTTTGAGGGAGTGCATGTACTCTTGGTCCCTTGCCTCGATTCAACTCTCTGCTAACATTTACAAAGTTGTGATGGGGTTTTTGAGTTGAACCGAGCCTAGGACACCCATCTTGGTCAGAAGGAGTTTTTGTTTGTTTATGTTCTAACAACCTATAATGCCAAGGCCACAACTGAGGGCCTTAAGTATTATCTGAGGCCAAAAGGTGCCTCAAAGAGACTCGTCACCCTTCTTCCCAAAACCAACAGGGACCTGGAGGAGGATATTGTGACAATTTCTAGGAATTGGGAATTTGAGAGCTCTCTTCATACCTTGCCTGTACCAAGAGCCTTCGAAAGAGCAGGTCCTTTTTGTTCTATATTCCTTATTTTTCCTTTGGATTTGTATGGTTGACTTGTTCTTTAACTATTCATTCTCTTTCTGCTAGATCCCAGCACCAATGTGGTGAAGCACCTTTGTGAATATGCCATTCATCAGGAGGAACTGGAGAAGATCTGGAACATTCCTAAAGAGGAGAAGTCTACTCCCAAACTTCTGGGTTTCGAATCCTCTACCTCCTATCTAAAAAATGAAAAACGGTCGTCCCAAGCTTCCCTAGAATAACAGGAAAGCTCAACTAGTGGCCCAACCAAAAGAATTTCTAATTTATGGATGTTGAGGTTGAGGACTTGGCTGCTACCCTTACATGTTCTTCAAGGACTGCAAAATCACTACCCCTCCCTCTATCAAGAAGATGAGAAAATTGCAAAATGGTGCTAAACTCCTGAAGCTGAAACAGGAAGTAAGAACCGCGTTTTCTACTGCGGGTGCTACTACCACTGGTGCTTGTTCTAGTGTTGGTGAGTCCATTACCCCTGAATCTATGAAATTGAAATGATTTACCCCTCCTATAACTGTCGTTGTTGCTGACCCTGAAGATCCTACTATGAAATGCCCCAAGACACAAGGGTGTAGCAAGATTGTGTCCTACGAGGTTCCTGAAGATCAGTTCATGCCTCAAATGCTGCTCCTTAACTATTGTTATGTGTCTAAGAATGAAAGCCTAATGGAGGTTCTCGAACTGGGCTTTTAACTCAGCAAAGGGTTTACCTACCTAGGGATATGGCTTTCCTCCAGCCTTTAGATGATGCTTCTCTGATCCGTACCGGTGTAGTCAGCGCTTTAAGGGTAAGATTTTTTATGCTTAGGCTTTCTCTATTCCTTGCATTTTGACTAAGCTTAATCATTTTTCTCTTCTGTAGGCTATCCAGGTTTGTTATGAAAGTTTGGCCAAGATAGACTCTTGCAAGGCTGAAGCTTTGCTTCCAATCTGTTAAGGCCATTGGTGTTCTAAAAGTAGCCGCTGACAAGAAGAAGAGACTAAAGTTGATGTCCAACCAAAATTTGAAGCTTACTACTGAAAAAGATCTTGCTGAAAATGCTACCCAACTGACCAAGATCCAATTGGAAGAGTCCAAAGAGAGCCTGGCCTCTGCTCTTGCTGCGAATGAGACGCTAAATAAAGAATATAAGGAGAAGCAAGATAAATACCATAAGGATATTAACAACAAATATCTGTAACAAATCTATAAGCTTCAAGATGATCTATTTATTGATGGTTGGAAGGCTGCCTTGGCTAAGGCTGGGGTTACTCCTCATTCCTCCCAGTATTCTAACCCAATTCTGCCTTGGCAGAAAGATTCACCACCAGTAGAGGAAGCTAAAGAGGAGGGCACTGAGGAATATTGACGAGAAATATCTGCAACAAATCTATAAGCTTTAGGATGATCTGTTTATTGATGGCTGGAAGGCTGCCTTGGCTAAGGCTGGGGTTACTCCTGATTCCTCCTAGTATTCTAACCCAATTTAGCCTTGGAAGAAAGATTCATTGCCAGTAGAGGAAGCTAAAGATGAGGGCTCTGAGGAAGACCCTAAAGAGGAAGTAGAGACTATTCGGGATGCAAACGCCCAAAATACGACCACTCCTACTGATGAGGTTGAACTTCCTGCCCCTAAGCCTCAAGAAAAGACTTCTTCTAATGCTCCATCTGTTCTTCCTACCACAAAAATTCCTACCCCTACTGAAGGTGGGGATGTTGGAACTATTTCTTCTGAATTTGCTGAAGTTGGTGCTACCCAGACCCCTGTTGTGATAAACGATTAAGAAACTTGCCTTTCGCTTTTGTTTTCTATTGTTTGTTTGTTTTAGTTAGTTTTTTTTTTTTTTTTTTTGTAACTATGGCCTAAAAACTCTTATACGGTCTAGTCCTTTTGATGTAATTGTAACCTTTTACGAATAGAGAGCTTTTGTGTTTGATTTTTATCTAACTGTTAAGTACCTTTCTAAATGTTTTTTCTTGGGTTGAGATGGGTGTGTAACGCACCCTATTTCCCCCCTAGCTTGGATGGTTTTGACCACAAAGACAACCAACCTACAGAAAATTGGTAGAGTGTTAAATTTGAAGAAATTAGACTAAGGTAAAATTGAAAGAAATTGTAATGACGTGGAAATTTTGGAAACACTTGACTAAGTAAAATTGAGAAAAATTTTGACGTAAATTTTTCAACCACCCCCATCTATAAGGGGTTTGTTTTCTTGGATGTAGGACAACTTTTGAGAAAATTCCCTTTAAGTCCAAGGAATCACAATCCAAGACAAGATTTGCCTACCTTTCTGGTTCAGAAATTGTACTACATTCCTGAGCAAGGAAGTCACCTTTTCTTCAACTAAAAAAATTTTTAGTCTCAAGAACCTCAATCCAGAGCAGGATTGTTCTACTTTTCTAACTCATAATCCTTTTTACACTCCTGAATAGGGGTGTTGTGTGGAGAATAACCATCCGAAAGATTCTTGAACGATTTGTGTTCATACAAGAACATTGCTACGATCCAGGACAGGATTACATCTTGTGCTGGATTGCCACATGTTCTTGTACTCAACCAATTGTTATAAATTGTACTTAAGTAAAGAACCATTTGAAAAAAGAATTAAAATATCTCATAAAAATTATGTATTTACAAGCTATTTATGAAACAAATACTTAATGAAAATAAATCCTAAGGTTTGTAGTGTTCCAAGGGCGAGGTACAACCTTGTTATCCATGTTTTCCAAATGATAAGCCCCATTTCCACCAACTGAAACGACATTATATAAGCCCTCTTGGTTGGGACCTAACTTTCCATCAGATGGATTCTTCTGACTACCCAGAACTCTTCACGGGACTAGATTTCATGGCTGGAATTCCCAGAGGTAAACTTTCTTATTGTAACCTTTTGAGAGCTATTTTTGGTAATTCGTCAACCTAACCAGAGTTGTTGCTCTCCTTTATTCGATTAAGTCTAGACTGCGTGCCAATGCTTGTTCATTCTGCAACTCTTTGTAAATTTCTTATCGCATTGTGGGCAATCTGACTTTCAATGGGATAACGGCTTTAGTTCCAAAGGCCAGGGCATAGGGTGTCTCACTCGTTGCCCTCCTAGGTGTTGTACGATAAGCCCAGAGAACGTTGGGCAGTTCATCAACCCACCTTCCTTTCAGCCATTCTAAACGCTTCTTTATTTCATCCAGCACAGTCTTGTTAGAAGCTTCTGCTTGACCATTGCTTTAAGGATAACAGGGACTTGAGAATAAGTTTTTTATTCCCAGTTTTGAGCAGTAATAGTTGAAGAGGGCACAATCGAATTGCGTACCATCATCAGAAATGAATGCATGTGAGATACCAAACTTGGTTATGATGTTGCGCCAAGTGAAGTTCTTAATACCCTTGTCCTTGATTATGATCAGTGGCTCAACTTCCACCCATTTAGTGAAATAGTCTGTTGCTACCAACATAAATTTTTTGCCTCCTCTTCCCTTTGGAAGTGGGCCGATCAAATCCATGCCCTACTAGGCAAAAGGCTAAGGGCTGGTTAGTAAGTGAAGATTTGCCACTGGCTGGTGAATCAGAGGAGAAAAACGCTGGCACTTGTCACATTTTTTGACGTGCGCCTGGCCATCCTTGTGCATAAATGACCACCAATAGCCCTGAGTGATTACATGTTCTGCTAAAGACCGCCCCCTAGTATGTATTCCATAGATTCTTTCATGCAGCTCATATATAATGTTATCAACAAGGGCTGGGTGGATGCAGAATAGGTATGGACATGTGAAGGATTTCCTGTACAGGACTCATTTTTCTGAGATCCAGAATCTGGGTGCTCTTCTCTTGACTTTATTAGCTTCTTTCCTATATTCTGGGAGTACTCCCTTCCAGATGTACTTAATGATTGGATCCATCCAGCTAAGGTCATGACTAGTGCGCAAGATTGGTTGTATGTCTTGCTCTGCTTCTGACAAGATACTGGACTGAGGCAAGAGCGCAATTTTAGTGGTTCTGGCTTCTATCTTTTCCACTGTTGAAGCAAGGGTGACAAGGGCGTCTATGTGGGAATTCTGTTTCCTACCTATCTGGACAATTCTGAATTTTAGAAAGGATTTTACCATATCTTGGAGTTTGTTAAAATAGGCTAGCATCCTTTCGTCCCTGGCGACATATTCTCTAATGAGTTGGTTAACCATTAACTGTGAATCACAGTGTACTATGAGGTCTTGAATGTTGAGAAGTTTTGCAATTCGTAATCCTGCAAGCATGGTCTCATATTCTGCTTCGTTATTCAAAGCTTTGAACCCTAGACGAATTGCTTGTTCTTGGAGAATGCCCTCAAAGGAGAGTAAGGCCACACCAGCTCTGGCTCCTTTCAAGTTTGATGCACCATCCACGAAGAGTTTTCAGTAGTCCATGTCGCCGACATATAGCTTCCATGCTAAATCATTACCCTGTCCTGGCTGAGCTTGTTGCCCAGTTTTTGTGGTACTGGACTATTGTGATAATGCCAATTCCAGCTTTTGTTTCTCTTGGATCATGTCCTATTGCCCTCCTAGTTCTGTGGCTGATGACATATCAGCTGCAAAACTCTGTTGAGGTTGTTCAGTTGAAAATTCTGCAACGAAGTCAACTCGAACTTGCGCTTTGATGGTAGTTCTGGGCTGAAAAGTGACATCAATTCCCTTAAATCGACGACCCACTTAGCGTTGCACCTAAAAGAATTAGCTTTGTGAAAAAGGTTTCGCAAAGGATGTTGGGTTAGCACTGTAACGGAGTGACCTTGGAAGTAGTGTACAAGCTTTCTAGCTACGGCCATAGCTAATTTTTCCAAGGGCAAATACCTAGTCTTTGTGCTGTTTAGAGTTTTGCTAATATAGTAAACTGGTAGATGGCTTCTTTCCACATTTCTCTCTAGGACTGAGCTCACCACGTGCCCTGACACTACTAAATGTAGGTACAACCTTTCACCCCGTTGTGGAGTTGAGAGAAGAGAAGGTGAAAGGATGTACTGTTTTAATTTCTCTAGTATTTGATTGCACTGTTTATTCCAATCCACTCCTCCTCCCTTCTTGAGGAACTAAAAGAAGGATTTATATTTGTTTGAGGAGTGGCATATGAAATGGTTAAGTGCTGTTATTATCCCTGTCAACTTCTGCACTTCTTTGAACTTTCGAGGTGGCTGTAAGTTGATGATGACTTTTACTTGTTGAGGGTCTGCTTCGATCCCCCTTCTTGTCACCAAATAGACCATAAATTTTCCTTTATAAATCATCGGTGATATCTGGATTTTGTGAAGTTCTTCTATTATGTATTCTTCTAGATCCTTTCCAATCTCCCCCAGAACTTTTGAGTTCGGAATTTCGACTGAGCAGACTCGTTTCTAAGCTAGCTTAACTTCTTTATGCCCTAAGGTCAGCATTAAACAACGTCATGTTGATACTTGGTCCCCTCGAATAGTTTCAATGCCTCCCTCCTTATTAGGAAATTTAAGGAAATGGTGAAGTGTGGAGGGAACTGCTTTAAGTTGGTGCAACCATGGTCTACCCATAATAGCATTGTATGGTAAGGGCATATCCACGACCAAAAAGCATACTTCAAGGCGTACAGATCTTGCTCTGACTGGTAGTGTCACCTCTTCGACTGGCTAGACCGGGTTTGAGTTTAAGCTTAGCAATGGTGAGTCAACCTTCTTGAGATCCTGATCCTTGATGCCCAAGCTCTAGTATAGTTTATAGTACATAATTTCAGTTACACTGCCTTCATCAACTAGTATTCTCTTTATCTCGAATCCTTGCATATCCAATTTAATAATCAAAGCGTCTAAGTGAGGCTGGACCAACCCTTGCATGTCTTCTTAAGAAAAGGAAATGACTTGGCCTTTAGGGCTTGCCTCGATCCTTGGCCTTTTACTTCCCAAGGAATATTCTTCTTTGTAAACCTCCCTGAGATGCGCTGCTTTCTGCATCTCTTCCCTAGCCTGTACTACTCTGTCTAGGTGCACAACTCCATGGATGACATGGATCATTCCTCTTGGGTGCTCTGCTGTTGTATCATTCCTTTCCTGCTGATTGTTTTGCCTATTTTGTTGCTATTCTCCCAAGAACTTGTTCAAAAGCCCAGCGGCTGCCATCTTATCAAGATATCACTTGAATGATAAGCAGTCTTCTGTCTTGTGCCCTACATTATTGTGGTAGGCGCACTTTGCCCTCTGGTTTCTTACCTTTAGATCTCCTTTCATTTTGGCTGGCCACTTGAACCAGGTCTTATTTTTATTCTCTGGAAGTATTTTCCAAATTGGGAGTCTAAACACAATTTTGAATTACGTAAAATGTGTCTTTCTTTTTAATGGTTTCGCTTTTAGCCTCTTTTGCCTTCTTGCGCGGAGCACTAGTCTTCTGTGTGCTAGTTTGCGTGTTACCCTCAAGCTTACTGTATCGATAAATCTTGAACTGCAAGTCTGCAACATTTTTAGGCGGGGTCTTGGTTAATGACTGCCACAGCTTGTTCTCTGGTTGGAGTCCTTACCTGAAAGTTGAGATTGCCATCTTATCTGAGCAGTCCTCTTCTATCTCATGAAAAGTTTCCCAATAAAGTTAGGCATACTGCTTAATGGTCTGATCCTCTGTCTTCTTTAGAGCCATGAGTGTGTCTAGTCCCTTTGCCCTTTTACTGTTTTCTATGAACTGTTCATTAAACTTATCTGCCAACTATTTCCAACTATGAATGGATCCCATCTGGATCTTGTCATATCAAGCGCAGGCTATTCTGCCCAGAATGGAAGCAAAATTCGACACATAAGTTCCTTGTTCTCGTTCTGGAGGGCCATGGCATGGCAGTAGTGGAGCAGGTGGTCTAAGAAATCTAATCTTCCATCATAGAGTTCGAACTTTAGGATACTAAACTTTTTTGGTAGTTCTGCGGTGAAATCCTATTTGTGAACAGTGACACTAGTAGGACCGATTTCCTATCAGTTACTATAAAAGCAATCCCTTCCGTCTATTTCTGGACAGGACTCCGAATTTTGGGGTTTGGTTGTGTAAATTCTTCAATTCGTTGTGTGTTTGTCTTCCGTAGGGCTCTATGGCAGCTAATCTTGCCACTTACGACCTTGCAACCTGGCCTACCCCGTGGGTTGTTCTGCCCTGATATTTCCATGACTGATCTAGAGTGTTGTCTGGTTTGGTCCTGGGTTGCCCTCTTCTGCCTCTAGGTGTTAAAAAATGCCCTCATGTCATCTATAGGGAAGTCGAAACTCTGGGCTGGACTTAACCTCCTTAGACGTTTTCCTCGTGCTACTTTCTTTTTGTGCAGAAAGGATCTTACATTGTCTCAACAGGTGTGGTCCTTTGTTTGATACTCATTTCACTTGGAAGAGGTTTGGCGGTGCTCCTCACATCGGGGCAAACTACTCACCACGTGACTGGTTTCACCAGCCCTACGGGTTAGTGCAGGTCTTGGGTATGTCTCTGACCGCGTCCTCCCCTTAGATCGTTATGACTGCCTTTTTCTTGGGGGGCGCAGGCATCCCTCATTTTTCCCTTAGGGCACCAATGGTTGGTTTTGGTCTTGCTTCAAGGCCTTGACTTGGTCGGCAAGCTCCTTAAGATGCTAATTCATGGCACATATGGTTCGATTACGGCTAGCCAATTCTTGTGCCTAATTGTTGCTTTCTAAGTTTTCAATGGCGAACAAGTTTCTCTCTTCTTGTTCGCATCATTCCTTCGATGTTCCAACATCCAAAAGGCACCTTTGTTGGCTCGGAGAGAGGTTCCCATCAGTAAATAGGTTGGAGTCTTCTACCGCCATGGATAATATGGAATCTCAGCAAGTGGAGCTAGGCTTTTGGCTGCAAAATTCTCACAGATGGAGCCAAATTGTCGTGGGTAAAAATTGAACCGCCTTTGTTGTGACGGCAACGCGGTGGAGATAACTCAATTCCTGACCTGAAAAACACTCGGATAAAGGTAAAAAAGGGTAGCTGGAGCAGCCTGGGAACCCTCTGATGCCAAAGTAAGTGACAAAGGTAGATAAAGGTGCAGGATTATCTTAGTGATATTCAGGTGAAGTGTTTGCATACCTCCATTGTGTTGATTGCTTGCCCTTTTATAGTTTGCTTCTACTAACCGTTGTTGGCTGTAAGGCTTCCCCCACTCTTCACGTCAGCCCCTTTTCCTTGACGATTGTGCTCCACCAGGTACAGATTTCTAGGAGTTGGTCGAGCTTAAAATAAAAGGATGTAGGTTGATTGGGTCTGTGCTCTTCTTGGTTCTTCTGCCTCTCTTTTGTCCTAAAACTTCCCTAGCCTAGTCTGGTCCTGGGCTGTCAGGGCAGACTCAAACTATCTTGGACTGACTCTCCACCTTGCTAGCGATGCTGCCTTCCTACTGCCAGCCCAGGAATTCCAGTCCTGCCTTATGTTGACTCGTTTTTTGCCTCCCATAGTTAGTATTAATAATAATTGGAACATGAATATATATTGATTATAAAAACCACATCATGACTTAGTATAGGCCGATCTTTTGATTAAGTGAGCAGGGGTGATCTCTGGTAGTGGGTTGTTTGGTTGTGCTGCGGTGGTGTGTTTTTTTGGTGGTGATTCCGGGCCGTGTTAGCTGATCTTTCATTCGAGCGCTCTTTCATGTGTAGGAACTTGAGGGGTGATCTCTGGTTCACTCGAGCGTTCCTCTTCGTGGGTGAGTTTGAGGGGTGTAAGAAGGACTGGCATTGGAAGTGGAAGTGTTGGTTGGTGTTTGGATCGGCAGTGGGTGGTGTCCCAGTGGTGGCTGTGGAGGTGTTGATCAGCAGTGGTAGTGGGTTCGGGAGTGCAGTAGTGGCTGGATCTTGGGCGTGGAAGTGTTGGTTGGTGTTTTGAATCGGCAGTGGGTTGTGGAGCTGCAATGGGTGTGGGTGTTGATATGCCTTCGGGTGTTGTTCTGTGTGGAGCTACAGTGGGTGTGGAGGTGGGAGTATTCGGCAGCAAGTGTGGAGGGTGGAGCTTGGAGTTTGGAGGTTGGGTGATAATCTGTCTTCGGAGTTTGGAGGTTGGAGTTCGGAGTAGCAATGTAGTCTGGAGTTGCAGTGGTGTGTGGTGCTGTGGGCTGTTGGTGTTTCCGGTGGTGTTTGGAGTCTTGGCAGGTTGTTCGGCAGCAAGTTGTGGAGTGCAGCAGAGTGCGATGGTGGGTTGTTTGGTTGTTGGAGGCTTCCGGTGGTGTTGGAGTTTGGCAGGTGGTTCGGCAGCAAGTTGTTAATCAGCAGTGGCAGTGGGTTCGGGAGTGTAGCAGTGGCTGGTTCTTGGGCGTTGATCTGAGGTGGGTGTTTTCCGGTGGTGGCTTCAGCAGCATAGGGTGGCTGCAGGTTGCATAGGGGTTGATGTTTTGGCAGGTGTGTAGGTGGAGAAATTGGGCATAGGAGTATAGCAGCATGGAGAAGTCGGGCATGGGAGTTTTCTTCCAGCCATGGTGATGTTGGCTTTGGAGTTTTCCGGCCAGAGAAATGTGGTGCAGAGGAGCGTGGTGTAAAGCAGGCGGGCATTGGGCTTTGGGAGTTGTCAGACGTGGGTGCGCAACAGGTGGGCTGTTAAGATTTGAAGCAGCATAGATGTTGGGAGTTAAAGAAGTGTTTATTTTAGCTTCAAAATTAGATAGTGGGCGGTAAAGTTTTAGTTTAAAATTAGTAGGCGTGGGTCTTGTTGTGCAGGCGTTGTAATCAGGTGCAGCAGTGTTGTGGTCTTGTGTAGTTTGTTTTTTAGTTTGTTTTTGGGTGTCTTTGTGGGTTGTTATGTGGGGATTCATGTATTTTATTTTTTAGTTAAGTTCTTCTTAACTTTTATTTTAAAAATCGAGAGGCTTAGGGGTTGGTTGTATAGATGCGAGTAGCAGTAGTAGGGGTATTTTTATACTTCCAAATCTCTCTCAATGCATCTCATCTTCCTGTACTTTTAATTTCATGCTGTTAAATGAAATTTTTTCTTTGCCGATCAAAAAAAAAGTGAGCAGGGGTGCTTAATTAATGACCTTCTCACCTCATACCTAAATTCCCAAGCTGAGACACTTTGGTTATGACGGACAGTTGCTTTTGGCGCGAGTCATGGGTTTTCTAATTTTTCCAAAAGATTAGGTGGTGACTCTGAGATCTGGTGATGTAGTCAATTTCTGGCATAGTTTTGCAGATAAATGAATTTTTTTATAAAATTTGCCAGATTTGGACTTTCAATCTTTGTTTCACATTGCATTAGTGAGACTAGATTAGGAGACCAGCAGGCTGAACTGTCAGGCGCTCTTGATAATCCCAAAAGCATCTCACACACACATAACATGAATTTAAACCCGGTTTAAGGGTTTTAATATGATTTCATGCATAAAAGAGCAACTAACGTATGAATAATGAAAACTATGATACAATGATACTGTAAATCGGGCTACATGCGAGATGATTACATGATTAATCTAACCCTAAGCATGTTATTTTATTAAACTAAACAAAACATACAAAACAAAGTGAAAACTGACAAAATAGCTAACCTACATGATGATTATGCCATAATAACACCCTAACTATGATTATATACTAAAAATATGAGATTAAAAGCTATTGAAATTAAAAGAAATAGCGAACTTACTCACTGGTTTGTAACAAATTGAAGAACAAGCAAGAAAGAGGCGAGAAAAGAGAAGTTTTTCTTGCTTGAAAGATTCCCTTAGGTTCTAGCCTCACTTTGATTCAAGTTCTTTAAACCTCGAATACACTTAGATGTGTTAAAGCTGCAATAAGGTTTAGGTTTTTCGGAATTAGGGTTGAGGGTGAGAGGAAGGCAAGTGTTTTCACTCAAAAATTCACCAAACTTGCTCAACAGTCCAACCATTGAAAGACGAGGGTAGGGGTTGTATTTACAGGCTCAGAGGAGCCGTGGGGGCCAAGAAAAGTCTGCCTGGAGTTTCCCTTGCAGTGCCTCCTACTTAATTCGAGCGCACAGTCTGTTTCAAGTAAAAATCTAGGCATCGAGTGGTTATGAGCACGCACGAGGCATGTACGGATGCATGAGGAATGTGCGCACACACGAGAAGAAAATGCATATGCTACTGACTTTGCAAAGATGTGTGCCCGCACATCCTTGATAGCTTTTTGTATTTTGGGAATATCTTTCTCATCTGATATCGGACATAGGCGAATGAAACGTCTTTGGAAAGCTAATTCAAAGGGCTACAATTTTGTGTGAAATATAAATTTTCCAATTAATTTTGGTAAAAAATAATTTTTGGCACGAAAATGATAATACTATAGTTCTAACAATTTCAAGCATCTCCGAGATTGAAATTCTAATACCTTTTATCATCAGGAAGCGTTTCAAACGCCCAAGTCTTAATGGTCAGTCAAAATAGGGTGTCTACACCTATATATAGATAAAGTAAGAGTGGTAAATAAGAAACCTATCAATGGAAACAATCTAATATGGTAAACCTAATTACAGCCTAATTACAACATATAATATATATATACACAATATTCATAAACAAACTTCATAATATTACAAGTCCTATCTACATAAACAGTATGGGAATTATTTTTTGGGCAAACTTCACTTTACCCCATGTGGTTTGGGCCATATACGATTCATTCTCCTAACATTTGGAAATAACCACATAACTCCCTTGTGATTTGTGGATTAAAGTGTACCGTTGGACCTGTTAACAATTTAATGAAAAAGAGTAAAATACCCGTATATTTTCGTCATTTGTTTGGAAAGCAAAAGTGCACTTTAAACCCTATGTTTTATTTGTTTGGAAAGCAAAAGTGCACTTTAAACCCTATGTTTTATTCCATATGCAATTTAACTCTTTGTACTTTTATTTCATGTGAGATTTACCCCTTGAAATTTGAAAATGAGCATAGTTTCACACTTGCTGTTAAGTTTGATGAAATATTTAACAATGCACTTCAATTCACAAACCACGTGAGGGTTATGTGATCATTTTTAAACGTTACGAGAATAAAACACACATAATCCAAACCACAAAGGGATAAACTGAAGTTTGCCCTTATTTTTTACTAGACTCAAATTATTTATTCAAGTTACCTAAGTATCCAAATCATAAGTTCAAATTAGAATTAAGTCAGACATAGTATAAAGTTCTTTTTTTTTAGATGTATTTAATTTGTTTACTATTGTGGTGTTGTCTATGTACTCGAGTCAAGAATCAAGCTCAAATTAAATTTGAATTTGAATTTGAATGTAATTTAAGTAAACATTTTTGGTCACAAAGATTATGACTGCGTACATTAAGATTTGCATATCTGAATCAGGGAACTAGTTTGAATTGGAATATGATCGATTATAGTTATAGAAATAAAATTTAGATTCTAATTTTAATTTGATTTAGGTGAACATTTTGGGTTTATAGGGATTATGACTGCATCCATTTGATTGGGTTGCCTATGTATTTAGAATGAGGAAACAAGTCCGAATTGAAATCAAGTGAACTATGACTTAGAGATAAAATTTGGATTTTTTTTTTTTTTTGTGGGGGGGGGGGGGGGGGGGGGGTGTTGGGGGGAATTTAACATTTTATTTTATTTTTAAGGTCATTTGAAGATCAGATTTCAAGCCATTTGCAGGCCACGATTTTATAAGGCTTTGAGAGGCCGCTTTGCTGAATTTTAAAAGCCTTAAATAAGTCAATGTGCTGATTTATTTTTATTTTTCTATGGAGCCATAAGAAGCAATGATTGAGAGCTAAATGGGCTGCCAGCTTGGGGAATTTTGATGGACCATAATTTGGGCCATTTTGGCTGGGCCTCGAATTAGAATTTCTAGGCTTAAAGCAAGCTTTGATGGATGAAATTCTTGAGACCTTTAAGAGGCCTAGCTTGCATTATTTTTTATTGGGGTCTTTGATAGGCAATGAATTTTGGATCTTAAAGGGTCATTTTTCTAGGTCTTATTTTTTAAGGGCTTTATGAAGCAGAAGTAGGGGTGGGCGTCGTATTGTATTAAGTCGTATTCGTATTGTGTCATCTTGAATTTGTGTTAGAATTACCTTAACACTAACTCGACCCGTTTATTATTTCGTGTTATCATGTCGTCATTTTCGGTCCATGTCCGATTCCTGTTGTGTTAACGCGTCATGTCAAAAAAATTCACTATTAACTAAAAATATTAAATGTATAAAAAAAAATTATAAATTTCTTCACAAGTTAAATTTAATAAAATTAATCTCTATTAAATACAATTATTTATAAAAAAATATTTGATTTCAACTCAATTTTATTTTCTTAATTTATAAAAATTATATTTATTATTATATTTTTTAATAGATTAACTCAAATAATAGATAATATATATATATATATATTAAATTCAATTAAAAGTATAAACAAAACCTATATTAAACTCAAAATCGTATTTTACATCATTTTTAATAAATTGGATGTAATTACGTAAGAGATTAAAAAATGTCATAATTTTTTTTAGTAGAAATAATATTAAAATGTGTCACTAATTTATACGGATTATCCGTTTCAATTTTGTGTTATACAAATTTGACACTAACTCGTTCTATATATTATTCGTGTTATCGGATCATGTTATATACATATTTATATTAGGAAATAATCAACCTTAACACACTAATTCCATACACGATTTAAGTTGTGTTATCATATTGTGTCACAAATTTTCACCCTCAAGCAGAAGTGTAAACCTTTGTATTTTGGCCCTTTCTATAGTCAAAGGAAATTTGGACCATAAAGGGTCATTTTGCTAGGTTTCATTTTTAAAGAGCATTATGAAGCAGCAGGCCTTTGCAGCAAGGTATAGGCTAAAAATGAGGGGAGTAATAGGTTGTGTAAATTTGATTTGACAATTTAATAAATTTAAAATTATATTTTAGTTTGATTTGATTATATAACAAATTGATTTATAATGAGCATTTAACAAGTTGTACAAGAGTCAAATTCATGTAGTTTGATTTTTTATAGAGCATATAAATCGAGTTGAATGGTATGTTATTCAAGCTTAATTAAAAATTAACAAGTTTAAAATTGTGTTCAAATTTAATTTGATTAGATAACAAGCTTATCTGAAATAAATTTTTAATCAATTAAAAACGAGTCAAGCTTAAATAATTTGGCTCGACTAATCCCCCGAGGCAAAGTAGTGAGCTATTTCATCACTGAAATTTTGGTCTTAAATTTGGATAAAAGTTACATTTCAATTATGGACGGTCCGTTTTTGGGTTATCAATTTTGGCATTCGAGGCGTGTTAACAACCGTTCAAGAACTCAATTGTCATTGGTTTAGCAAATTAGAATTTTTTAACTCTAGGCCATAAAATATTTGTTAATATTTGACCACATTGGGTGTAATTTATGGGCAACTTACCCTGTTTGAAAGATCTCTACTATAAGTATCACAACTTTTTCGGTAGACATAAAAGTTTTCAAGCGAATATTACTTCTTTTCCTTCTCTTTTTGCTTTACACTTATCGGCGACCAACGACCGATAACCACCATCGATTGGGGTTTACCGGTAACTACTGACCACCAACTCCTTCATTCGCCCTCATCAATAGCAAAGGAGATGAGTTTCTGAGAATATTTTTGACATAGATTTACTTAGATCTGGCCAAGATCACAAGGTATCTTACCAAAATGTTTAGATTTAGAGTAGATATGCGGAGATCTATATCAGATCCGGTTAGATCTAAACAAAAATTGATTACTGGAATACAATTCTCTATATGTTTGTTTCTCTCCTTTGACCTCTCAGGTTTTTATTTTATTTTATTTTTTTTCACACACTTCTCTCTTCCTGTGTTAGTCAAGAAAATTTTCAAGTTCTAAATAAATATTTTCTGGTTTTCTCTATGACTCTAGCATCTTTTTTTTTTTTTTCCTTTATTAAAACAATAAATAAAATTAGTAAAATATTGACAAACTAAAAGCTACAAATCCTTAGAAACTATTGATATGAGATCTCCATCATCGTCGCGACGTGAAATTATGTTTTGATAAATTACAAATGACCAAACTAATAATATTTGTAGTTTTGAAACTGTAAATTTATGCAGTTTGATGAGCAATAAATTCAAACTCTAAATTTTTATAATTTCGTGAATTGAAAATTATGTACTCTGTATGATAATTTTTTTAATTTTTTTTTTCATATTTTGTGGTGTTGAAGAGGATGTGGTTAAATTTGCTATATTTTTACTCTAATTTCTCCCTCTTTTTTTTTTTTTTTGATGTTATAAACATTCCAGTGAGTTTTCGGCCATATTCTTGACGTGTAGCGACATTTTGGAGATTCCGGCAACTTCTGGTGACATTCAGAACACTCTGGTGAATTTTCGATGATGTTGAACATTCTGGCAAGTCTCCAGTGAATGTTAGACGGAAGTTCGATAATAGTCTGGCGATGGTGGAATATGGCAGCGCCTTTAAATTTAAATAAGAAAAATAGAATTTTTTGATAACAAATAAAAATATGTAAAACTAATTGGTACAAATATTTTATTTTAGGACTGATGAGTTTTGAACTATTCAAATAGGACTCAGATCACTGCCCCATAATTTATAATACCTTATGGGCATATTTGATTTATAAGATTAGAGTATGCGATTGAGATTATTAATCCGTGGGCCCAATAATTCTGTGTTTGTTTTGAAATTTTGTTTCAGGATTATTAATCCAATGGATAATTAATCTAATAAATTTGTAGAATTATTAGTAATGGGGTAGAAGTGGAATTATATATCCTAAGTTGGAAATAAAATAAAATGACTCTTTTACGTACTAATCCAATACGAATCAAACAATGGACAAGAGGATAACTTATCCCACTAATCCAATCACATAGTGAATACTATATTAATTTAATAGAATTATTAATATTTTCACTATTAATTTTATGAATCAAACATGGCCGATTAGCTTTCGGAACATAAAGCGTTGTTCATTTTTGACCATATTGGGTCTAAGAAACTTTATGTGCCTTTGTACGGTGAAAATTTCAAGAGAAGTAGTTTTTATTTATTTATTTGAGAAATATGAAACTGCACATATACAGATATAAAGTAACATTACAAAATTAGCAACTCCTCCTAGAAGCTGCTTTGGCTGTCTTATGGGCAGGTTGTACCACCATCCTGGGTACCTTAGCTATTTTAACACAGTCAAAATGTGTACATAACTGTTTAATATCTGACAAAATACCCTTGGCATCCCAATCTGCTTTATGAGCCTCATAAAGTTGAGTTACTAGACTTGACAATCTGTTAAAATTGTTATAGCCTTCACTCGACTTTGCAAGCGCCACTTTAGAGTTTCAAAACAGGCCCTTGCTTTAGCCACCCCTGCGGAATGCGCCACAAACGAAAAAGTTCGTTGTGCTAATTGGTTTCCTTGAGCATCAAAACCCACCCAAGCAGCTCTAGCTGTTCCAGTTTGTTGTTGCCATGCACCATCTATCAAAATCCTGTCACAACATAAATTTGGGCACCAATATATAAATTTTTAATATAACATAAGAACTTTGCGAAGAATTGTTTTCCAAAACTGATGTGCAAAGTTTTGAGATTGCTGAACCCTTTTACTGAGAGTTCTTGAGGACACCAATCCAAATGATTGATAAAAGAAACTGTCTGGGATGGGTCTGTTGGTATTTTTTTGTAATAATATTAGAAAAATATATAAAATAGAATTAAATCGAAATGGCAAAACAATCTTTTTATTTATTTATTAAGGAATGAAATACAGAGTAAATTACAAAACTATAAATACAGAAATAAACTAGATTACATCATGAAACTCGCATAAACAAAATCACTAACAAAACAAATTATTAACATGGATAACTAAAAATTAGAACTCATTGAGGTAAAATAATGTCTGAAAAATTAAAGAACAAATGACAAGAAAAGAAGCAAATCGAAACTTGTGGTATACATAGTTTTTTTAAAACAGATTCGCTGCCTCGCCAATGGATGCTGGAGAAATGTTGGCATCTATCTCCCAGATTACAACGGTTGAAACCAGTTATTGTAGGAGCACTTCCTAGATAGTTTTGCCAAACTGACTAAGGGCATCACTCTCTCTCTCTCTCTCTCTAATAAGAACAAAAGAAGGGGCTAGCAAAAAGAAGATAGGAAAATTTTATTTGGTATAAATACTATCTCTAACTTTATTATCTCAAAACACCGTCTCCATTTTCCATCTAAAAAATCTCTCCTAAAAGTTGGAGGGGAAAGGCCCCTTGTCACGCCCAGATTTTATTACTTGAATACATTACCAAATTCATTATAAAAGTCCATTTCCAAATTATGGTTATAGAAGCAAAACAAGCTAAATAAAATAAATGAGGTTCTCTCGTAGAATTACAATAATAGAAAAGTTCAATACAAATGTTCACAACATATGCCTCAAGGGCTTGCATGAAGGATTTCAAAATAATTAATTACATAGAATGAACCATCTCAACACCACAACCATTTAAGCATTCATTTACAATTTACATAGAATGTAATCAAAGAACAATTAATAACTTCTTGATCTTCTGTAACAACCCTCGTACTGATTACCGATAAACCACTGAATTATATACTGATTACTGCTAAATTGAATTGATAATGACTGATAATTGAATTAACTGAAGTACTGAACAGACTGATTGAAATCGAAACTGAAATTGAATAAGTTTATTTATTGAATTGCATATTGCATCTGTTTGATTTATGATTATCTGTTTGAATTATATGTTTAAACTGCTAATTGAAGGCCTTATCGGCGGCCGAATGGAGAACGTTTAGTGTTTTGTAATCGGTAGAATATTTGTGATTTAATGGTATAATTATCTGAAAATTGATTAGGAATGATTAAATCAGATTAAATTAAGTCAATTAAAGAGTTTGACGTAATTACGGTAATGCCATTGAGTGGAGTTTTGTTTAATCATAGTTGAGGCCTTGTTTATATCATATCAAAACACATTCATCAGCCTTTTCTCCTTGCTCCACCGAATTTAGAGAGGAAGAGAACAAGACTTAGGTTTATTTTGTTGTTTTGGCTTGCATTGTTTGAAGATTTGAAGTAAATTGAAGTGTATTGGCAAGATTGAACTCTCACACCTTGAATACAAGATTTAGGTAGGTTATTCATCTCCTTATTGTTGTCTTGAGCTAAATCTTGCTTGGGTTTTTGCATCATTGTAGAATCAAGTCATGTTTTAGTTCATATGTTGAATTAGAACTCCATTGTTGCATGCATGTAAGAATTGATGAGTTTAAATTGATTTCATGGCAAGATGGTGCATGCATGTTCACATTTTTGTATAAGTCCATGTTTTCATAATGTTTACCAACTATTGAGCTCATTAGAGCCAGATTTGAAGCTTGAACTTGGTTTAAACTTCATGCATTTCATGTTTTGAAAATGTTCTTGAAAATGGGTTTGAAAATGGCTTGAATTGACTCACCTTTGGCCCTTGCATGTGTAAATTGGCTTTTGAAACTTGTTGTATATTGTATTGGGATGTATTTTCCAGAATTTGGGGCCAAGAGGTTGAGTTTTGGATGTTTGAATGCTTAGTTCGAACTTGGGAGACAAATCTGGAAATTCCAGATTTGGCTTCCTCGCTCGAGCGAAGGATTCCTCGCTCGAGCGAGCCCTTTGGTTTTGCAAGCTCGCTCGAGCGAGCATCGAGCGTGCATCGCGCGTAAAAATCGAGCATCCAGTACTTTTACTGTTCATCAGTTCGCTCGAGCGAAGGATTGTTCGCTCGAGCGAAGCCTTTGATTTTGGAAGCTCGCTCGAGCGAAGGAAGGCTCGCTCGAGCGAGGAGCCTATTTTCAGCAACTTTTGAAAAATGCCTTCCAACTGTATTTTTGCATCCTCATCCCATTCTAGGCATTCTTAGGCCTAGTTTAAGACATTTAATGAGGATTTAGACGTAGAACCACACCGAGGAAATTTAAGGATTCAATTATCATCCTTCCCGACTGTTAAACTTAGTGTGCGTTCTATTTGTTAACTGTTTAGGGTTGGCGACTGGAGAGACGCGCTCTAGCACATTGTAGCCCAATCACTGTGAGTAACAATTGTATAAAGATATGTTCAAAATGGCTATCTTTTGAATACCGAACTGAACTGTTTACTGAACTGTTTACTGAACTGGAATTATTTACTGAATGAATGTATGTCCTTTATTTCTGAACTGTATTGTGGCATCCTTAGCACTACTGTTACTGACTGTTACTGTTACAGAGATCTCTGTCGGTTCCCTTGTGGAACCATACTGTTTACTGAATGACTGGCCATCATTACTGTTCGGTCTTTTGACCTACTGTTACTGTTACGCTAATGGATGTACCACATATGACTGTTTATTGTACTGAACGACTGTAATACTGATTGAAATAATGAACTGTTTTCGTTACTGTAAGGACATTACATTCTTAACCTCTTTATACATTATGTTATTCACTGGGCTTTAGCTCACTGCTCATATATATATGTAGGTGTACAGGCACCGGACCAGAGCTAGAAGCGTCGGGGGTTATTCCAGTTTTGTCAGCCAGCCTATGTGCCTCACTGTGAGGTTCCGTGTTGCCATGTATGGCTTTGGGATTTTGTTTGAGTTTTTCCCATCGGTCTCCTCACAGTTTTGTATCATTGTATAAACTGAATGTTTACTGTACTGTATTGAGGGATTAAGTCCCGTACTGAATGTTTGTGTATGATTGTATAGACCGTACTGTTTGAACTGTATGAATGCATGAAAATGTTTTTGGCATACAGATTTTCACAGCTCAATGGACACTAGTTATTTACTGTATTGGCTTCCGCCAGGCCCTGAACTCTGTTATACTGTATTACTGTTAAGCAGGCCTTCGGTAATCACGGATTACTGGCCGGTTACGGTGCTAAACCCATAGGGCCGGGTTTGGGTCGTGACAGAGTGGTATCAGAGCGATACTTAACCACGAGTTATACCGCACACACGTGTCCAAATGAGCTATAGGGTGTCCTAGAAAAGCAATTAGGGCATCTCATGAATTTGAAAAGTGTGTGCTTATGACTGATTGATTAAGTGTTAAATGTTAAACTGTCTAATTGTACAACTGCCTATAATGATAACTGTTATAACTGTTTATAGTGAAATGGATAACATAAACACTGCAAATGAAACTGGATCATCATCCTCTGAGGCCAGAATGGCCAGACTTGAGCTAATGATGGGACTGATAATTGAAAGATTGGACCAACAACAGAACCAACCGCCCCCACCTCCTCCTCCTCCGGTGCAACCGGAACAGAATGTACAGAATGTGAATGCTAATGAGGTGGACATTATTGCACTGACCCATAAGTTCAGCAAGTTGAAACCGCCATCCTTTCAGGGAGGCCTTGAACCATTGAAAGCTGAGGCTTGGATTTTAGAGACAGAAAAGTTGTTCGAGGTATTTCCGTGTTCGGAGGCACACAAGGTACTGTTGGCCACCTTCACCTTGCAGGAAGAGGCGAGGAGATGGTGGATGCTTACTCGTGATGATGATGTTGTTATGACTTGGGCTCAGTTTAAAGAGTCCTTCTTTGAAAAATATTTTCCTCAGTGCATCAGGGACAGAAAAGTGACTGAGTTTGAACAGTTAAGACAGGGCAAGTGTCTGTTGCCGAGTATGAGAAGCAATTTACCGAACTTGCTAGGTATGCACCACATGGTGGATACCGATTATAAGAAGGCCAGGAGGTTTGAAGGCGGCCTTAGTGTTGCTATACAGGATCGAATAAGTGTTTTGAAAATGCCAACTTATGTGGGTGTTCTCGACCGGGCATTGATGGCCGAGACGAATATTGCAGCAGTGAAACAATCTGAAACACCAACAACTGAGTGGCAAGGTAAAAGGCAGGGTTTCAAATTCAAGAAAGGCAAGCATGATTCTGCAAATAAGAAACAGAATACGGGGTCGACAACCAGCCCCAGCCAAGGGAGTGGATTTACTCCACCCTGCTCCATATGTGGCAACAAGCACAAAGGGGTTTGCTATCAGATTTCTGGAGCTTGTTTTAGGTGTGGCAAGGTGGGCCACAGAATTAAAGACTGTCCCTCTGCCCCGCAATCCAGTAGTAAAGCTGCACCGAGCGTAGCAGCATCAAATGTAGCACCGAAGCCTAACCCCAAAGCTACCGGGAAAGAGCCTATGAGGCAGGGCCGAGTGTTTGCCCTAGTACCGGGAGACGTGCAGAATACCGAGACTGTTGTGTCAGGTATCCTCTCTATTTGTGCTCAAAATGCATATGTATTGATTGATTCGGGGTCTACACATTCTTATGTGTCACATGCTTTCTCACGAAAATTGAATAGACCCTTAGAGCCTATGAATTACTTGTTAGCAGTATCATCACCTGTTGGGGGATCCATGACATGTGCATATATATATCCTGCTTGTGAGATTATTGTTGGGGATATGCATTTGTTTATTGATTTACTGCCATTGAATATCGATCATTTTGATGTAATATTGGGGATGGATTGGTTACAAAAGTATCATGCCACTATAGACTGTGTAACAAAACAAGTAGTTTTCCGTCCACCGGGCTTACCGGAATTTGTGTTTAATGGAATTGGAGTAGTACCCCCACCGTATCTGATTTCTTCTGTAAAAGCTGTTAGACTGATTAGAAAGGGGTGTAAAGGATATCTGTGTTCTGTGTTGACTGTGCCTACTGATGATAGTGTTAAAACTGATATGAATTGTATTCCTATAGTCAGAGAATTCCCAGATGTGTTTCCAGATGAATTGCCAGGGGATTTGATTGACAGGGAAATTGAATTTACTGTGGATGTGATTCCGGGTACACAGCCGATATCGAAAGCTCCTTACAGAATGGCTCCAACTGAACTGAAGGAATTGAAAGTGCAATTGCAGGAACTGTTAGACAAAAAGTTTATCAGACCCAGTACTTCACCGTGGGGTGCACCTGTTTTGTTTGTAAAGAAGAAAGATGGCTCACTGAGACTGTGTATTGATTACCGCGAACTGAACAAGGTAACTGTAAAGAATAAATATCCATTGCCACGTATTGATGATTTATTTGACCAGTTACAGGGTGCACAAGTGTTTTCCAAAATCGATCTCAGATCGGGATATCACCAAGTGAAAGTCAAACCAGAAGACATCGGTAAAACTGCTTTCAGAACAAGGTATGGACATTATGAATTTTTGGTTATGCCGTTCGGAGTCACGAATGCCCCAGCTGCATTTATGGACCTTATGAACAGAATTTTTAAACCGTACCTTGATGATTTCATTGTAGTATTTATTGATGACATCCTGATTTATTCTAAGACTGCTGAAGAACACGAACACCATCTAAGACTTGCCCTACAGACCCTAAGGGAACAGAAACTGTATGCTAAACTGTCTAAGTGTGAATTTTGGCTTGACCATGTAATGTTTCTAGGACATGTTATTAGCAAGGATGGAATTTCTGTTGATCCTCAGAAAATTGAAGCTGTAGTGGACTGGCCTAGACCGACAAATGTGACTGAAGTCCGAAGCTTTTTGGGATTGGCTGGATACTATAGAAGATTTGTTAAAGACTTCTCCAAAATTGCCCTACCATTGACTCAGTTAACTCAGAAGGGGACATCATTTGACTGGACTGACCAAAGGGAGACAGCGTTCCAAGAATTGAAAACCAGACTTGTGACTGCACCGATCCTGACTCTACCCTCAGGTACAGATGGTTACACTGTTTTTAGTGATGCTTCTCATAAGGGTTTGGGATGTGTTTTAATGCAGAATGGGAGAGTTATTGCTTATGCTTCCCGACAGTTGAGACCGCACGAAAAGAATTACCCAACCCATGATCTTGAACTTGCTGCAGTGGTTTTTGCATTGAAAATTTGGCGTCACTATTTGTATGGGGCAACATGTGAAGTATACACCGACCACAAGAGCTTGAAGTATTTCTTCACACAGAAAGAACTGAACATGAGACAGCGGAGATGGCTTGAACTGATCAAAGATTATGACCTACAGATTCTGTATCACCCAGGGAAAGCCAATACCGTTGCCGATGCTTTGAGCCGGAAATCGATTGGGAACATAGCCTGTTTGCTGACTGGACAGAAAGAATTGCTTTGTGACATTGAAAAGTTTGAAATTGAAGTTGTCTTGAAAGAACAAGGTGGAACCTTAGCTGCCATTACTGCCCAACCAGCATTGATTGAAGAGATTAAGGAGAAACAGCAACTGGATGATTACTTGAAGAAAATCATCGAAGAGAGAGATTCAAAACCGAGACCGGGGTTCAAATTTGACAACAATGTACTGAAATTTCAAGATAGACTGTGTGTACCAAATGACACTGAATTGAAAAGAAGAGTTCTCCAAGAAGGCCACAGTTCGAAGTTTTCTATCCACCCGGGAAACACAAAATGTATCAAGATCTGAAACAGAATTTCTGGTGGCCGGGAATGAAGAAAGAGATTGCTGATTTGTGTCCAAGTGTCTTCATTGCCAACAAGTCAAAGCTGAACATCAGCGACCCGCAGGCTTACTGCAACCCTTACCCATACCAGAGTGGAAATGGGAGCATATCACGATGGATTTTATCGTTGGATTACCTCGCTCCAGGAAAGGTATGGATTCTATTTGGGTTATTGTTGATAGATTGACTAAGTCTGCACACTTCCTACCTGTCAAGACAATCTATAATGCGGATAAATTGGCTGTTATCTATATTGATGAAATTGTTAGATTGCACGGAGTGCCTGTGTCTATTGTTTCTGACAGGGATGCGAAGTTTACATCGAGGTTCTGGCAAAGCCTACAGACTGCATTGGGTACTGAATTGAGGCTGAGTAGTGCCTATCATCCTCAGACAGATGGACAGTCAGAAAGGACCATCCAGACTTTAGAGGATCTACTGAGAATGTGTGTCCTTGATTTCCAAGGGAACTGGGAAAGTCATTTGCCATTGGCTGAATTCGCCTACAACAACAGCTACCATTCGAGCATTGGTATGGCGCCTTTCGAGGCATTGTATGGCAGAAAGTGTAGATCTCCAATTTGCTGGGCAGAAGTTGGAGATGGGCCGTTGCTTGGGCCCGAGATTGTTTATGAGACGACTGAAAAGATCAAACTGATACAGCAAAGATTGAAAACGCACAGAGTAGACAGAAAAGTTATGCGGATGTTAGAAGACGGGATAGAGAGTATGAAGTGGGTGATCACGTGTTTGTGAAAGTGACACCAATGAAAGGCCAGACTCGTTTTGGAGTCAAAGGCAAATTAGCGCCGCGGTATGTCGGACCGTATGAAGTGATTGAGAAGGTCAATCCGGTGGCGTATCAAGTTGCACTTCCTCCTGAGATGGAGCATATGCATAACGTCTTCCACATTTCGATGTTGAGGGACTATCTTCGAGATCCGTTTCATGTGATTGAGCCTACCCGAGTAGTGTTGAGTGATGACTACACTTATGAGGAACGGCCTATACAGATTGTAAACCGACGGATCAAGAAACTGAGAAACAAGGAAATTCCGCTAGTGAAAGTAGACTGGCAGAATCATGGTGGTGTGTATGCCACTTGGGAAAGGGAAGATGACATGGCGAAAAGATATCCTGATTTGTTTCCACTGAATCCTGTTTTCTTCCAAACTGAAGGTAACTCGAGTTTAGAGGACTAAACTCCTTATAAGGAGGGGAGACTGTAACAACCCTCGTACTGATTACCGATAAACCACTGAATTATATACTGATTACTGCTAAATTGAATTGATAATGACTGATAATTGAATTAACTGAAGTACTGAACAGACTGATTGAAATCGAAACTGAAATTGAATAAGTTTATTTATTGAATTGCATATTGCATCTGTTTGATTTATGATTATCTGTTTGAATTATATGTTTAAACTGCTAATTGAAGGCCTTATCGGCGGCCGAATGGAGAACGTTTAGTGTTTTGTAATCGGTAGAATATTTGTGATTTAATGGTATAATTATCTGAAAATTGATTAGGAATGATTAAATCAGATTAAATTAAGTCAATTAAAGAGTTTGACGTAATTACGGTAATGCCATTGAGTGGAGTTTTGTTTAATCATAGTTGAGGCCTTGTTTATATCATATCAAAACACATTCATCAGCCTTTTCTCCTTGCTCCACCGAATTTAGAGAGGAAGAGAACAAGACTTAGGTTTATTTTGTTGTTTTGGCTTGCATTGTTTGAAGATTTGAAGTAAATTGAAGTGTATTGGCAAGATTGAACTCTCACACCTTGAATACAAGATTTAGGTAGGTTATTCATCTCCTTATTGTTGTCTTGAGCTAAATCTTGCTTGGGTTTTTGCATCATTGTAGAATCAAGTCATGTTTTAGTTCATATGTTGAATTAGAACTCCATTGTTGCATGCATGTAAGAATTGATGAGTTTAAATTGATTTCATGGCAAGATGGTGCATGCATGTTCACATTTTTGTATAAGTCCATGTTTTCATAATGTTTACCAACTATTGAGCTCATTAGAGCCAGATTTGAAGCTTGAACTTGGTTTAAACTTCATGCATTTCATGTTTTGAAAATGTTCTTGAAAATGGGTTTGAAAATGGCTTGAATTGACTCACCTTTGGCCCTTGCATGTGTAAATTGGCTTTTGAAACTTGTTGTATATTGTATTGGGATGTATTTTCCAGAATTTGGGGCCAAGAGGTTGAGTTTTGGATGTTTGAATGCTTAGTTCGAACTTGGGAGACAAATCTGGAAATTCCAGATTTGGCTTCCTCGCTCGAGCGAAGGATTCCTCGCTCGAGCGAGCCCTTTGGTTTTGCAAGCTCGCTCGAGCGAGCATCGAGCGTGCATCGCGCGTAAAAATCGAGCATCCAGTACTTTTACTGTTCATCAGTTCGCTCGAGCGAAGGATTGTTCGCTCGAGCGAAGCCTTTGATTTTGGAAGCTCGCTCGAGCGAAGGAAGGCTCGCTCGAGCGAGGAGCCTATTTTCAGCAACTTTTGAAAAATGCCTTCCAACTGTATTTTTGCATCCTCATCCCATTCTAGGCATTCTTAGGCCTAGTTTAAGACATCTTAATGAGGATTTAGACGTAGAACCACACCGAGGAAATTTAAGGATTCAATTATCATCCTTCCCGACTGTTAAACTTAGTGTGCGTTCTATTTGTTAACTGTTTAGGGTTGGCGACTGGAGAGACGCGCTCTAGCACATTGTAGCCCAATCACTGTGAGTAACAATTGTATAAAGATATGTTCAAAATGGCTATCTTTTGAATACCGAACTGAACTGTTTACTGAACTGTTTACTGAACTGGAATTATTTACTGAATGAATGTATGTCCTTTATTTCTGAACTGTATTGTGGCATCCTTAGCACTACTGTTACTGACTGTTACTGTTACAGAGATCTCTGTCGGTTCCCTTGTGGAACCATACTGTTTACTGAATGACTGGCCATCATTACTGTTCGGTCTTTTGACCTACTGTTACTGTTACGCTAATGGATGTACCACATATGACTGTTTATTGTACTGAACGACTGTAATACTGATTGAAATAATGAACTGTTTTCGTTACTGTAAGGACATTACATTCTTAACCTCTTTATACATTATGTTATTCACTGGGCTTTAGCTCACTGCTCATATATATATGTAGGTGTACAGGCACCGGACCAGAGCTAGAAGCGTCGGGGGTTATTCCAGTTTTGTCAGCCAGCCTATGTGCCTCACCGTGAGGTTCCGTGTTGCCATGTATTGGCTTTGGGATTTTGTTTGAGTTTTTCCCATCGGTCTCCTCACTGTTTTGTATTGACCTAACGGGTTGTATAAACTGAAAGTTTACTGTACTGTATTGAGGGGTTAAGTCCCCGTACTGAATGTTTGTGTATGATTGTATAGACCGTACTGTTTGAACTGTATGAATGCATGAAAATGTTTTTTGGCATACAGATTTTCACAGCTCAATGGACACTAGTTATTTACTGTATTGGCTTCCGCCAGGCCCTGAACTCTGTTATACTGTATTATTGTTAAGCAGGCCTTCGGTAATCATGGATTACTGGCCGGTTACGGTGCTAAACCCATAGGGCCGGGTTTGGGTCGTGACATCTTCAAACTGTTGTACCTAACTCCGTCCCTGAAAAATGGTTAAACAACATGGGATGAACACGAGATTCAGTAGGGATTTATAGCGATTCTCAACAATAATAATCAATAGATAACTGTGATCATGATGAATGCTATCGAGTGGTACATATGTAAATAATGTGTCCTTTCATATGCAAAATAGATTACATAAATAGATACTCTTACATTTATATTTATTTTATTTAAGTTTATAATGTAAATAAAGATTTACCCCCCATTTGGATTCAAAGAAAAATGTAAAAAAAGAAAAATCCAATTAAAACAAAAATTGACTCCCCTAGTTTTAGTACAAAAATAATTTTTCGACTGAACTTTCTAAGTTTAACGTTTAAGTAAAGTGATTAATACCTCGTAGAAAAATTCCATAAAATCAAATTAGACTATTTAATATATAAGGAATAATTATCACCAAATATTATTTTCAAAATCACAAGTTTTGAAAAATTCAATTTTTACACTTAGAAAATTTTCCCACTAAGTCCAATTTTGACAAAAAACTTGGATCTTGACCTGAACCGTTACAATCTCCCCCATTTAGAAAATTTCGTCTTCGAAATTAAAGATATACCCAACTCGGAAGGAGGAAAACAACAAAAGAACTGCATCTATAATCAAGGCTTAAATCCATTCTTGGACTAACCTCTTGGATTCCCAAACCAATACCACGACACCCCCTTCCCCCGATTGAATAGATCAACAAGATAAAGGAAAAAAAAAAGGAGTCATTCCTAACTCGCCTACGATAACAGATAAGCAATTGACCAAACACGACGAAATTCCCCAAAATGCATAACTTTAGGAACCATAATTCTAACAAAAGGTTACGAACACTCCCACGAACTAGATAGCTTATCAAGATTTACTGAACTACAATTCCGCCAAATGAGCATCCACACCATTAAGACATGTTAGCCCCACTTCAATGGTACTCTCAGCATCTAACGATCACTGGACAATTGACAACCTAGAATTTAACAACAATAACGCACTACAAATGAGAAGCTTTCACAAAGGAATAGAGTTCACCAAGGAAAACCTGATTCACAAGACAGTTCTCTTGTTCAACAATTTTAACAACTGTAATTCACTCAAAACAAAAGTACTAAACACTTCTGATAATTAGCATCCCAAACTCAAGGCTAAACTTACAGTTACGACAAAACTCTTATTCAATTCTTCAAAAGGAAACTTGCCCTGGAAACTTGACCCACAAACTATTCCGCAACACAACACATTTAAACAAGACTAGTCCATCCAAAACAATATGTTCAATCACCCATTATCAATCCGTGCTCAATTTATTACTCGAGCCAATTCCACAAGATTTAGGAATTTATTTACGTCTCAATATAAGGTTGTACCTTTGTTTTGAAAACACTTCATTGAGTACAACATATTGCAAAATAGAAGTAAGTAAATAAATAAATAAATAAGATAAATAAGTAAAACAAAATGTTCCAACTCACACCAAGTTTCATATTAAAAAAATTACACATCAAATTTTAAAGTTTACTAGTTTGCTAAACATTTTCCAAGAACTAAAAGTGAAATCACCACAACAATGTTCTAAATTCCAATGCCAACTGAGGCCACATTATCGGAAACTTCATTTCTGTACTCCTTTCCGACATCACTACCAGTGACTCCCAACCATCACCCAAACCCATCAATCTTGTATAGCCTAGTGGCAGACACATACCTAGAGATTCACAGTGTTTTATATCCACTGCACTATTTTCTGCTATAAAAGGATTATTTTCATGAGTTGATTTATAATCTGGCATTGCATTGCATTGATTTATAATCTGGCATTGATGTACACTTTATGAGACAATTTTCATTCACAACTCAATGGTTTTGGCCCATTATTTTTATATTGTAATCTTCTCATTTAAGAAAATACAAATCCACTCGGACTCACCTCAACTGACGACTGAGTCCGATTTTAATCTTGAATTAAAATTGCCAAAAAATCATTCTTTTCTAACAGGGTCTCAATAGACTCGTAGTCTACTTTGTTCCTATGCAACCAAATTCCCCAAAGTACTTTAACAGATTCGAGGATTAGATCTTCTTTAGGTGCTTCATTAAACCATTGGATGAACCACTTACGTACTGTCATTTTTGCCCCTACCTCAAAATTAAGGCCCAACCTCGATCCTCTCCATATATGCTTTGCAAAAGGGAATTTAAAACAAAGATGCTCAAGAGTCTCCTCTGTTTCAGAACACCCTGGACAAAGAGTATAGACGTTAATGCCTCGACTTAATAAAATTTTTCTTACAGGCAAGATTCTATGTAACAACTTTCAAAGGAACAATGCCTATTTGAGAGATAATTGCAACTTCCAGAGTCTTTTCCAAAGCCAAATTTCCTCATTAGAGCCTCTTCTATCAAATCCGATTGAATTCCAAAGGTTGAAAAATATCCTGATTTAATAAAGTAACATCCAATTAAAAATAAATTGATAATATAAGTATATATATTTGTAATTTTATTGGTTTTATTTTATTTATGCACAATTATTAATACATTTATATGATATAATTATGACATCACAATTTAATTTTGATTGACCCAACAGTTGAATCACTAAGCTTTGACCTAGTCTCTTTTTCAGTTCACTACACAGTCCAAGTTTTAAAACATTATTTGACACCCTATGATATCAATAAAAGAATTTGGATACCTTTTAATAAGAGTTTGGATGCTCTCAAGTTGGCCATCCAACTTAAGAGAGAGAAGTGGGTTCATTTTGGCAAATAGATGAATAATTTGTTTTGACACATTTTACAACATAAATCGGATATTTTGAAAATGGTAAAGGAAATGATTTTTATTAATTAATTTTATTTTTAATTAACTAGTTAAAAATCATTGCGTAACATATAAAACTAAAATAAAATAAAAAAACAAAAAAAGTTAACAAGTCCCCATTTTGAAAGTCTTTCTTAATAGCCTTTTTGGCTTATGATTGCATCAACACAAGTAAAAGGGGTGTGCATAAAGTCTAGAAGTAATATGTTAGGTTTTTGTAACAAAACTACTTTCCGTTATAATTTTATTTGCTCTTTTGTTGAAGTAAAGATGTGAGTGTTTAGATGGGAATCCAACCTAAATTGTGCCTACGCAGATATGCTTGTAATCTTGAACCTTTCATGTTTGTCACTTCACTGACTATATACGGGGATCGAGCTGCCTAGTCATCTTGCGAGGGTCGAGGGGGCAGTGCCCCATGGCAGGGTCAAGGGGTAGTGCCCCCGAAGCCAAAGTTGTTTGACTACTTGAGTGGTCATTTGTGCGTTCAAGCGGTGAATAAGAGCATCCAGTATCTCTGCCTGCAAATTAAACTTCTGGGAAAAATGTTTTACTGCTCGAGCAGTCGGCCTATATGTTTTGCACAGCCTTTACTCACACCACTCGAGCGATGAAGTGTGCACTTGAGGGATCTTCACCGCTTGTTTTCGATAAAATGCGCCATTCACTATTTTTAGGGTTTATCCCGTCCAGACTTTTAGAGAGAAAGAAAAACCAAAGTGTAGTATATTAGAGAGTGTTTTATAAGTATTTCCTTAATGATTTGAGAGTGATCAATGAATCTACGAGCTTCATATTAACTTCCTCAAGGGGTTGATTTTACTGTTATGTTCACAAAAAAGAGAGGTGTTCTTTGTTGGATTCTGGAGAACTTGGGTCTGAAACTTTGGTGGATTCTGAAGTGGCTCATCGTCAAGTCGTGGTGAAGATGGTGGTAGAAGAGGCACATCGGGGTCGGTTCAATTCGAACATGGATTCGCTAAATAATTGAGGATACACATATGTAATTCTTTTTTATCTTCCTAGTGGATTGTTTTATGGCTTTAGCCCGTGATTTTTTTTTTATTATCACAATTGGAGTCGCTCCAATTGTGATTTTTTTTCATGTTAAATCGTTGTGTTGATTTGTTATAGATTGTTTGATTAAGATTGATATTCACTATTTAAAATTGAACATAATCATGAATCAATATCTCGGGGGTTATTTTAGAATTTTCATAATATATTTTTTTTGAACTAGAAAAATGGATGTTCCGTAGGGATATTACAGCATTTGTAGGCTCTGATCCCGGAATAATTAGTTGACAACCAGATTTAACACAATCGAAATGAAGGAATCCCACCACCAAGACACTCAATAAAGCTTAAACACATACCACAGAAAAAGACCAAGTATCGATCGAAATATAACACAAAGTCTCCAAAAAAGTTAGCTGAACAAAGCCAGCATTCAGCTTCCCCCAGTACAATGTTGTCAACATTTTAACACCTTTAAAGGCTTGAACCATAGATTATCAAAATAGTGCTCACCTTCAATTTGAATATGTCTAATCTCTCAATAATTTAATGGTTAAAATTTTATGTCATACAAATTTTTTTTCTCTTAAAATACCTTTCATCCTATGATTCACACAAATGACAAAGGGATCAAATATTTAAAATTTGTACATGATTACTTATTCTATGTGTTTGAATCTTGTAGATCAACCGCCAACACAATTGCACCAAAGATAACTTTTAATAAACTGGCGAAGTTATGGATGATTTAATAAGAATAAAATAAAGTAATGAAGTTATGTATTTTAATTGTCTCCCTCCTAAAGTTGTAATGAAAGATATCCATTGTATTATTTAAGCATTTGTAATTTTTTTTTGTAATAAAAAAATGTCCATTTTCATTATACAAGAATTTGTATTTTTTTTTTTATCAACAAAATAAAATTTATTGATGAGACCATTAAGATCAAAAAGTCAACTTTGGGACAGAATTAAACACATGGCTTCATCACCTAATGCTTTTCTAATTAAATCATCCATAGCTTCATCAGTTTATTAAAAGTTATCTTTAGTGCAATTGTATTGGCACTTTATTAACAGTTATCTTTGGTCCAAGGGTTTGTAATGATTTTTTTTTTTAAAATTTAAAATATATTTAAATTATTATTATTATTTCATAATTAGATGATATAATGGATATTTTCCATTACAACCACGGAATGGAGCTCTTTTATACATGTTTTTCCTTAAAATAGGTAAAAGAGGAAGAAAATAAAAACTCTAACGTTGTGTTTGGTTGGGGGATTTAAAGAGAGATTTGGAAAGGGAAATAGAAAAGGTGTGTAAAACTATGTGAAATATAGGTACGTTTTATTCATATTTCACCTACCTTTTCTTTTTCCTTTTCCAAATCTCTCCTCAAATCCTCCAACCAAACACAGTATAAGAATAATACTAAAGACTCCAAAAATTTTATCAAATGTTTTACATGGGTGTGGGACCCATACAATGTGGGTCCTACATCCATGTGAGTCTCATATCCATGTGAGATATTTGGTAAAATTTTTGATAGAATTTTTGAGATCTCTAACATTTTTGAAACTCTAAAGTCTTCTTCCTTATATATTTGTGTATTTGAATATATACTATTTTTTTTTCTTCTTTTAAGCTTCGTTTATTTTACCTATTTTTCTTTTTTTGGTTGGTCAAAACATAAATAAAATATTTTCTACGTAAAATATTTTTCATAATAAAAATTAAAATGATTTACATTAAAAAATTTTGTATTTTTTTTTCTTTCGTCACAATTAATACTTCTTGACGTACATATCAAGTTTCACTATTTTCATACATACTGAACGTCTCTCTTTGTCTCTCTCTATATGCATATATTATGATTGGGTAATTGATCGGAATTATAGGTTTTGGTACTATTATTTTTGTTGCATTCAATCATTGGCTTATTTTATTTTTAAGTAATAATATACAAACAAATGTTCACTAAATACCGAAAAAAAAAAAATTAAAAATTTATTTTTGAACAAAATCATTTTACATAAAAAATATTTTATGATAAAACAAATGTAACCTCGGTATCACTTATTGCCTCTTTTAAATTATTATTTTTATTTTTTTTAAAAATTTGTTCTCCTTGTATCTTGACTTTCTCTCCAATTCTACAGTACATTAACTATATAAAATGTATTATAATGTACATATCTAAATCTAGGTTTTTCATTCAAAGTGCAATTTTTTAATTGTAGTTCGAAAATGATATAGATCTCTTTGAGGAATTTCAAGCGTGGTTGAAAATAATGCACAAATCAATTTTCGGGTCCCACACCAATACCCAAAAATTAATATTTTATTTTTTAATTAAAAAACCTTTTTTTCCTCATTCATTTGTTATTTTCTCTGCTGATATTTATTTATTAATCTCTATTTTTATTTAATTCAAAGTAGAGAAAGAGAGATGCCGATGCAAATGAAGATGACAATTATGTGTGGAAAAGGACAGTATTGTCTACTAGCGGTTAGGATGATGCCCACGTGGCATACTTTGGGATCAATCTTAGCCGTCGAAATGTTAGGCCACCAATTTGATTTGTCATACCCCGAAAGCATAGCTTTGTTTGGTACCGGCCACAGGAATTGTTGATTATTAAAATATTAAGGGCTTATCACTGGTTTTGGTGCATTCTCTGCTTGTCATGGTGGTAGATTTTTTCCGGCAAAAAGAGGCAGACCCCAGGGGTGACCCCCAGACTCTAGTGGAGTGTGATTGGTGGATAAATTTTTTTTTTTCCCTTGATTCACAGCCTTCATGTGGAGGTGATTTTTTCCGTCGGTTGGGTTAAGCCTTATTGATAATTGGTTATCTCAAAATGAGGATCAACATATATTATAATATTCGCATAAACCATTTCTTTTTTCAATTTTTTTTTAAACAAAGCATTATTCTTTTTTTATTACTCCCTTCCTATTTTATTGAGTTATTATTTTATTTTTTGTTATCCCAAAATATTTACTTATTTTGAAAAGTCAAAGTTTTAAATTTAAATTTTTTTAAAATTACATCTTGTAAAGTAATTATAAATATATTTTACTTTTTGTTCCTAAAATATTTGTCCACTTTAAAAAGTCAAAGTTTTAAAATTAAAAATTTTCAAGATTACCCCTTATAAAAAATGAGAAGAGAATGATATTTTTTGAATTAATCCTTTAAAATTTGAATTTAAAATATAATGATTATATTTCCTTAAAAAGTTTAAAATCTTTGAAAGGGAGTATCAATATGAGACGGAGGGGGCATGAACTCTTTTTTCTTTTTTCCTTTTTTTGGGTGATTTGGTTATAATTTCCTCGAAAAGGGTGGGACAAAGTGGCCTCTCATGCACATTATTTTTCCAGCGACCTTCATTATATATTACAATTCTATTATAAATATTGAAATTAATTATAAAATTTTATATATAATACATATGAATGGATAAAATATTATAAGTTTGTTAGTGGAATTATATATCACAATTCTACTCTAAATTATACAATATGATAAATAGATGAAATACAGAACTTGATAAAGGGACAAACTTATTTGAACATGCCTAATCCTCCTAATATAGCAATTCCTATGGCATTACTAGTATTAAAATTATTCACACCAGATTAAAAAAATCTAATGGAACCTATATATTTTCCTACTTTCAATCCCACTTTAGTAATACAAATAAACGTGCCCATAATATGATACATTTGAATAAATAAGATTTAATCAGGTTTATTAATATAATCTGGTTTTAGTTAATTTATTTATTTATATACATTTTATGTTTAGTTATCTAACCGATTTTTATACTGGGTTTGGGATAATTGGTGATAAGTTCATTTCTATGTAGAGATTTGACATGCGGTCTAAGGATTGATCTTTTATGAAGATAAGAACTTGATTAATGAAATTATTTGTTAATGTTGGTCCATTTTAATATCTTTTATTTATTTATTGATATATCTTGTTTATGAATGAAGTTTCATTACTTTGGTAACCTCTTATCTTGTTCATGAATGAAGTTTCATGACTTTGGTAACCCTTTATCTTGTTCATGAATGGAGAGTAATTAAAATTCATAAACTTTGTGGTGAGTTAGTTTTTGGAGTTACTCCATTTACTTTAGTTTAATGATCGTCTTTATTTTTGGTGTAACTTGTAAGGTCCTAGTGGCATATAAATAGTCCCTCTCATCTACTCTTTTCAAAACTAACACACACCAACTATTTTCTATATAAGAGAGATTACTAGCAAAGAAGGGTGTTTTCTTGGTGGAGTTTTAGGTTCACCATCTTGTGCAGAGTTGGCATGAACCATACGACAAGTGGTCGGGCTGTTGTATCCTGGAGGGGACAAGTCATAGTTTTGTGACTGCTGCATCGGTATTTGGGTTCTTCCGACCGCAGTGGGTTTGATCTCCTTAAAGAAAACGAGATATCCGTGCCTCAGCCTGATCTATTTGTATCTCATTTTTTTTTGCATCATTTATCAATAAAATATATTTTTTTCTGGTATTTTCACCAACAATTTTAAGGAGATCAAACATGGAACAAGTGCCAGAAAAAACCAATGATAGAATTGGAGATCTCAACAAGCCTTTCAAGTTCAAAGGAGTTCATTTTAAAATGTGGAAAGGAAAATTCTTTTTTACCTCAGCCTTTTGAAAGTTGCATATGTTCTTACCGAGAAGAACCCAAACAAAATCTCAACCGAGGAGATGAATGATGAAGACTACGAGGCACGTGAAGCACAAGTGGCTTCCTATAATACAGATGAGTATAAATGTCGCTTTTATCTCTTAAATTGCCTTGCTGATCAATTTTATGATTACTATGACACCACTTACACTTCTGCGACGAAAATTTGGAAAGCTTCACAGACTAAGTATGATACTGGAGAGGCAGGAGCAAAAAAGTATGCAACTAGCCATTTTTTTCGCTTCCAAATGGTAGATGGAAAATCTGTTGTGGAGCAAGCACAAGATTTCCAAATGATAGTTGCAGAAATAAGATCTGAAGGCATCAAGATTGGTGACAACTTGGTAGTTGCAGGACTTGTTGACAAGCTACCGCCATCGTGGAGAGAATTCCAAAAGAGCATGCGCCCTAAACAAAAGAAGACTTCCTTAGAGGCGTTGGTCACTCGCATCCGAGTAGAAGAGGAGGCTAGAGGCTAAGATGCATTAATAACACAAGCGAGTAATGACAATTCTACCACAAAGGTAAACTTTGCTTCAGCAAATAATAACTTACCCAAAGGTCACAATTCCAAGAATGCTTATTTGAAGCCTTATAGAAAGAATATGAAGAATTATAGTAAACCTCACAATAAATGGATTAATCCCAATAAGAACCAAGGTCCATCACCTCCACAAGATTTTACATGCTTTGTCTGTGGCAAAAGTGGGCATATTGCTCGAACTTGTAAATTCCAAAAACGTGCACCTGCCCCAAAGGCTAACGTTATCGAGGAGCCCTTTGTGGCGATGATTACAGACATTTGCATGGTTAATTATGTGGATGGTTGGTGGGCAAATTCTGGTGCCAATAGACATGTTTGTTATGATCAAGCTTGGTTCAAGGTGTATACTCCCTTTGATGATGAGAAAACAATTATGCTTGGTGACTCTAGTCAAACCAAGATACTTGGGAGTGGTGAGGTTGACCTTAAGTTCACCTCTGAATGTGTGCTTACTTTAAAAGATGTGCTTTATACACCGTCCATGAGGAAGAATTTGATGTCAAGTTATTTGTTAAATAAGGCTGGTTTTTAGCAAACTATGGAATCTGATCAATATGTGATTACCAAGAAGGGTATTTTTGTGGGTAAGGGTTATGCTTGTGATGGGATGTTCAAATTGAATGTTGAGATTAATAAACCATCTACCAATTCGGTTTACATGTTGTCTTTTATTAATTTCTGGCATGCTCGCTTGTGTCATATTAACAGGAAATATGTGGGAATCATGAGTAGTTTAGGATTAATTCCTAAAGTGACAAAAAAATTTGAGAAATGTGAAGTTTACAGTAAAGTAAAAATTACCAAGAGGCCTCATAAAAGTATTAAAAAAAATACCGAATTGCTAGAATTATTTCGTACTGATTTGTGTGAGTTTGAAGGAATTTTAACTCGAGGTGGTAACCGATATTTTATCACTTTTATTGATGATTTTTCAAAATACACAAACGTATATTTATTAAAAAATAAAAGTGATGCTTTTGAGAAATTTAAAGAATTCCTTCTTGAAGTGGAAAATCAATTCGGTAAAAAGATTAAAAGAATTAGAAGTGATAGAGGCCGGGAGTATGAATCTCTAAGATTTAACTCTTTTGTTCAGTCATTGGGAATTATTCATGGGACTACTCCACAATATTCACCTTCATCTAATGGCGTAGCTGAAAGAAAAAATAGAACGTTAATTGACTTGACGAATGTTATGCTTATTGATTCAGGTGCTCCCTCAAATCTTTGGGGCGAAGCTATTTTGACAGCTTGCCATGTGATAAATAGAGTGCCACACAAAAAGACTAAAATTTTACCTTATGAGTTGTGGCGGGGGCATAAACCAAATCTAGGTTATTTGAGGATTTGGGATTATTTAGCTTGCAGATCCTAAACGACGTAAATTGGGTGAACGGGCTACCACCTGTGCTTTTCTTAGTTATGCATTGCATAGTACAGCTTATAGATTTTGTGATATGAAAAATAATATTATTTTTGAATCAGGTGATGCTATTTTTCATGAAAATAAATTTCCTTTCAAATCTAGAAATAGTGGGGGTTAAATAATTTCTGAAAATATTTTATCCATGCCTAGCTCTTCTACTCCTTCTCAAGTTTTCAAGAATAAGAAAATTCTCAAATAATGAGCTACAAATAGATCAGGCTGAGGCACGGATATCTCCTTTTCTTTAAGGAGATCAATCCATTGCGGTAGGAAGAACCCAAATATCGATACAGCAGTCACAAAACTACGACTTGTCCCCTCCAGGATACAACAGCCCGACCACTTGTCGTATGGTTCAGGCCAACTCTGCACAAGATGGTGAACCCAAAACTCCACCAAGAAAACACCCTCCTTTGCTAGTAATCTCTCTTGTATAGAAAATAGTTGGTGTGTGTTAGTTTTGAAAAGAGTAGATGAGAGGGACTATTTATAGGCCACTAGGACCTTACAAGTTACACCAAAAATAAAGATGATCATTAAACTAGAGTAAATGGAGTAACTCCAAAAACTAACTCACCACCAAGTTCATGAATTCTAATTACTCTCCATTTATGAACAAGATAAAGGGTTACCAAAGTAATGAAACTCCATTCATGAACAAGATATATCAATAAATAAATAAAAGATATTAAAATGACTTTCTAGACTGTAAACATGTTGCTACTCCTTTTGATGCAAGCATACATTTATCTGTTGTAACAAATGAAAAAGAGTGATTAATCAAAAGGAATATGCTAGCATGATTGGTAGTTTGAGATATGATACTGACTGTACTAGACCTGACATTGCATAAACTGTTGGAGTACTTAGCAGGTTTACTAGCAAACCAAGTCAAGATCATTGGCTAGCCATGGGATGAATTATGAGATATTTATCTAGTATAAAAAATTATGGTTTGTTTTATAACAAGTATCCTGCGGTACTTGAGGGATATAGTGATGCCGATTGGAACACTCTGTCAGGTGATTCTCTCTCTACCTCGGGTTTTATTTTTACCTTGGGTGGTGGTGCTATATGTTGGAAGTCTAAAAAACAAACTATAATTGCTAATTCTACAAGGGAAGCTGAGCTTATAGCATTAGCTTCAGCATGCGAGAAAGCGAATTGGTTGAGGGATTTGTTACATGAAATTCCTTTTTGGCAAAAACCAATTCCTCCTGTGTTAATACGTTGTGATAGCACTGCTGCTATTGGTAGAGTGAACAACCATTTTTATAATGGTAAATCCAGACCTATTCAAAGGAAACACAGTAATGTGAGATCCTATTTGAGTAATGACATCATAATTATGAATTATGTAAGATCTTGTAATAATCTTACAGATCCGTTAACCAAGGCCTTGGCAAGAGATAGGGTCTGGAATACATCGAAGGAGATGGGTTTAAAGCCTATAAAATCATAAACCATGTATGAGGATACCCAACCTAGGGACCAGTGATCCTGTAACTAGGTTCAATGGGAAGAACGAATCATATGGTGGTTGTAAAAATGCACTCTTTAATATTTTGTTATCCATCCCTATGATGTAAGTGCATTTGTCCTGTAACGTTGGAGGGTTGAGTTTTTATACTCTTAATGAAATTCTGTAGCTCTTGTTGAGTGGGATGTGTCAATTACAGGAACATGCTTGACAGATTTTACCTATGTGAGCATGAAAGTGGGGTCGCTTTCTATGAGAACAAGGCTTATTCTCAAATATGCTCATGAAAACTGGGATTAGCACAAGGCCGTAATGTGCTGGCTATTAAAGCTCATGTCAACACCTGGACTATTATGTGTGAGCAGTAATACTTTATTTCCCCTAAGCAGTCATAGTTCAAGTCTGAGACCACTACTGACTCTGGAGTAGAGGTTGCTGTTTCACTAATGAAGGTTCAATGTAGAGCATACCTTCATGATGCATACTAGTCTATCTTCGTTTGGTAATCTCTCTTGTCATTGTTGATATTAAACTGAGTGGGGGATTGTAGGTCCATTTTAATGTTTTTTTATTTATTTATTGATATATCTTGTTTATGAATGGAGTTTCATTACTTTGGTAACCTCTTATCTTGTTCATGAATGGAGTTTCATGACTTTGGTAACCCTTTATCTTGTTCATGAATGGAGAGTATTAGAATTCATGAACTTGGTGGTGAGTTAGTTTTTGGAGTTACTCCATTTACTCTAGTTTAATGATCATCTTTATTTTTGGTGTAACTTGTAAGGTCCTAGTGGCCTATAAATAGTCCCTCTCTTCTACTCTTTTCAAAACTAACACACACCAACTACTTTCTATACAAGAGAGATTACTAACAAAGAAGGGTGTTTTCTTGGTGGAGCTTTGGGTTCACCATCTTGTGCAGAGTTGGCCTGAACCATACGACAAGTGGTTAGGCTGTTGTATCCTGAAGGGAACAAGTCATAGTTTTGTGACTGCTGCATCGGTATTTGGGTTCTTCTTACCGCAGTGGGCTTGATCTCCTTAAAGAAAACGAGATATTCGTGCCTTATCCTGATCTATTTGTATCTCATTTTCTTTGCATCATTTATCAATAAAATATAATTTTTTCTGGTATTTTCACCAACAGGTAAAATTATCATTTGGATGGATTTTGTTTTTTTTTTTTTGTTTTTTTTTTTATTTTTACCCACTGTCATTAGATTATCATAGGCGTTGAAAAAATAGCTGAAAAAGTCTCAGAAAGTTGCTAGCTGTAGCGACAAGTGATAGTGGTGATATAGACAGAGAGACGGATTAGATGGACAGATAGTTGACACATGGACAAATAAGGAAATGCCAAATAGATAGATAGATAGATAGTGGACAGATAGATAAGAGTAATATGATCTTTCAAATAATTTTATTCTTTTAACTTCAAAAGAATGGAACTTGAGACTATCATCATAAATTTTTTGAAATTAGACTAATGACCACTCTTCGCTTTTATATTTGTAGACTTATAACATATAATAATGCGCCTTAAACTGAAGGAATTGGCTTGGTGGTCAAGACATAGGGCCTGGGGTATGCTCTCTCCATGATTTATGGTTTGAAATTTTCTAAGTGCAAATAATTTATTGGGGCCAGTCTATACGAGATTTTGCGTTGATTTTAATTGGGCCCATTGCTAGTGGACAGTAAGATTAATCTCTCAAAATTGTCAATTCATTTAACCAGATACCGAGTTATACAAAAAAAAAAAAATTAATAATAATAAAATAAAAATTACTAATGCTCCTCAACTCAACCCATGGTCACATTCCCACCGTTTGGAATGCTATCTCCCCTTCTCATGGTCACTATTTCACTATTTTAATGTCTCCTTTTGCATCACATTAATAGTGACTACCAAAATATGTTTTATCCAGCTCCTTCTCTCCTACAAATATTGGGTGCAACTGACTGACTAATACAACAGTGAGGGGAGGTTTTACAATACTCCTCCTTCCCAAACAAGCCCTTGAGAGATCCTTGCTTCGATAACTGAAATTGAAAAAAACACTCCGGTCGGTGGTACCGAAATCAGCACTCCAACGATCAAACTGTGGGTGTGTTCTTTTACCTTCCTTCTTTCCCTTCTCCTCTTTTTACAGCCATCCTTGTAGATATATATATATATATATATATATATATTTTATGGTAGCCTTCTCATCATTGTTTTTCTCATGGTCCATTTTAGAATGGGATAGCTTCGGCCCACTCATTAGCCGATTTTTCTCTATTCCCCCAGCTTTGCCTTATGTCCTGGTTTGATATTCGACATACGCCCATGGTTCATCCTGACCTACCCAGCGTTGTGTTCCAACCCAATGGGATTTTATCGAATTTGGCCCATCTTAGATGGGCTTGGATACACTTCGTTTGTCCTATTTTTCATATTCTATTTGTTCAGCTCCCACAATTGCCCCTCGAACACCTAACTGCCCTTGAATTTTGAGTAGTTGGTATGCTTGGCTGCCGAAGGACCGTTTTAGTCGGCTTTCTTTAACAAACTTTATAGTAATTCTGGTTGAGACCCGGCCCATTTGATGTTTCAGATCTGGGTTTCATTGTCTTATATGGTTATTCATGTCTTGTTTCTCCTTGTTTCTCATTGAGATGGTTATTGAAGTGTCTCGGTTACATTTGAAACAGGTTAGTAGCTTGTTTTTCAAAACTGTTGTTGCCCAGAATTTTGCCTCTTCGCTTGAGCGGTGATTCTTATGCTTAAGCGGTCTTTGTGAACTTCTAGTACTTTTGCAGGTCTGTAGAGATACTGGAGATTGCATTCTAAGCTCGAGCGGTGTTTCTTGCGCTTGAGTGGTGTTGGCTCGAGCAGTCTTTCTTGCACTTAAGCGATGGTCCTCGGTCTGTAAAACTTTTGAGAGTTGGTATTCATCACTCGAGCGATCTCACTTATTATGTCTGGTCGCACGAGCGACACTTCTTGCACTCTAGCAGTCTACATGTATATCAATTCGTAAAGTCACATTTTTGGCTCACTTTTTCATATGTCTCTCTCTCTAAACATTTAAAAATCCTAAGTTGAGACTCTCTCTCTCTCTTTTGAACTCACCTTCTCTCTATAAATACACCTAGATCCATTGGTTTGTCCACCTTAGTCCCTTTGATAAACTGGTAGATCACACTAAGAGTTTCCTCTTAATCGAAACAAAGTTGATTTTCAGTGTCTTTGAGGTTCCTCCACTCTCTCTCTCATCTTCTAAGCTTGAGGTAGGGATATCTTTGCACTTTCGTATGATTTTTAACTTAGTTATTTGTGTTTTGAAACAACATTGTGATTTGGAAATTTTTGGACTAACCTAGGGTTTTGGATTGAAATCAAAAAGAGGGGTTTTCAAATGAATTGTTAGAAATGATTGAGGAAATGTATTTATTGTTGAGTTATGATGAAATGATGGATTTTTATCTTTGAAATTGATTTATAAAAGAAAAAGGATTTTGCCCTAAGGATATCAAATGTTGATTTTGTAATGATAATATAATTGATGTTGGAAATGTAGAATTGGATTGATGTTGATGAGGATGACGGAGTTGGATATGTATTATCACTCCCAACTTGAGATTTTCAGAAAGTTTATTCTTGTGGAAATTATTTATCTGTCTAGAGATATCTGTTTTGGGCTATCGTTGAAGGATAGCTATGATTATTGTAGAAATTGCATGAGAACTAGGAGAATTGAAACTATTTTCCCATCCATTCACATTGGACATTATTGCATATTTAACACATTGAAAATGTCTATTGTTTTGAGAAAAATTGTTGAATACTTTGGTAAATCTGGGTAGGGGGTGTTGTTACGGTATTATGTTGGCCTATGTGTCCTTGGTGAAAGTCCAAAAACCAGCGCGGTTAGGTGTCGAGCTTTGCGGTTAATATTGGTAAAAATGACAAATTGGTAGTGCTTGTGTTGCCTGTTTGTAGACACGTACCTAGGGATTCCCAGAGTTGTATTCATAGTCCTGTTTTCTATTATAAAGGAAATGATTTCTTGAATTGTGATATAGACTTGGCATTGCATGGTTTTGAAAGGAGATATATTTTTTTTTGGGGCACGAGCATTGCATATGTATTCACCTTGTATCTTTGTTAAGATTCATGAACTGTGTTAGAGTATTTCTATTGGGTTTTGGCTCACCCTATATAGGAAAACCATTTTCAGGTGCTGATGATATGCTTTCGCTAAGGACATAGCTTGGGAGGAACTTGGAGCTGAAGGCTTATTTTTGTGTTAGTTGTTGTATTTAATTTGTAGAAGCCTAGGGCTTTAACTGTATTGGATTTAAATCCATTTTGTTGTAACCAAGCATTGCCTTGGAAAATTGTAGCCATTAGGGGTGTTATCTTATTCGTTTACTTTTCAATCCATTGCCCTATTAAGTGACATATGTTATAGATTCAGGGCTAGGCTTGTGAATGTATATTTGTATATCCTACTAATTTGGACAAGTAATTGGAATTAATGGAAGAAATACATATATGCATTGTCGTTATTTATTACTATTGTGGATGGTTTGTTGTAATTATTTTGGGACATCACAACTTGGTGTCAAACCCACCGGGTTTGAATACTTTGGGGTTGTAAAATGTGGTTCTTACCACAATGGGTTACCTCGTTAGTTGAATTAGGAATAACCTGGTATGCTATGTGATAACATGTTTATGTGACTAAATGGGTATGGAATTTAATTTTTAAGATGTTGAGTGGGTCTACGAGTTTCTAGAAGTCTTGTTAGAAGAGCACTTTATCACTATTATTTCTAACTGGAACGTTGGTAACGTCGCGGGATGATCATTATCTAGAAAGGAAGTTCGTATGTGTTTATGTGATTATGTGCTTATGTGGAGTGAATTATCTGTTGTCCACCACATTAGGACGTGAGTGAGTTAGCTTCGGCACATTTGTACATGTGCTAATCTGTTGTGTTACCTTCATTAGGATGTCAAGACATGGATGTGGTGGTGGTAGGCATGGCAGGCCTAGACGGCAGGAAGTGCCGTTATCGGATAAAATTTCGACGTAGGAAGAAGGCATTGGTCAGACCAATGTGGCCGAACCAATTGGTCAACAAACCATGGGCGATTTGGCCTGAGAAATGGCCGAAGCTTTATGGGAATCCATGGACATTCTCAGGGCTGAGAATCAAGTCTAGGCCCATGTTGCTGAGACAGGGCCGTCTTTCTTGAAGAGGAAGTTCTTCCGGTCTACTCCGGAAGAGTTTTTGGGGGATCCGAAAGAGCCTTTGAAAGTGGATGAATGGCTTAAGCAGATGGTGAAGACATTCGAGATGCTAGGCATCGAGGACGATGAACTGAGAGTGACCTTGGCATCCTTCCAGCTGAAGGGAGATGCAGGTCAATGGTTAAAGTATGCACATGGACTCATGGAGTGACTTGGGAGGCCTTTGTCAATGCCTTCCAGGACAAGTTTTTACCTCCCACTGCTAAGGAGATGTTAAGGGAGCAGTTTTTGAAGCTCAAGCAGCTTAACACACCAGTAGCTAATTTTAAGGCAGCTTTTACTAGCCTTTGTAGATTTGCACCAAAACTTACAGCGATGGAGAAACGCCGTTGCATTGAGTTTGAAAGTAGTTGCGGATCAGGCTTTTTTCAAAGTGGCTGAGTCTATTATTATGCATTACGAACGCCTTTTGAAAGCGGCAGCTCATCTTGAGATCGTGGTTTAAATGGAAGATGAGCGGATGAGGGGCTCCAAGCAGAAGAGTCAGGGGGTTCAGGAGGAGACTTGGAAAGGTAAGAGGCATAGGGGTTCCACCCCACAGCAGTCCTGGGGAGCACAGTATCAATCTACTTTTCTTGTACGGAGTTCTGGGACAGGGAGGTGGTTAGGGAGGGATCACTTGTTTCAAGTATGGCCAGTTGGATCACAAGTCTTTAGTTTGCCCACAGAAGGAAGGAGGGCAACAGTCTACACCGTTTGCGGCTCATTCTTAGAGCTAGAGTTTGAGGAGACCTGTTATCAGTATGGGCAGTCAGGGCATGTGAGGAGGTTTTGCCCTCAGTCGGGTGGCACGTCTGTTGCGTCAGGTCTGAGACAGACATAGAGCCATCAGCCTACACTGTCAGCACAGGCCTCAAGGGCCAATCAGAGAACCTCTTCAGCTCAATCAGTGTATCAGACTTATGCTCCGAGGGCTGAGTAGGTGGAGAAAAAACCTATCGGGTGTGTGTATGTTGTTACCATACCAGATTTGTTGCCAGCACCTTCGGTAGTGGGAGGTAACTTCTTGTTGTGTAATTCTATTGCCAATGTGTTGACTAATATGGGTGCATCCCATTCTTTTATCTCGTCTGCATTTACATCGGCATTGGGGTTAGAAGTGGCTCAATTAGCATCTCTACTTGGGGTAGAATCACCTGTTAGTGGTGAGGTTGTATTGGACCAGGGATGTTAAGGTTGTGAGATAGAGGTCGCCGGTCACCGGCTTCCTTTTACATTTGTATTGATTGATATGTTGAGTTTCGATGTTATATTGGGTATGGATTAGTTGTCATCCTATTGGGTTACTATAGATTATTACCGCTAGAGGGTTACTATATGTACCTCGAGTGGTGATTATTTTTATTTCTTGGGGGACTAGGTTGATAGGGCCTTGTTGCCAGTGAATGATCCGCGTGGTCGGGGTGAACTTAGTCTCCTTCTTGCTACATTTTTGGGTGTTGAGAGTGATGAGGTCTGAGTAGAGTTACTGAGGGTAGTTTGTGAATACCTGGAGGTCTTTCCTGAAGATCTCACTAGTTTGCCACCACACCGTGAGATTGAGTTCTCTACTGATTTAGTGCCTGGCACGACACTGATTTCCATGGACCTTTAGATTTTCATCCGCTGAGTTGAGTGAGTTGAAGATTCAACTCTAGGAATTGTTAGACAAAGGTTTTATCTGCCCTAGTGCTTCTCCTTGGGGAGCACCGGCTCTCTTTGCCAAGAAGAAAGATGGCACATTGCAGCTTTGTATTGATTATCGGAAGTTGAATTCGGTAATTGTTAAGAACAAGTACCCATTGCCTTGTATAGATGATTTGTTTGACCAGTTGAAGCGGTCTTGTTGCTTTTCTAAGATTGACCTAAGATAGGGTTATCACCAGTTGAGAGTGAGGGAGGAGGATATCCAGAAAACGACATTCTGTACATGGTATGGCCATTATGAGTTCCTAGTGATGCCTTTTGGGTTAACCAATGCACCGGCCTTGTTTATGGATTTGATGAATCAGAGCTTTCGTGAATTCTTAGACCATTTTGTGGTTGTCTTCATTGACGACATCTTGATTTGCTCACCCTCTGAGGAGGAACATGAGGAACACTTGTGAGTTGTGCTCGAGTTGCTTAGAGCCCACAAATTGTATGCTAAGTTTGGGATGTGTGAATTCTGGTTGAAAGAAGTTAAGTTCTTAGGCCATGTGGAATCCGAGGAAGGAGTGATTGTTGATTCTTCCAAGATAGAAGCAGTGCAAGATTGGAAACAATCTAAGAATGCCTTTGAGATTCGTACTTTCTTGGGGTTGGCCCGATATTACCATCGGTTTGTGAAGGATTTCTCTAGATTAGCCTCACTCTTGACTAGACTGATGAGGAAGGGAATTAAGTTTGTGTCGAGTGAGACTTGTGAAAAGTCGTTCCAAGAACTTAAGGTTATACTTACCACTGCTCCAGTGTTAATTATTCTGGAGAGGGGTTTAGGCTATTATGTGTATTGTGATGCTTCACGGGAAGGTTTGGGATGTGTCTTGATGCAAGAAGGGAACGTAATAGCCTATGGCTCACGTCAGTTGAAAATGCACGTGAGGAACTATCCTACCCACGACCTAGAGTTAGTGGCAGTGATTTTTGACTTGAAGATTTTGAGGCATTACTTGTATGGTGAGAGGTTTGAGGTATTCTCGATCACAAGAGTTTGAAGTATATGTTTCACAGAAGGATTTAAATCTAAGGCGGAGGAGATGGATGGAGTTTATGGAGGATTATGACTTCAAGTTGCATTATCATCCGGGGAAAGCCAATGTAGTGGTCGATTCCTTGAGTAGAAAGTCCATTAGCAGTGTAGCAAGTATTGTCATCCGGAATGGAAGATGCTGGGTGCTTTTGGCTAGTTCGACTTGCATCTTGGCGAGTCCGTTCAGTCGGATACCTTGTTTACTATAGTTGCACAACCTACACTTGTGAGCCTAGTTATAGAAGCACAGAGGGGTGATCATGAGGTAGAGACCCTCCAGGTGAAGATCTTTAGGGGAAGGTAAAAAAGGGTTTGAATGTGTATTCTAACTCGAGTGTTAGATACCTTGACCATCTTTGTATCGAGGTGAAGAAGGATGTAGCCGTGTTTGTATCGAGGTGCCTTACTTGTCAACAAGTGAAGGCTAAATATTAGAGGCTAGCAGGTTTGTTACAACCCTTGCCTATAGCTGAGTGGAAGTGAGAGCATATCACGATGGATTTTGTTGTGGGTCTTCAGAGGACTCAATGGGGTAATGATGCCATATGCGTGGTAGTTGATCAGTTAACCAAGTTAGTGCACTTTGTACCTATGTGCTCGAGTGACTCGGTAGATTTTCTTGCCAACCTTTATATGTTAGGGACATAGTTTGACTTCACGGGGTCCTTGTGACTATTGTTTCAGATAGATATCCGAGTTTTATGACTCGGTTGTGGCAGAGCCTACAGAATGCTTTGGGCACTAGATTGACTTTTAATACTGCCTATCATCCTCAGACTGATGGGCAGTCAAAGCGTACTATTCAGATTCTAGAGGATATGCTTCGGGGTTGTGTTCTTAACTTTAAGGGGTCGTGGGAGAGGCGTTTTCCTTTAGTGGAGTTTGCCTACAACAATAGTTTCTAGTCGAGTATTAGCATGGCACCATTTAAGGCCTTGTATGGCCGACTGTGTAGATCTCCAGTGTGTTAGGCCGAGGTGGGTGATGCACCTATAATAGGTCCTGAGTTAGTCCAGGAAACGACGGAGAAGGTTGCACTTATCCGTAAGAGGTTAGTTACGGTTCAGAGTCCCCAGAAGAGCTATGCCGACTGTAGGAGGAGACCATTGTCATTTGAGATAGGAGATCACGTCTTCTTGAAAATATCACCTAGACGGGGTTTAATGAGGTTTGGGAAGAGCAGGAAGTTGTCTCCTAAATTTATTGAACCTTTTGAAATCCTAGAGCGAATTGATGAGGCAACTTATTGTTTGGCCTTGTCGCCACAGCTTTCTAGGGTTCATGACGTGTTTTATATCTATATGCTTCGAAAGTACGAGCTGGATCCATCACACGTATTGGATTGGACCAAGTTAGAGGTACATGAGGATGCCTCGTATGAGGAGAGACCGGTTAGAGTTTTAGATACTCGAGACCAAGTTTTGCGTGGCAAGACAATTCCTTTGGTAAAGGTGTTGTGGAGACATCACGGGATTGAGGAAGTAACTTAAGAGTGTGAGTTGGAAGTCCGTGAGAAGTATCCGGACCTATTTGTTGATGTTTGAACATGTATAGAAAATTTTGTTATGTTAATGTGATATAAACATCGTATATGTTTTGGAAATGTGAATTGTATATTCAGTATCGAGAACTTGTTTATCATTGTTATGAGAATGAGTGACTGGTGGATGGGTCATGGTGATGAACTTGATTTACTATCACTGTTGTAATTGGTTTAAACATGGTTTTGTTGTCGGATTTAAAATTTCGGGGATGAAATTCCTTAAGGCGAGGTTATAGTGATTTTTGTTTAGACCCAATCCATTTGATGTTCTAGATCTGGGTTTTATTGTCTTATATGGTTGTCCATGTCTTGTTTCTCCTTATTCCTCATTGAGTTTGGTTATTGGAGTGTCTTGGTTGCATTCAGAACAAGTTGGTAGTTTGTTTTTCAAAACTGTTGTTGCCCAGAATTCTGCCTATTCGCTCTAGCGGTGATTCATGCACTCAAGCGGTCTTTGTGAACTTCCAGTACTTTTGCAAGTCTACAGAGATACTAGGAGATGACATTCTTAGCTCGAGCAGTCTTTCTTGTGCTCGAGCAATGGTTCTCTATCTGTAAAACTTCTGAGAGTTGGTATTCTTCGCTCGAGCGGTCACTTTGTGCGCTCGAGCGATCTCAGTTATTATGTTTGGTCGCTCGAGCGACACTTCTTGCACTCAAGCAGTCTGCGTATATCAATCTGTAAAGTCACCTTTTTGGCTTACTTTTTCATCTCTATCTCTCTCTCTAAACATTTCAGAACCCTAAGTTAAGACTCTTTCTCTCTAGAACTCACTTTCTCTCTACAAATACACCTAGATCCATTGGTTTCTCCACTCTAATCCTTTTGATAAAAAGATAGAGCACACCGAGAGCTTTCTCTTAATCAGAACAAAGTTGATTTTCGACGTCTTTGAGGTTCCTCCACTTTCACTCTCTTGTCTTCTAAGCTTGAGGTAGGGATATCTTTGCACTTTCGTATGACTTTTAACTTAGTTATTTGTGTTTTGAAACAACATTGTGATTTGGGGATTTTGGACAAACCTAGGGTTTTGGGTTGAAATAAAAAAGAGGGGTTTACAAATGAATTATTGGAAATGATTGAGGAAATGTATTTATTATTGAGTTATGATGAAATGATGGATTTTTATCTTTGAAATTGATTTATAAAGGAAATGAGATTTTTCCCTAAGAATATCAAATGTTGATTTTGTAATGATAAATGGAATTGATGTTGGAAATGTAGAATTAGATTGATGTTGATGAGGATGGCGGAGTTGGATATGTATTATCACTCTTATTTTGAGATTTATGGAAAGTTTATCTTTATGGAAATTATTTATCTGTTTAGAGATATCTGTTTTGGGCTATCGGTGGAGGATAGCTATGATTGTTGTAGAAATTGCATGAGAACTAGGAGAATTGAAACTATTTTCTCATCCATTCGCATTGGGCATTGTTGCATATTTAACACATTGAAAATGTCTATTGTTTTGAGAAAAATTGGTAAATACTTTGGTGAATCTAGGTAGGGGGTATGGTTACGGTATTTCGTTAGCCTGTGTGTCCTTGGTGAAAGTCAAGAAACCCGCGCGGTTAAGTATTAAGCCTTCCTGTTAATACCGGTAAAAATGACAAATTGGTGATGCTTGTATTGTAGACACGTACCTAGGGATTGCCATAGTTATATTCACAGTCAAGTTTTCTATTATAAAGGAAATGATTTCTTGAATTGTGATATAGACTTGGCATTGCATAGTTTTGAAAGGAGATATAAAATGTTTTCAACACGAGCATTGCATATGCATTCACCTTATATCTTTGTTAAGATTCATAAACTGTGTTAGAGTATTTCTACTAGACTTTGGCTTACCCTATATGGGAAAACCATTTTTAGGTGCTAATAATATGCCTCCACCAAGGACATAGCTTGGGAGGAACTTGGAGCTGAAGGATTCTTTTTGTGTTAATTGTTGTATTTAATTTGTATAAGCCTAGGGCTTTAACTGTATTGGATTTAAATCCATTTTGTTGTAACCAAGGATTGCCTTGGTTGTAGCCATTAGGGCGTTATCTTATTTGTTTGCTTTTCAATCCATTTCTCTATTAAGTGACATATGCTATAGATTAAGGGTTTGGCTTGTGAATGTATATCTACATATACTACTCTTTTGGACAAGTAATTGGAATTAATGAAAGAATTGCATACATGCATTGTTGTTATTTATTACTATTGTGGATGGTTTGTCGTAATTATTTTAGGGCATTACAAACTTGAAATTCTGGCACGTAATGCTCTATTCTATCTCTGACACATCGGATGGGACACGATGTGGAATGTGTGAAGTTTCCTGCTTCTTCGAAATCTTCATTCATTTAATGCGATTTGATAACCATTTCCTCTGCCCTTTCACTTTCGAAAGGACTTCATCTTTGCAACTCTTCACCTTCAAGACTTCATCTACGATTGCTTTGCTCTCTCTGCCATTTGTGCATTTTTCATTTCAACATGTAAGTACTCTAAGCTTCACTCATTATTATTTACCGTTTCTCCATCTCATGTAGTATTTCGGTCTTCCTATGGCTAATCATCTGAAAGCCCTTCTCTCTAATAATAGAGTTGTCGCTTTTCGTCGTCACTTCGCAATCCCTGACGACGTTCAACCGACTCTTGTTGGTGATGCGGAGGTAAACATGGATAGGGCTAACCTCAATACCTTCGTCTTTCCTCTGTTGGCAATTACCGAGGGTGAGGTTCACTTCCCTCTCCACTTTTTGCTCAGATCTGTTCTTTATTTTTTTGGGACTACTTCCTTCCCAGCCTAACTAATTTCTACCTAATAATCATGAGCATAATAGAATTAAGTCGTCGACTCCAACTTAACTTAGGGATTCCTGCCATTCAGCATTGCTACACCCTTGCCAAATCTTCTGGTCAGCTTGGACGGTTCTTCTTAAAAGCCAGGGATATTGACCATCACTTAGTAACAATGCTTGATAGTTCTAGCAAAAGGGTAGATGACATAATGGTTGCCGTCTAGGGTAATTGGAAATTCGGCGAAGGAGAAGATCACTTGAATTATGTACCTAGGCAGAAGAGTGAACCAGGTGGCTGAGTAGTTTTTTTGTCAGTTTACACGTTGATCGGATTCTATTCTGTAGGCTAACCATGTTTCTTCTCCTTACAGGCAACAATCTTAAGAAGTCCCTCACTTCAATAGATAAAACCGTTCTTGCTCAAGGCTAGACTATACTTGATTTTACTTGTCGCTAGAATCTCCAAGGACAAGGACGCACCACCCACATTCTGCTCAGATACAAGCCTCTTACTCATCCTTTACAGCTGCCGACCCCATACCGATTCCCAGAGGTGAATAACAACTCATAGCTCTTGTATTCCCTAGCTTCGTTAATTAAAAAGATATTAGGGTTGAGAAATCATTAGTTAGTGAGCAAAGTGGTGAAAATAATGATCGAGAACCAAATGTGGAGCAAGACGCTGAGTAGAAAGTTGAGCAGGATGGTCAAAACATTGAGCAAGACGTCGATTAAGAAGCCTACTTAAACGTCGTTGTTGAACAAGATGTTCATCAGGATGAATAGCAAGAATTGAATAGGGAACTTGGTATAGCTTTTGACCAAGTTGGCGCCAAGGAAATAGTAGAGGAGGTTATCGACTCAGAGCTTTCGACGCTCCCTATCGAAATAGATATTGAGGGTACTCAAAGGAAGATATCTTCATTGATTTGGACGATGTGCTTGGTTCTAGATCAGAAGAAATGATGGGTGAATCTTTTTTCTTGCTCAATTTGCCAAGAAAAGGAACATCGAGAGAGTTGCAGCTAAAGAGGCATCTGCTGAAACCTTCAACTGAGTAGACGGTACTCCAGCGGCAATCCAGACGGAAAGGGTCACCGAGCATGCTGCCATCATAAAATCGGCGCAATGACCACCTCCGTTGGTGTTGGTATCAGTTGAAGCCACTAACACATCTGGCTCTAAGCGTTCTGCTAAATCTTCTCAATCTACTGAATAGCTTGTTGAAAAAAGAGCTAGAGTCGCACCCAATCTTGACTTGGTGGCGTTGTACCCAATTCTACCTAGAATCAAGGGAGCTCTTATTCGGGCAGGTGCTTCAGCCATCAAGGAGCATAGAGTTGCACTGAACATGGCCACCTCCATTACACTGCCATTGGACCAGGCAATCTTTCACGCCAAACACGATGTTTTGTCTATTGCAATGGCCGCACAATCGGCAATTTTGGTAGGTTCTATTGCTTCAAAGTCTATTGGCTATGTCTAGTGTCTTAAAAAGTTTGTTTTGCAGGCTGCCGAACGAGTTACCGAGATTGGCTGTCGTTTCTATGATGTAGTGGAGTTAAACAATCGGCTTTAGGCTGAAGTGAAAGCTGAGCAACATAAACTAAGTCGACAATGGTTGAGCTGGCAATTGCAATGCAAAAAGCAAAGGTGGAATAGAAAAAGACTATAGCAGAATATCAAAAAGCTTCTACCGAAGAGGAGAAAGCAAAGCACACCGACTTGCTTCGCCGCTTTGTTGAAGAAAGGGAAAACTGTTCTGAGGAGGCCATACAAACTACCAATGAAGAACTAGGAAAGCTGAAAGCCAAGTTGCTTGAGGCACAGAGATTATTGGCGGAGGCTCAATCGATAATGACAAAGGCCTTTGAACAAAAAGAGAAAGCATCCATTGAAAAATATGTCGATTAGGCTTTGGCCTTCAAAAATAGAGGCTTCAAACATGGCTGGCTTAAGGCCCTTGTTGCTGCTCAAGTTACACTCGACGTACCGATTCCTTTCAAGGTAGAGGATATTGAGCCATTGGATTCTGACCCAAAATGAGTCTAGGCCAAAATAACATTTTTGTTGCCCTTTGGCTGTTGCGGACAGCTACTTTTAATGTTATCACATTTTTTGTTTGTTTGTTAGTTTTTTTTTTTTTTATTATTAGAATGTAATAGGGCCGTTTTCAAATATAAAATGATCAATTGTAATGCCAGTTTATGAATGAAAAAGCTCCGTTTATGCAAAGACTTGGGTAGGGTTATCAATTTTAAATGCATCATTTAAAATGCTATTTGCGCTCCGAACATAAATTAGATAATTCGGCTAAGCTTTCCAAAGCACTTGGTGTTCATTAATTTCGCTAACAGGGCAAACTTTATGCCAAATAGATATATTTATCTACCCTACCCTAGTTGGGTAATAAAATAAAAAACAAAAATTTCTAAATTGCTACATTGATTATCTAGAGTGTAAAGCTTAAAGCTAAGGCTGAATAGATGCATTGATATGCCCTTGTCTAGGAACATGTGGAGCCCACCATTCGGAGCTGAGTTTCCCTTACCCAAAAGATGATTAGTTAGTGGTGGGCTTGTTGAAACGACGGGACAGCAGACACATGGCATGCACTGGAATGATATCGAAAGAAGTGCCTATCAAGTTTATTAAAATAGCCCTGAAACTCCTCGGGTAATCATATCTGAAACAAATCCAAGCACCTATATGAAATTACTACGGAGTAAGAAGAGGGTTTTCTTCAATAGTAGAGGAGAAGAAAAGAGCCTGGCTATTTAGAAGCAAAGACTAGCCAGCAACCAGTAACCAACAAATTCGGTTATCGGAGCAAACCTCCTTAAAATGAAATAAGCAAAAGAAAGCATCGTAGCAGGTCTCCCAGAACTAAATGTCGTTCGCCCAAACAATCAAGCCAAAGTGTAAATAGGAGAGAATGACAAAGTAGGTCGCCTAGAGGTAGTACTCATGAGAAAGAGGGCAACAGAAGTTCTAGGGCACAACACTAGAAATGAGTCAAATAGACCTTCGCGTCAACCTGAGATTGAGCAAAATAACCCTCTGCGTTGAGCTGAAAATAAGCTGAGTAGACCTCTATGCCCTTTGAGTTTTTCAATTTTCATTGGAAATAAACCGATGATAGAGGCTGACTTAGTAGTGAATGATCCTAATGTGGTGGTGGAATTCACTCAGCAAATATTTCCTCCAGAAGTTCATCAATCAATGGCCAACCGGGTTGACTATGATGTCTTTCAACAAGGCATTCACGGTTCAATAAAGGAACTCTATAGTTCGTATGAGATCGGTATGCATCTTCGCGCTATTCGATAGGATTTGAAATACAAGAAGGGACATATCCAAAATTTGAAGCAATGGCTCCATGATGCCGAGAAAAGATAGAATGGCTAAACTCAAGGCAGCGGGTGTAATTGATTTGGCAACCTCAAAAAGCAGAGCAACTCAACGCCTTGTGGATAGTGCCATAGCCAATCGAGATATTACCAACGTTTTCATGAACAAAGCCATTGAAACCAGAGCGTACAATAGAGGCTTCTTCGAAGGGAGACGAATTGGGATAGAAATGATGAGAGAGAAATTGGCCGACGATGTTTGCCGACGTGAAAATCGTGACTTCAAGCACGGATGGATTAAGGCTCTGCAGGCAGAGGGTATTGACTTGACAATGCCACTATGCAAGGGCTACACAATGCCGTTTGAAGTGTATGTTGCCAAAAAGACAAACATTAAAGATAAAAACACTAATCGTGAGAGTTAAGTGGCATCTCAAATTCTAGTCGAATCCGTAGGAACAGAAGGCCTGGCTGGAACACCTCCTACGGTGGGAATCTGGAAGGGAGGCTAAAAAGTAGAAAAGGCAAACACATCAGTATATTGTGAGCAGCTTATCAGTGTAGAATGCAGTGTATGAGTACAGTGTGTGAATACTGTGAGCAGTTTATCAGTGCAGAATGCAATGTATAAGTACAGTGTATCAAATGCCGTGAGCAGTTTATCAGAAGTTGTGTTGTGCATCGGATTATGTGAAGCAATTTATGTATGGTTTGAGATCGTGGTCAGAAGAACATACCGGAATACTGTAGAGGGCCAGGAGGTCGAAGGTCCGCTGCAACATCCCCATCATGGAGGCATTCAACTCCAGGGACTGCCGGGTGTACCCGGAGGAAGCCTGCGAAAGTATCAGATGCATCAGTATTCTGCGGAATATCAAATGAACTGAAATGAAATGACTATGCAAGATGCAATGTGAAGTAGTACATACCGGAGGCAAGTCGGGGAAACCGACCAACTCGTGATCAGCCGGAGGAGGGGCGAAGGGAATCTGGTAGGTCGCCCCACCCTGTCTTCTGTATGTCAGTGAGGTGGGCAGTGCAGGCCAGCCAGCCCCCCGCTTTCTCTGAGCTCCACCCCTACTGCGGACCCGAGCTCTCCGCGATGCTCCTGCTCCGGCTCCCGCTCCCGCCCTAGCTGCTGGTGCCACAGGCCTCTCTCCCTCAACCCGATGGCCACCGCTTAGAGGCCGCATGATATATGCCTGCACGTACTCTCTGTAGTCGCCGATGCCTCTGAAGCGGATCGCGTCCCAGCCAATAGTGTAATCGGCCATCTGCTCGGCAGTGAATCTCTCGATCTCCCTCATATCCTCCGGAGGGTGAACCGGGACTATCTGCTCTGGTAACCCTAGGGTCTGGTGTAGGAAACGCTCACCTAGGTACCAAGCCCGACAGACCGGGCCCTCCAGTAGAATCCGGAAACGCGAGGTCTCCTCAGCACCGGCAAATCGATCCCGAATCGTCGCTGGCAATGGAGCTCAAGGCCGCCAGGTGATCTGAAAATGAAATACAGTTTGTTATCTACTGTTATTGAAAACATACAGTGAAAAGCAAAGCTTAAATAAACTCTCAAGAAGAACATACCTCCGCGGGGGTGATGGTGTCAAAATAGCGGCGGAAGAAGCTAAACGTCTCCCGGGGCCTCCGCACGCACCTCCCGTCGAAGCGGCGCGAGAACGGGATGACGAGAGGAGTCTCCGCATCGGGCACTGGGGCTAGTCTGGGAAAGTAAGCGTAGACCCACAACTGCAAAGTAAATACCAGTATGCTTATCAGATAAAGTAGAATACAGAATAAAACAGAAATAAAAGAGCCGTGCATTGTGCAGTGTATTGTGCAGGCAGTGTATGGTGCAGAGTGTACAGTGTGAGCAGTGTACAGTCAGTGTAAAGCAGAGTATAGGTGTGTGCCGTGTGTACAATATTCAATTAGTGAAAACCAGACTACAGTGTGTACAGTGTACAGAACACAGTACAGAATACAGTAGAAGAAAGCAGAAATGTAAAGCAGAAAAAGAAATGTACCTCCCAAGCACGCCAGTAGCCCCCGAGCAACTGTCCGCTGCCACGGGAAGCCGAGCTCATGTATCCGTAGAGTGTGGCCAGAGCGGCGCCACCCCAATCGTAGTGCAGGATCTGTGTGACATCCACTAAGGCGCTGAGCAAGCAGAGGGGCACGGTATTCGCCCGGTCGGCGAAAATAGTCATCCCCAGCAGGAACATCAGAAAGCCGCGGGCGTACCGCTCCACCGCCTCCTGGGTCATCAGAGCCCCCTCGATCAAAGCTGGCTGGACCCTGAACTGGACCTCGAACCAGGAATAACGAACGAAGCCTGGACGGGCGAGAGGTGGCACCTCGCCAAGAAGATATATCTGAGCAGCCGTCCACTCGTCCATATCAGTGTCGAAGGGGATCGGATCACCCCCTACCCCGATGCCTGTGAGTATCGAGAAATCATAGGGAGTCATCGTCATGTCTCCCATCGCAGAAAGATGGAACGAGTCGGTGGTGTCCCACCACCTCTCCACTAGAGCAGCGAGGAGAGGCCTGCTCGTAGTAAGTCTGGATAGTCCTCTGCAGAATGCACCAAAACCGGCCTGGTCCACAATGTGGCGGACCGCATCAGGTAACTCAGCGTACCAGTCTCGGGCGGCGATGTTCCCATACCCCCAGATGGTATGGGAATCTCCCTGTTTTCAAACAAACAATTGCGAAGCAATGCTAAATATACCAGTTTTGAAAGGCATTCAGAATTCAGGCAAATATAGCATGTGTGCATGTTTTCAGATTCAAACAGATACCGGGTGCCGGTGCGCTTACAGTGAACTACAACATGTGATGTATCAGCGTGTTTGAGTGGTTCAGTGCAAATATAGCATGGGTGCATGTTTTCAGATTCAAACAGATACCGGGTGCCGGTGCGCTTACAGTGAACTACAACGTGTGATGTGTCAGCGTGTTTGAGTGGTTCAGTGCAGATATAGCATGTGTGCATATTTTCATATTCAAACAGGTACCGGGTGCCGGTGCGCTTACAGTGAACTACAACGTGTGATGTGTCAGCATGTTTGAGTGGTTCAGTGCAAATATAGCATGTGTGCATGTTTTCAGATTCAAACAAATATCGAGTGCCAGCGTGTATGCAGTGAAATACAGTGTGTGTCGTGTGTTTAAGTGGTTCAGGGCCATTGCAGTGTGTATGCACGTGTCAGTTTCGAATAGATATCAGTTGCAAGTGTGTCTGTGATCAACTACAGTGTACAGTGCACCAGTGTATCTGAGCTAAGCAGTTAAAGAATATAATCAGCTATGGCAGTTTTATATTCTACATTGCGGAAAATAAAACAGAGGGAAGAATGTTACCTCGGAAGCGCCGAAGGACAGGTGAGATGTAGGCTCACGTAGGAGAAGCTCTGGAGGCATCGCCCTGTCAAAACTCCGAAACTGACGAAGCCCGTCGGGAGGCAAGACGTGGATCGCCGGCCGGTAGGTCGCCGGGTCGAATGGACGGACGCTCATGGGGAGAAGCTCAACCCCGGGATACATCTCATGCTCCGGGGGAGTCCCGCCCTGTGGGATGTCGTCCGCCATGTCAAGGGTAATGAGAAAATAGCCGGAAAAAGGAAAACAAAGCTGGAATGCGAAGGGTCAACCGAAAAGTCAACCCCGAGAGGGTGGAAAATGGCTGGAAAAGCCGGGGAGTGGAAAATGTACGGAAATCGAGAAAAACTTGGGGGAAACAAACCCCAAGAAGCGGAAATAGCAAAGGGAACACCGAAATGGAGAAATATTCGGTTTAAAGTGTTCGAAACGCGAAGAGCTTCGCGAATCCAACGATGGAACGGACGTAAAACGCAAGAAAACGGGAGAATGAGAGGAGGAAAAAGCTCTAGAGAGAGAGTGTGTGAGATTTCGGCTAAGGGAAGTGAAAGAAATAGGGTTTGAAACCCTATTTTAAAAGACCCAAGGTGAAAAGTCAAAACTGCCCCGAATCAGGCATTTTTGGCCGGTCGGCTACATTTTTGGCCGGCCGGCCAAACATTTGGCCGGTGATGTTTTTTGGTGGCTGGTGGATGGCTGGTGAGCCTCCTATAACCTTGTTTGGGTCAGATATGTAGTTTGGGACCTTCATTGCTCAAGATAATACAAGAAATGGTATTTCCGAAGCTCAACCGGCCTCCGTTTTGACCTCGGACTGTGTCTTCTGTGCGTGGCACTCGAATTCGTGCAAGGTGTATCCTTTCCGTATCCTTTTGACTTTTACAAAACTCGAAAGTTGCCCCATGTGCATTTGGAATGCATTTCAATCGCGCTATCTTGCGCACCTCAATCGCACTGTTTTGTGCATTGCATTCAATCGCGCTGTCTAGCGCATCGCACTATCTTGTGCACTCACGTTGTTTAACGCATCGCGCTGTCTTGCGCACCTCATTGCGTTTTGCATGCATTCAATCGCGCTGTTAAATGCATCGCGCTATTTTGCGCATCACACTGTCCTGTGCGCGCATACGGTCTAGCGAGACCTTAAATACGTACGGTCTGGCGAGACCTTAAATACGTTTGGTCTGGCGAGACCTTAAATACGTTCGGTCAGGCGAGACCTTAAACCCGCTCGGTTGCATTGTCATGCATTTCAAACTCACATGCATTGTCATGCATTTCAAAGTCACGCGTTGCCACACATTCTAAGTTCACTTGCATTATTATGCATTTCCCCAGTAGACGGTCTAGGAGACCTTAAATCCTCGGAAGGTGCAAGACCTTTGGTGCATTAATGTGCACATTTCATTTGCATGTTCATCTCAAGCCGCGTATTTTAAAGTTCATGCATTTTCATGCATCTCAAGCCACGCGTTGTCGCACACAAAAAAAAAGGTTCATGCATTGTCATGCATTTCAAGCGACTTGCGTTGTCGCGCACTCCATGCAGCATGCATTTCAAAAAAAAAAAAAACAAAAAAAAAAAACAAAAAATAATGCATATGTCATGCATTTCATTGTATATAGCGCATATGTCGTGCATCCCACTGTAAATATTACATTTACATACATCCCATTGCATTGAAAATACATGCATATGACATGCATCATTGTAAATATTGCATATGTCATGCATTTCAAAAAACAAAAAACAAAAAAAAACACATGCATATGTCATGCATTTCATTGTATGTAGCGCATATCTCATGCATCACATCATAAATAATGCATATGTCATGCATTTCATCGTAATATAGTGCATATGTCATGCATTTCCGCTGTAAATATCCATTCCATTGCATATCGTAAATATCGCATTGTAGCTTGCATGGATTCACTGCATCACCTCCATCTTTGGCTTGCACCTTTCCTTGTTGAGCTTGGTTTGGTATATGCTCATACTTTTCACGTCGAAGCACAGTTCTGCATGTGTACGCGCCTATTCCTTGATGAACTTGGTTTAAGGGTGGCGGCACCTTTTCTGTGTTAGACGCGGTTCGTTTGTGTACATGCCCTTCCTAGGCAAGATTTGGTTTGGCTTGTGTGCCTTTTCCATCGTATCTATCCATTCCATTGCATATCGTAAATATCGCATTGTAGCTTGCATGCATCCATTGCATCACCTCCATCTTTGGCTTGCACCTCTCCTTGTTGAGCTTGGTTTGGTATGTGCTCCTACTTTTCACGTTAAAGCACAGTTCTGCATGTGTACGCGCCTATTCCTTGTTGAACTTGGTTTGAGAGTGGCGGCACCTTTTCTGTGTTAGACATGGCTTGTATGTGTGCATGCCCTTCCTATGCAAGATTTGGTTTGGCTGCATGCCATATTCACTGTATATATTACATTGTAGTGTAATTTTTGCATCCAGCATTAGGATCATTGTCCTTTCGTTAGCGGGTTGTTTCCCCACTCATGTCATTTCACCCAATACTTGTTCTTGCGTCCGTCTACATCACTCATAGTTCTGCATGTGTACGCGCTTTGAGGGTTGCGGCACCTTTTCTATGGTAGACGGACTTGTTACTTCCATCAATCTATTTGACATTTGTGTGGTTTTGAACCGCTCATGATTGGATCATGATTCAATTGCATTGCATTTCGTTTGCATCGTTTCAATTGCATTGCATTTTCATTTGCATTATTATACATAGTTTTGTATATATTGCATATCATTTTGCATTCATTTTGCATTGTCATGCATGTTGCTAACAATATTGTACCTGTTAAGTTTGCTTTCTTTTCAGGCACGATATTGTATGTACGGTTCATTTGAGGCTGGTGCAACCAGACGAACCGCACAGGTATTGTATCCTCCGCGTGAGACGTATTGAGAATTGCATAATTCTCTTACATCCTTTCTACATTGTAGTGTAGTTTGGTGTATGCTAGCTTAGAACTGTCGCATGTTATGCCCGGCTTTGTGCATTGTCTTGCATTTTGCCCCTGCCTTCGGGCGCATATCTTGTTTGTCTTGCATGTTTGTCTAAGTCTTCGGCCTTGTCAAAAATGGGTCGTCTCTGGGCTTTGACAATCACTCCCGTCATTGTTATGACTTTCGAGTTCTGTCAAAGAGGGGCAACTGTAGACACCCCATTTTTGACCGTCCTCAAGACTTGGACGTCACCGCTTGAACACTCGGTGATCATCCATGTTTGTGTTCGTCTTGAGTTCTCGGAGGTCTCGGCTACGCGCCTTGCCTCAGGATCTCTCGACTCGACTGTTTCGTGTCTGGTTTTGCACCAAACACTTGTGTTTTGCCTTGGAGGGGCAGGGAATGGCTTGTGGGCCATCCCACACTCCACCGGCCATGGCTTGAGGCCACCGGCTGTGTTTTGTTGCCACCGGCCAAATGTTTGGCCGGCCGGCACTATAGATGGCCGGCCGGCTATCTTTTTTTGGTCAATTGCATTTTTGGCCGGCCGACTACTGTGCATCTGCTTTTGCAGATATTTTTGGGCAGCTGGCATACACTGTCACCCCCTCCATACACGTGTATGGAGGGATTTCCCTCTTGTTAGCTTCCTTTGGAAGCTTTACAAGACACATTGTCTATAAAAGAGAGCCTCTTCTCTCTTGTTGAGGGTTAGACATTTTAGACAACATTTTACCAGAGCTTTGAGTTCTAGGGTTAGGGTTTGCATATATCCTATCTCTATATCTCTCTCTCTCTCTTTGTGTATTTTGTGTGTGTTTTACCTTAGTTTTGCACACAAACACTCACTATCACACCTTTTCTTGGAGCTGAGGCCCTTGAGGGTTGTTTTTGGAGTTTTGGAGCTGGTTTGAGCTTGAAGAACCAGCTGGTCCACCATTGGTGAAGAGAGTCTACAAGGGTAAGAAACTAGTCCCTTTATTCCCCATTTTTGCATAGCCTATTTGTCTATCTTGCATCTGTTTTTGGGCTTAGTGTATAACATAAAAAAGTTCTGATTTTTAGTGCTCTAAATAGTTGGTTAAGGTTACTTTAAGCTTTGGGGTTGTTTGACCCCTCCTAAGCCTTGAAAGGCTCCATTTTGTGCCATTTTGGTTGAGTTCCGGGACCATTGTGTTTGGGCCTCCTCACCACTGAAATCTTGAGGGATTTCAGAGGTGAGGATGGTGCCTCGAGGTCCTAGGAAGGAGAGGACCACCCCCTCTCCTTGTTGTCCTTGAAAAGGGCCATTTTTGCCTCTTGAGGGAGCATCTAGCCTAAGTGTGTGTTGGCATTGCCTTAGCTGATTTTCATGCTTATTATGTCATAATATGTCTCTGTTTTTAGTTGGTTTGGACACACCTTGCTTGTTTAGCATACATGTCTTGTAATGCCATATTGTAGCCTTAACATGCATCTAGGTTTTAACCCTTGTTCAAGCATGCTTTTGGCCTAGCTTTGTGAAGCTTTTGTACTTGTTTTGCCATGTTTAAGGTCTGTTTTTGGTTGTTTTGGTCAACCATAACATGTATTGCATAGCTCCTTTGCATTTTTAGCTTGTAGGCTTTAAGTATGTGGAGTGTTAAGCATGCATTGTTTGATTTATTTTAGTGGTTTGGCACCACTTATGGCATCATTTCATTCCCCATGACATGCTTGTATGCTTGCCTTTGATGCCTTATGAGGTTATGCCCTATGCTCCATGTTTGGTCATTGTGCATGCTCTTGAATTTAAGTCATTTAGATGTCATCTAAGTGATCCTTAGGCTTTGTTTTAATATGCTAAAACTTTGTTTTTAGTCATTTAATTCATGCCATGTTTGGTCTTGCTAAGTGTGGTCCCATGCCCTTTTAGCTTGCCTTGAGTTTTGGCCATGATAGCATGCTTTGCTTGTGTTAATTGATAGGTTTGGCACCTCCATTTCATGCATATTCAGAGCTTTCAATGTATGCCATTAGTCCATGTTTGGTCTCTTTTAAGTGTGCTTAGAAGTTGCTCTTATGTGCTTAAGTGTTGGCCTATTAACATGTGCATGTGTGTGTGTGTGTTGGACCTCACTTCCATAGCATTGGCCACTGTTTTGGGCTTAGTATAGAGCTGTCCAATTAGTGTAAGTCCCTCTTTTGCATATTGTTGCATGCTCTCCTTGTATGTTATTGTGTATTTGTGTGTTGTTGCATGATTGAAGTTGCATGATTGAATGAAGTCACATGTTTGCTTGCATGCTTGAACATCCACATTATGTCTTGCAGACTTGTTGGTTGCATTGCTTCATGCCTTGTATGCTTCTTTGCATTTCCATGATTGCATGCTAGCTCACATGCCTAGGTTGCATCACATTGGCACGCATGCTTAACCTCTTGAATTGATTGTGATAGAGGTTAAGCCCCATTGGTTTGTTTATGTGCATTGCATTCTATATCAAGATGCACACTTGATTCTTTGGGCCATCATGCATGGAAATGCGTGATTGGTGGTCCGAGAATCGAGGCCCATCCTCCTTTGAGTCATTCACATGATAAGGGGTGTGGTTGGTGCATACATAGCTTGAAATGCACTGCCATGCTTTGCTTTGTCCTCTGCTGCTGTCAAACAGGATTCTGCAGGAAGATTTGGCCGGCCGGCCATCTTCAGTGCCGACCGGCCATCCATTGTTGGCCGATGGATCATTTTGTGGCCGGTGACCATCACACATGGCCGGTGACCAATCCCTTCAGCCGGTGGTGTTCCACAGTGTGCATAGAAGCAGTTCTGAGATTTGTGAAGTCTTCAGAGAAGGATAACAGTCAAAACAGAGGCAACTTGTGCATGGCAGTGGCTTTCCGAGCGGAGCCGAGCGCGCATGCATTGGACCCTCTTCCCGAGGCCGTTGTTTATTGCTTAAATAAATTAGTTAATTTGCTTAGCTAATTTAATTGATTTGTAATATTTAATTAGCTAGTTGGTTAGTTAAATTGTATTATTCTTTTGGTCCCTCCGAGCGAGGGCAAATTTGTAATAAGTGTGGGTGCGTGTGTGCATGTCTTCCAACCCCCACTTCTTTCTCCCTTTTACTTACCTGCTTTTGATGGTTAGTATTAGGGCATATTTACTTTAGCATACCTTATGCTATGCATGCGTGCATCATTCATCAGTATTGCATGCACCGGGCTCGGCGCATCATGCTAACTGCATAAAGTATTTCAAATCTAACTTGAATATATGCTACTTGTGCATTTTCACATGTCATTTATAGACTAGCCGAGCCTACTCTAATGACATTCTGTATGCGTTGCATTAGGCATTTAAACATGGACTTGGATCATGCATGATTGCTAACATGTTCTTGTTTTGGCGCGGAGTACTAGGTGAGCTCTTTATGCTTTAGCATCTCACATGAGTGTGGATGATAACATGACAGCATGCTTACCATGTGGCTAGATGTTTATATGATATAAACTGCCTGAATGCCTGTGGGTGAAGGTTGGATTGTTTGAATTGGAATAATTCATTGAAATCCGTATTTTAGCCTACTTGCGAGTAGCAAATTCCAAAGCGTTTTCCAAACAAACGGATATGCAATGCTTTGTTCCAAATTAGGCGATCTGGTCTATACTTGTTTTGCTGTGCGCATAACATAGTAATTCTAGACTAATAACCGGAACAAGAATGCATAAAGTTTTCAAAATAGGATATCATGGTTAGTAGAGGCCGATCTTCGGATCGGGCGAGAGGGGGTACTCATAGCTGACCTTCCCCAATCGTACCCAAGTTCCCGAGCCGAGACAACTTTGGTGATGACGGACACGTGGCCTTTGGCACCGAGTCAGGGTTTCCTAAATTCCCCCATAAAAAATATTTAGGTGGCGACTCTGTATCTGGCAAAGCAGTCCATGTTTGGCACTTCTTTCAAAAATCTGTTTTCTCAAAACGATTTGCCGGATTTGGACTCTTTGGTTCAGATTGAGAACCGACAACCAAATCGAGTCCAAACTGTAACCCCCTGAGGTCCCTCGCGGGCTTGTTACAGCAGCTAAACGGCAGCTTTTCTGAACAACCGGCTAAGCTTTGGAGTCAACATTCAAACTATGCATAGCCATGGCTGGGTCTACCCTTGGTATATCATAAGGTGTCCATGCAAAAACATCAATACTGCCGAGAAGGAAAGAAACTAACTCTTGTCACGCAGTAGCACTAAGACTTGTGCCGACCAAAAAGAATTTCTTAGGATTATCTATAATAGGTTGTTCTGGGTGACCACTAGAGTGGCCATTTGGTATCTTGAGCATAGATGCGTACCGCCCAGTATCTTGCTTTTTTGCAAGCGAGATAGCTCGAGTGATGAAGTGGTTGCTCGAGCGTAGAATCCAGGCTCCCAGTATTTTCACTATAGCTCTGCAAAACTTCTGGAACCATATGTTTAGCACTCGAGCAGTGAAAAGTTCGCTCAAGCAATCTGGCTGGGTCAGCTCACTTAAAAGTCTATCAAGCACTCTTTTTTCTCACTTTTTCCAACTCTTCTCTCTCTTTAACACCCATTTCTGAACCCTAACCCTAAAAGCACTTCATTTCCTCAAGTTTTGCTAAAGATTCACCTCAAATCATTGAAGAAAAGTGAAGAGCAAGTTTGATTCAAGATTCTCATTGATTGGATCGTGGTTTGGTCAAATTCTTGTTGGGTCTTCATCTCTTAAGATACCATTTCGAGGTAGGGGTACTTTTAACTTGTTATATGCTTGATTTGAGATATAGATATATTTGGTATTCTCGAAGTTATAGTAATGTATGAGATGATTTTGTGTTATAAAGTGGTTTTGATGAATAAAAAGGAGAATTACTCCAAGTTTTGGAAAAGTTTATGCATATCCCTCTTGATTATCGTTAGAAATGGTGAATATAGACTCTTTATATGTAAAGGAGGGGAAGGCCCCAATTTTTCTAAAAACCCTAATTTTCAAATTTGATTTAATAATGGGTTTGGCCAAATTGACTCTTAAATCTTGAAATTGGGTGAATGATTATTGAAATGGTGTTAAGACATGATATCATTGTATTTTATTGAATATATGTATTAAAAATAGAGGAATATTGTGATTGTGAAAATTGTGAGATTTGAGAAATCTTTTGGTTGTTGATGTTATTATTAATGTTGTTCTGGATTAAACAAACCTTAGGAAAAATTTATTTGAAAACTCATGCATCATGTGCATTATAATTTCTATTGTGATCCTACAATTTTGTGGGTGTTTGGAAATTGTTGGAAAGGGGGTAAATATCTTATGAGTCTACGTAGTTGAGTCAGGTTTCGGGAATTGAGTTGTGTGTTGTATCTGGTACCTGGGTGGGGAGTCAAGGTGCCCAATTGTCCTGTCTTGTGCATATTGCTGAACAAATGTAGGAAAGATTTTTGCATGTCCATGAGCCTGTCATTTATAGAGTCAACGAATGTGGAAAACTTGATTTTGGGTGTCCACAAGCCCACTGTTTCAGGAGTCGGCAAAAGTGGAAAGGGAAAGGTTTTGGGTGCCCATCGCCCCGTCGTTATTATAGTCGGCAAATGTGGAAATATTTTTTTGTATATAAGTCTATATATGTATGTTTGGTTTTGCGGCTCTTGTTTGGGACGTCATAGCATATTTACTACCCCATGCCTGTAGACGAGATTCTAAAGTGAAGGCATGCATTGAACACTTTCGTGGCATTAAAAGAGAAATGTGGATTTTATTCTAACAAGTGCATGGCATGATCATACACATCTCAATTATTTATATTACATGTTAAATGTATCTCCTATTAGGCACTAGCTCACCCCAAAACTAACCACCTCTAAGGAAACGATGTTGATGCACCACCTTAGTGATTGGCTTGGGAAAAAGATTTTGAGACGGGGGCACGGAAGCTCTTTTTTGCTGTTTTATGTTTAAGTTTCGGGCTATTTTTGTTTGGAAATTTAAAATTTCATTTTGTTGTATATTTGAGGACACTCCTTGAGAAGATGTTTGCCTTTTTGGCTCTTTCTTTACTTTACCTCTTGTCTTTTGGACTATTTTATTTTGATGATATATGTAAACAAACAATGATGTAATTACTGGAATAGTTCAGTAGAAAAGAGGTAGTCTTGGAATTTTTTTATAATTATTATGGATTTATTTTCTCTCTCTCACTATGCTATATTGCGTACACCTAAGGAAACATGATGTTTGATGGCATTTTTATCCCGGGGTGTTACAATTTGGTATCAGAGCTAACCGGGTTGAATTATGCCACAATAGGTTATCATGTTAGAATGGGACGTTAGTACTTTATATGTTTATGTGCTTATGTGATTATGTAGGTATGGGGTCAAATTTCTAATATATGATTTGTGTCCATCACACTTATCGAAGTCCCTATGGAAAGGCACTTGATCAATGCTTTTTCCACTTGGAAGTCTTTGAGTGTTGTGGAATGAGTCGGTATCTTAGGAGAATGATTCGTATGTGCTCTAACTGTTTATGTGCTTATGTGAATTACTTTATGCTTAATGAATATATGGATAAGGTTGTGACTATTCGAGTGTGATGCGTGGGTTGGCATATGGGTACATGAATTGTGAGTTAATTCCACTCTCTCTTACTCTTATATAGGATGTCTAGACGTGGCAGAGGCTGTGGTAGACCTCGCACGGGGTGGTTAGGATATCCCGGCCCAACAAGATCTTCCTCTCCAAGAAGAAGGGGTAGGGCAAAACAATGTGGGTGCTCCTCCGACCCAAGATGCAATGTGGGCACTAGCCCGAGAAATGGTTGGGGCTTTTCGAGAGTCCATGGACATACTCCGAGCTGAGCAAGCGGCAAGGACAATAGAGGGAGAAACTCGAGCCTCCTTTTTGAAGAAAGAACTCTTTCCCTCTAATTTAGTGGTGGGCTAGATCCCATGAAAGTTGATGAATGGTTAGAGAAAATCATTAAGTCCTTTGAGATCTTGGACATCCATGTCAAAGAGATCCAAGTAGCGTTAGCGACTTATCAACTAAAAGGGGAGGCTGAGCAGTGGTGGAAATCTGTTAAGATTAAGGTCAAGCACACTTGGGAGGCATTTACCCATGTCTTTCTGAAGTTTTTGCCTCCCACGTCTAGGGAGAGGTTGAAGAAACAATTTGAGGAACTTAGACAGCTTGATCCACTGGTGGCGGAATTTGAGGCCACTTTTACCAGTTTGGCACTCTTTGCACTCGAGTTTGTGGCGACCGAGGAGCGTCGATGCTTGAAGTTTGAGAAGAGATTGAGGCCCAAGATCTTGATGAAAGTGATGGGCAATATGTTTCGAGAGTATGATAGGTTGGTTGGGGCCACGGGGCATGTAGAGATCATGTTAGAAGCTGAGAAATGTAGGCTGAAACATAAGAGGTTAGGTTATGCAAAATCTCAGGGAGAAACAGGATCCTCTAAAAAGTCTAAGGGTCCTTCTTTTTCTTCTTCTTTCCAGTCCTTGCCCTAGCATACCAAGTCTTCGGGGTCAGTTTCTATGAGCAATTTGGGAAACACGGGTCCTAACCGTATTACTTATTTTAAGTCTGGCCAGCAGGGCAACAAAGCATTCGAGTATAAGTAGAATCTCAACCATCAGTAATCAGCTCATTCCCAGATCCAATCCCAAGAGAGGGGCCACTTGCCCGCATGTTACCGTTATGGGTAGTTGGGGTATATGAAGAGGTCTTGCCACAGTTAGCTAGAATGGGAGGTGTTCGGGGTCCCGACAATCTAGAGGTTATCAGGCAAGCCAAGGTTGGAGACAGAATTATTAGCTAGTTCAGTCTGGGAAGGTATATAAGATGGTACAAGGGGCTACATCTGCACAGTTAGTGCAATCGACCTACATTTCGAGGGGTGATCGAAGTGAGCAGAGGCCACAAGGACGAGTTTATGCTATCACTACTTCTGAACAATCGTGTTTCACATTTCTATACTTTGTAAGTATGAACCTGACCCTTTCCATGTTTTAGATTGGACAAGCCTAGAAGTGGATAAGAACGCTTCATACAAGGAGAGACCTATGAAAATTCGACTCTCGAGAGCAAGTTTTGATAGGTAAGATTATCCTTTTAGTGAAGGTATTGTGGCACCATCATAGAGTGGAAGAAGCTACTTGGGAACGAGAAATCAAGGTCCGAGAAAGTATCCACATTTATTTGATAATGTGCAATCTTATTAAATGATTGTGTTAATCACTATGCACATCTCGATATATAGAACAAAGTAATGTACAATGTTGATTTCCTTAAAGACTTGAACTTTTGTGTTATGATGAGAATTTTGAGTTGATTTTGGTTTTCATTTAGTGTTGTTGTGATGATTGGAGTTATTGTTAATGCAGTATTCATCATCCTCGGGAATTATTGGAGTTGTTTTGGCAGGAATTACGAAATTCGGAGGATGAAATTCTTTAAGGAGGGTAGGTTGTAATAGGTTGTTATGAGTGACAGCTCGAGTGGTCATTCAGTCGCTTGAGCGTAGATGCGTAACTCCCAGTATCTTGCCTGTTTGTAGGCAAGACTGCTCGAGCAATGAAGTGGTCACTCAAGCCTAGAATCCAGGTGTAGACACCCCATTTTGACCGCCCTTAAGAGTTGGGCACCCCACGTTAAACACTTGATGATGATTGTTATGCTGTACAAATCGTTCAATTTCTTCAACAAAAGACTTCGGTTTTCATGCTTTAAAACCTAAACCTTATACCCCTATTAAACTCAAAACCTATTTTTTTCTAGCCTGACCACTCAGAGACTTGCTAGCCAACAAGTGGCCTAAAGGCCATTTTTGGTTGGCCGATCGTCCACCTTTATGGCCTGTAGCCCATGTTCAGCGACAAACAGATATTTTCTGTTGCCAGTTGTCCCTATGTGCATGCCTTGCACCAGCTGGCTTATTACAGATATTTTTGATGTGAGAACGATTTTTTCTATAAATACATGACCACCCTTCATGGTTTGGGGTTAGAAAATTTCTCCGAGAACCAAAACTTGTCCAACACACTATCTCTCTCTTGCAATATACAGACACTATACATACACTTCCTAGGCCTAAAATTGAGACTTTTTGCTGAGATTCTTGAACCCAAATTTTAGCTCCTAAGACTGTTCAACTTGTGGTTTGTGAACCAAATAGCATCCTCTCTTTGCAAGAGGTATACTTTCTGCTTTTATACCATCTTTTCTATCTCTTTTCTTTGCTTTTTCATACTATTTTTCAGATTTAATTTTAACTCAAAAATGTGAATTTAAGTTACAAAAAAGAGAAGGGGTTAACCACCCTTCCTTAGGCTTGTTGATTGTTTGAAATCTCTTGGCATTTAGCCTACTGTTTTCTCACTTGTTCCACATCAAAAATTTGATTTTCAGCACTGTTTTATTGTTGTTTCAGTGCTGTTTTGTGTATAAAATTGTGCTTTGAATATTGTAGATGTGTTGTTGTAAGTCCTCATAGATATAGCTTTCAATCCATTTAAGTTGATAGTCTTTTTTTTATACATTTTTTATAGTTGTCATACATGTTCATACTATTGTAATCACCTTTGCTTAATCATCTCTGCAACCTCCCTCCATTCTTTGCTTACTTTGATTAAGAGTTGTATCCAATACTAGATTGTTTCTCAAGGCATAAGAAATAAACTTTTCATGCTTAATGGTTTAATCTCTTCGGAGGTTCATTACCAAGGCATTACATCTTTCTCATGCTAAGCACAATCGCTTGTTTGACACTCCTCTTTATCGCCGGTGCATTGCTTCTAAGGGACTAGCTTTCTAGTTTAGACCGTTGCAAATCATAAAGGAAGGTTTCATTATAGCTTGTTATCGGGTTTGGATTTAGGGTCATTATCGCCCTTTTCGGGTTTGACTCCAAATTCATTATCGCTCGTAAATAAGTTTGATCCATCCTTTGTCATTTCCTCCGTAGAAAAGGGATTGAAAGGCTCATTTCTTAGGTTAAGTCAATGCTTGATACTCTTTATCGCCTTTTGGACTTAGTGGACGTAGTTATCACATTTGGACAAAAAAGGAAAAAGTATATAAGAATTGGAAAGGTAATGTAAAAAGTGGCTAAGAAAATTGGAGTAAAAAGAGGTAAAAAAAAAAAAAAGGTAATAAAATTGAGTTGGGTTCAATCGGACGTTATATTGAACCTATTGCATCTTGACTCATTGCATACTCTTTAGTGATGTTCAATGACTCAAGAAGCAATGTCCACCCCTTCCCTTGAGGTAACTACATGAGAGGAAGGAGGTGTTGTTAGTCTTTCATTTCCTTTTATTGAGCTTTTGTCCTATCGGTTCTAAGATCATCACGCAACAAACATGCGAAAATTGATGATTTGTGAACCGAATCTACCCATCCCATGATCATCATCATTATAGAGGATAAACATCTCCTGGAAACATTCTGTGTTTGCTTTGTTTCAGCTCTGTTGCAGCGAGGTAATTCCTAGAAAACAATGGCCAGTCGGCTACCTTTCTGTACGGCCGACCACTTCTCAAGGCCAGCCAGCCACCCATTTCTGTACAGGCGGCGGCATTTTTGTGGCAAAACAGAGCAGAACCTGAGACCAAAACAGAATAATTTTCTGACTGCAAATAGAACTGATTCTGGCAGCAATAGAGAGGTTTCTAGGAGGATGTTCTCGGTTGTGTGCATGTGGCTCCTCACCTCCCGTTCAGTTAAATTAGTGCTGTTATATTAATATGTTGTACTTAATTAGTTGGGTTCATTCGAATTTGTAATAACTAGTTAATTAATTCATTCATTTTGTGTTGTAAGAATTAGTTAATCAGGACATTCATTCGAACCCTCTTGTGCAAGGGAAAATATGTAAACACTTGTAATATTATGTATGTCTTCCAACCCCCATTTCTTTCTCCCTTTTATTTACGTGCTTATCGTGGTAGCATCATATTTTTCGTTTCGTATTATTGCCATGCTTAAATATCCATTTTTGCATGCATTGGGTTTGGTTCATCTTTTTAACATCGTTGTCATTTCCTATTTACTTGAATACGTGCACTACTGCATGCTTTGGGTTGATTCATATGTCATGTTAAGAAATCGAATCCGATAGTTGCATTTTGTATGTGTTGCATTAGTCACTTGCATTGTAGAGCATACATTTTTCTAATTATTTTCTTCTCTTTGGCTTGCCTCGGTTGAGTACTAGGTGAGCATTTTTTTGCTTTAGCATATTGCATGTGTGTTTGTGTTGTAATATCAAACATGTTACCATGAGGCTAAGTGCTTATTTGATATACATCTCGAATGCCTATGCATGAAGGCTATTTCACCTAAGTTGGGATTATTTGATTAATGTACACATGAGCTTGTTTTTTCAAATAACACATATTCAAAACTCCTTTCAAACAAACATAAAATCAAAGCATTCCAAAATAGGTGACATAGTCTATACTTGTATATCTCACATAGTAATGTCAGCATAATAATTGGAACAAAAACATATAATGTACATAAAAAATCACATCATGATTAGTAGAGGCCAATCTTTAATTGGGTAAGTGGGGGTGCTCAATTCATGACATTCCTCTCTCATACATAAGTTCCGGAGCCGAGACACTTTGGTTATGATGGACAAGTGGCCTTTGGCACGAGTCACGGGTTTTCTAAATTTCCTAAAAATATATAGGTGGCGACTCTAAAATCTGGCAATGCAGTCCATTTCTGACATCTCTGATGATTAATGGATTTTCTAAGATTTGTCGGATTTGGACTCTCATTTGTTTAATCTATTTCACATTGCACTTGTGAAACCAGATTCAGAACACGGGAGTCCGAACTGTAGGGCTATCGTATCCGAGGAGACTAAATCCCTCCAAGGAGCATGAAAAGCAAGCCACTGTTTTTGGCGACTCCACTGGGGATTTAGAGAACTTGACTTGAACCTCATGATATGAAATTTTATTTACACATATATGTTCTTTGCATTACATTTGCATTGGTGCTTTTAAGTCACTGTGTTTTCCATCTGCTATTCCTGGAAGGCTTGCCAGAGGCTTGCCTAAAAAGCATGCCGAAAGGCTGGCTGGTCATGGGCTTTGCCATTTTGGAAACACAACCATTGGATCTAGATTACCGCCATACCGCTTAATCCTCTTTTCACTTCTCGGTGTTAGGTATGAGAGGTATATTAGGTAATGTTGCTGATGTACCCCTTTTTGACCAATCGGCCTAGCTGCATATAGTAAAACCATAGTGACTGTTCCAACATAGGACAAGATGCTCACCCGTATACAGGATTTTGTGAAACTGCTTGCTTGAAGTACTAAAACCCTAGATCATGTTAAATCTAGGATAGGGTAACCCTACCCCCTCAAAGGGGTGTTTTGTCTCTCTTTTCCTGGTATTTGCTTTACAGTGAAAGTATACAGGAATGCTTCATATCAGTGGTACAGTTGATATCAGTTTGTGGGGGCAAAATTCAATTAGAAATACAGTCCTTCAATTGTGATCATATCTGTTGCAAATTGGGCTGAGGTGCTATCCGATTTTTTATTATTGTTTTCCTTTTCTTTATTTCTTTTGCTAGGTAGTCTTGCAATCATAGCTTCAGAAACACCTGATATCCCCCAAGTTTTGTGGACTCGCTCTGGTAGCCTTTGCAAAATCCGAGATCTAGTTGACGGTTAGCCAGCTTTAGTCTCTCTTCCATAGTTGTTTGGAGGAGAAGAACCAGTCAGTTTTCGCCAGCACAGAGCACTTAGTAGTCGTCTGTCCGTTCTTACCCCCTCAGTTCACCAATAGCTAATTCTCCTAGACCTGCAATGGCACACAGTAGTCCAGAAGAGGATGCTGCTATGATGACAACTTTTCAATGAACCATGGATATATTGAATCAAAGAATGCCACTCAGGATGAGGCATTGCTAAAATGCGATGCCCATCTGGGGCATTGGCATCTACTGTACATCCAGTCCCGACTACTCAGCCAAACCCTGATCCACTTCCACCCGCTGAAAACCTTTAAGTCCCGGATCCCCAAGAAATGTTAGCACCAGCTCAAGCTTTCAGGCCTTTGGCACAACCCCACGGCGGACTTCTTCCTTTCGACATCAATGACATCGATCATTCTATGATAAAAATTTACAGGCTAGAGAAGGCGCTCAAGAAATCTCAAGGCTTCAATTCCATGACGGACATTGAACACGGTTATATCGAGACCTCTGTAAGATTGCCAGAAAAGTTCAAAATGCGTCACATCGACAAATTTGATGGAAGTGGAGATCCTATCGTTCACGTCTGTCTCTTCTTGGATGTCCTGAAACCAATGGGCTTGACGCGGGCTCAGAAACTATCATTGTTCGGAAAAACCTTATTAAACGTGGCAGCCATCTGGCATGCCAAATTGGAGGACTTAACCAAACGAAACTGGGAAGAGCTATCTGAGGGATTCGTTAATCAATATTCCTACAATACTCAAATAGAGGTAATGATCAGCGAATTAGAGGTAACCACTCAAAATCCAACGGAACTCTTCATTGACTTTGTTGCAAGATGGACGGCAAAGGCAGCTAGAATGACAAATAGGCCTTTAGAGAGGGAACAAGTCCAGTTGGTAGTTCAGAATCTTGAACTAGACATGTTATAGTGGATAATAGTCATGCCACTATCAACCTTCGCTGCTTTACATGAGTTGGGGGTGCAAATTGAGAGTGCTTTCAAGAAAGGCATTATCTAGAGAACAAGTGAACCGGCAAAGAGGCCATTTACTAGGAGTACCAATGCTAGTAATAGCACTATTCCTAGCCCTGCCGAGATTAGTACCGTCGCCACAACGGCCAAGATAGCCGATCCCTTTGTCGGTGTAACCTCACAACCTACCGACCCAGTTCGAGACCAATATAGAACCTTTACCCCTCTCCACACGAGTCCAGCCCGTGCTCTCAAACTTCTAATAGAAAAGGGGCACCATAAGCCCCTTGACCCTCGATCTCTCCTTGAGCCACTCCTAGCCAAACCCAACCCCACTCAATATTGTGTTTTCCACCAACAGCATGGTCACCCCACTGATCGTTGCTATCGCCTTCATCATGAGATCTAGGATCTCATTGACAAATAAAATCATAGCTCCACCCTCAAATCCAAATGTGACCACCAACCTACTCACCGTTCACAACCGAGTTCCCCTACCCAAAAATATCAACCTTGTCCATACACTATCGCCCACCTTCAACCCCAACATATTTATCACCCTGTCCCATTTGCCTAAACCTGAGGTGGTTATACCTAAAAGCATGAATTTGTGCATGATGGATATAACACTTGAAACCCAATCAAAGCTTGTGGTCGCGGTAGGTGAAGAGAGGAGAAATTCACCAAAAGAAGGGTTGTCTGATACCCAAGTTGTGAAGAAGAGGCCCTCACCCATGAAAGAGTATGACTCTAGTCGGTATATTGTGGCTTTTGACCAACCAAAGCCTGCAATCATACTACCAAATTTGCTCAGCGTTAACGCCATTAGAGAAAATAGGCCTAGGCAAAATTTGGATGAATGGCCTAAACAAGGTCTTAATGACCTGGCAGAAATAGAGGAAGGCTTAGAGAACCTCTATTTCTTTGAAAAAGAAGATGTGGGCAGTGTTCAGATCAGGTAGTGGGATTCGAGCTAGCCTAAATCTAGCCTTGGGTGGTTGAGTAGCGAAGGGGAATCCGATACATAAGAGCAGACGAAGAAGAATCCAAAAGGAGAAGAAATTGACGAGAATAGCAAGGCTGAGGGCATGTCTATCACTGAGAAGAAGCGAGTGTTGGAACAGTTCCAATGAGAGAGAATAAAGGAAATATAAAGGAAAATAGCCCGAGAACAGGAGAAAGGGAAAAGAAAAGAAGATGTCAAGTCAAGGGCGAACGATGTCTAAACTACATAAAAGCCTGGATCGGAATCCGGTGACAAGGAAAAGATGCCAAGGAAACTCAGATGGTATTGGGAGGCAGAGATTGAATCAGACGTAGAGGAGAAGCGGCGTGCCAATGAAAGGCACAACGTGAACATGATCCGGGTATAGCCCAATAATAGCCCTATAATGACTGTAGGAGAATGGTAGGAGGACAGTGATCTGAACCTTGCGTACATTGATGAGGGATGAAAAATCGATACCCCTGAAATACATTGTACATAGATGAGATTAACCACATGACCAGAAGTGGTCGTTATTCAAACCTCCATCCCTAGATCAAGCAGAACCCTTTTGGAACGAGGCTGAGATGTTAAAGGAGAATGACATAGAAGAAGACCTGGTATTAAGGCAACTTAAGAAGATCTAGGCAGATATTTCGATTTGGGGGCTACTGATGGCTTCTCGAAAACACAGGTAAGCTTTGCTGGAGGCGCTAAACAAGACCAAGCTACCTATAGACACCACGGCCAACCAACTGGTGTCTTTGGTCACATCTAGGGATATTACTCCATGTTGTCTTTCACAGACAAAGAGCTACCATCCGAGGGGGCCAACCACAACAAATCCCTGTATGTAAACTTGGAAAGTCAAAAGAAGTGAATCCCAGTAGTGTTGGTGGACACTGACTCTGCAATCAACGTATGTCCGGCGAGGACTGCCTATGCCATAGGCTTGAAGCCAGTTGACTTCACGCCTACGACGCAAGCCGTTCGAGCTTACGACAATACTAGTTGTGATGTCATGGGGACCTTTAGAAGCCAAATACTGATTGGCCCATCCAAACATGAGGTTGAATTCCATGTAATGTATGTGTCAGTAACCTTTAATTTACTCTTGGGCAGACCTTGGCTGCATCAAATGAAGGCGGTTTCTTCAACGGTGCACCAACTGGTGAAATATCCTTTCAAATAGGGGATTGTGACTGTTTATCGCAATTCTTCGATCCATCCTCCCCCGGGAATCACTACACCCTTGTTAGAAATACTGCATGGAGAAGAGGATGTGTTCCTCTCCGAATTCACCTTAACAGAGGCCCAGTTGGTGCAGTCGATCATGGCAGAGGTTGAAGGGAACAATAATAACCTATGTGAGTGCCCAATCTATCTATATAATAAATAAGCAAGGACATGTAATAACCTGACTCTCACATATGCTCCATATTT